>CM021102.1:704423443-704455556 GCA_007115665.2 Sequoiadendron giganteum
ATAGCAATGATGATTGTATCATACCTCGTGGGTAGACATTCGAGGATTTTGTCCATAATCTTCTACTACATCATTTCTCCATTCATTCTCAGCTGGTTTATCAGACCATAAAACCTTGTGTGAAAGTCTAAAATTGACTCACTTTCCTTCATTTCAATGATCTCAAAATATTTTCAAAGTATCTGGAGCTTCACCAATCTGAATTTTTTTTTCTCTTTATAACCAGTTTGAATAATTTCTCAAGCTTCCTTTGCATACTCAACTGCTGCTATCCCAAAAAACTAGCCTCTGCTAGGTCCACTTCTATCAAACTCAATGCCCTAGCATTCTTCTTTCTCTGGTCCTTCAAATGGGTCTTCTGGTTGTTTGTGAGAGCAACAAATGTTATTGGGTCAATGATATCCATGAACCCATTTATCAAAAAATCCCATACATCATAGTTCTATCTATAAAAGGATGGTGGCTAGTATCAACTCTTCCTCCTATAGAGAAAACTTAATACCTAGAAAAAACAAATGCCCTAACTCACAAGGAAATGGGGCCTATGGCTCTGATACCATGTCAGAAAAATTTAAATGCACAAATACAAACAAAAAACTACTGTTTTGTTTCCTAGAAAATTTGGGAATACACAAACTCAAATGTGGAAGCACAAAGAGACATGCAAAATTCTTCTTTTTATTCAATAGCTAGAAATGAGATTACAGAAAAACATAAAACTCAGAAAATAAACTAAGACTACAGATTAAAAAATTTGGGAGCGTTGTTCAACTAGACTAACAAACTTCAGGAGCTCATGAGAGCTCACTGTCAGGAGCTATGCATAGCTCTTTTAGGAGTAATTACTACTCACTTAGAAACAAATACAATTGTTGTTGTTCAGGAGCTTCTAGGAGCTCACACAAAAAATTCTTCACATGATCTGCTGCAAAAAAAAAATCTTCAACTAACTTCAAAACTTGTTGCCTTCATTCCTTTTGTCCAAACAAAACATTCCCTCTCAAAATTTGAAATTACCTACCACCATAAATTGAAAATTCAAAATTAACTACCACATTTAATTTTGGAGTTGTTAGAAGCTACAAGGATGATCCCCAAAACAAAAAGGACTCAGGTGAACAGCCAGGGGTTTTGATGGATGAGTAGGAGGCTCAGGAGCATTAAATTTTCCAACATAACTACCCCAAACTCAAAAAAAATTCAAGGTACACATGATTGAGGATTTGAGTGTGAATGGATTAAGGTTTTATGAGCTTTCTTATGCCATATTTCATCTTGAAATGCACTGTGGATATAATTTGAAGATATTAAACATGGATTTGTCACAAGGACACAGTCCAAAAGTTATTTTAGCAAGTAGATTTCTTCACATTGTAGGAACATTCCAGTCCTTGAAGTAACTTGTCATATACATGGTTGATCCCTTTGATAGGAAGTAGAGATGGATGATCCTCTGCTGAACCTACTTCACAGGCTCCCAAATCTTAAGAGGTTACATATAGTGGGAAATTTTCTACAGGTATTTTTATGAAATTCTTAACATCAAGCTCAATAGTTTTTAAGTTGATAGTTTAAGGTCATGCATTTTGTATGCATATAAATAAAAGATGAAAATATTATAAAACAATGTGAGAAAGTAACCCTCGGTAAAACTTATTCATGGCACTATAAAGCATGAGTTGGCAAGAGATCCTATACTTGTTCGCCTCGCTTCCCCACATGTTAACCTTAAGAAAGTATGCGTAGAAATAGTCAAGTTTGATTACAAAGATGTTGCAGTAATAAGTTTCTTGCTCTAGAGTATGCCCTCTCTTGAAACTATAGAAATTTGGCTACCTAACGAATATGATGGACTATGTATGGAATTATTTAAAGATATTTTTGTACCTGAGGAGAGCATCCTTACTAGCAAGGATTCGTGTACTAAATTGGTGATTTGATTCCATGCTCATTTTTCCTTTTATTCAAAAAGTAATTTTTTCTTTTACTGGCAATAGATTTTGGCGATTTCTTTTAAAACACACAAAATGATCACAGAGATATCCAATATGTGGAAGGAATGACCCCTTCTTGGAATGAAGAAGAATGATAGATGCTAATATTTCTTGACTTCATTAGAGTTGTTAAAAAATTTTCATTTTTATTCCTAAAAGTATTAGTATTTGTATCTTGGTCTCTTTTTTTGTTAGGTATTTCAAGTTCAATGGTCACTCATGCCAGTTAATGTCATCACTCTCACAAAACAATCACAACATTCAAATGACATCAATCACAATTTCGATATATAGCCTAACCAAAAGCACTCTATCAATTATCATGTATTTTGTTCCTCAAACCTTAAATGACTATTCTTCCAACTTCTCTAATCTCCGTGAATCACAACTAAGAGTAATTATCTACTGGAACAAGTAATGAAAGCCTCATCTGCAGTGAACTCTCTGAGATTCTGAGATCTTGTAGAAGTATAACAATATGGAAGATTTAGTAGCGTTCAACTTTTAGGAAGTGCAGATCATGAAGAAATTTGAAAGATATGTAAAACAAATTTGATTGGTTGTAAATTAAAATAGTGCTACATTATTATCTTGTAAGGCCCTATGCCTCCCCTTTTCATCTCTAAAAATATTTCTCCAAAGTAGCCACTGCTTCGAATTTTCCACTAAAATATTTATATTTACAATTTTTACTCTTTTCTAATTGCATGGGACAAGCTTGTTGGAATTTATTTTTTTCCTCAACCTTTGCTCATTCGTCAGTACCCCTGCTACCTGCACCTGCCCGTCAGGAGCCCTTCTATTTTGGGGATCCTCCTTGCAGCTCCTGACAACTCCAGAATTCAACATTTACTACGGTAGGTGATTTCTAATTTTTGAGAGGGAATGCTTGTCTTGGAAAAAATGGATAGAAGGGAGATTATTCTATCAGCTGGAAGAAGTTGGGAAAAAGTTAAGAGAAGAAGTCAGAGACAAAGATTACAATAGTAAATTGTGAGAAGAACATTCTCTCTGAGCTCCTAGTAGCTCCTAAACAACAACAATTGTTTGTTATTTGTAAGAGAAATGATTGCTCCAAGTAGAGCTCTACGTAGCTCTTGACAAAGAGCTCCTTATAGCTCCTGATCATTACCAGTTTGGTTGAGCAGCTTCTGATCGCTCCCAGAAAGTTGTAATAGTTTTGTGTTTTTAGTTTGTTTTATGTTTTGTCATTTCCATTTGATTAATAGAGAATCAAGTTGCATGCCTCCCCTATATTTCCACATTTAAGATTTGGGTATTTCCATCTTGACTGAAAATAGAGCAATAGCTCTGTGTTTTGCATTTGTTTTTTCAAATCTTGACATGGTATCAAAGCTATAGGCCCCATTTCCTTGTGAGTTTGGGCATTTGTATTTTTTGGGTGTTGATTTTTTTGTTGTAGGAGACATGGTTGGAGATGAAGCAAGGAGTTGGCAGTACCCACTACCCTTTAATAGAAAAAACTATGACGTTTGCGCCAAGAAGATGAGGACCATCATGGTGGCAAATGATTTGTGGGATTTTCTCAGAAATGGGTTCATGGACATCACTGACCCAACTGCATTTGCAGCTCTCACAAATAACCAGAAGACCCAGCTGAAGGAGTAGAGGAAGAAGGATGCAAAAGTTTTGAGTTTGATCAAAGCAGCTTTGACAGAGGCCATTTTTCCTAGAATAGCAATAGCTGAGTATGGAAAATAAGCTTGGGAAATCCTCGAGACTGGCTACAAAGGGACTGATAAATTCAGAGGTGTGAAGCTCCAGCTACTTCGAAGAGAGTTCAAAGTTATTGAGATGAAAGAAGGTGAGTCTGTTACAGACTTTCAAACAAGGTTCTCCAGTTTGTTGAACCAGCTGAGAGAAAATGGAGATGTGATAGAGGAGCTAAAGATTGTTGAAAAACTTCTTCAATGTCTACCCACGAGGTATGATCCTTTTGTCATTGCTATTGAAGCAATGACAAAACTTTCTACTTTGACAGTGGATGAGTTAATGGGTTCTCTCCATACCCATGAGCAACAATTTAAAAGGTCTGCTACTACTTCCCATGAGCAAGCTTTCAAAGCTCAGTTGAATGCAAGAGGCAGAGGGAGAGGTGTAGAAATGGCTCTCGAAGAGGTAGAGGCAGATCCAGTCAAGGAAATGCTAGTGGATAAAGCTCGGGAGGAGAAAGCTACCAAGAGGGAGAAAAAATCTCTCAGAACAACTCCCGAAGAGGCACGAAGAAAAGTAGTTTGAGTGCTACTACTATCACAAGTTTGGACACTATGCTAGCGAGTGCTGGAAGAAGGACGGTAATTAGCAAAGACAAAATGCCAATGTTGATCATTCAAATGTGGCTGAAGGAAAACAATCCATAGAATTGATCATGTGCAATGTTGGTGAAGAAGGCAGCCCTGAAGTCTGGTACTTGGATAGTGGTTGCAGCAGCCATATGAGTGGTAATGAAAGTCTTTTTTCTTTCAATGATAGGAATGTTACATTAGAAACTAGAATGGGGAACAATGGAGTAGTTCCTATTAAAGTGTGGGATGCTAAAATCTTACACATGGATTGCATAGATTTAGCATCCTCATAGAATAACATAGTTCATTTACTCCAAGCAAACTAATAAAACTAAATCAAACATGCATTAGAGAAAATGAAATACAACCTATTCTATGCTGGATTGGTGCCCTCCATGAAGATGTGAGAGAGCCCTTTCCCAATCCCTTTCTAAGGCAAAGTGAAATAGACAATGAGTTGCTATGAGCTCAAGTTGCCTATAGTTTAGATGCATTCAAATGTGTTGTTCTGTTGTAATGCTTTGCATTTTATAGATTCAAGATTAGGAAGAGTGATAGATTTGGATGAATGTGGGATCATTCATGAGCCAATGACAAGATGCCACTTGTCAAAGTGTGAGAGGGTGAGGAATGTGCAAGCCTTGGCCAATGTGCCAATTTGAAATTCAAATTTGGATGAAATGACATGTTTAGGGGGGATGAAAGGTGCAATAAATGCTATGTTTGACTTGTGCAAATAGCATTTAAAACCTTGTTGGAAGGGACAAGTCCCTTTTGGGGGGAAGATTCAAATTGGAAGAATATTCCATTTTGAATTTTGAATGTAATTAGAAGAAATAATAAATCAAATAAATGATTTATTGGTGCAAGTGGGTGGGTTAGTTAAGAGTTTGGATTTGACTCTAGTTGAGTCAAAAGCTAGAGAATGGTAATTGTGATTAAAAGTTAATTAAATTTAGATTAATTAACTTGGGGGATTTTAGGGATTTGATATTTGATTTTAAATCAGTTTGATTTATTAAATCAAATGAGAAGAACATAAGGATTAAATAATTTGATTTATTTAATGAACCTTAGGAAATTAATCAATAAATTGCTTTAATTGGTTAATAGTAGAATGGTTAGAGCGGGATGCATGATGTTAATTTTGCATGTCTACATTTTTCCCCTCTTTGAAGCAATGTACTCATTGCATTGGTTCGAAGAATGATTCTCTCGACATCAAAATTAAAAAATTCTTTGGTTTTTTTGGATGCCCCAGCGGAAATAAGTACATTAGTACATTGCCCCCTTGAGAGATCGAGGGAAAGATTTGATTTGAGGTCGATCTCACGACAAAGAGGTTCAAAATGGATGTATGGATGGTTAGACTATATGATCTATATGATAATGATGATGAAAATGAGATGTTTGGAAGATGCTTAGAATAACAAATCTATATTATTTTAAACATGTTAAATGATTATGAAAATGAGATAGATATGGCATGATTATGCAAGATAAGACTGCGGATGCAGGATGGATGCATAGTTAGTGTGAAATAGGATAGAAGAATGAGAGGGATTAACCCTTGAATTCAAGAAGATGCAAAAGTTCAACAAACCAACTTTATTAGAAATGATGAATGATGATGATGTATTGCTTATCCAAGGAATGGGAGATAAAGAGCATAACTTTCTTTATGTTTGATAACACACATAGGTGCAATGCATCAAGGTATTAAGAACCAGGATGGCGTTGCACCTAGTGTGATGGACACTGACTCGGCAATCAGATAGGAGTGATCTTGTTCACACTTGACATACGAAAACCTTGCTAGGATGGACCCAATAAAGCAAGTATTCACCAAGTTATTTTACAAGACCATCCAACAAGCACAACAGATAAAAAGATAATGATCATTGCCCCATTCCTTTCTCTCTAAACCTATTTTGTTTAGGCATCATCGAGAGGTCCTTGGAATGAGCGCAAAATAAGATAAGTCTAAAAAGACCAAGATAAAGTAAATAAACAAGCTAATGTTCTTTGTACCGATAGCCAGGCTAAACTACTGTGAGGGTTACCTGATGCTTATTTCCATCGTGGGAAAGCTTCATCCTAGGACATGCAGTGATCAGGGTTTTGGTGAGACTGATTTGGGTGATAAGCTATTGATACTCCGAGTTGACCAACTTGCTGACTTACTGACTTAGGCTTGAGACTTTAACGATTAGGCGTTCACTTTAGAACCTAATAAACTTGCTTCTGACTAACTCACCAAAGGGTGAAAGCGACGATGATTTATTATGAGTGATGACAATCACGGGTGAAAGTGAGATGAAATGGATGCACCATTTTGGTTTTTTCAAATGTTTTGAGGCTGTTTTTGGAATTTTGAGATGTTTTACAAATGTTTTTGGTATTTTCAAGATTTTACAATGTTTTTGGTATTTTCAAGATTTTACGACGAACAGACTAACTTAAAGACCTATCCTAGGGGTCTCAAGAGTTGATCCATAGATTAGCCTTGCCTACATTATATACGTAGAGACCACGTAGTTCGACTGGTGGTGGACTGACTTGATGATAATATGGACAAGTGGATTGCCATTTTATTGCCTAAAGGACTGACTTAAGATGCTGACTAGATGGGCAAACGGATTGCCAATGCGACAGACGCCTAAAGGACTGACCTAACCGTCTTGGGGGATGATCAAAGATCAACCTTGCCTATGTTCAAGCTCAGAGATGATGTAGTTCGACAAGGTGATAGACTGGTTTGATGATAAGATGGAGAAACGGATTGCCCCTTTTATTGCTTAAAGGACCTACCCTAACCATCTTAGGGGATGATCAAAGATCAACCTTGCCTACGTTCAAGCTCAGAGACGACGTAGTTCGACAAGGTGATAGACTGGTTTGATGATAAGATGGACAAACGGATTGCCCCTTTTATTGCTTAAAGGACTAACCCTAACTGTCTCGGGGGATGATCAAAGATCAACCTTGCCTACGTTCAAGCTTAGAGACGACGTAGTTCGACAAGGTGAAAGACTGACAAGACTAAATGATGAATTTTGAAGATTTTTTGATATTTTGACATGTTTTTGATGATTTTTGATGAGATTTTTGAATTTTTTTGGATTTTCTGATGATTTGGATGTTTTTGAGTTTTTTGGATGATTTGGATGATTCGTATATGGACATGATATGATATCAGTGCCTTGTTTTGGGATTTTGTTGAAAACCAAGCTTTAATGTTGATCAATTGGATTGATGGATTGATAGTTTGACTAAGTGTGTTAAGTCAAACAAAAGTGATAATGCACTCATAAGTTCCAGGAAGTTGTGTTATCCCAGAATAAACTCGTACAAGAAGGATAATTTGGCTAGGTGTGTTAAGCCAAACAAGGTGATTATGGATTTGATAATTTGGCTAAGTGTGTTAAGCCAAACAAGATGATAATGAACTTGTAAACCCAAGGAAGTTGTGTTATCCTAGAGTAAACTTATGCACAAGATGATAGTTTGACTAAGTGTGTTAAGTCAAACAAGGTGATAATTGATTGGATTCGATTGATCAAGATTTATGAAGCTTGATTTGGAACAAAATTGCTTTGATGGTTTGATGTGACACAGACGTGCGCATTAGATGCAACTGATCTGGATTGTTGGATTGATGTTCGATGAAGGATAATGCTTGATGAGGAACATCATCTTGCTATCAAAATATGCCATGGGCTAGTGACTTGGATTCGTGTTCACAAATGATTTGACCAAGTTGATTTCACATTTTCCAATGCTCGGATCACCACATAAGTGGGAAGATATAGATCAAGATTTATTCTCAAAGCAAGATGTAAATATTTTCCCCCAGTGCCTAGCAATGTTTGAAATGCCATGGGTGAATTTTTGGATAGACGGATGGACGAATGGGTATGGATCATCTTGCGATAAGATAATGGTGTTCAAAAAGTGGATGCGCCTTTGGACAGTGGTTCAAGGTTCAAATAGCGTTGGGTAGGATGGGATCAATGAAAATGACCCATGTCAAGATGTCTACCATAAGCAACTGTAAAGTGTGCACCAAAATTTTCCAAGATCAAGATAACTTGGAGTATGGATGTAGATGGAAAATGGATTGGATAAATGGTTCATGGATGAACAGATGATATGGATGGAATGTCGGGTTTATTATGGATGTGATAAGATGCTTTCTCCTGGACTGGTGCACGTAGATGCTCGATTCTACACATGACGCCTGTTTGCCAAGTTTTCATCATGGTACCTGTCCAAAGCACCACCGAAATGGTTTCCGCTAGAGGACGATTTTTTTTCTTTACTGTTTTCAATCCATTTTCTGATTTTTTTGGATTTTTTTGTATTTTATTTTTTTGTTGTCGCCAAGATGCCTGTTTGCCAGGTTTTCATCAAGGTAACCATTTTTTTAGGACATTTTTCTGATTGTTTTTGTATTTTTTGAGAGATTTTAAGCTGATGCTGAACCACCTGGTGGTGCTGATGTTGATGCTTTTGTCATAATGTGCCATCGATATCCTGCTTGTAGAAGTTGTCTTGCCAAGATACGTGCACTTGAATGCTACTTTTGAGATTCTTGATCTGCTTTGCTGATACCGGAGTTAACTTTGTCTTTGTGCGCACATCGCGATAGAGTGCCTTCTGAATCCTTATGATGAAGGGTCATCTCCAATACATGGTCAATGTGAGAGTTGGATATCATGCATGGGGGCATGGATGGAGTGTGTTTAGGTATAAAAGATGGATTGGTTGACAGTTTGGAACTTTTGACTCTCCAAACTTGGGAAGATGAACAATGATGGGTGGATACGAAAGTGTACATGGAATTAGGACCAACTGCTTGATACACTTTGTATGTTACTTGAGAAGCTTTATTTTGCTTTTGTGAAAATCTTTGATGGATACTTTTCCCTTTTTTATTTTGCCCCATAGTTTCTTTGACTGATGGAGTTTGATAGGGATAATTTTTCTTTGTACTCTTTGGTATCCATATGTACTTGATTTGTCCTTCATGCTTTGTCCTTTGATTCGAATCTTTCTTTTGACTTTGGTCCCAATTTGTGGATGGGGTGATGGGTGGATGAAGATTCATGATATGGAAGGTTGTAGTATTGGCATCAATTTCATCATAAGGATTCTTTGTGCTCCCTATGTTGATGTTTGTTCGAGACGAAGTTGCCCCCAGTATGGTGATAGTATTACTGATATGTTGAGATCCCTTGATTGTTGAATAACCAAGGCCTTGACGCTTAGGATTTCCAAAAATTTGCACTGGTCCTAGGATACCTTGTTCCTGTAGGCCTAGTCCTCTGCCTTGATAATTCATTTCTTGAAACATTTTATTTGCAAAAGGATATGATTTCCCTTGGAAACAAGGTGTTGCTCCTTCTCTGGTCTGTCGTGGACCTTCAAAAGTGTCAGCTTATTTATTGATAAGATGATTTTCCCTTACAAAGGTAAGTGATCCAACTTTATAAGTGATATGATCCTCCACATGTGGGATGACTTTCTGATTGATATCTTTGGTTTGATCTTGTGAGATATCAGATTGTAGTGCTTCTTCAAGAAGTGTTGATGCTTCACTGTCTACACAAAAGTCTTCCTCATGACTCACTTCATAGGATGTTTATGATTCATGACTTATGTACAAGCCTTCTTCATGATCCATTTCTGATATGTCTCTGCATTTCTCTACATCTTGATCATGTGTAGAAATTTTAAGAGTAGGAGACTCTTGTTCCTCAGTAAGAGTATGAGACTCTTGTTTTGAATGAAGATCATCTACAGGTCCATCCAAAGAAAGCATCTCATGGGTAGATGGAAGAGTATGTGCTATACGGATATGGTCATCATTTGTGGCATCTTGTATAGATAAAAGAGTTCCCATTAGATCATTTTAGTATCTCGGAGATACAAATTCTTGATTTTGACTAATTCTGGAATTGCTTTCGCCATGCTTTTGATCAAGTTCTTGACATGGGTCAATTTCAAAGGATGGATTGTCTACAAGGGGTTCTTGGACATCGTCCTTAGGCATGGGAAGTGGATTAATATCCACTTGTTCTTTGAATGGATTTGCATCAAGTGTAGTGTCAAAGATTCTTTCACTATTCTCAATTGTAAGGTCGAAGGATGTCAATATGCCTTGGGAGGGACCATTGCTAGGCCTTGATGGAATATTTTGATATTGCTTTGGAATACGTTCTTGAGATATGTCCTCTAACTCACAAGGTGATGTAGAGACATTTTTGATATGATCATTGGTTGATGGATCGTAGATTATGTCAATGGGATCAAATAATTGTAACACATCTTGAAATAGATCACTAAAAAGTGGCTCTTGATGAACGACGATTTGATCAATGGATGGGGTAGACATATCTTTAATGTGCTCATTGATGGATTGATTTTGATCATTGTTTTCAACAATTTTGGTGGAGGGATTGTCAATGTTCTCAAACATAGGATCAAATGATGTTAATGTTTCTTGGACTGGATCATTGTTGGGTATCGTCAGTGAGTTTTGATCGTGATTGAAAAGTAGCTCTTGGTGTATGTTGATTTGATCATTGGTCAAGGTTGAAACATCTTCAAAGTGCTTATTGATAGATTGATCTTGATTTTTTATTTCAACAATTGTGGTGGCAATCTGTTGCAAGATTTGTTGGGAGAGTAATGCCTGTGTTTTCTGCTGAGCCAACAATGCTTGTTGTTCGTCATGTTGTTTTTGTGCCAACAAAGCTTTTTGTTGGGCTCTTTGTTGTGATACTTCTTCTTGGATTGATTTCAATAGTGCGTAGAATTTTGCTTGTGCTTGCGCTTGTTGGGCTACTTGAGCCGCTTGTGCTTGCTGAGCAACTAGCTGTGTAGCTTGTTGGGCTTGGAGTGCCTTTTTGTGGGAAGCTTCTTGTGCAGCTTGCAACATGATGGAGAATGAATTGGTCATGTTGTATTTTGGCGGTGGTGGTGGTGGTGGTGGAATGGGAATGGTGTTGATTGTTGGGGTTGCTTGGATGGTTTCCATCTGTTTTTACGATATCGATGGAAAAATGGGATGATTTGGTATGATATTTTGATTTGGCATGATAGATTAAAATTGAACATTGTTGTGGTTGGGAATCATATTGCTTGGATTTAGGTAACTTTGATTTTACATGGGGTTACCTTGACTTGAATCAACATATGGAGTTGTCAACATATTTCTTGGATTTTGAACAACATTAGGGGGATTTGCAAACATGTCAACCCCAAAGTTTACCAAGTGTGGATTTGAAATGGTCATGTTTGGTAAAGTTGCACTTGGTATGTATGGATTTTGTGGGATAATGTTGTTTGGAAAACTCATGCATTGAGTGTTTGGTTGATAGATTTGCAGATTTGGACTTGGATTTAAATCTATCATTGGGAAAGGTGTTCCAAAATTTGGATTGGGTATGCTCATATTTGTTGTACCATTGATGTTTGTATGAGATAATGCTCCCATGTATGCATTGTACAAGCTTTGGAAATCAAATGGTATTGCAAGGCTCGGATAGTTTGGTTGAATCGAATTGCTCATGATGGATGGATCAAATTTATATTCCATGCTCCTCTTGTGTTGAGATCGAGTTTGAACCATAAAATGAAGATCAATTTTCAAGAATGTAAGAGATGAACCTCTAATCCTTTATATCAGTCTAAACCTTAGGTTCAAAGAAGCGAAGAACTAGGATAATTGAAGGATCAAAGCGATAATGAGGACGAGATAAATGGAAGATGAGTGATATGGATGAATGGAACTTTTAAAGAAAATTTGAAAGAAATGCTAAAACTTTTTAGGACTTTGATTGATCGTGATTGGATTGATGGTTTGACTAGATGTGTTAATTCAAACAAGAGTGATGAATGTAATCGTAAAACTGTAGGAAGTTGTGTTATCCAAGAGTGAACTCCTACAAGATGGTAGTTTGACTAAGTATGTCAAGTCAAACGAGGTGATGATTTGATAATTTGGCTAGTTGTGTTAAGCCAAACAAGATGAACTCGTAAACCCTAGGAAGTTGTATTGTCCAAGAGAGAACTCGTGTATAGGATGATGGTTTAACTAGTTGTGTTAAGTCAAACAAAGTGATTTGATTTCGCCTAAAAGTTTAGCATAAAAGATGTTTACAAAGATTCCAAGAGTTGTTGGTGAGATGGAAATTTGATTGATTTTGATGGTTGAAAAGATGGATGAAAGTGATGGGATTTGATCCTAGACTTGACCTAGAATAACACTTCTGCTTACAAGACCTCGGTGTTGAAGAACACACTATATTTCCTATGAGAGGAAAGTAAACCTTTCAAACAATTAAGGATCTCAAGATGCTCCTCACTAGCTTTTAGACTAAGCTTCTTGAACTTCGGTTTTGGGATTTTGATCATGTTAGAAAACACATGTGTAATCAAATTTGTCTTTTATCTTGTCTTAGTGAATCCTTTTTACCAAAATCACTTGCTTGATTATGTTTTCTTACCGAATGTCTAATGTCCTGCTTTCTTCTTCATCCCACAAGGTCCATTATGTGGAAATCAAGGAAATTAGGCCAAAAGTCTCCTATGTTTATCCTTAGTGAAAACAAATGACGATAGAATTCAAGCACTTAGAAACCTCTAAGGATACGATCCCTAGGGAAAGCAAGAATGCTTAAATTCGTCAAAGGATATTTGTTTCTTCCAAGGTGTTTGAAATTTGAGGCTCTTGTGAATGTTCGTTTTTCAATGTTTTGAATCCAAGCAAAGTGTTTTTGATTCCAAGCACTTTTTACAACCCTAGGATGATGAGGCAATATCTTGTTGGGTTCCCACTTGGATAAATCCAGCTGCGCATATCTTGTGCGAATGGCTAAATGCTTGACCACACTGGCTCCCCTACACGGCACTCACTTATTCGGGTCAGCCAAGCATTAGTACCCATGAATCTCCCATGGCATACTTTCTATTTCCACAACAAGACCGCATGTTACGTGGGGCGGCTTCAAAGGAGATGACCTTTTGCACCAACAAGATAGATAAGGTTTTGGCCAATTTCTAAACAAGGGTTCTAATTCGGGCATTTCGTTCATGGGGGATTATCCAACGTCGGCGAGAGTCCATTGCTGTCCATCTCGTCGGAATAATCCTCATGATATTGGCCTTTGTTCCAATATCCACACTTATATACCGGTTGGAAGTCGCTTGGCTTTAGCGTGTTCCCGGTTGGGTCGTTCCCTTTGGTGATTACTTTTTCCCACAAGGAAGGCCCTCTAAGATAAACAAAAGTGAGCTAACATATTTTGTCGTTCACACAACCCTTGTTGAAAAACAAAGGGGAGAACCTCCGCAATATATCGTGCTCACACTCGCATGTTTTGTTCAATTTTAAAATGCCCAAATTGAAGTGTGGAGGCAATATTTTTGACAACTTAATATCATAAAAAAAACTTTTGATTCTCAAGATCGCTGTGAGGCGCGAGAGAAGCGCATACGTCTTTTTGATGATATTACTTTGTGAAAAGGATTGCAAAATATGACAAACAGTTGTTCATTTTAAGTCCAAAAAGCAGTGATGAATTCATTTTAAGCACCAAAATCCAAGTGTGAAGGTTGCCTTGTTCAATTTTAAGTCCAAATTGAAATCTAGTAAATGTCTAAGGTTCTTTTTAACCAACTTTGAAAAGATCAAGTCAAATGGTTAATTTTAAACCCTAAGAGAAATGTGAGTTGGTTTAAAATAGAAAAAAAGGGTAGTGAATTGAAGCTCTAAGATTTAAAATAAGCATTAAAAAATGCTTTTTCCAAGTCTTGATTTCAAAAAAAATCTCCAACTCCACTCCATTTGCCTTTGTTTTCGTTTGATGTCAACCTTGTTCCTTCGATGTTGCAGGTTTCTTGTGTAAATGAAGTCGTCCCTCCTACCTTCAAAAATAATTTAAAAAAAACAAACAATCATGTGAGGGTCAAGTTTGTGTTTTGAGCATTGAATTCAAATGATGGAATAATTTTAAATGACAAAGACTAATTATTTTGAAATAAATGAAACATCAATAGAAACCCTGCAATCAATCCATTACTTCTGGATCTAGTCAATTATCGAGAGCAACCATATTAAATATAGAGCAAGGCAGTGTTAAAAAAGAAGGTAATAAACTGCATTAAAGATTTTATATTTGTATCTATTGGATGAATCAATCTTTAAGAAATGCACTTAAAGTTTCCACTGTCGCCTATGCACTGCTGCTCCTTCCAGTTTCATTTCTATTTGATTTTGTTGTATGTGTCTGCGAGAGTAACTTGCTCAACAACTATCTCCCACTATGCATACGTGTGTGTCAAGATTTCGAATGGCTATTGACGTTTCACTTCTCCAATTTGCTGAAAATGAAAACAAGGCTGCAGTTATGATCAATTTAACACCAAAGCATTTATATCAGACACTCAATGTGTGCAGCTGAAGAGATGACATTTAGTTTCTTCATATGGCAGTTGGCTGTGGCTTTGTTGGAGAGCTCAACTCCGGCTAATAAATGCCCGAAGGCCTTTTCTTTAGTGGTTGTCGGCCTTAGATTTTGAAAAGGTTGAAAACATCGATAGCTGAAGGTGGCCCGTGATTTCTTCTTTAATGAATGCTCCACACGTTCTACAACATAAGTTGCTCTGACTGCCTTTAAGTCATGAATCAATCTGAAAACCAACAGTATATTAGAGGCACAAAGGACGTATTAAAAGGAGGCGCAGTAGAGGGAAGCGTTAATAAATAAAATTTCAACTATTAGATGCACAAACAATTAACCACAAAGTCTCTTGCAGTACTCAGTTTCCAAGAAAGATTGTGCACCAACTACAAATCTGCACAATACAAGTTAGTCAAATCCATCAGCCACTATAGATCTGTACAATAAAATCTAGTTAGATCTTTGTTGCGCCTTTGCATGTTAGATCTTTATTGCTACAAGGTGAACAGGCTATCTTTATAGAAAATCGCTATCTATTTCAATTAATGAGCGTATTGACATTTGTAGCGATTTGCTTACAGTCAAACAGTCAGTGCATTACCTGACATGCACTATCAACAAATCCACAATGATATTCTTTGGAAAGTGTCTGAAATGACTTTCACATTCACCTCGAAAGAATGTTGGCTATCTAGGAAGGCACTTTGAATCTTTCACTTCTCCCATTTAATGAACAACTGCATGGCAAGAAATTCTTTGAAGATTGCTTCACACCACACCCCTGTCCAATCAAGTACCATTCAGCATTGAACTCCTCCTCTTTCCCTTCTGCATGTGGTTCTCAAGGCTCATTAAGTGCTGCTTGAAGCATAGGCCTCTATTCCGTATGGAGTGGAATGGACCGGTGTACTAGCGTATAAGTTGTGCTTAAAAAGAGATTGGCAAGGAGGATGGTTGTGGAGAGTGTCAGCTGGCGATGTCTTCTAAAATCAAGGCAACATAACCCTATTCAGCTCTGGAAGGAATATGACACAACAATAGGGAGGTGTAGCAGGGGCACCTTATTAGGTGGTGAGCGAGTGGTGGGAGAGAGTTGTCTTTATAGAGGAAAAGAAGAAGAGGGAGCGGCAGGCAAGTGAGAGGTAAGTCGAGAAGCATGGTGACATGCATTGAAACATGAAAGGCACGTGAAGTAGTGTAGTCTCATGGATTGCAATAGCTGTAGGATATCCATGAAATGATTTGTTGAAAAGGCTTTAGGGAATTTCAAGCAAATGTCACTGGCAAGTGTAAAGCCAAAATTCAAGTAGATTTTGTAGTGGCGTGAGCAACAGCAACATAGAAAGCGACGTGAGAGAAGAGCGTGCAAAATCCATCAACCATTTTCCTAAAAAAAAAAGCTCAACAACCTGATAATTTCTTCATGATTTGTCTGGCAGGGCCATACAAGCTAAGCAAACGCAATGAATGGTAGCAAACATTCAGTGAGCTCTTCAAGTTTGACATGAAGGCTTCCAACCTATACCATTAATGCGGAATTCCTGTTTACTCAAGGTAAGAGATATGAAACAACAGACAAGTCATTCCTGACCACCAACTTGAGGGTTAATCTTGACAAAAAATCATTATATTTTATTCAGTTCATCCCATGCGAGTTGGATGTGAGTGCAGTATTTGCAGGATATGCAAGTATAACCAAGCACATTATCTATTTAAAACAGGCGTATAAAAGTAAAAATGGATCTGCGATATGATAAAGACAAATTATAAAGCTACTCTATGGAATGCTTTACAAATACTGAGAAAATAAATCAAAGGTGGACGTGCCAAAGTGGTTATCGGGCATGATTAGAAATCATGTGGGCTCTGCCTGCGCAGGTTCGAATCCTGCCGTCCACATTGGATAGCCAAGTTGAGTAAGTTGATTGTAAATAAAACACAATGGTGCATGGATGGTAAATTTTTGAAACAGGAAATGTAATCAGCCAAATAATAACAAGTTGCAAGTCTACTACAAGACACGTAATCTCCAAATGCTTATCCATAAAAACAAAAGATAAAATCAACCTATATGAATCAAGTGGAGAAAACAATTTCAATCATGCAGACTTATGAAAGAGATTGTGCAACAAAACTGCCCTCCTTCTAGCGCCATTTGTGGGATGCTAAAATCTTACACATGGATTGCATAGATTTAGCATCCTCATAGAATAACATAGTTCATTTACTCCAAGCAAACTAATAAAACTAAATCAAACATGCATTAGAGAAAATGAAATACAACCTATTCTATGCTGGATTGGTGCCCTCCATGAAGATGTGAGAGAGCCCTTTCCCAATCCCTTTCTAAGGCAAAGTGAAATAGACAATGAGTTGCTATGAGCTCAAGTTGCCTATAGTTTAGATGCATTCAAATGTGTTGTTTTGTTGTAATGCTTCGCATTTTATAGATTCAAGATTAGGAAGAGTATAGATTTGGATGAATGTGGGATCATTCATGAGCCAATGACAAGATGCCATTTGTCAAAGTGTGAGAGGGTGAGGAATGTGCAAGCCTTGGCCAATGTGCCAATTTGAAATTCAAATTTGGATGAAATGACATGTTTAGGGGGGATGAAAGGTGCAATAAATGCTATGTTTGACCTGTACAAATAGCATTTAAAACCTTGTTGGAAGGGACAAGTCCCTTTTGGGGGGAAGATTCAAATTGGAAGAATATTCCATTTTGAATGTAATTAGAGGAAATAATAAATCAAATAAATGATTTATTGGTGCAAGTGGGTGGGTTAGTTAAGAGTTTGGATTTGACTCTAGTTGAGTCAAAAGCTAGAGAATGGTAATTGTGATTAAAAGTTAATTAAATTTAGATTAATTAACTTGGGGGATTTTAGGGATTTGATATTTGATTTTAAATCAGTTTGATTTATTAAATCAAATGAGAAGAACATAAGGATTAAATAATTTGATTTATTAAATCAAATGAGAAGAACATAAGGATTAAATAATTTGATTTATTTAATAAACCTTAGGAAATTAATCAATAAATTGCTTTAATTGATTAATAGTAGAACGGTTAGAGCGGGATGCATGATGTTAATTTTGCATGTCTACATAAAGGAAAAGGATCTATTTTGATCTGCACCAAGTAGGGTGAAGAGAAGGAGGTCCAAAATGTGTTCTTTGCATTGGGCTTAAAGCATAACCTCATGAGTGTAGGACAACTAATCCATAATGGATACAAAGTGTTGATGGAGAAGGGAAAATGTGTCATTTAGGACAAGAATGAGAGGACAAAGTTGTTGCCAGCAATACAAATGGCAAAGAACTGGATGTTTCCATTGAAGATTGAGATGTGCTTCTCATCCTAGTCCATTGCAGCACCTCTCATTGATGGAAAATGTACAACAGTACAACATGCAGCCTTCAAGAGCACCATTGAAGACCCCTCCAAGCTATGGCACCTTAGGTATGGACATCTAGGGTATGCTAGTTTAAATCTTTTCTCCAAAAGCAAGATGGTTGATGGTTTGCCAAGGATAGTAGAGCCTAATGTTAGATGTGAGACTTGTATTTTGGGCAAGCAACATAGGAAACCCTTTCAATCAGACAACTCTACAAGGGCAAGAGCACCATTGGAGTTGGTGCACATGGATTCGGTAGGCCCTGTGAAAATCACTTCCATTGGTAATAGCAGATTTTTTATGACCTTTATTGATTATTTCAGTTGTAAGGTCAAATAGAGGAGGAGAGTATACCTCCAATTATTTTGTGAATTTTTGTAGGCAGAATGGTATAAAAAAGGAGCTCACAACCAATTACACTCCACACCAAAATGGAGTGGCTGAAAGGAAAAATAGGACCATTGTAGAGATGGCAAGAAGCATGCTAAAAGAAAAAATATTTCGTACAGAATATTGGGGAGAGGTTGTTACAATAGTCGTGCATTTGATTAATAGAAGTCCAACTAAGGCAGTCCACGACAAGATACCTCAAGAGGCATGGACAAAATGAAGATGGACAGTTGAACACTTGAGAGTGTTTGGATGTGTGGCTTATGCACACGTGCCTAAAGAAAAAAGGCAAAAATTGGATGACAAGGGTGAAAAGTGCATTTTCACGGGCTATAGCAAAGAGTCCAAAGCCTATAGGCTATACAATACGATCACCAAAAAAATTATCATTAGTAGAGATGTGGAGTTTTTAGAAGATCAATCATCGGATGGCACGACAGATCCTAACAGCTCCCGATAGTGTAGAGTGATGAAAAAATTGAAGATCAAGATCTGCAAAATCATGTAGCAGTAGAGAATCAAGTCTCCTGACAGAACCTGATCGCTCCTGATCAGAAAAGATAGAAAGGGGAGCAACCACAGACAACAAGAGGATGAGCTCTTGATAGCTCCTGATGAGCTCTTGACAGTTTCAGATGAGCTCCTGACAACTCTCGATGAGCTCTTGATTGGTCCTGATGAGCTCCTGATAGCTCCCGATCGCTCCAGAATCAGCCTGTTCAGCAGAACAGCAGTAGCATCAAAAATTTTAGACCCCACTCTCACCTCCCTAATGCTAAGAAAGACCAATAGTCTAAGGGAGATCTACCAAAATGAAAGGTATGATGATAAATTTGATGAGCGTGAATTTTGCACTATTTTCTCATAATGATCCAATTTATTTTGAAGAAGCTATGAAAGAGGATAAATGGTGTGAAGCCATAGATGATGAAATAGATGCATTAGAAAGAAACAATACATGGGAGCTGATTGACTTGCCTCTAGACAAGCAAGCTATTGGAGTAAAATGGGTGTATAAGACCAAAAGCAATGCCCAAGGAAGAATAGATTGGCACAAGACAAGATTAGTTGTCAAGGGGTACAAACAACAGTTTGGAAGAGAATATGATGAGCCATTTTCCCCTATTGCTAGGATGGAGACTGTAAGGACAGTCATAGCTATTGCTACCCAACAGAAATGGAAGGTATTTCAAATGGATGTGAAGTTTGCCTTCCTTAATAGAGTATTGAAAGAAGAGGTTTATGTGGAGCAACCTTTTCAATATGAAGTTCCAAGCCAATAACACAAGGTGCATAGGTTGAAGAAGGCTCTTTATGGGCTGAAGTAAACTCCATAGGCATGGTACAACAAGATTGACTCATACTTAATGAGCAACAACTTTAGCAAAAGCGATGGTGAGCCCACTCTCTAAATCAAGGTAGGAAATTGTAACATTTTAATTGTTGTCTTGTATGTAGATGATTTAGTTTTTTTTAGGGATGACGATTTTCTCATTGCTAATTTTAACGAGGCCATGAAAAGAGAATTTGAAATGACATATTTAGGTCTTTTGAGTTATTTTCTAGGAATAGAAGTAAAACAAATGCATGATTGTATTTTTATCTCTCAAGAGAAGTATGTAAATGAAATATTGAAGAGATTTAGAATGCTTGAGAGCAAGTCTGCCCGAACACCAATAGCCATAGGTCTTAAGTTGAGCAAGGAAGATTGCAGCAATAATGTGAATCCAACCATGCATAAAATTTTGGTTGGAAGCTTGATGTATTTGACAACAACTAGGCCAGATATAATGCATGGAGTGAGTTTGATTTCTAGATTCATGGAGACTCCAAGAGACACCCATTGGCAAGCGGGTAAGAGAATGCTGAGGTATGTGAATGGTACCAAAGGATATGGCATGTTGTACATAGCAGCAAAAGAATATGGGTTGGTTGGTTACACTAACAGTGATTGGGTAGGAAGTTTGGATGATAGGAAGAGCACTTCAAGCTATGTATTTCATTTGGGTTTGGGCGCTATCTCTTGGGCTTCTAAGAAGCAACCTGTTGTTTTCCTATCAACAACTGAAGCTGAGTATATAGTAGCAAATGCAACAACATGTCAGACTATTTGGCTGAGAAGAATCTTAACAGATTTGAAAGAAGAACAAGAGGATGGAACAATGATCTATTGTGACAATGTTTCATCAATAGCTTTGATGAAAAATCCTGTGTTTCATGGAAGAAACAAGCATATTGAAATCAGGTATCATTTCATTCATGAATTGGTTGAAAATGGTGAAATTAAAATGAAGTTTTGTAGGTCTGAGTAATAGCTAGAAGATATATTCACCAAGCCTTCGAGCATTGATAGTTTTGTGCGCCTAAAGAGCAGATTGGGTGTTGTTGATCTAGATCATATTTGATCTTGTTGTTTTGTCAGCTCAGGAGAAAGGGGGAGTGTTGGAATTTATTATTTTCCTGAGCCTCTCCTCATTCGTCAATGCCCCTACTTCCTTCACCTACTCATCAGGAGCCCTTCTGATTTTGGGATCCTCCATGCAGCTCTTGACATATTTAGAATTCATTAAGGTAGCTGATTTTGAATTCAACATTTACTATGGTAGGTGATTTCAAATTTTTGAGAGGGAATGTTTGTCTTGCACAAAATGGATAGAAGGCAGATTATCTTGTTAGTTGGAAGAAGTTGGGAAAAATTTGAGAGAAGAAGTCAGAGAAGAAGATTGCAGCAACAAACTGTGAGAAGAATATTCTCTCTAAGCTCCAAGTAGCTCTTGAATAGCAACAGTTGTTTGTTATTTCTAAGAGCAGTGATTGCTCCAGGTAGAGCTTTGCTTAGCTCTTGACAGAGATCTCCTTATAGCTCTTGATCATTACCAGTCTGGTTGAGTAGCTTTTGATCGCTCCCAAAAAGTTGTATAGATTTTTGTTTTTAGTTGTTTTTATGTTTTGTTATTTCCAGTTGATTAATAGAGAATCAAGTTGCATGTCTCCCTTGTGTTTCCGCATTTAAGATTTGGGTATTTCCAGCTTGATTGGAAAATAGAGCAGCAACTCTGTGTTTTGCATTTGTTTTTCAAATCTTGACAAAGCTAAGGAAGATTATTAGGAACAACACTCTTCTCCATGGTATGCCTATCTTAGTTGCATTCAGATGCACTCTTGTAGGTAGTAATATTGGTTTCAAGTAAGAAATCTTTAAAAAAAGGGTCTCATACAAAATGGTTGCAAGTATGTCCCCAAAATTCCTCTGTTGCCCATTTTTCCCACAAGGCTTTTTGTGTATAAAGGTTGAGCTACAAATATCTAAATAATGATGATAAAGTAAGATCACTTTTATATCCTTGTGATCCACCTCCACACAAGTCTACTTTTTGGTTCCTTTCCCTTCATGATATGTTTGTACCATCTCACATGCCATTCTTTATCTTTTCTTCCTATTTTCATGTTGATTGTCTGAGAGCCTCCTTATGTTCTCCTTTATTTTTCTCTTCCATTATGACCACCATGAGACAACAATATTAGATGGAGGACATCACTGAAGAAAAGAGGCAATCATAATTTATCAAAATTTTGTAAACCATTTTTGATGACGTGTGCAGAGTGCAAGGGTTAAAATGAAGTTGTAGAAGATGTTGGAGATCATTGAAAAGAGATTAAAGAGAAGATTTAGTAAAATATAGTTGTAGAAGGAGAAATTATGAAAAGAAGAGTGAAGACACGTGAATTTGTTGAATGAAGGTTTAGAAATCTATAGTAGTAGTTGGAAAGAAAGTTGAAGAAAAATCCATAGATCTTGAAAATAGTTTGATGAAGTCTAAAGACTTGAAGACAATTTCGATTAATAAATGCTGAAGCATGTGGTCAAATTAAGGGGTAGTGTTGGAAAAAACAAAGTAATTTCTCCCATCTTGCAAGTGGTGGAGAAAACTAGGATAAACTTTAGTTTAGTTATGTCTTGTATTGTTTTAGTTGATTCAAATAATGTAATCTATAGTTTAACGACATTGATTAACAATATTTTTGCATGAGGAGTTGTTGTAACTCTGAATAGATTAGGAGTTAGATCAGTTTCATAGTTTGTTCACTTTTTTTTATCTGTTGTTTGAATTAGCTAAAGATATATATATATATATATATTGAGGCAGATGTAATCAATTTAATTAGATAATAAAATTTATTTTGTGTTATATCACACCTATTGTTTCCTTTGCCCACCATCAAATTTTAGGAGGAAAACATTTTTTTTCCCAGATATTTACTTCTACAAGAAGCTCCATATATGAATGTAAAGAATGGGTATTTTAAAACAATATTAAAAAGATATTTACAATTTTTCTATTTTCTGATTGCATGGGACAAGCTGAGGTAGATTACTAGGAGCAACACTTCTCTCCATTGTATCCCTGTCATAATTGGAATTAGATAAGCTCCAAACTGTAGGTAATAATATTGGTTTCCAATCTTTAAAAAATAATAATTAATAATCTCATTCACTTAAGAATTCTTCTTAAGAAAGGTCTCATGTCCTCGTTGGATATATGATCCCAAAATTTCTCTATTGCCCATTTTTCCACAAGTTTTGTGTATAAAGATCAAGCTACATGTATCTAAAATAATCCTGAAATCCCTTATCAAATATCACTTTTATAACCTTGTGCCCCAGTAACACACAAGTGTTCTTTTTTTGTCCTTTTCCTTATTAATAAATTATTTGTATCATCGCACATGCCATTCCCTTACTCTTTTCTTCTTATTTTCATGTTTTTGACCCAAGAGCTTCCTTCTATTTTTCTTTATTTTTTCCCTCCATTGAGACTTTCATTATGCCTGCCATCAAAAAATAATGCAAAATTGTAATTAAGAACAATAAACTCATAGTGCTTATATCATACAATTCCTTCCTTTGAATAACTCTTTTCTTCTAATTTGTGTTTGGGAAGGTATTGTCTTGCCAAGTGTCCATAAGACCTTACATCATGTACAAGCAGAGGATCTTTGCAGAAAAATGTACATCAGTAGAAGATATAGTTCAAGATGAAGCAACATTCTTAGAGGTAGTGAACTCTAAACTTGAAAAGGGATAGGGAAAAAATAAATGTAAAATGGGAGTATTGAGTAGATGGAACAAATCAACTAGATCCCAATAATGAGGCTATACATAATAGGAAAAAAAACCCTGAAATTAGATGGAGGTCCATTGGATAAAATTCAATTTTGGAGTAACAAAAAAAAGAAACATTCTCAGACCATGATAAGATAGTTCAAGCAGAAGCAACATCCTTAGAGGCAGTGAACTCTAAACTTGGTATGGTCCATTAAAGGATTTTTCAAGTATAGAACAATGCATAGCACTGCAAATTGAAAATCTCTCAAAATGGTTCCAGATAGGCATCTTACCAAAGCACATCTGAAATACATGTAATATGAAATAATTAGGAAAAATATATTTTGTTTTTTGGCAAAGATTTACTTTTGCAAGAAGCTACAAATAGGAATGAAGAGAATGGTAATTGTAAAACAATGTTGAAGAGATTCCAAGAGAAGAAGTCTGTACAAAAAGGCATGATCAATGGAAGAGAAACACCTATCCTTTGATATGGAGTTTCCAACCAATTCTAACATGAATCATGCAAAAAGTAAAAGGGTGAGGTTTCTTTTTTAATTTCATTTTGGAAAACCAAAGCTACATTACAATGTTGTTTATTTTTAAATAGTTGAAGCAATTTTTTATCAATAAAAATAATATAATTATATATGTTTTTGGTATTTTTGAAGTGTAAAAATGTTATTAATTTTTAATCATTGAATTTTAAAATTATATGGATGTCTTTTACAATTGAAAGATTTTAATTAATAAGTTGTAATGGGAAATAGAAAATAAACTTTTCCTAATTTTAAGTTAGACTAATAAATAAAGTAAATTAGGCACATGTAATTTAGATTATGTAAATGATAGATGAGAATGATAAAAGTATATAAATTGAACATCAATTTAACAAATTAAATGTAATTGATTAGAAAAATTTACTGCGAACATTAAATAAGACTTGATGCAATGCAAATCCAACTCGCTTGTTAGGAGAGTATGAAATTTAATTGTAATCCTAAACACTAAGTTGGATAGGTGTCAACATATTAGAATGGGAACAAATGTCCCACGTAGGTGATTTTAGGATATTATTATTTACTTATTACTTTTTGCAATTTGCACATATTGGTTGTAATTCCATTGAAGAGGGAGGTGGAGCATGCTAGTGACCTTTACAATTTGAATTGACATTGTTTTTGAATTTGAGGATTTCGGTATACTCTTCACAAGAGTTAAAGATGTTTGAAGGGTTATATTTTCTACTCATGGATATATAGGCTAGTCACATAAGGGTGTTGGTTGGCCACGGTTTTATGAATCCATTTATGGTTTCCTCTCCACTCTTCTTTACAAATTATACACAATTGAAAAAGGTTTCAAGGGTTATTAGAAGTACATAGGTAACCTCAGAATGTTATCAAATTGAAGGAAAATATGTATTGTTTATGTACAAGTTTTGTTTCAAAATATTAATGCATACTTTAGCCTCTCTTTGCTTTTGGAGATTGTTTGGAAAGGGTTTCTCCATTTACATCCAATGCCATGTGTTGAATTATTATGGTTTCTTGATTTGTTGTTTTCTCCATTTCCATTTCATTGGTAAATCCATGAACACATTAAAATGCGTACACTTAGTTTAATGTTCTTGTTGAAATAGTTTACTATGTATTTCAACATTTGTTTTTGATTAAGAGGATGTCTTTCTAAAAGTTGTAATTTTTTGTGTTGAAGTGGGAGCATCTTTCTTTGTGTGTTTGTATATCCATGTGTGTATTGGATATCATGGAAAGTACGTCTCAATTGGAGATTGATAAACTCAATGGTACTAGTTATGTTCTTTGAAAACTTAAATTGGAGGATCTACTTGAAGAGAGAGGCTAGTGGAAATATTTTATTAGAAAGGTTAAACTACTAAGTATGGCCAATGATGATTATAAGAAATTAGATAAAAGGCACAAGGAACCATTTGGTGGTGCCTTGTAGATTTTTTCTTGCTAAATTTCTTTGAGGAGGTCATCACATATCTTCTATAAAAAGGATTTGTGAGATCTATCAAAGAATTTGATAAATAAATTTTAAAATAAAATTATACTCATTAAAAAATGAAAGAAGGGGATTGCACTGTAGAACATTTGGATGTATTTAATTTGAATTGAGTCAACTAGATCCATTGACGTTAAGTTTGAAGAAGAGGATAAGTATAATTTTCTACTTATCTTGAATAATGGAAAAATATAATTGTTTCTATGAGTGGTTCAATGACAAATCCTAGATTAAATTTCTTGTGTACCTTGCTTATAGAGGAAATGAGGAAAAACTACGGATGAAAGCTCAAAAGGTGCATTACATTTGTGAGGAAGGTCCAAGGATAAAAGAGGTCTAAAGGGGGTTAGAATCAATCTACCAAGATATCTATGTTTGATGTAAGACTATTCTAACACTCATACAATCCTTGATGCAAACAAAAACTCAACCTCTCAAGAGAAAAACACACATGCTCTGATACCATTTGATGCAAGTCATAGTTGCTTCTCACAAACTCATAATGCAACATACCTCTATTGCAAATAAGAACAACTCATAAAACTAAAAGAAATGTAAACACATTTAGATTTTTTACTACATTCACTCAATATGAGGCAATTACATAATTTTCTCAATACATCATGGCTTCAAATCTGCCCCACAAGCTCTACCTATAGCTTCTTTCGCTGTCCAAAACTCTTCATACAATTTCTCCAAAATTTCTTCATGTTTCCTCTTGAACTCCATGTTTCCCTCTTCTTTTTCCATCCTAGAGCTTAAAAAACCCATCACTTTTTGTCTATCATTGCTCTCTCATTTGACTAAATGTTCTTAGATGGTTTTTGGGTTCTGTGTGCCTCCCTCCTAGTTTTCTAGAACATTTTTGCCCTTCAGTTAAAATTGTAGAATGCTCCCATATTCCTTCTTGGATGTAGGGTTTCTCATTTTGGTTTTCTTAAGAATTTTAAGGGCAAGGGGTAGTTTTTTATTCAATAGGGGGTTAGAAAAGACCCACCACCTTTAATTGTTACAAAATAATATATTTAAAGGCATAATTCTCACTTATGTCCCCCACTCCTAGCTAATATTTAATTAAAACCATCAATATCCTAGGCGGATATATCATCTGGTGCCAATTAGGCAACAACTAGTAGTTATACAATTTTTAATATTGACAATTAGGGGAGAGATCTTGATAGTGGGGTGGGGTCCTATAATGTGTATATTGATTGACATGCATCTTTTTTATGTAATAAATTAATTAAAATATTGCTAAATTGACTCTTTATTATATGGGTATGTGTAGGATCATGATGGGCCAAAAAGTGGTAGTATGATGGGTATGTGGCTGATGAATTTTTTTTACCCAAAATTGATGAAACAAAAAGGGTTTTTAAAGGATATTCTCAACTTTCCAGCAATATAAATTATGCTTTACTTTTATTTTAATAAATAATTATTATTCATTTTCTATTTGAATTATGAATAAAGTCCTGAATGATAGGCTGATTGAGAAACATCTATAACTTTTGAATGTATCATATTTTTTGAATCCAAAACATGTGTCACATTCTATGCTTCAAATAATATAGGATTAAAAAAATAAAATTGAATTTCATGAAGTTTTTACCAAGTTAAGCTAGTGAGACATACGAGTTTTTATATTTTTCAAAAGTTGTTAAAAAAAACATAATTAATTATTTACATAGAAAAAAATTACAAAAAAATATGCATCACATCGGGACACAATTCCTCTACTTATATCTAAAATATTATAAAAAAATATTATCATTTTATTTTGGTTAGGATGGTCATACATACACCTACTTATTTTTTCCTTGAAATTTAAGTACTACTACATTGAAATTTCCAATTTTCACCAAATAGATTTAAAAATAAAAAAATAAACCTGGTAGTTTAGAAATTAAATTAAATTTGATATATATTCTATTCTTACATATTTTTGAAATAATATAGATAACTTATTCAAATTTTTACATCAAGTTGCCTAACTCTGATTTTTCTGAATTTTTTACCACTTAAGGGCCTGCTTTTTCCATGATGATCCTACACATACCCACGCCAACAAAGTTAACATGGGATCCAATCAATGATCATAGTATTTTTTTTAACTATTTAGTCATTATTTCTTAAACATGCATGTAAGACATAACACACATACACATCCACCTACCAATATTGCAAATTGTCATAGGTTATACACATTAGCCACAAAAAATATTTGAAATCATTTTTGTAATATTAAGTCAATAGATGGAAACGATATAGTTTAATTGTCTCTAATACACGTGAAAATTTAAAATGTAGACATATTAATTATCCCAACTACACATGAAATGATGAACCATAATAAAATAGTGTTTTTCTTGAAAAGTATCCCATCAAACAAACATATACTCCCAATATCTCCTCATCTACTTAATTTTATCAAGAGATAATCGTCCAACTATTGGCCACTTCCTCCATGAATAACGACAACTAGCACACTCAAAGGTGTAAGGTTCACCTATCAAGCTCTCAAAATAAGAGGACATAAATTTAAGAGATCAAACCAAACAAGAATTCAACCAAATCAATCAATTGGAAAATTATTACCAAATTCAAAATTGTAAGCATCCATCAAAGTCATTTGTTCATCTCAAATGAATAAATCCATAGAAATAAAATTCAACCAATCAAATGAAAGTGCATAGATCAACATGTAATCTCACATATTCCTACAAATACATCCATTTTACTAGTCCAAAATTTCCACAACTCTTCAAAAAAAATCCTAAATAGTTCAAACTGCACACTACTATCTACTCAATCAACTGTAAGTTGACACCACACTAAAATGCTTATCTAATTTATATACTACAAACTATTATCTGCTATATAATATTCATAAATTTATGAATTCAAACCAAACAAGAATATGACCAAATAAAATTCAAGTTTTATGTTTATTTTATGCAAAAAATTAATGTGTTGAATTATAAATTATAAACCCTACATCACAAAACATGATAGAGAAAATATTATACAAGACAAATTGTAAATAATATAACTAATAAAGTGATAAGATGCTATTATCCATAGGTTCAAAGGAGAAAGATACATCACAAAACATGATAGAGAAAATATTAGCTCTAGTAGTAACAATTTTTCTTATATTCATAGGTTCAAAGGAGAAATATACATATCATCTTCTATGGCCAAACTTATTTAAACTTCAAACATGGTAATTGTTGATATGATAGTTAGAAATTTTCTTGTATATTATTTTGTTTATCATGTTTTTTGATGTAGGATTTGCAATGTAAATAGACTTTTTTACTTTTGGTAGGTTCAAAGGATAAATATAAATATCATATTCTATGGCCAAACTTATTTAAAATCTGAACCCTACATCAAAAAACATGATACAAAAAATATTATATAAGACAAATTGTAACTAGTAGCAGTTAAGGTTACCCTCTCACAAGCAAAAACTATGGAAATAAAATTACAACTTAATATTATGTTTAGCCATCGTTCTGATCTACCAAACTATAGTTACAAATTGGTACTTCGATGGTAATCAAAATAGTATAACAAAAGCCTTATTGTTTGTAAAAGATATTATAAATTTATTCCATCCTTGCTTATGTTCAAACAAAATAAATTAAATATTAGTCCTTGTTATTTTCCAAAGAAAAATTGGATCTTCATCTCACATGACACTCCATGTATACCTCTCAAGATAGGGTACCCCATTATGGGCTCAAAGTAATATTTGTACTTTTTGAAAAGACATTTCTACACTTCAATCCTTTGTATGGTTACAAACGAAATGTGAGGTTGTAATACATTGCTTTGTCTCCATTTTTTGGGTTCTATATATTTGTTAATCAATCTCAGTCCTCTATATGGTTGTAAATAGAATGTGAGGTTGCCATACATTGCTTTGTTTCTATTTTTTTGGGTTATTTATATTTGTTAATCAACTTCAATTCTTTGTATGGCTGTAAATGGAATGTAAAGTCATCATACATTATGTTGTGTCTATTGTTTCATCATAATTTTCAAAGGAACCTTATCTATTCATAGAATCTCCAATTCAATGCTTCATACATTTAATCACTTTAGTCCTTTATGTTCTATTATTTTGGCTTCTATATTTTTTTATTCAACTATCATAGGCTTGGTTTATTTTGGCTCTTTCTGATTATTATAATATTGAAATGCACCCTATTTTTTCATAGAATTTCCACTTAATTCTTTAGGCATTTATTTCTCTAAATTCATACCAAAAATATTCGTAAGATTCTAAATTTTAGAATTGTTATTAAAGGGTGTTTGTTCCAATAGTGTAATTTGAGGAATGGTGATCAATATGAGCCACTTTTATTTTCTATCAATTTTTTCCTTGTATATCTTTTTAGATGAAGAAAAAACCCTTAATATGGACCCAAACTAGCACAAATACATTGAGGACCATGTTGCCTCCACATAATAGAGTATTCTTCTCACTAGAGGAAGAAACACAAATTTTTGACGAGGCCACTCTACAACCACTTGCAGTTGTTCAAGTGAATACATCTACTAGAATGAATAATATTGTAGTGTGATGAGAGTGGACCAAAGAGGACATGGATTCAAATCTTTAATATGTTGAGGGAAATGGGAGCTCAACAAGGATTGTAGAAAAAGAAAGGGAATCCCTAACACCACACTCGCCAACTAGTTAGGTGGTATTACATCAATTTCAAATAAATTCCCTCTTATAGTCATGAGTGCAAAAGAAGAGGAATTAATTGTTGAATAATGCAAACAGTTTGATGTAATGAGCAAAACGATTGGGAATATCAATCTCAAGGGAAAAATTGCACAAATATGTCAAATATGACCCAACCCATTTAACGATGGGTTGTTCAGTAAGTCATGGTCGACTAGTTTTAAAATGTGTTATCCTAAACTCACATTGAGGATAATGGAAGGCCTTGATAGAGACAGGGAACTAAAAATCAAGCCTATAATGGTTTCTAGATTCTACTCAACACTATCAAAAGCTTATGATGCCAATCCATATGGTCCTCAAAGAATATAAAATTGTAATGAAACTAGCATTCAAGTTGGAAAAAATGAAGTGATGCAAGTGTTGGAAAAAAGAGGTAGTTGAAGTGGTTTATAAAATCATACCAAACATTAGGGATTGGATTACCATTTTGTATTGTATGAATTATGTTAGTCAAAATACCAAGTTTCTATCTATTCAAGGGTGAAATATAACTAAACAATATATTGGTACTAGTTGTAAATTAGGTGATTGCATGGTTTCCCAACCCCATGCATGGATGACTAAAGAACTATCTCTAAATCAGTTGCATCACTTTTCCAAATCAATTCTAGTTGGTGTCTCACAAACCAATCGACACTTGTTGATTTGTAATGAACATGGAAGCTATGTTGTTGTAAAAATAATCCAAGAGGCAAGATCATTACGATTGAATTTCTGACACTACCAACTCACACTTCACACAAACTTCAACTACTAAATGTGAGTTTTTTTGCATTCAAATCATATTTTAAATATGACAGAGGAATGTGACTAGCTAAGTATCCCAATATTAAAATTAAGAGGGTAGAATTGACAATATTTGGTAGTAGGGAATTTAAAAAGGCATTGACTATTACAAACATTACAATAGGATTCAAAATGATAGGTGTATGGCCACCTACTCCTGATGCACTTGTGGAGGATGCACATCCTAGTGACACATTTCAACTTAGTATACATGATGACACTTCTACAATGCAAGCATTCTAAGTCTTTTAGGAGTTGATTTGTTAGAAGAAGAAGTGGAAAACAACTTGCTTATTCTACGAGAATTATATCCTTAAACACTTGAACCAGTGGTATAGGAATGAAATTATACACTTAAAATTATTTCTTTAGAGGCTAAAGTTTTTGTTCAAATGGAAGAGACTCAACATAAGTAGCAAGAATATGGACTTATTCCTCCATCTCATCCTAGCCAACCATCATGGTTATTAGAGAGTGCAATGAATTTGGGAATTGAATTACATCCTTAGAAAGAAGAAGATGGACTTGTCTTCCTATATCCCCACCTAAATTGAATGACTTTGAAGTGGTAAATTACTATGTTGATTGTGGAGGTTGGGCTGATGGAGTTAATATTATAGAATTGAGAGAAAGTCAAGATTATGGGTTACGAGCACTAAAAATTTCCAACTTAGGTTGCTTTAGTTTCATATTTTTAATCTCATTTTTGCTAAGTTTCAAATGTAGTTCTAAATATTTCTATATACTTTAAGTATTTAAAAAAGCATTGAAGTTGATATGTTATGTTAATGAATGAATGTGTGATATTTGAATTTTTATGGTATCTAGTAGAATTTTATGATTAATTGTAGTTGTTAATAATGAAAA
>CM021102.1:704455656-704629704 GCA_007115665.2 Sequoiadendron giganteum
TTATACACATTTTGTAGAGATTTATGTATTATATAATTGCTATCATGGGCTAAAGAAAATAGGCATCATCATAAAGAACTCGGTTTAAATAATTGATTTGGCTAGTTGAAAAGATATTTGTGTAAGCGTGGAGAAATAAGTAGTTTTGCGGCTCTTAAGTGTTATTATAATAGCTCTTTTACCTATTTCACTTTATATTTTTAGCACATAGGCTATTTGTTTGAAGTTTCCACTAGGATTTTCATCAACCCAACCATGAGTAGGATTTGTTGTCTAATAGTTGTTTTACAATTTCTCTGTTTGTTTATAATATTTAGTTCCAGGCAATGTAGCTCGATAGACAAATAGGTAAATTGTAAAAAAAATTATTACCAATATTCATAGGAACCATAGGAAACTAACAGATGATAAAGAAAAGCTATCTTTAAAATATGGAGTATAGAAAAGGAAAACTAGGATAATGAGCAACTTTCTATGGGGAGTTGAGAAAAATAATATCATGAAGAACACTTTATTATCAAAAAATTCAAACAATTCAATAATAAAGAAAATCATGAAACGTATTGATACAAGACATATAACTTGTTTTATATTTTAAAAAATACATATAGGAAGAAATAAATATCAATATATACAGAGCAAGAGCAATGTGGCTCCTTCCTGTACAATTTATTTATTTTTTTATAATATTTAGTTCTAGGAATTGTATCTCAAGAGAAAAATAGGTAAATTGTACAAGAGCTATTAACAATATATTTAGGAACCATAGGAAACTAATAGATGATAAAAAAAATTCAGCTTTAAAATATGGAGTATAGAAAAGGAAAACTAGGATAATGAGCAGCTTGCTATGGGGAGGTGAGAAAAAAAATATCATGAAGAACACTTTCTTATCAAAAAATTCAAATGGTTTAGTAAAAGGAAAATCATGAAACATATTGATACAAGACATATAACATGTTTTATATTTTAAAAAATACATATAGGCAAAAATATATATATCCATATATATAGACCAAGAGTATTTTGGCTCTTTATTTTATAATTTCTCTATTTTTTCATAATATTTAGTGTGAGGCAATGTATCTCGATAGAAAAATAGGTAAATTTTAAAAGAGATATTACCAATATACATAGGAACCATAGGAAACTAACAAATGATAAAAAAAGTCAGCTTTAAAATATGGATTATACAAAAGCCAAACTAGGATAATGAGCATCTTGCTATGGGGAGCTAAGAAAAATAATATCATGAAGAACAACCTCTTATCAAAAAATTCAAATAGTTTAGTAAAAAGGAAATTCATGAAACATATTGATACTAGACATATACCATGTTTTATATTTTCAAAAATACATATAGGAAAAAATATACATCCATATATATAGACCAAGAGCATAGTGGCTCCATTGAAAATGCAACAACAATTTATATATGCACATGTATATCTAGACAGTTGTGTTTTCTACCTTTATTTGTATTTAGGTGGACTTTCATGTAAAAAGAGTTAAAAATAACATATGAAAATATTATTTAGCTTCTCAAAAAATTGCTAGAATACAACCATAGCATTAAATGATATAGCATTGAGATGTTGTTAATAATAGAGCATTTAATAGTACCATATGTTCAACATGTTCATAATAAATCTGTAAAGTTGATTGGAATTTGGTAGTGAATGTGCCTATTGAAAGTGCATGCATTGAGAAAAATCGAAAATAGTGTTGATTGCAGTTGCTTGGACCCACCATCTTGATTTCCATTGTCTAGCACCATGGGAAATCATTTCCCATTTCACTTTTGTGCTCAAATGTGGCCAGGAGTCCCCCTTTCACATATATATTTTAATAATAAGCTTTGAAGTTAAAAACATGTTGGTTTGGATAACTTTTTCTCTTTCCTTGCTATTCAATTTGTGTGTTATGTAGGTCTTATATAATGCCCATTTTATGCATCTTTGGTGTAACAACCATTAACATAGGATCAATTACAGATTAATAGTTGCTCCCCTTCAAATTTATGAGGACAACAAGCATCCAGACTGGATTTTCCCTCAATTAACTAGTTGAGAAGGTTATAAATTCAAACCTTTTGTTCCCTATAGTAATGCCTTGTTTCAGAGTAGACGATATTCTATAGGCAACAAAAGGTTTGAATTCATACCCTTCCTAACTAATCAAATTATGGAAAATCGAATCTGAATGTTCGCTCTCTTCATAAATTCAAGGGGAGAAGTTACATAGTGAGGAAAAAGTATGGTATACACATCTATTTAGATATAATAGTGTATATATAAATAGATATATAAATGTTTGCATATGGATATATATCTAGTTATATGTGTGTTTTTAAATGTGCAGACAAAGAGGAAATTCAATGCATATATGTACTTAATTATTTGTATTCTTATTGTTCTATAGCGTATTGTTTAGATAAAAAAGGGTGAAAGGACTAGCTAGAAACATATACAAATATCTGCATATAGCTTTATATAGAAATATAGTAAAATATTTAAAAAATGCATGGATATATATATAAGAAAACTCGAAGGTAAAAAATTACATATAGTTTATATACATATGCATTTGTCATTTTTATTCTTGTTGATGTATCCCATGGTGTTTTAACAGTATTAAAAGTCGATTTCTATTCTTGTTCTTGTATCCCATGTTGTTTGATTTGTATTAAAAGTGGAATGCTTATATACTAATTGCTCTAAGTTATCTACCAATTGGCATTTGGATGTTGCAATACAATAATTTTTATTCTTTTTGTCAATTAGTCAGCTCAAATTGTAACATTTTGTTGTTACAAAAAAAATTCCCTAGAACCATGTCTACAGAAGCGAGCTTTGTGAATGGGTCTCCAGAGCCCCCCAATATTGATTTGTTGAAATCTCCCATTGTTTCCATTGCTGGGTCCGATTATGAGGGTGTTGCCCTTCGACCTTCAGATCGTAATTTCGTAAGTATAAATTTCCTTTTTCTTATACATGTTGATTTGGTGTTATTGTTTCTAGTTTTACTTCACTTAAAGGTGTATACACACATGGGTGAACTTGAAAAATTATATAGATATCTGAGGAGATACACATTTATATTTTCTTGTATACCAAAATATCCCTTCCATGTATATGTATATGTATATTTATACATATGTATATATATACGTATATATATATGTATATGTATATGTGTATGTATATGTATGTGTATATTTATAAGTATGTATATTTATATTGAAGACATGGAAAATGTACAAGCTCATCTTGGCACACCTGATCTCGATTACTAACAACGTTTCCTCTTAAATCACATTGTCAGCATTTCATCACATTCTATCCCTTAATTTAATAAATCATTATTTATTGAATTAAGTCTTCCTCTTTCAGTGATTAAATTAATCAATTTAATTTAATCAACCTTGCATCTCTATTTAATTAAATAAATATTTTTATTTGATTAAATTCTCTAATTAAATTAAATAAATTAAACATTATTTAATTTAAGCTAACATATCCCCCCATCAGTTAAATAAATCAAAATCATTTATTTAATTAATCATTTCGTCTCAATTCTTGACTTAAATTAATTCATAAATCTAAGTCTAAATTGTCACATCACCTAATTCTTCATTAAATTAATCAAAACATTGATTAAGTTAATCCTTATCACTAAAATCCTCTAGAGAATGCAAGTTGCACAATAAATCAAATACTTTGATTTATTAACTCATATATTTTCCCTCACAAAGCATCAAAAGGGAATATTCCTTATTTGAATTCAAAAAGGCCAAGTGGACTTGGTCCATCCAACAAGGCATTCAATGCCTCTTACATGTCCTTGACCTTGAGCCAAGTGACATTAACTTCATCCTCTTTCCCTCTTCAACATGTCATTTCTCAAATTTGAAATGCCACCTAATTGCATTTATTGGCACATTGGCCAAAACTTGCACATTCCTCATCCAATCACATTTGGACAAGTGGCACAATGCCATTGGGCTATCTTTTGTCCCACATTGCTTATTTCCACTATCTCTTCCAAGATTTGAATCTATAAATTGGAGACTCTTCTCCTCAATCATCATCCACAACTCACATGCAAAGTTACTCTCTTCAATTGAGAACTAATTTTGCTCATTGCTTCCAATCATCCATCAATTTTCATAGCTCATCACAAGATTATGCTCAAATCTCTTTGGAGATTTGACCATTAATTCAAGCAACTCACATTTGCAAAGGAATTGGGAAAGGGCCAATTGCAACATATCATTGGCACCAATTCCCCCATAGGATCATCATTTTGTTTACTTAATTCGGACTAACTTTTATCTATCATAGTTGTTCTTTCTTATTCCTATTTTAAGTTATTTACAAATGGATTTTATGGGGAATCCCTCATTGTTTGCTTGCATTTAGATTTAACACTAACAATGTTTGACATCTTTGTGATGTTGTAGGTTTAGGGGTTCACATTTTGGCGCTAGAAGGAGGGCTTGAAGTCAAAAAAATTAAAACATGTTTTCAAATTCCGTGGATTCTAACTTTTTTGTTGTAGACATAGGCAAACTAGCCTGTGCAGCGCTATATCGCACCGCTTTCAGTGCCGTGGCACAGTATCTTGCCAGTTTCAATTTCGTGGCTCCATATCGACCCACAATCACATTTTCCAAACTTCACCGCGGGATTCCCACCTGTCTTTTTTTTTTTTAATTTCTTAACCCCACTGCGCAGGTCCTAACTCCACCACTTTAACCACCACGACCCTATTTTGAACCACGGTTTCTCCAAACTACACTGTGGTGCCTTTCCCGCCCATATTTTTTAAACTTCCAAAGTAGGCCGCTTCCAAACTGCACCACAGGCCTCTGTCGCGCCACTTTTGTACTCTTTGTCTATGTAGAGCGCTTCCCAAAGTCACTCATGCGGTGCTATATAGCACCGCCTATCTTCCAAACTTCACCACTTCTCCAAACTCCACCGCTTTTCCAAACTTCACTTCGGGACAACAGTAAAATATTAAATTAACATGTGCTTTTTAAGTTTAGTTTTTTTTTAACCTTTTAATCTGATTTCCCATCTTTATTGCTCTTTGTTTTACTATCATTTTGTAGGTTGGAGCAAAGGAAGGAATCATTATGGCATCATGTTTACAAAACCAAAGTGTTCCTAAACAATAAAAGTGTTCTTTAACACTTCTTGAGAAAATTTGTTAACATCTTTGGCCTTAGGAAAACTAATTTTACTTTGGGCTTTAAAATGAACATTCAAATTTTCTTTTATGATATCATGTTTATTGTATGCAAAGTGTTTCTAAACACTTTAGTTTTCTTCAACACTTTTCAAGAAACTTGTTAGAATCTTTGATCTTAGGGCACTAAATTTTACTTTGGGCTTTAAAAAGAACAATCAAATTTTGTTTTCTAAAGTTTCCAAGGGGCTAAAAAGAATTTTAGGGGAAAACACTAGAGTTGGTTTGAAAGGTAATAATTGAACAAGGCAACTTCACACTTCATTTGGTGCTTTTAAAAAGAATTCATCATTGCTTTGAGGATTAAAATGAATAAGTGTCTTTTATGTTTTGCAAATTTTTTTACAAATTAACATCATTAAAATGCGTATGCGCTTCTCTCATGCTTTATAGCGATCTTGAGAATCAAAAGCATTTTTGTGATATTAACTTGTGAAAAATATTGCCTCCACATTTCAATTTGGGCACTTAAAAATGAACAAAACATGTGCATTTGGATAAACTTATTGTGAGTGTTCTCCTTTTGTTTTTAAACAAAAGTCGATTGAACTACGAATAATGTTTGTTTGCTATTGTTTATCTTAGAGGGCTTGCCTTGTGGGAAAAAGTACTCACCCAAGGGAACGACCCAACCGAGAACACGCTAAAGCCAAGTGACTTCCACTCGGGATATAAGTGTGGATATTGGAGCAAAGGCCAATATCACGAGGATTATTCCGACGAGATGGACAACAATGGACTCTCGCTGATGTTGGATAATCCCCCATGAACAAAATGCCCAAATTAGAACCCTTTGTTTAGAAAAAGGTCATGTCCTTTGAAGCCGCCCCATGTTATACATGCGATCTTGTTGTGGAAATGGAAAGTATTCCATGGGAGATTCATGGGTACTAATGCTTGGCTGACCCGAATAAGTGAGTGTCGTGGAGGGGAGCCAGTGTGGTCAAGTATGTAGCCATTCGCACAAGATATGCGCAATTGGATTTATCCAAGTGGGAACCCAACAAGATATTGCCTCATCATCCTAGGAGTGTAAAAGTGCTTGGAAGAACACATTGCTTGATCTTGAAAACATTTGAAAAATGAACATACACAAAAACCTTGAAATTTCAAACACCTTGTGGGAAACAAATACCTATTGGCGAACTTGGACACTCTTGCTTTCCCTAGGAATCATATTCCTAGAGGTTTCTAAGTGAACAAGCTCTACTATCATTTGTTTTCAATAAGGACAAACATAAGGAACTTTTTCCCTATTTTCCTCGATTTCCACACAAAGGACCTTGTGGGATGAGAAAGAAAATGGGACACTAGACATATAGTTTGGAAGCTAAACAAGCAAGTGTCTTGGATAAAACGAACCTCATTTAACCAAGATAAAGAGATGAATTGAATTACACATGTGTTGTTTCCAATGATTTCCCGCAAGATTAAAATCCCAAAGCCAAAGTTCAAGAAGGTGAGTCTAAAAATCCATGAGCAATGCCTTGAGATGCTCCTAGAAGTAAGGGAAAGACTTGTATACAATTTCTACAAAAATGCCTCAAGGAACAATCCCGCATTGTATGCTTTTTATTGTCAACAAAATCCTGAACTTTTTCAAAGGTTTGCTTTTCTCCCATAGGAAGTCTAGCATGTTCTTAAATACCAAGGTTTTATAGAGAGAAGTCGCATCTAGGTTAAGGTTCAAGATCAAAGTTGTCATTCCCATTCATTCCTCCATCAACCAAGTCTCATTTCATTATCAAACCTTTTTGAGAACTCTAGAATTAATCATCATGCTAAACTTAGAGGGCTAAATCAACATCATCATATCTTGGCTTAACACACCTAGCCAACATAGTCTTAACCATTGGACAAATTTTATTTCAGATAACACAACTTCTTAATGTCTATTAGTTCTCAAAAACATTGGCATAACACACTTTGTCAATTCATCCATTTGTGCAAGTTCCCTTAGGATAATGCAACTTCCTAGGGAAAACAACTTCACAACAATCTTGTTTGACTTAACGCATCTAGTCAAATTATCACGATCAATCAAATCAAAAGCCCTTACATTTTTAGCACATACCTTCAAAAATTCTTCAAAAAGGTTTTTCACTCATCCCATCCATTTGATCCATCACCATTAACACCATCTTTGATCTTTTAGCTTTCCTAGTTCTTCTCTTTTGGACCTAAAGGATTAGGATCGAACAAATCCCTATTTTTTATGGTCCAAACAAGATCTCAATACAAGAAGAACATGGAGAATGTCATGGAAATACCAACTTCTATGGAAATGAGTTAGTCAAACCCCGAAGTAAACCTAGCAGGATCAAGCAATCCCCCAAGCAACTCTCCCTTATCATCACAAAATCCTCAAGAGGAGAGTTATCAAGAGGACATCACAAATGAGGACATGGGGATGACACAAACTGAAATCATGGAGGTGGTTCAAAATCCAAGAACCACAAAATTATCACTGCTATGTTCAAATACCTAAAAATGATAGTGAAAGGAGGGGTATTGCCCCCTCCTGACATAGACACAAGCACTAGTACAAATGTGCCCATTCCAAATACATCCCCAATATCAAATGTCAATCAAGAGGTACTTTGCACCACATCATCCTCGCCAAACGTGAACAAGAGGAGTGCCATGTTCCAAGAATTATAGAGGAATCACCTTGTGGCTAACAAAGAAGCAATCATCACCACCACGCTGACTACATCTATTTCGGAAAATCCATCCCATCCATACATCCCGCTCACCTTCCACAACCACGTGGGCTCATCTTCATTTTGTGCAACACCAGCTGGCCAAACAAACATAGAAACTCCTCTACTGCTTGAAGAGGGAAACTTATTTGAGACAACTGACGTTGTAAATCCTTTTTTTCAAGGTAACCTTCCACCTCTTCCATTTCCATTCACCACCACTTCACCTCTTGGATTGGGTTTTCCTCCTCTCAACATCAATGGGTTCTCGCCCACGTCATCACAACAACAAGTGGCAACCATACAAGCCACCACCGTAATTGGTCATCAAATATCCCAGAGCATGCCATCTCAAGGACCAATCATCTCGACCACCACCATTCCCCTACCTGTCATAATGATTGGCATGATTCCTATTCCACAACCAATTCCACCAAAAGCCAATACAACAAACTCATTCATCATGCTAATCGAAACCCTTCAAAAGGCCAACCGACAAAGAGTACTTCAGCAAAAGCAGCAAGCGCAAGCTCAAGCCCAAGCACAAGCCCAAGCACAAGCTCAAGCTCTAGCGCAAGCCCAAGCCCAAGCCCAAGCGCAAACACAAGCACAAGCACAAACACAGTACCAAGCGCAATTGCAAGTGATTCATCTACAAGCCTACCAACAAGCCCTACAAGACTTTCAAGCACAGCAAAAAGCTAAAAAACAAGCCTTGTTGGCACAACAACAACTCGACCAACAACAAGCATTGTTGGCGCAACAACAGCTAGACCAACAGCGGGGGTTACTAGCCCAACAACAAATTGACCAATAGTAGGCTTCATGGGAACAACAGTAGATGGACCAACAACAAGCGTTGTTGGAACAACAACAACAAGATCAATAACAAGTGTTGTTGACACAAATGCAGGCATACCTTCAGACTTTGAACGCACAACCAATCTCACAGCAAACGCCAACCAGTACTCTCCCCACCCATCAAACACCTCAAACACCTCATAACTCATTCATCCCACCCCCTAATCCAAGCAAGGATGTCACAACACAAATCAAATTGCTCTCGCATCAAGTGTTGGACCTACAAGCATTAAAAACCAAAAAGGACATTGAGCAACTTGTGCCCTTATCCATTCGATAGAAGTCTCACCATGGTACCGTTCCCAAAGGGATTTGAGATCCCCAAATTTGATAAGTACAATGGAACAGGCAACCCTAAAAACCACGTTAGGGAATATTAGGTGCATTGCATGGAGGTCGCATATGATGACAAATACCTAATGTGGCTCTTTCCCCGAAGCTTGATTGGTCCAGCTATGGAATGGTTTTCTCGCCTACCCACAGGCTTCAAAACATTTGAGGAAATCATGGAGACTTTACTTAAGAATTACGCTTTCAATATGGGTGCGGATGTTAGTTTGGAAGAACTATCTGCACTTAAACAAGGAAACAGAGAGCTATTCGCATCCTTCTTGCAAAGATGGTGATCCAAGGCCAATCAGAGCAAGTGGACCATGCCAGAAGAACAACAAGTTTGCACCATCATAGCCAATCTCGATCAAAACTTGGCATTCTACCTAAAAATGTAGTGCATAACATCTTACGACCAACTGATTCCAAAGGCGGTCAACATCGAAAGAGCCCTTACCGTGCGGGGAGGTGCACCAACATTCACTCCACCATAGGATAACTTCCCATCTAACAACTACAATGATAAACCTCAAACATGGTCGAGGAATAAAAATATCACAAACGACGGTGTGGTCGATGCTAAGGTGGTCATCAATGCCCCTAAGCAGAATATCCAAAACCATCATCAACTGCAAAATCATAATCACAACAATGTGCAAACTAATGCGGTAGTAGCATAGTCACAGCCACCTTCCACAAATCAAGTCAACAATTTGGGTAATCAAGGAGGACCACCTCCCCACAACAAGTTTCCCCCCAAAAGGAAATTCATAGCTCTTGGTGAATCAATTGAGTCCATAATGAAAAAATTGGTCAAAGAGAACCTCATCAAAATCTCTAACTCTGAACAGTACACGGAACCCATGACCAAGCCACCATGGTATAATGAGAATCTCCTTTGTGACTTTCACAAAGTCAAAGGACACACCACTTCCAATTGTGTGAGACTCAGAAACATCATCCAAGACTTTATTGAGGACAAGGTCATCAATATCGAGCAGCCGGCCGGAAACCAAGACCTAAAGATATACACGAATCCAATGTCGAATCATAATCAAGGGAACAATCAGGGAAATAACCAAGAAAATAATAAAGGCAAACAAAAGTATGCTAGTGCTAATCTAGTATACAAGGAAATAGTCGGATGCGTCGACGAAATGGTCACTGTCGTAAATATCAAAGGAGCCAACAATGACTATGGAGTCACCACATGAGGCAGAAAGGTTACCATTGCTGGGGCACCTGCTAAGATCCCCATTTCCAATACAAAAGCCATCCCCTACGATTACAATGCCATAGACCAGCTGAAAAGAACACCCGGCCAAATCTCCATCATGGAACTACTTAAAATCTTTGCTGCTCATAGAAAGATCCTTGATGAAGCACTAGCTGCGTCTACCGTTGTTGCCACCCTAGACACAGAGCAATTTTAGGCTATGGTGGGTAACATCGTTACCCCAAATCTCATCACATTTTCGGATCAAGACTTCCCTCCACAACCATCTCATAATCATGCACTCCACCTCCAAGTCCTAATCCACAAAAAGAAAGTCAAAAGAATCCTGGTAGATGGAAGTGCAGGCCTTAATATTTGTTCTCTAAAACTCATAAAGAAATTGGGATTCATTGAGGATTCCATCAATAAGAACAAAAGCATCACCATAAGGGCATATGACGACCAAGAAAGAGTGTCTCAAGGCACTATCAAGATCCCCATTCAAGTGGGGCCGGCGACTATGGAAACCACCTGTCAGGTCCTCAACCTTGACCTACCGTACAACATTCTCCTGGGACGCCCATGGATACATGGAATGAAGGCAGTGGCCTCAACTTACCACCAATGCATCAAGTTCTCACATCAGAATGAAGAATTCAAAAACTTGGAAGCCAAGTTTTATAAGATCCCTCAAGTCCCAAAAAATGATGAAGGACCATCTACTTCATACATAGACCCAGCCAATCTCGCCTCCACTTCTACGATAGAGACACCTGCCATCCTAGATATATCTGAAATCAAAAGCATGATCAAAGATAATGGATGCGGCGAATATAGAATAAAGAGAAATGCATTTGTTGTAGGAGAGTTACCAAAATCTCCTAGGTCGCATGGGCAACCCCAGCCTGTCCAAACACCTATCCGCACTATTAGAATAGAACCCTCTGGATTCCACCATTGGGGGGATCTTAGTTGGGAAAATGTGGACGAAGAAGACATCTCGAACACACTATACCAGGATGAAAGACCCACTCCCACCCTACCCATGGAGGAAACTAACAAGGGGTTACAAATGATGCTTGGTATGGGCTATAACAGGAATGAGAGCCTGGGAAGAAAGGGTGATGGATGGTTAGAGCCCATTATTGTAAAAAGAAGAATGCAGAATATTGGCCTTGGGTATACTCCTCCGAGTATAACCGTACATGGAAAAAGTACTCATAGAAGAGCAGTCCAATCCTCTCCTCAGGTAACAACAACCATTCCTAGACCACCCATTTGCCTAGGTTTTCCTCTCGATAATTACACCTTTGACGTCACAGATGTCCCTAGTAGTGACGAGGATAATACTATAGTAGGTCTCCCCAGGATTTTTGAAGATTCCACCTTGTTAATAATAACTGCCTCCACAGCTGAGTCAAACCAACCAACCCACCGAATCACCTTAGTGCACCCCCAACTCATCGATCACGACCAACGAGGACCACCGATTCTAGACTTGTTCGAAAATGATGAGGCTCTCTCAGAATTCATGGGACTAAGGGATACAGTTCCATGCAGAGATCATAAGGTTGGATTCCACATCACATTGAACACACAAGCATACTATGGGGAGACGATTGAGTCCTTCAGTCACAAAAGAAAAATATCGAGAATGAGCTCAGAGTTATGGAGTGAAAACCACACTGTGGCACTCTCTAACCACAAAACAATGAAAATAAAGGACGCATTCGATGGTGAAAACCTCTCTAAGGCACTAGAGGATGAAGGATTCAATCTCTCCCCTATTGCTCTACATTAGGAGAAATCAGTAGTATCGACAGAACAGTGCAACCCTGTCAACTTGGGAACAGAAATAGAGCCGCAAATCACATTCTATGCCCAAACACTTTAGGAAAAGGAACAAGAACTATTGGCAACATTCCTGAAGGAAAGAAAGGTAAATTTTGTGTGGACCTATGTAGATATGCCAGGTCTAGACCCTGAAGTGGTAGTTCACCATTTGGCCGTTTACCCCGGAGCAAAACCAGTCAGACAAAAGCTAAGGAAGATGCATTCACAAATTGCCTTGCTCATAAAGATTGAGCTGAAGAAACTTCTAGATGTTGGGTTCATACGCCCAATCGACTATCCAGAATGGGTATCAAATCTTGTACCAGTCTCAAAACTGAAAGGGGGCATATGATCTACACTAATTTTAGAGACTTAAACAAAGCATGTCCCAAGGATGACTTTCCACTACCCAACGTTGACATGATAGTGGATATGACGGTCGAACATGAGATGCTATCCCTAATGGATGGCTTCTCAGGGTATAATCAGACAATGATAGTGAAAGAAGACCAACATAAAATGGCCTTTACATGTCCTTGGTGCACTTACTGCTGGAATATAATGCCATTTGGGTTGAAGAATGCAGGAGCTACATACCAAAGAGCCATGACATTAATCTTCCACGACATGATCCATAAAACAGTCAAAGGCTATGTGGACGACATACTGGATAAATCAAAGAAGAGATAGGACCATGTAGCAGCTCTAAGTGCTATCTTTGACAGGCTCGAACAATATAAGGTTAGACTCAACCCAAAGAAGTGTGTCTTTGGGGTACAATCGGAAAATCTACTAGGATACATAGTTTCAATGAGAGGAATAGAGGTGAACCCTGCAAAGGTAAAAGTAATCCTTGAGATGGAAGCGCCAAGAATGTTAAAACAACTAAGAGGATTGCAAGGTAGACTCCAATCCATCCGTAGATTCATAGCACAACTGGCAGATAAGCAGATTGCCTATTCACACCTACTTCACAAGGGAGTAGCTTTTAGATGGGATGAAAAATGCGAGCAAGCATTTAGTAAAATGAAAGAATATCTACTTACACCACCTGTGTTGATGTCACCAATTTTCAAAAAAACATTAATCCTATACATCTCAGCAAGGACAGCCGCCCTTGGTGCCCTTTTAGCCCAATAGGATGAAAATGGAACCGAGCAGGCCATTTACTATATCCACAGAACAATGGTGGGGCATGAGCTCAATTACACATCAATAGAAAAAGCTTTCCTAGCACTGGTATTTGTAACTCAAAAATTTAGACACTACATGCTAGCTCACCAGATCAAGTTGATTGCCAAGATAGACCCTCTGAAATATCTATTGTCAAAAGCAATGCTTACGGGTAGAATTGCTAAGTGGGTAATGATATTGTCCGAACATGATATCGAGTATGTAGAACGAAAAGCCGTAAAGGGAAAAGTCATTGCAGATCAGCTGGCAGAAGCTCTCCTCTACACGGACAACCCGCTCATATTAGAATTCCTAGATGAGTCCCTTTTTAACCTTGGTGTAGCAGACCACTAGAAATTATACTTTGATGGCTCCCACACACAACATGGATCAGGAGCTGGTGTGTTCTTCATCACCCCGCAAAGAGACGACATACCTAGATCATACAAGCTAGCATTCCCCTATACCAACAATATCACATAATACAAAGCCTTAACCATAGGCCTCAAGATTGCAACACAGTGGCAAATCATGGCATTAAAGGTCTATGGGGACTTGTAGCTTATCATCAACCAAGTCAACGGTGAATACCAAACAAAGGATGATAAGCTCGTACCATACAAAAAGGTGGTAAAAAGCCTAAAAGAATCATTAATTGACATCACCTTCGAGCAAATACCAAGGAAAAACAACAGAGCAGCTGATGCAATGGTGACAATTGGATCCTTACTAGACATCCCTCGCAATGTCTCAAAACATAAATTCCTCGTAGAGCAGCTTCTCGTACACACATTCGAGGTACCAGAGTTAGAATACGCATGTGAACTTGTTGGTCCTGGTGATCTTTGGTACCATGACATATACACCTACCTAAGATTAGGAATCCTCCCAACTAACGTCACCCCAAACCTAAAACACACTTTTGTCAAAAAGTCTTCACGGTTTGTCAACCTAGGAGAAACCCTCTTTCGAAGAAGTATAGATGGAGCCTTGCTACATTGTTTAAAACCTAAGGAGGCTATGACTGGTCTAACTGAGTTACACAATGGCACGTGCGGGTCACACTCGAGTGGTATAACCTTCGCTAAAACGTTACTGAGAATCGGGTACTATTGCCCGACGATGGAGAGAGAGGCACACAACTTTGTCAAAAATGTCTGCAATGCCAACAACATGGAGACCTTATTCATGCACCAGCTCAAGAACTACATCCCATTGTTACACCTTGGCCCTTTTCACAATGGGGGCTCGATCTCATTAGTAAAATCTCGCCCACCTCATCCAATGGACACAAGTTCATTATCACTGCCACTGAATATTTCACAAAGTGGGTTGAAGCATTTCTCATGACCTACATCACTGGAAAGCAGATATCCAAGTTCATCCTAAACTACCTCATTTGCCGATATGGTGTACCCCAATCAATTATCTCTGATAATGGGACGCCCTTCAAGAATCAGGATGTCCGTGACTTATGCAAAAAATTTAAAATCCAACACTACTTTTTCACTCCATACTATCCACAAGGCAATGGCCAAGCAGAAGCTACAAATAAAACCATTCTGAAAATCCTCAAGAAAACAGTCAATGAGTCTGGTCGTGACTGGCATCTGTAGCTAAATCCGGCCTTATAGGCCTACTGCACCAGCATCTGCACACCAACAAGTGTCACCCCTTTCTCTCTGGTCTACGGATCAGAAGCCATCCTCCCTATTGAGATCGAGCTCCCATCACTGAGGATATCATTGCAGAATCTCATCACAGATGAGGAATACAGGGTTACAAGACTGAATGAGCTAGAATTACTAGATGAAAGGCGCATGGATTCCCTTAATCATCTACAAGTGTACCAGAATTTCCTAAAAAGGAACTACAACAAGAAGATCAGGCAACGCACTTTCCAAGTCAGTGACCTTGTGCTGAAAGAGAACCAAAAGAATGTACCAAACCCGAAAACAAAGGGAAAGTTTGAGCCCAACTGGCTGGGACCCTTTGTCATCACTGCAAGTTACAAATCGGGGGCATATTAGTTGTTGACACTAGAAGGCGAGCCCCTGCAGGAGCCCATGAATAGTTCCCACCTCAAAAAGTTTTATGCCTGAATCTTGCAAGGTATAGAACAAAAAATACAAAAATAATAAAAAAAAGTCTTGAAAAAATCGTTACCTTGATGAAAACCTAGCAAATAGGCATCTTGGCGACAACAAAAAAATCACAAAAAATATAAAAATCCAAAAAAAATCAGAAAAAGGATTAAAAACAATAAAGAAAAAAAAGTTCGTCCTCTAGTGAAAACCACTACGGTGGCGCTTTGGACAAGTACCTTGGTGAAAACCTGGAAAACAAACACCAAGTGTAAATAAAGCACCTTCCCCATCTACCAGGATCTGCATGACTCATTCCACCGCATCTCAAAAACACCCATCCACCCATCCACCCACCCACTCGCATCCATACCATAGCCTACGTTGGTGTCTGCACCATATTCCACCATGGAACTACTTGGCATTTCTAAGGTCAGTCTGTCTTGCATTTATCGAAATAGTCTATCACACCACGCTAGGGGCACATTCTCACAAAAACATTGGATCGGATTCATGTATATTCTTGTGATCTTTGTCAAAATCATCAAAAATAAAAAAAATCAAAAAATCAAAAACATATCAAAATATCGAAAAATTGAAAAATTCATCAAGTCTTGTCAGTTTTTCACCCTTGTCAAACTACGTCGTCTCTAAGCTTGAACGTAGGCAAGGTTGATATTTGATCATCCCCCGGGACAATTGGGGTCAGTCCTTAGGCGTCCGTTGCATTGGCAATCTATTTGCCCATCTAGTCTACATCTTAAGTCAGTCCTTTAGGCAATAAAATGGCAATCCGTTTGTCCATCTTATCATTGAGTCTAGTTTTTCACCCTTGTCGAACTACGTCATCTCTAAGCTTGAATGTAGGCAAGGTTGATCTTTGATCATCCCCTAAGATAGTTAGGGTCAATCCTTAGGTGTCCATCATGTTGGCAATCTATTTGCCCATCTAGTCTGCATCTTAAGTCAGTCCTTTAGGCAATAAAATGGCAATCCGTTTGTCCATCTTATCATTGAGTCAAGTTTTTCACCCTTGTCGAACTACGTCATCTTTGAGCTTGAACATAGGCAAGGTTGATCTTTGATCATCCCCTGAGATAGTTAGGGTCAGTCCTTTAGGCGTCCGTCACATTGGCAATCTGTTTGGCCATCTAGTCAGCGTTTTAAGTCAGTCCTTTAAGCAATAAAATGACAATCCGTTTGGCTATCTTGTCATCAAGTCAGTTGTTGTCAGTCGAACTATGTTGTCTCTGCGTAGACAACGTAGGCAAGGCTAATCTATGGATCAGCTCCCGAGACCCCTAGGATAGGTCTTTAAGTTAGTTTGTTTGTCTTAAATCTTGAAAATACCAAAAACAGCCTCAAAATATTTAAAAATCCAAAATGGTGCATCCATTTCATCTTTTTTTCACCCATGATTTGTCATCACTCATAATAAATCAATCGTCGCTTTCACCCTTTGGTGAGTCAGTCAGAAGCAAGTTTAGCAGGTTCCAAAGTGAACTCCCTAATTGTCAAAGTCTCGAAAGTCTAAGTCAGTAAGCAAGCAAGTTGGTCAACTCAGAATATCAATAGCTTATCACCCAATCAGTCCCATCAAAACCCTAATCACTATATGTCCTAGGATGAAGCTTTCTTGCAATGGACATAAGCATCAAGTACCCCATAGTAGTTTAGTCTTGGCTAGCGGTATGAAGAACATTAGCTTGTTTGTTTACTTTATTTGGTCTCTTTTGACTTATCTTATTTTGCGCTCATTCCAAGGACCTCTCGATGATGCCTAAACAAAACAGGTTTAGAGAGAAAGGAATGGGGCAATGATCATTATCTTTTATCTGCTATGCTTGTGGGATACACTTGTAAAATAACTTAGTTATGCATGTTTTGTTTGGTTTGTAGGGAGGATATTTTAAGTATCTTGTTGACTAGTTAGGAAAGCTCGCTTTTCTGTGTTTTGGTTCGAGATGTTTAGAATGTCTGAGCTACATCCTGAATAAAATAGATATGTTAAGTGTGAACAAGAATACTCCTATTTGTTTGATGAGTCAAAGTCCATCACAGTAAGTACCATGCCATCCTAGTCCTTAATACCTTGATGCATCATACCTATGTGTGTTATCAAACATAACGCAATAGACCCTTTGAAAATCTCAAATCCTATATGCAAATGTAAATCACCATCATCATCCTCACTAAACTCATTAATTATGTGTTTCTTCTACCTTCTTTCCACACTAACATGGTATTATAATAGTAATCAAAACATCGCCCATGCATACATCCTGCATCCACTAGATCGTCAGCATCATAAGAGCATTGCATCATATCAATATCTTAAGTTATGAGGAATAATATAAATTTGTTATTCTAAGCATCTTAAGAGATCATTACATCATACCATTATCATTACCATTTGCATCCATTACCATCATTAAGATGCATTACATCACGGAAAATAAAAAAAGAAATGCATTCATTGTATCACATAAGCATAGGAACAGAAACATCTCATAACATCACATATTTGCATTCGTATACATGTACATCATAAAAGGGCAAATCATCTCATATATATCATCAAAAATACTATTATAATACAAATCGAATCAAGTGTACACCAAGTACATAGTACAATAAGGCCAAAATATTGCAGCCCATATGTCAAAAAATGAATCAAATTGTAAGTGATCAAAAGGCGGGTGGGCCCTGCTGGCTACTACCCTCCCCATCTTGCCTCTCACCATGTGCCTCTGCCAGTCGCCTCCTCGTCTACTGTGAAAATTCTGGCACTCTATGGTCGGATGGTACTACCTAATGATAGTGGTGCCGATAGTACTCAACCTCTCTGATAGCATCCCTATAATCCCAGATATCAACTGATCGGCCCCGGGATGTGGAAGCAATGCTCTCTAACTGTCACCGTTGGCCCACCTTTTGATCCCTCTCAGATTGTGCATGATCTCTCTCTATTGTCAGTGTGGCAATCTGCTATTGGGCCTCATCCCACTCAGCTGTCAGAACCTGCACCTGTCCCTATAACTGCTGAATCAGTATATCGCGAGCGTCTGGCTGGCCCACTGGTTGCCCTGTTGGCTATCCTGCCAGCAATGCTACCGACTGCTGCTGTGCTGGCACATGTGGCTGCCCATATTGTCCTGGCACACAAGGCTTCCCATCCTATCCTACTACATGTTGTGCAGGATCCCTCAAAGGTCACTACTGAGGAGGTGGTACACCTCCTCGACCCCTGCCCGCTGACCTACCCCTCAGCCTGCGACGAGGAAGCACTATCCTCAGAATTGTCAATCTAACTGGTGGCCTGAACCATGCCTTGAACGCTGGAGTCACTTCTGCATCTATTGGCCCTTGATCGTATGCCTAGGGTCGAGCCACCAACTACCTGAATGAGGTCACTGCCTCGTCTACTGGAATGGGTTGTCTCCATGCTGCCTCCCTAGCCGTACAGGCAAAGATAGCCGTATACTGAGCATCGGGTATATCCTACACGTCTCCGAACTATTTGGCCACCCGATCAGGAAGGTATCTCTCTATCAAAGTGTGCTCTCAACCCTGCATAAGTCTATCCTAACGGGCAAAGAAAAGCTGCTCTGCATCGTCCATCCATGGGCCCATACCCATATATGACCTCCAGATAAAAATCGTCATCTCATTGAGAACTCGATGCCAGTGAGCTATGCTGTCGGTACCCATATGGGTGAAACGAATCGTCACCTAACCATACCGCCACACCAAAGGGTCGTCAATATCTAAGATAACTGGTGTAACAAACGGGCGAAGTACTGGAATTCGCTCGAAACCCCAAACATGAAGAAGAGTCAAGCCAACCCCAAGAGCCCGACCCTCCAGATAAGCAGACTCATGTAAATCTCTATATAGGGAGGCCAGTAGCATTGGGCCCCAAGCGTAATACACTCAGCGAGCGCACATCTACTGCAATGCTAGTCCCCAACCTAAACTGAAATATCGACCACGCCGATCAGGAGCTACAAGGCCAGAAATAATGGTGGCCAGAATAAGGCTGTAAGTAGGGGCTATCCCTCGGTATCTCTCCAGATCTATCTGGCCATCATAGAGCATGAACTTGCTTACACCCATGATGCTAAAGCAGGCATTCCTCCCCTCCTCCATATTGTAAATCACTCGTTGTCCATGAATAGGCAATCGCAAGATGCGCCAGACATCCTTGAGAGTGACGGTAGCCTTGCCTGTAGGAAGATGAAAGGATGAAGTCTCACTGTGCCATCACTTGACCAAGGCATGCATCATACCCAGATGTGCTCGCACAGGAGGGACGTAGCCAACAAACCATAGACCAAGCATCCCCAGTTGCTCCTGAAGAAATATGTGCATATCGGATAATCGCTCAAGAACCGGCCATCGATGCTCCCTTGAATGAATAACCTTAGGTGTCTCCTGCACAAGGAAAGTACTACGTCAGCTCCTTGAAAATATTTTTGGTGTCCATTGTCGTCTTTAGCTTTTGAAACAACAAAAGCGGTGCTGTTTGCAAGGGCGGGGCAGTTTGGAAGTCTCCAAACTGCACCGCGCAGCGGAGTTAGATAGCAAAAATTTGCAAAATGCACCGCGCGGCACTGTTTGAGTAGGCGACCAACTTAACAATGTGAAATTCCTTAGTTCTTAAACTCCGTCGCACGGTGCTCAATGCACACACGGCCCTATATAGGACTGCGTGGGCTAGTTTGGAGAGCTCTCGCGATGCAGTATCGCACCGTGCTGACTCAACCGTACTTTAACCCTTTTAAATGCACGTAAAATGAGAAAATGAAAAGTGGGATAGGGGTACATACCACGGGTCCTACGACAACTAGTCACTGAAATACTCGTACTCACTCCGACACATGTAGGGGAAGTTCTTGTTGTGCCATTTTGTCTAGAACTCAGAACTCAAATGTCAATATCTTCAAAGGTAGGAGTGAAAATGTTTTGAAAATGACCCCTTGAGGTCTATTTAAGCTCAAAAATTAGGGTTCTTTTTGACCTAATTTGACTTTCTAGAGGGGGTTTCTTTCCCTGATCCCATTTTTTCCTAACTGAAGGTCATTCTTCATCCCTTCTAGCATTTTAATGCATTTTTCGGGCATTTTGGGGCATTTCTGGCCTGTCGGGCACCTTGTTATCTTTTTTTGTGAAATCATCCAAAAATTCAAAATTTTCATCTGATCTCTTTGGGGGGCAATATCCAGTAGTATCTTTCTGTTGGGGCAATAGTGGGGCATCTAAAAATTTTCAAGAAAATCCAGACCTTTTGATCACTGTAGTTTATTCTTTAAATCAATGCAACAAGTACATTGCTTCAAAGAGGGGCAAAATGTAGACATGGAAAATGTACAAGCTCATCTTGGCACACCTGATCCTGATTACTAACAACGTTTCCTCTTAAATCACATTCTCAACATTTCATCACTTTCTATCCCTTAATTTAATAAATCGTTATTTATTGAATTAAGTATTTCTCTTTCAGTGATTAAATTAATCAATTTAATTTAATCAACCTTGCATCTCTATTTAATTAAATAAATCTTTTTATTTGATTAAATTGTCTAAAATCCTTTTATTAAATTAAATAAATTGAACATTATTTAATTTAAGCTAACATATTCCCCCATCAGTTAAATAAATCAAAATCATTTATTTAATTAATCATTTCCTCTCAATTCTTGACTTAAATTAATTCATAAATCTAATTCTAAATTGTCACTTCACCTAATTCTTCATTAAATTAATCAAAACATTGATTAAGTTAATCCTTCTCACTAAAATCCTCTAGAGAATGCAAGTTTCGTAATAAATCAAATACTTTGATTTATTAATTCATCTATTTTCTCTCACAAAGCATCAAAAAGGCCAAGTGGACTTGGTCCTTTCAACAAGGCATTCAATGCCTCTTACATGTCCTTGACCTTGAGCCAAGTGACATTAACTTCATCCTCTTTCCCTCTTCAACATGTCATTTCTCAAATTTGAAATGCCACCTAATTGCATTTATTGGCACATTGGTCAAAACTTGCACATTCCTCATCCAATCACATTTGGACAAGTGGCACAATGCCATTGGGCTATCTTTTGTCCCACATTGCTTATTTCCACTATCTCTTCCAAGATTTGAATCTATAAATTGGAGACTCTTCTCCTCAATCATCATCCACAACTCACATGCAAAGTTACTCTCTTCAATTGAGAACTAATTTTGCTCATTGCTTCCAATCATCCATCAATTTTCATAGCTAATCACAAGATTATGTTCAAATCTCTTTGGAGGTTTGACCAATAATTCAATCAACTCACATTTGCAAAGGAATTGGGAAAGGGCCAATTGCAACATATCATTGGCACCAATTCCCCCATAAGATCATCATTTTGTTTACTTAATTAGGACTAACTTTTATCTATCTTAGTAGTTCTTTCTTGTTCCTATTTTAAGTTATTTACAAATGGATTTTATGGGGAATCCCTCATTGTTTGCTTGCATTTAGATTTAACACTAACAATGTTTGACGTCTTTGTGCTGTTGCAGGTTTAGGGGTTCACATATATGTATATGTATATGTATATGTGTATGTATATGTATGTATATGTATGTGTATGTATATGCCTATGTGTAAGTATATGTATATGTATATATAGATTTTCATGTTGGTAATCACTCCTATGCGAATCTGCAATTGCTCCTATGTTAATGGGTATACCGTGAAATATGCATAATCATAACTACAAACAATAAACAAAGTCCAAATAAATTACTAACCCTAGCCATACTTTGTGAAAAAAGAAAAAATATTTAACCACAATAAATCCATACACATTGAACAATAATCTCTTTGAAGTCTCCAAAATGGGTATAACGACAAAGATACAAACATATAACATGGAACAGTAAGCAGATAGTGAAAGACATTAATAATTTACGCAAAATACCCATATAAAATGACTTACGGATTCCGAAGCACAATAACTACAAAAAAATTATGTGTATCTATATGTTTGCGTATATGTATGGGTGATCGGACAATACTGGTTTACAATTTTTGGGCAAATTGGAGACTGAACTGATTATTTTAACTAAATCTTCACGTTCGAGCTCCTACTAGCGGCTAAACCATGAGGAATTTGAACATGATGCAAACCAATGATTTGTGAAGTTTTGTCTATAGAATCTAAATATACTTTTTCAAAAAAACTAGAATCAGATTGCAATTTGTTTTTTCATCTCCTTCGAAAACTAGTTTTTATTAGTAAACAACATTTTTAAGGAGTGATGCTCATCGTATACAACATATTTTTTTTGTATGAAGGATGAAATTCTTTTGTTTTTGAATTTAGATTTGTAACTTCGATATCTAACCAGTTCCTTTGGTTTCATAGTGTTTTATTAAACATTTTTTCCTTAATCATGTTTCAAAGTCAAATCAATTACAATTTAGACATAGGCAGACTGTATACAACATAAAAAATTTAATATGTATCGAAATTCAAATTTTTTTTTTAATGGATAAAGGACATAACATATTTTATCAAAATAAATTTTGATAATATTCTATTGTTCCACATGTGCAGAACAAAGAGCTTAATTTTCAATGGAAAACTTACATTCACAAGAAATAAAAAATAAATATAATAATCAAATTTAATTTAATTATAATTATAATTTTTTGGAAGCTTATAATAAATAATACATAATTAAAAAAATAAAATTAAATGAATTCATTGGATCCCCCAAAAGGTAAATCAAAACTAGTTTTTTATCAGTATTTTAATAGGTGTAAGAAAGACTCCGTTACAGGTATGGTTTAAAACTAGTGGGGTTCTATCCAAGGGGCCTGGTATAAGGTGGTTTGATCAAGAATCCTTTAATTGGAATCCTTTAAATGGAACTTTTCAAGGCTTAAATCATTATATTTTCTAAACATATGTGATTTCAACAAAAATCAAGATCTCCCAAAAATTGTAAACCACTATTGTGGTAGCACTAGTATATGTATGTATGTATTTATATGTATATATATATATATATATATGTATATTTGTATGTATATGTATGTGTATGCATATGTATATGTATATGTATATGTATGTATATGCATATGTATATGAGAAATTTGAATGGTAAGTGTTTCCTTGTGCAAGGATTATTGTATCCTGTGATTGTTGCATGATGTCGGTGGTCAAAGTAAATGTGATAATCAATGTCCCAATGTGGGAAACTATAGTTTGATTAAGTTGTATTGTTGAAAGAGTGCAATATGATAGATCAGATATATAGACAGTAGATTTCCATGTATTTTCCATTGTGTGATGAGTTATGCAACTCCATGAAATTCCTCATCAATGTTTCATAATGTTCTTGGTTAGAGGTTTTTGTATAGCTCGTGAGCCCCCCGCAATGCACAATTTTTTTTGTCAAGAGGGCCCATAGCGTGGGTGATGTGGTTTTGGTTTTAATGCCATTTATTTGTTCTTATGTAAATAGATGCCTACACAAATACTTATATACAATTGGCCTCCACAAAAATAAATTTCAAGTAGTTGTGTGCATCTAATATTGTATTATTGTAAATTGGGGATGCGACAATTGTGAAATAGTGGAAACGGTTAACATAAAAATCTATAAAATTGTTCTATATATATTTCGATATATTCCAATGTTCAAAATATGCTATTCTATTTGGGATCATCCATAGATATACATTTATATACACATGCATATACATATATATTTTATTACATGTTTATATACAATTACTACTTTAAATATATCTATGGTTATACATTTATATTCATATATGCTAATATGGTTGAGCTTGTATGTATATTCCTAGGCTGTACAAGTACAGGAAATTTCCGCAACCTAGTCAATTGATGATTTTAAAAAGGCTAAAAAACACCAACAAAATCATTTTTTACTATAGCTAACATAGAGATGAAATATTTATGAAGCATCATAAAAAATACATGCAACAAAGTCTATTTGCATTACGCACAAGTGCAAGTGTACCTGTTTACAATATTCCCTCATGACACCCATAGGCAATGGTGGATGCCACCCCTTACATACAATCACAGAGAAATCCCCCTACTACACTAGCACATAAGAAACACAAGAAAGAAATGTTCAATGATTGCTACCTTTCTACGATAAAGCGGTTCTGACAACTCACAAATACACTTTTGAACCTTTCTATTTGTCAAATATGCATGGAAAAATACATAGGGATGTGCATTTGTATTTCAGGGCTAGCAACGACATGCGTAAATATTCTATTCTGAAAAAGTCACCCACAACTTCAACTATGCCACTATAATGAACCCAAGCCCACAACCATTCTTGCTAAAAAAAATGACACTGGTTGAAGAAATTCTTATTTTTAGAGTGGCTCCAGTTTTACATATCTCCCACACTAGAGGGGGTCAATTTAAATGTAGTGGTCACATGATAAGCTTTCCTCAAAATATCTTGAGAATAACAAAAAAAAATGTGCGCTGATTGCAAGACCTTGAGGTTGTTATCATCCAATGCACCACTATTTAAGGTGGTAATTACGATTTCTATGTTAATAAACACCATTTCATTGATGCATTGAAATACAAAATTCAATATGAAAAATACTACATGATGTTGAGGCTCTTAATATGTTACCTGATGTTGTTGGTGATGTCTCCAATTTCTTGCATACAATAGAGCAAGTTTCTGATTAAGAGCTAATTCCATCAACCAACTCAAAAAATTCTGCTCAAGATGAAAATGCCTCTTCAAAATTTTCATCATTTATCCATTCCTTTCCAAATGCTATATGAGAGCTCCAAGCAATCAAAAAAGTATTGTAGATTGAGAAAGAAAAGAAAAATATTTTGTGTTGGCCTGAAATTATCTCTTCTCCCGTTAATGAATACAATGTTGAAGGTTTATTTACAATGGCATTCCCAACATTATTTCCCATAGGAGAAGCACTTCCCCTCCAACTGAGGAATGCTAAAATTAACTTGCATGAATATTCCCTCCACTTAATGAGATATTTTGACCAAAGATTTGGAAAACATGTCAGGTTTAGGTATTTCCTCTAGAAGTTGATAATGAGGCATCACAGTCAACAAACTATTTATGTCTTTGTTAGAGAAGATCTTGAAGATAGAAACCCTAAGTCATTGTCTGCATTGCATGAACGTCTTCATATTGCTCCTAATGGCTAGAATGATGAGCAGTTGATGGACATTGGGGCATCGTTGCACAACAATCATGCTTTTTGAAACTCTTACCAAGCCCAACTAATTGCAATGATTGAAAAATTTGGCATACCAACCCCTTTTTTCACATTGAGTTGTGCAGACACAAAATGGGCTGATCTAAAAAAAAAATCTTTTTTGGCTCATTTTTCAATGGAGCCTTCAACAAAGACACTAACAGATAGTTTTGTTCACAATTCACATATAACGTTTTTATATTTGCATCATAGATACTCAATTTTCCATGAAGAGGTGATTGAAAATATTTTACATGTTGTGGATGCATTTTCTACATTTTCTCAAAAACAAACAAACATTAAAGTATTGTTATTCTAATTAAGCAAACCAAATAGAGCATCCCTATGAGATACTTCATCATGCTACATATGTAAACAAGGAAATAAGAAATCAAGACAACTAAATGAAAGAACATGAAGACATGATAAAACCCTATCCCATAGTGGGAGTGGTACCCCTTATGATGTGGAAAGGATGCCCTTTCCCACCCCCTAAAAAGAAAGAATTCCAAGATGCAAGTGATGACAATGCAAATGCCCAAGATTGTAGATCAAGGTGTGGAGGATTAAATCAATAAAGAGGGTCTTTATTTATAGAATAGAATGGTAGAAGAATGCAAGATAGGAGGAATGTGAGATAAAATATAATCCAATGGCATTGTGGCACTTTCCAGCATTCCAATGGAGGGAGGTTGAGCACATTTTGATCAATGTGCAAGTTTGAATTTTGATTTTGATAAAGTGACATGTTTAGGGGAGATGAAAGATGAGTTAAATGCCAAGTTTGAATTGTGTAAGATACATGTAAGAGCTCCTAAATTATTTGTTGGATGGACAAGTCATGTGGGAGGGAAAATTCAAATTGGGAGAATATTCCTTCAAAGATGCCAAGTTTGAATGAAAATGAGGAATTAATAAATCAATTAAATTGATTTATGTGCACAGGTTGCAAAATGTAGAGAAAAGAGGATTATCATTATCATTAATCGTGTTTTGATTAATTTAAGTGAAGCTTAGCTGATTTTGACCCTTGACTTAGATACTTGGATTTTTTAAAATCAAATGGGAGGAAAATGATGCATTAGTAATTTAATTAAATAAATTTGATTTATTTAATTAAATGAGGAACATTTGAAGATAATTAAATAAAATTAATTTATTTGATTTAAGGAGGATGACTTAGGATTTAATTAGACAAAAGATGATTTATTTAATTAAAGAGGGAAAATGATGATAAAGGGATGATTAATGATGACATGGAATTAGTGAATCCAGATTAGATGCATGATGTCTATTTTGCATGTCTACATTTTGCCCCTCTTTGAAGTGATGTACTTGTCGCATTGGTTCAAAGAATGATGTCATTGAGATTGAAATTAAAAATAAATATGATTTTTTTAGATGCCCCAACAGAAATAAGTACGTTGGTACATTGCCCCCTCGAGAGATTGAGCAAGAACTTCAATTTGAGGGTCGATATTGCGACAAAGAGGTTCAAAATGGATGTATGGATGGTTAGACTAATAGATCTATATGCTAATGATGATGCAAATGAGAAGTTTGTAAGATGCTTAGAATAACAAATCTATATTATTTTAAACACATTAAATGATGATGCAATGTGTGTGAAATGGATGAGACAGATGATGTTGTCCTATGATGATATGACGTGATTATGTAGGATTAGAGTGTGGATTTTTTATGAATGCGGGATGGATGCATTGATGAAGTGATACTATGTTAGCATGAAAGAGGATAGAAGAATGAGAGGGATCAACCCTTGAATTCAAGAAGATGTAGAAGTCCAACAAGTCTATGAGTCGTTGAAGCTTTATTAGATATGATGATGAATAATGATGATTTATTGATTATCTAGGGATGGGAGAGATAAAGAACATAACTTTCCTTATGTTTGATAACAGACATAGGTACGCTGCATCAAGGTATAAAGAACCAGGATGGTGTTGCACCTAGTGTGATGGAATTTGACTTGATAATGAGATATGAGTACTCTTGTTCACACTTGACATACATAGCCTTATTCAGAATATAGTTCAAATATCCTAGAAATCTTGGAACAAATAATAAAAAATAAAGCCTTCTTATGTGGTCAACAAGACACTTGAAACACCTTCCCTACATAACCAAACAAAGCACGCATGACATGGTTATTTTACAAGAATATCCAACAAGCACAAAAGATGAAAAAATAATGATCATTGTTGCATTCCTTTCTCTCTAAACTATTTTGATTAGGCATCATTAAGAGGTCATTAGAATGAGTGCAAAATAAGATAAGTCAAAAAGATAAAGATACAGTAAACAGACAAGCTAATGTTCTCCGTACCACTAGCCAAGACTAAACTATGGTGATGCCTGATATTGATGTCCATTGTAGGAAGGATCCATCCTAGGACATGTTGTGATTAGGTGATGATGAGATTGATTGGATGATAAGCTATTGATATTGTGAGTTGACCAACTTGTTGACTTACTGACCTAGACTTGAGATTTTGATGATTGTGCTTTTACCTTTAAACTTGCTAGACTTGCTTCAGACTGACTTACGAAAGGATGAAAATGATGATGATTTATTATAAGCAGTGATTATTGCGTGTGAGAGTCAGATGAGATAGGTGCACCATTTTGAGTTTTCAAATATTGAATATTTTTGGTGTTTTTTGAATGTTTGAGGCTATCTTGATTTTCGGTTTTTTCAATTTTAATGGATTCTTTTGAGATTTTATGAAATTTTTTGGATTTTGATATGATTTGCATGTTTTTGGAGTTTTTTAATTTTTTATGATTTTTTTGGATTTTAATATGTTATGGATGTTTTTTGTTTTTTCGTATGATTTTGACGATTCGGATATGGATATGTGATGATATCAACAATCGATTTTGGGATTTTTTTGAAAACAAAGCTTAAGGCTGATCAATTAAATTGATGGATTTGTGACGATAACATCGTTGAGGATACACAACAATCTAAGGATAGTGTTAAGCAATACGAGGATTGGGAAGGATATCCCAAGATGGATTGGTGGGATTCGACTGATCAAGATTGATGATGATAACATTGTTGAGGATACACAACAATGCAAGGATAGTGTTAAGCACACATGGATTGGGAAGGATATCCTGAGTTGATGATGGATTTGACGAATCAAGATTGATGATGATAACATTGTCGAGGATACACAACAACGCAAGGATAATGTTAATCACACAAGGATTGGGAAGGATATCCCGATATGATGATGGATTGGGTGGATTTGATTGATCATGATTGATGAAGCTTGATTTGGCAAAAAAATGTTTTTATTGTTTGATGTGATGCTAAAGTACACATTAGATGCAACAAATATTGATATTCAATGAAAGATAAAGCTTGATAAGGAACATATTCTCAAAAAGATATGCCATGGGATAGTGATTTAGATTTTTGGCTCACAAATGTTCTGACCAATTTGATTTCACGTTCGCCAAATGTTTGGTTCACTACATAAGCTGGAGGATATAGATCAAGCTTTATTCCCAAAGCTAAACATCTTCCCCTAGTGTCTAGCAATGTTTGAAAGGCCATGAGTGGATTCTTGGATAGTGTATGAATGGATAGATATGGATTATCTTTCGATAAGATAAGGTGTTTGGATAAATGATTCTCGTTTGGATAGGACTTCATGGCTCAAATAATGTTGGGTAGGATAGGATCAACGAAAATGACTCATTTCAAGATGTTTACCATAAACAAGTGTAAAGTGTGCACAAAAAATTGTCAAAATCAAGATAATTTGGACTATGAATGTAGATGGATGAAAATAAATGGTTTTTGGATGAATGGATTTATTATGGATGGGATGGATGGAATGTTAGATTTATTACGGATGGGATGAGATGCTTTCTCCTGAACAGGCACGCGTAGATGCTTGATTCTACACATGATGCATGTTTGCCAGGTTTTCATCATGGTACCTGCCCAAAGTGCCACCATAGTAGTTTTCACTAGAGGATGGTTTTTTCTTTACATTTTTTTAATCATTTTTCTAATTTTTTTGGATTTTCATATTTTTTGATTTTTTTTATTTTTTGAAATATTTTAAGCTCATGTTGAACCACCTGGTGGTGTTGACATTGATTCTTCTATCATAATGTGCCATCGATATCTTGCTTGAAGAATCTTCCTTGCCAAGATACGTGCACTTGAAAACAACTTTTGAGATTCCTGATCTGCTTTGCTACCACCAGAGTTAACTTTGTCTTTGTGCGCACATCGTGATAGAGTGCCTTATGAATCCTTATGATGAAGGGTTGTTGCCAACACAAGGTAAATGTGAGAATTGGATATCATGTGTGGAGGCATCGATGGAGTTTTTTTAGGAATAAAATATGGCTTGGTTGATGGTTTGGAACCTTTGACTCTCCAAACTTGGGAAGATGGGCAATAATGGGTGGATATGAAAGTGTGCATGGAATTAGGACCAATAACTCGATATACTTTGTACATTTCTTGAGAATCATGCTTTTTACTTTGTGGACATCTTGGATCGATACTTTTTTCTTCTTTATTTTTCCCCATAGTTTCTTTGACTGATGGAGTTTGATAGGGCTAATCTTTCTTTGTAATTTTTGGTATCCATATGTATTTGATTTGTCCTTTGTGATTCTTAGCTTCTTTTGTTTTGATAATTTTATTTATGTTTTGATTCACATATTTCTTTTGATGTTGGTCCCAATTCGTGGATGGGGTGATGGGTGGATGAAGATTCGAGTGATCCCACAATATTGGTTTACAATTTTTGGGCAAACTGGACACTAAACTATTTTTTTAACTAAATATTCACTTTTAGGCTCCTATAGCGGCTAAACCGTGAGGAATTTGAAGATGATGCAAACTAGTGATTTGTGATGTTTTGTTTATAGATTCTAAACATAGTTTTTTCAAAAAAATTGGAATCAAATTGCACTTCTTTTTCCATCTCCTTCCAAAACTAGCTTTTAAAAAAAACAACATTTTTAAGGAGTGACACTCACCATATACAACATAATTTTTTTTGTATGAAGGATAAAATTATAATTTTTTTCGAATTTAGATTTGTAACTACAATATCTAGCACTTTTGTTTGATTTCATAGTGTTTTGTTAAATATTTTTTCCTTAATCAAGTTTTGAAGTCAAACTAATTATAATTGAAACATAAATAGACTGTCTACAACAAATTTTTCTGTATTTTTTTAATGGATCAAGGACATCAATACCCAGCGTGAACATATTTTTTAAAATTTTATTTTGATAATATTCTATTTTTCCACATGTGTAGAATAGAGAGTTTGATTTTTGTTGAAAAACCTATGTTTAATAGAACTAAAAAAACACATACATAATAAAACCAAAACATATTAAAATTATAATCATTGGATAGCTTGTTTTGAGGACTACCATGATCATTTCAAATAAATATTTAATTAACTCATTTGATCCCAAAAATGGTAAATCAAAAGTGATTTTTTATCAACATTTTGATTAGTGTAAAGGAGACTCCATTGTAGGTATGGTTTAAAACTAGCGGGGTTATATCCAAGGGGGTTTGATCTAAGGTGGTTTGATCAAACCCTCTTCAATTGAAATCCTTAAATGAAACTTTTTAAGGCTTAAATAATTATATTTTCTAAAAATATGTGATTTTAGCAAAAATCAGAATCTCCTAGAAATTGTAAACCAACTTTGTGGGATTACCCATTCATGACATGGCTAGTTGTAGTATTGGCATCAATTTCATCATAAGTATCCTTTGTGCTCCATATATTGACATTTTCTTGAGATGAAGTTGCCCCTAGTTTTATATAGGTATTACTGATATGTTTATATCCCTTGATTGTCAAATAACAAATACCTTGATACTTAGGATTGCCAATAATGTGCACTGGTTCTAGGATACCCTGTTCATGTAGGTAATCCTCTCCCTTGATAATTCATCTGTTGAAACATTTTATTTGCAATAGGATATGATTTATCTTAGAATCAAGGTGTTAATCCTTCTCTACTCTATATTAGATCTTCAAAGGTGCTAAATTATTCATTGATAAGATAGATTTCCCTAAAAAAGGTGGGTGATCCAAGTTTATAAGTGATAGGATCCTCCATATGTGAGATAAATTCCTAATTGATCTCTTTGGTGTGATCTTGTGAGATATCAGATTGTAATGCTCCTTCTAGAGGTGTTGATGATTCACTATCCACAAAAAATTCTTTCTCATGATTCATTTCACATAATGTTTCATGACTTCTATAGGAGCCTTCTTCATGATCTATTTTTTATATGTCTTAAAAAGATATTTATGATTCACCACTTCTATAGAAGCCTTCTTCATGATCCCCTTTTGGTATGTCTCTAGATTTATCTATACTTTGATCATGTGTACAAATGTTAAGAGTAGGAGACTCTTGTTCCTTAGTAATGATATCATGAGTATGATACTCTTGCTTTGAATGAAGATCATCTACATGTCCATCCCAAGAAAGAATCTCATGGGTAGAAGGATGGTTATGTGCTATATGGATATGAACATAATTTGCGACATCTTGTATAGATAAGAGAGTTCCCATTAGATCATTGTATTGCCTTGGAGATACAAATTTTTGATCTTGACTATTTTCATAATTGCTTTCAACATGCTTTGGATTAGGTCCTTGACATGGGTCAATTTCAAAGGATTAATTACTTACAAAGGGTTCTTGGACATCATCATTAGGCATGGGTAGTGGCTCAGTATCCTCTACATCTTTGAGTGGACTTGGATCAAATTTTGAGTTGAGGATTTCTTCAATATTTGCAACCATGAGGTCGAAGGATGTGACTATGTCTTGGAAAGGACCATTCCTAGACTTTGGTGAAAGATTTCGATCATGATTTAGGGTAAAATATTGAGATATTTCCTCTAACTCATTAGGTGATGTAGAGAAACTTTCAACCTGATCATTGGTGGAAGGATCACCAATCATAGGATCAAATAATGTTAATAGCCCTTTGTTGGATATTGTTGAGGGGTATTTATCTTGATCAAAAAGTGACTCTTGATTTATGTTGATTTGATCTTTGGGTGAGGTGGAAACATCTTCAAGGTGTTTATTGATGGGTAGATTTTGATCATCATTTTCAATAATTGTGTTGGAGATATTGTCAATGTTTTCAACCATAGGATCAAATGATGTTAACATTTCTTGAATTGGATCATTGTTGGGTATTATTGTTGGATTTTGATCATGATTGAAAATAGGCTCTTGGTGTATGCTGATTTGATCATTAGATGAGGTGAAAAAATCTTCAAGGTGCTTATTGATGGATTGATCTCGACCACCATTTTCAATAATTGTGGAGGAGATATTTTCACTATTATCGCTAATGGTTGAATCTTGATCATTTTCCCCAATAGTTATTACTTTTTGATCAATTAGGTCTTCAACGAGATTTTTAAGTTGAATACAATTTGATGTGGTGTGTCCCTTTATTTTGTGAAAATCACAAAGGCCCTTTTCAATATACCCTAGTGGTTTCACCATGGGCTCTTGATAGTTCACATAAACAGGGATTTGAATGAGATTTTATTGTATCAACCATTGCATGATTGATTCAATTGGTTCCTCAAGTGGTGTGTATTTTCATTTGTTACCCTGTGAGTTTTCTACTTTAAATTGAACTTGTGGTGATTGATTTTGGAGATGCACATTGTGATTGATCTTTGAGATGTGGTGATTGAGTTTGTTGTTGATGTTTTTGATATCCAATCTCTTGATATTGAAGATATTGTTCTTGATATGGTTGTGGAGACAACTCAATGCTTTGTTGACATGGTTCAACCAATAGAAGAGTGTATTGATTTTGGGGTGGAGATGTCTCTTGGTGATATGAATCAATGAGATTTTTGAGTGTAGAGAATTTGCTTTAAAAGATTTGATCTTGAAATTCTTGTTATCATTGAATTGGTTGTTGAGCAAGAATATTTTGCATGTATACATTTGGGTTTTGCATGGAATCATGGATGGATTGCTCTTGAAAAATGTTATGATTTGGTATGATGTTTAGATTTGGTATTATTGGTTGATATTGATCACTGTTGTGATTGGGAAACACATTACTTGGATTTAGGTAACTTTTATTTTGCATGGGGTTACCTTGACTTGGATCAATACATGGAGTTATCAACATATTACCTGGATTTTGAACAACATTGGTGGGGTTTGCAAACATATCTATCCCAAATTTTACCAATTGTGTATTTGATATGTTCATGCTTGGTAAGAGTGGATTTGGTACAGTCACACTTGGCATGTACGGATTTGGTGGGATAATATTGTTTGAAATAAGACTTGTGCGTTGATTGTTTGGTTGATAAATTTGTGAGTTTTGACTTTGATTTAAATATACCATAGGAAAAGGTGTTCCAAAATTCAGATTGGGAATACTCACATTTTTTCTATCATTGAAGTTTGTAGGAGATAATGATGCCATGTATGGATTGTATAAATGTGAGTTTTGGAATTCAATTGGCATTGCAGGGCTTGGATAGTTTGGTTGACTCAGATTACTCATGATGTATGGAGAAATTTTATATTCCATATTCTTGTGTTTTGACTTTGTTGCGAAAGTGAACCTCTAAAGTGTTTAAGAGAAATGATGAGATGAAAGATAAATGATATGGGCATTTGAACCTTTGAGAACTTTGGATCAAAGCTAGACTTTAGTATTTTGATCTTGATTGATTGATTTGGATAATGAATTTGTAGATCCTAAGATTTTAGATGTTATCCTAGGATGAACTCATTAAAAAGGGTGACAATTTAACTAAGTGTGTGAGGATGGATTCATCCACACACACCTAGCTAAACAAATGATTTTGATTCGGTTTAACGATATACCTAAGTCTAGATAATGATTTTTCCAAAACTCCAAAGTTGATTGGTGGGATGGATGAAGTGTTGATTTGATAGGAAATGAACCTAAGAGGACTTTGTTTACAAGACCAAGATAGTGAAGAACATGCTTTTCTCTAAGATTAGTTCAAACCAAAATATGAATGTCCACATGGAAAACCATAAGATAGAAGATTTCAAGCACATGTGTGAGGTCCAATTTTCTTTTATCTTTTCTTAATGAGTTATTTTTACCACAAACACTCTCTTGATTAGCTTTTCAAACTGAATGTCTATGTCTTAATTCCACAAACTCTATTATTTGAAAATCAAGGTTTCAAGAGCATAGTTTCCTAATATTGAATTTAGTAATTGAAAATTGTAATATAAATCCAAACACTTAGAAGCCTCTAAGGATGAAATCCCTAAAGAAAGCATGAGCACTTATGTTTTGTCAAAGATATTTTCTTTCCCTAAAGGGTTTCAAATTTGATGATCATATTGAATGTTTGTTTTCAAACATTTTTGATCCAAGAAAAGTGTTTCAATTTCAAAGTGATGCACAATCCTATAGATAATGAAGGCAATGTTTGTTGAGTTCCCAGTTGGACAAATCCAGCTATGCTTACTCTTAGTGGCTGATTAGATTCTTGACTGCACAGGCTCCCCCTTATAGTGCACTCACTTCTTGGGTTAGCCAAGCATCAGTACCCATGAATCTCCCATGGAATACTTCTCGTCTCTTCTAAAAGTCATAAGAATGTGGGATGACTTCAGAACGACTGTTCTTGCATCAACAAATAGATAAGTATTTTGGCCTTTCTAAACAAGGGGTTTTAACGCAGAAGTTCCATTTGTGGGGGACCATCCATGTAGCAAGAGACCATTTCTTCCCTTCTTGTCAGAATGATCCTCGTGATACTCAAACTTTCCTCGAGAACCCACACTTATATACTGGCTGGAAGTTGCTTGGCTTTAGCATGTTACCAGTTGGGTCCTTCCCTAGGGTGATTACTTTTTCCCACCACGCAGGTCCTCTAAGATAAACAAAAGAAATAAAACATATTCGTAGTTTGATTGATATTTGTTGAGAAAAAAAAAGAAAACACGCGCAATATGTTCCACTCACACTCGCAAGTTTTGTTAAATTTTTTAATCCCAAATTGAAATGTGGAGGCAATATTTTTGACAACTTAATATCATAAAAGACTTTTGATTCTCAAGATTTTCATGAGGTGCGAGAGAATCACATACGTATTTTTGATGATATTACTTTGTGAAAAATATTACAAAAAAAACAAATGCACATGTTTATTTTAATTTCCAAAATAAAAATTGAGTTGTTTTTTAAAACCCCAAAATCAAAATGTGAGAGTTGTTTGTCAAAATTTTAGAACCCAAATTAAAATTTAATAAGTTTATAAGGTCCAATTTTAACCCAACTTGAAAAAGATCAATGATTAATTTTAAGCCCCAAAAAAATGAGTTGGTTTAAAACATAAAATGAGAGTGGAAAATGGAAGCTCTAGATCATCACACCAAGCATTAAAAAATGCTTTGCCAACTTCAAATTTATTGCTGAATTATGTTTAACTCCAAGATTCTTCAAATATTGTTTCTTTTACTTCAATATTTACAAATTCCATGTGCAAATGAAATCCCTCCCCCTGCAAGATAAAAAAAAGATAAATATTAGCAAGGAATTTTTAATAAACCTATAATCTTCCAACTAGCATCCATTCAATGAATGAATTTAACTTATTAGTGTGCCCTCCTCGGCTTTTGATTTAAACACATTCTCCCAAAAAATAAGTGTTAGATATGAATGAATACTTAATGATTTAAACTGATATTCATAGAAAATAAAGAATAATGAATAAAGTAGTGTAGCCTTCAATGCATTAGTTATGTATTTATTGATATTGTATCCTCCACCCAACAGCTATTGTCTACGAATAGAAAGAAAGATCCTTCATAAAGATATCACTGTATAAAAAAAAGTCACCACATAAAGATGTCGCTGCAGGATGATCTCTATAGTAAGTGTGATGGTGAGTACGTCTGAAGGTTTGGAGCTTTTATGAACAATAATAAATAATTTACATTCTTGTCAACAAGATTTCCACCATAAAATAAAAGGTAACTCAACACGTAACATAGACTTTAGATCTCATGCATCCATCATAATACAATGAGTTTGTGTTTAACGATATGCCATTGTCACTCTTAAATAAATTCATATCTGTCACAAACATGAAAAATGAAAACTTTCTATTTCATAAAATATGAAGAATGAGGCTTCATCACTGACAAGTAGACTCCAATAGTGAGTTGGAAGATATTAGCACATAATAATTCAGCGAAAAAGGAGTCACCACATATTGTTGAAAATAAATTTATGAGTATCTGTAAGATATAAATATTGTATCTTGAAGAATGCAAATGACATGCAAAGCATTAAAATAAAGATGTGATGTGCATCGTGTATTGAGTGATGGAGTTATTCCGATTAAATGCCATTATCTAACCGTATGTCACAAATTACTTTAATATAATGTATTTTCTTATGCAACTAGAATGAGACATAATCCTGGAGAGATTCGAGTGGGCTTATTCTATATCTACACGACCTTGTGATTCGATATCAATGTCAAACTCACATAGTGATGAGTACATGGTCAATTGTCACCCATTTATGTCATATCTTCTGCATAAAACATGAAGTGGAGGCCTCCTTTATGACTCTTCCAAAGTGTGGGCAAAAATATATAAAAACTCACCAATTTATCTCTTTAGAATTTCAAAAATCAAATATCATAGAGAGAACTTCCTATTTTTATGAGAAAAAATATATTAAAAAAAATCACCATGTGAGCATGCCTACAAGGTAATGCCTCTTGTTCATAAGACCAAGAAAATCATGTAAGCATACTTGCCATAAGAAAAACTACTCTTCATAGAGTTTTAAATTCTTTTCTTGCACAAAAATTGATGCCTTTTGCCAGAAGCCATGACCCAGATGCGAGAACATGCCTCATATATCATCATTGCAGCAAATAGAAAAAGTAAAAGATAACGAACTAATAATTACTAACATCATTATACAATTGTTTTGTACCTATAGGCATAGTGTTGAGCTCCAGACCATTACAATTGGATGCATTATTCTCTTAACTGATAGTAATTAGTTTATTGTCTGCAGAGAAGGACTATCTAACAAAAACTAATGCCTAGAATCTCCTAGTTAGTAAGCATTGCTCATTACTTCTTTAAGGACACTTATCTATGCATAACATACCCATAAGAAATCAATCTGCTCCTATACTCTTCTTAACAAAAGACAAGTGAAATATTGTCCTCGGTAAATAGTGGAAGTGTGATTAAGAACTATAGGATAAGAGACAAGCACGAGACAATTAATTGTTGTAAAGAGGATGAATAATATCCCAAAATATAAGAGAAATAACAGTGCTACAATGTAAATTCAATAAAATTTAATGATGATATGAAATAACACAATACCTTCCAAGTGGAAAGAGCCTGACATTATGAGGGGTCGCGTGGGCACCTATGTTCACTACACTTCGCCTTCAATTCTCAAGATCGACTGTTGAATATGCCCAATACGCTTCAATTAAATGTGCATTTTAATGTAGTTTTTAACTCTTTTCAATATGTGGTGGAAATCTTTGAAGATATTACCAATGGTGTGTTTAATCAACAATCAAAACCCATCTCTTCTTTAATTAAATCAATAAATTGATGAAATACACTAAATGACAGAGTTGTGCACATAAACAATCCTCCAGAAATAAAATCTACAACTTGTATACAAAAAAATTAAACCACAAATGCATTCACAGTGCTTGCAATAACATTATCTCTTAGCTTGACAACCAATCTATCCAAAGGTATGGAGAATTTAGACGTTAAAACATGGAAACAAATATGATGCATGCCTCTTTTTAAATATGACTTGGATGAATGCATAGTAAGACCTCTGACAACATTCCTATTTTATGCAATACAAAACATAATGAAGTAACAAGTTTCAAGAAAGAATAGAAATAAAATGCATTAGTTCATGCCCTCCTTCTAATGCCAAATATGGATGCCTTTTCTGCATTTTCTCAAAAATAAAGAAACATTAGTATTGTTAGTCTAATTAAACAAACCAAATAAAGCATCCCTATGAGATACTTCATCATGCTACATATGCAAACAAGGAAATAAGAAATCACAACAACTTAATGAAAGAACATGAAGACATGATCAAACCCTATCCCATAGTGTGAGTGGTTCCCCTTATGATGAAGAAAGGATGCCCTTTCCCACCCCCTGATAAGCAAGAATGCCAAGATGCAAGTCATGATAATGCAAATACCCAAGATTGTAGATCAAGTTGTGGAGGATTAAATCAATATAGAGGGTCTCTATTTATAGAATAGAATGATAGAATAATGCAAGATAGGAGGAATTTAGGATAAAAGATAATCCAATGGCATTGTGCCATTTGTTAGAATTCCAATGGAGGGAGGTTGAGCACATTTTGATCAATGTGTAAGTATGAATTTTTAATTTGATGAAGTGACATGTCTAGGGGGATGAAAGATTAGTTAAATGTCAAGTTTGACTTGTGTAAGAGACATGTAAGAGCTCTTAAATTCTTTGTTTTATGGACAAGTCATGTGGGAGGGAAAATTCAAATTGGGAGAATATTCCCTCAAAGATGCCAAGTTTAAATGAAAATGAGGAATTAAAAAATCAGTTAAATTGATTTATGTGCAAAAGTTACAAAATATAGAGAAAAGAGGATTAGGATATATAATTAATCATGGTTTGATTAATTTAGGTGAAGATTAGCTGATTTGGAAATTTGACTTAGATACTTGGATTTATTTAAATCAAATGGGAGGAAATTGATGCATTAGTAATTTAATTAAATAAATTTGATTTATTTCATTAAATGAGGAACATTTGAAGATAATTAAATAAAATTGATTTATTTGATTTAAGGAGGATGACCTAGGATTTAATTAAACAAAAGATGATTTATTTAATTAAAGAGGGAAATGATGATAAAGGGATGATTAAGGACGACATGGAATTAGTGAATCCGGATTAGATGCGTGAAGTCTATTTTGCATGTCTACATATGCAAAATATTATTTGTACAGATATGAATGGAAGCATCGTGGCTCTACACATGTGCATGGTTTTTTTATGACTTTCAAAAGGCCCCAACATAGACAGTCTTGATTGGTATAATCACCATGATGTTACAATGGCAAGGCACTGTTTTGATAGATATGTTTTAGCTTGGAATCCACATTGCCCTATGCAAAGATTGCTCATAATATATAATTGTTCTGAAGAAAATTCATGCTTTCTTTCTGCTAGCCAAATTCTTTCTAATGATCCAATCATAGATTGTGAAGAGTTCCTAAATATAGTTCAAAGTCACACAAAATTCTCTCAATATACTTGTTTAAGGAAAAAAGGAGAGAAATTACAATGTAGGTATAAAGCACCTTGGCAACAAGAACTTACATCTACATTGAAATCTGATGTCGAGTCCAACAAATCATACAAGCCAGCTAGAAATGATAATCGCCTAAATATTCAAAGAGTAAAGGTCTTAAATTACTTATGTTGATTAAGTTACCTTTATTCCCTTCTTAAGATTTCACGTTAGTTTGCATAAAGTGACATTTCATAATTATATTAATTATTAGATGTTATCCTATTAGAGCTTCTATTAGGGTTTTTCCTATTAGGGTTTTATTAGGGTTTGCATGATCTCCTTTTGATAAGGATTGATTCCATTGTATTTCATATCAATTCATTCTCTCATTCTCTTTGATATATACTGTAGACATGCAAAATTGGCATCATACATCTCGCTCTAAATAACATCAAATTCTGCTATTAATCAATTAAAACAATTTATTGATTAATTTACTAAGGTTCATTAAATAAATCAAAATTATTTAATCAAATCCTTAAAGTTCTTCTCATTTGATTTATCAAATGTCACCTCTTAATATCATCCAAGTTAATTAATCTACATTAATTAACTTCTAATCATGATTATCATTCTCTAGCTTTTGACTCAACTAGAGTCAAATCCAAACTCTTAACTAACCCACCCACTTGCACCAATAAATCATTTATTTGATTTATTATTTCCTTAATTACATTCAAAATGGAATCAAAATGGAATATTCTTCCAATTTGAATCTTCCCCCCAAAAGGGACTTGTCCCTTCCAACAAGGTTTTAAATGCTATTTGCACAAGTCAAACATGGCATTTATTGCACCTTTCATCCCCCCTAAACATGTCATTTCATCCAAATTTGAATTTCAAATTGGCACATTGGCCAAGACTTGCACATTCCTCACCCTCTCACACTTTGACAAGTGGCATCTTGTCATTGGCTCATGAATGATCCCACATTCATCCAAATCCATCACTCTTCCTAATCTTGAATCTATAAAATGCAAAGCATTTCAACACAAATCATCCACAACAACACATTTTCATGCAAGGTCATTCTCTTCACTTGAGAATCAATCTTTTTCTTCATTATCTACAATCTACAATTTGAGCACTATCATTTTAGGCAACTTCAGACCACTTAGCATCTCATTGTCTATCATATCACTAAGCTTATCAAGGATTGGGAAAGGGCTCTTTCACATACTCAAAGAACACCAATCCACTATGGGATAGGAATGATTCATGTTTTTTGCATTGTTCTTATTAGTTGCATTGTTTAACATGATTCTATATTTCATAGAGATGTTTGAATTTGCTGATTTAAACTAACTTTTGTGCTAACAACATGAAATTGTTTAAATCTCTCATTTGCAGATTTTAGCATCCCACATATACATTTTCAGTTTTCAGAGAACCCTTGCTTGTTTGTCTCCATCTCTTTTTTTGTGACAAGTTATTTGCATGCAAGTGATCTTTGAGGTTTGTGGTGTTGTATTTTCTCAACTCCTACATGGTATTAGAGCTCCACACCTACTACTTCCTATTCTTATTTTGAAGATTTTTGGAGCTTCAAGGGTTTGTTTTCTTGATCCAGGGCATACCTGCAATTTTGAAACATTTTCAGCTCCAGCGGACATCACCATTGCATCCGTAGTGGTCCAAAACCCCTAAATCAACTATTCATTTGTCCATTTTGGACAAAGTCAAAATTTGAGGCAAACAAATTTTGCAGTATGGCTGTACGGCTGTCCACTTGATTGTAAAATTTTTGATCTTTCAAAAAAATAAAAAATAAAAAAAAGGCAAAAAGAAGCCTTTTTACGGCTTGCTTAGGCCGGGGGTTTGGGACCCTACGCAGGCCGCAAGTACTTGCGCAGCCCTGCACAGTGTATCTCGCCTAGTGTTGTGTAGTGTACCCACACTACATGGGGTATGGTGGGGGTGGGCCCACATGCCTCCCCCATCCAACATTGTTTTAAAAAAAAAAAATTTAAAAAAAATTCTGTATTTTTTTTCTATTATTTTTTTTTAAAATAAAAAAAATCAATCATTTTTTTTTATATAAAAAAAGATTTTTTTTCAAAATAAGCCCAATCACACTTTTATGGTGACAACCATTTGGCCATCAAATTTAACCTAGTATTTTTGCTGTGACGGCCGTATGACCGTCAAATTTAACCCAACACTGGTTTTTTTCCTTCTTTGGAGTTGTTTTATTCCAAGGGCCGTAACTTGGGCATATGATATCATTTTTTGGCAAACGAGATATCATCGGAAAGCTAATTTTCTCATCTTTCTAGTGGTGTAGGTCTCATCACTTCATTTTTCCATTGGTTCATTCTACAACCAGTTGAAGACAAAGGGTATTTTTTCAGTCTCAAGCTCATAACTTTTGATCTGTTTCTCCATTTTTCACAATCTCAGTGGCATTGGAACCATATTTCAGAGCTCTTCAGTTTCATCTATGCAATTTTTCCATATTTCACTCTAGGTATATTTTATTCATTTATTTTTGTTTTCACACTCTGATTGATTACCTGGACATATTTACTCTTGGAAACTTTTTGTTTGCATGGGATGCTTTGTTTTTGGTTGTTCTTCATGTATTTCCAGCATTTTGTCCTTTGAGGAGATTTTGAGCATCATTTGTAAGCTATATTTTATGTAAACACACTGAGATAAAGTGCCACACTATTGTACATGCATCTTTTGGGGATTTTGCACATAAGGTTGTGCCATATTTTGTACTCACAATGTTATTATAAAGTGCGATGAGCAGTTGTGTAGTTTTCCTTTGTTTTGCTATTAAATCTTTGTCTAGTGAGTGTCCCTCCATGACAACAATGGATCCATATGATTCCAGCCTCATGCATGTGTGCTTTGTTTTGCACACCACTTTTTCAGTTGCAGGTGCTTTTTTGTGCACTTTCAGATGTTGTTTCTTCTTTTTCATGCACTACAGGGTGTTTCACATCATTTTAGTGGATCTGTCAGGCTCTCCCAGTTCAGCATTATGGGGGGGTTATTATATTATTCATGCTAATTCTTCCTTGGTTTCGCCTTGGAAGGGATCTTCCATCTTCAATAGAGGTTCTTCAACACCATATCAATCATCTTTCGATAGTTGTTTGCAGCTTCTTCTACTTCAGTGATGTTCTTCTTCTTGGCTTTTTGCATCTCTTTTTGGAGTGGAGTTTTTTCCCATGAGGTTTTCTCTATTTCTCCACTTTATAGAGATTTGGTTGTATTTGGGTACCTGATCTGGCCTAGTTGTCGGGACCCATGTTTGTCTTCTTGCATTGTAGTTACCTTTGCTTTTCTGCATTTGTTTGTAGTTGCATTGTTGCTCATCTTAAGGGGGGTGTTAGAGTAAAGGTCTTAACTTAATTATGTTGATTAATTTACCTTTATTCCCTTCTTAAGATTTCACGTTAGTTTGCATAAAGTGACATTTAATAATTATATTAATTATTAAATGTTATCCTATTAGGGTTTTATTAGGGTTTGCATGATCTCCTTTTTATAAGGATTGATCCCATTGTATTTCATATCAATTCATTTTATCATTCTCTATCATATATACATTTTCAATTTTCAGAGAACCCTTGCTTGTTTGTCTCCATCTCTTCTTTTGTGACAGGTTATTTGCATGCAGGTGATCTTCGGGGTTTGTGGTGTTGTATTTTCTCAACTCCTACACACATGTGCATGGTTTTTTATGAATTTCAAAAGGCCCCAACATAGACAGTCTTGATTGGTCTAATCACCATGATGTTACAATGGCAAGGCACTATTTTGATAGATATGTTTTAGCTTGGAACCCACATTGCCCTACACAAAGATTGCTCATAATATATAATTTTTCTGAAGAAAATTCATGCTTTCTTTCTGCTAGCCAAATTCTTTCCAATGATCCAATCATAGATTGTGAAGAGTTCCTAAATATAGTTCAAAGTCACACAAAATTCTCTAAATATACTTGTTTAAGGAAAAAAGGAGAGAAATTACAATGTAGGTATAAAGCACCTTGGCAACAACAACTTACATCTACATTGACATCTGATGTCGAGTCCAACAAATCGTACAAGCTAGCTAGAAATGATGATTGCCTAAATTTTCAAAGACCACCCACACTTGCAATCTAGCATGCCAATATTAATTACCAACCGGTTGTTTCTATGCAAAGTATTCTAAATTATATTTCTAAATATGCAGCTAAAAATGAGAAGAAATCAAGAAATTATCTTGATATGTTGAAAATACTTGCAAGTACAAATATAGTTGAGGATATAGCATTGCTTGCATATCGAAAAGTCATGATAAATATTATTGTGGAGTGTGAAATCTCTCCACAAGAGATGTGCCATATCCTACAAAAATTTATTCTCATCTCAAGTCGACAATATGTTCATTTCAATGTTGGAAAAAAAGAATGGTTTCATATTAATAAAAATGGCTTTGATAAAGACATGCCAAGAAATTATATTCATTTCTATATGCAAAGGCCTCGAGAGCTAGGTGGTGTATCCCTAATTGAATCGGTTTGCTTATATACACATTCAAAGAAATGCAAAAAGGCCAAATGGAAACCAAGACATTAGCCTACAATTGTCCTTGTGCACCCATTGTTCAAGACTCTTACCGTTGAAGATAAATAAATATTTGAGACATTTCGTTGAACTGAACTTATGCTATACAAACCTTTTCAAAATATATAGACAGATATAGCTCTTTCCAAACAAGAGATCATAATAAAATGGAAAGGTTTAAGAATAGTTGGTTATCATCCTTGGCATGTTATTAGGCTTCAACTTGTGCCCATGATGGAAGAAGAAAATGGAAACGATATTGATGATTTGAACCATCGAACTTCTATGGATGAATATTAATGGGAAGTTTTCTCTCAACTTGGTGCAACTACTAACTTCAGTATAAATCAGCTCCAATTGTTGGGTAGGTGAGACTTTGATATGAATCATTCATGGAATACAAACTATGAACGCCAATCCTACACCTGCACAAACATGAGAAATAAACACATAATTAGATCCATATGCAAGTTAGAACAAGGATTCCACATGAAATTCATCTACAAAGCTCAAATACAAATAAAATGAAGAAAAAAACAAGAAACAAAACTAAATTATATCTAAGAAATGCAAACACCCAATCCCATGGGGGAGTTGATGCCAATTATGTGGAGACATTGCCCCTTTCCCAACTCCTTTGTAAGCTTGATGATTATTTGATGAAGATTTGATCCACTTTGGTTGAATTCCTCCATAACCTAGCTAAGAGCTTGATAAAAATAGATGAAAATGGCTATTGCTTGAAGATGAAATTGAGTATAGTGAGTTTACTCGAATTGTGGATGATATTGCAAAAGAGGAGGCCTCTATTTATAGATTTGAAGAATGGAAGATTGAAGGATTTGGATGAATGTGGGACAAAAGATCAACCAATGAGAAGAGGACACTTGTCCACATGTGATGGGAGGAGGAATGAGCACATATTGGTCAATGTGCATGATAAATGCCATGAGATTCAAATTTGAAATTTGAAAGTTGCATGTTTAGAGGGAAGAGAAATGGAGTTAATGTCACTTGGCTCAAGGCCAAGGACATGTATGAGATATTAAATGCCTTGTTGGAAGTACCCATCCCCTTTCAGAGGGATTTTTGAATTGGAAAAATATTCCACAAAAGATTCCCTTTTGAATGGAAATTGATGAATTAATAAATCAAATAAATTGATTTATTGTGGAAGTTGCAAAATCTAGAGGATTGTTGTGATTTGGATTAAATTAATCAAGGTTTGATCAATTCAATAGGAAATTAGATGATGAGACAAATTTGATTCACATTTTATGATTTATTTAAATCAAAGTTAAGAGGAATAATGATTTAGACTTAATGAAATAATAATTGATTTATTTAACCAAGGAGCATGATGTTAGATTAAATCAAATAAAGATTAATTTATTTCATTTAAGAGGATGAGTTTGGGGATTTAATTAAATAAAATGAATTATTTAATCAAATAGAGACATAGGGTTAATTAAATCAAATTGATTAATTTAATTATCAGGAGAGAATCACTTAATTAGATAAATAATTATTTATTCAATTAAGGGATGAAAAGTGATGACAAGTTAAGAAGATGATTCAAGAAGAAATGACGTTAGTAATCAGGATCAAGTGTGTCGGTATATTTTCCATGTCTACACAAACCATTTGCCTAAACAAATTCATAATACTATTTTGCAGTTCATCCCATCAACTAGGGGACAGTGTGAGCAAGATACAATACATTTTTTCCCTGTATATACATCATCCCATCAGCTTTCAGCAAAAAAACATTGGTTCTTCAAATCATCCAATCTCATCACATACAACCTTCCCCCAAAGGTCCTCTCCATGTGATCATTCAAGGGAAAATTGGCACTGGAAAATCCTTTTTTATAAATTGTATTAGACAACAAATAAATGTTTCTACTACTGGATCCAATAGCTCCTTTCTCACACTGGCCCCCACATGTGTTGTTGTGTACAAAATATGTGCCTCCACAATCCATACAGCCCTCTAAATTCTCATAAAGGATATGAATCCTTTGCAAGGTCAGAAATTGAAAATATTCCAAGAAAAATTTAAATATATTGAATAAATTTTGATAGATGAAATGAGTTTTCTAGGCCCAAAGTTGTTAAAAATAGGTAGCTGGTTGTGGCAAGAATTCCCCGATAACCAAAGGGAGCCTGTTGGTGGTGTTTCTATTATCCTTTCTGGTGACCTTGCCCAGTTGCCACCTATCATGCACACCAATATTTATGCTTCACGCTCATTGTTTGTAGCCTTATGGCATAGTTTCACAGTCTCGGTCACATTGGACACTATTTTTTATTAAAATGGAGATAGATCTTCCCAACAAAAATTTCGAGCAATCCTTCTCCATATAAGAAATGGTGAGGCTCTCCACGATCACTGGGAAGATCTTATGAAACAGAAAAATAAAATTCTCTCAGCCACAAAAAGAGAACAATTTGATGTTGCTACACATTTGTTTGCCACAAACATGACTTAGTCTGAATCCACAAAAAAAAAATGATTAAACAGTTAAACTTGCCCATAGCCATTACCATTGCTCGAGTAGCACAAAAACATACATTGGATCATGGAGATGATGACCAACTTATCCCAAAACTAATACTTTTTGTTAGTGAATAGGTGATGCTAACAAAAAATTTGTGGATTCAAGTTGGCCTAGTGGATGCATTCCTTCAACTTGTTATAGTTATTATGTACAATACACATTGTAAACCGCCAGATCCACCTAACTATGTTGTTGTTCGGTTCCAAAATTACTTTGTCCCACCATGGGACCCAAAAACCTCAAGAGACATCCCCATCCCAGCTATAACTGGGGTAGTTGAACACAAATTACACTCACCATGGCATGGGGAATTACAATACATAAAGCACAAAGGTTAATATTAGATAGAGCAATGATAAACATAGGTAGAAAATAGAGGCAAGGGTTGAATTTTACAGCTATCTCTCGTGTTAAATCAATTGAAAGACTCTACATTGATCTAACATTCTCATTTGAGAGATATTCTAGACTTAGCACCAAAAAATACACCACTCGACGTCGCAGTGAAGAGACGCATTTGGAACAACTTTGGCCCTTGCCAAATTCTTTTGCCCCCATCTCATCATCTGGCTTATAGAACAGGCTTCAGAACAATTATTCTCACATTTTGTCCAGATTATATACCATTTGTGAGAGGTAAATCTGCAATTCCTAACAGTAGATAGAACATACCAAATTAACCATTGTTAGCAAATTCAAAATAAACCACTCCCTATGAAATTGTTGATTAGACATAGAAGAGAAAAACATGAAGTAATGCATGCAACCTAAAATATGTCAATCTAATCTAAGTTAACCAAACCTCAATCTCATAGGGGGATTGGTGCTCCTTGATTTGAAAAGAGATCCATTTCCAAATCCCTGATATGCTTAGATGATGATGATGAAAATGCAAGAGATGCAGGATGATGATAGTGCAAATACTGAGATTGTGGATCAAGTTGTGGAGGATTAATACAATAGAGGAGGCCTCTATTTATAACCAAGAAATATATAAGAATGCAAAAAATAGAGGATACGGGACAAAACATGAGCAAATGAAAATATGCCACTTGTCAAGATGTGAGAGGATGAAGGTTGTGCACATTTTGGTCAATGTGCCAAAGAGGGGGAGATTTGAAATTCAAAATATGGCTTGTTGGAGGGAGAAGCAAGAGTCTTACATGCCAAGTGGGGGACATGTAAGAGACAATGTAAGATGAGTTAATGCAATGTTGGAGGACAAGACATATGGGAGGGGAAATTCAAATTTGAAGAATATTCTGACTTGAGGCCCTTTTTGAATGAAATTAGATGAAATAAAAGATCAAATAAATTGATATATTGTGCAATTTGAAAAATCTAGAGAATTGGAGTGATTATGATTAGAATTAATCATGGTTTGATTAATTTAAGTGAAGATTAGCTGATTTTGACCTTTGACTTAGATACTTGGATTTATTTAAATCAAATGGAAGGAAATTGATACATTAGTAATTTAATTAAATAAATATAACTTATTTAATTAAATGAGGAACATTTGAAGATAATTAAATAAAATTTATTTATTTAATTTAGGGAGGATGACTTAGGATTTAATTAAACAAAAGATGATTTATTTAATTAAAGAGGGAAAATGCTGATAAAGTGATGATTAAGGACGACATGGAACTAGTGAATCCGGATTAGGTGCATGATTTCTATTTTGCATGTCTACATTTTTCCCCTCTTTGAAGAAATGTACTTGTTGTATTGGTTCAAAGAATGATGCTGCCAAGATCGAAATTAAAAACATTATGATTTTTTTAGGTGCCCCAACGGAAAGAAGTATATTGGTACATTGCCCCCTCGAGAGATCAAGCGAAAATATTTGATTTGAGGGTCGATCTCACAACAAAGAGGTTCAAGATGGGTGTATGGATGGTTAGACTAACAAATCTATATGATAATGATGATGAGATGTTTTGAAGGTGCTTAGACTAACAAATCTATATTATCCTAGACAACTTAAATGATTATGTAATGCATGTGAGATGGATGAGATGGATGATGTGATATGGTATGATTATAATATTTATGTATGCTAATGTTTTGTGGATGCAAGATGGATGTATTGGTGATGATGATTAACTATCCTAGTATGATGTTAGCACGGAAAAGAAGAAATGAGATGATGACAAGAGGATTCAACACGAAAAATTTATGATGATGAGAGATGGATAATTTTCTTATCGAGAATTGGGACTTTAAAATGTCTACTCACCTTATGTTTGATAACATACATAAGCACGATGCATCAAGGTATAAATAACTAGGATGGAGTTGTACCTAGTGAGATGTAATTTGACTCGATAAACATATACGAGTATAATTGTTCACACTTGGCATACGGAAACCTTGCTAGGATGTAGCTAACAAAGCCAATATTCACCAAGTTATATTACAAGAACGCCCAACAAGTACAATAGAAAAAAATATAATGATCATTTCCTCATTCCTTTCTCTCTAAACAATATTTATTAGGCATCATAAAGAGGTCCTTAGAATGAGCACAAAATACGATAAGTCAAAAAGATGGAGATAAAGTAAACAAACAAGCTAATGTTCTTCGCACCGCTAGCCAAGACTAAACTATGGTGATGCCTGATGTTGGTGTCCATTATAGGAAGGATGCATCCTAGGACATGTTGTGATCAGGTGATGATGGGATTTGATTGGATGATAAGATATTGATACCAAGAGTTGAACAATTTGTTGACTTACTGACCTAGGCTTGAGACTTTAACGATTGAGTTTTTACCTTTAAACCTGCTAGGCTTGCTTTTGACTGACTTACCAAAGGATGAAAATGGAAATGATTTACTATGAGTGATGATTAATGTGGGTGAAAGCAATATGAGACAGATGCACCATTTTGGGTTTTTCAAATATTTGGAATTTTTTGGTGTTTTGAAATGTTTTGAGGCTGTTTATTGGGATTTTGATATTTTTCAATGTTTTTAGATTTTTTGAGGTTTTATGAATGTTTTTGGATTTTCTGTCTCAGGGGCCGATCAAGGATTAGCCTTGTCTACGTTCAAGCTCAAAGAGGATGTAGTTCGGTCACCATGTTTTTGAATTTTTCTGACTTTTTGACCTGTTTTTGGACTTCGGTATCATTTGGATGTTTCTGATTTTCGCATGATTTTGATAATTTGGATATGGATATGTGATGATATCAGTGCTCTATTTTGGGATTTTTTTGAAAACCAAGCTTAGGTTGATTGATCAGATAGATGGATTGATGATGATAACATTGTTGAGGATACACAACAATGCAAGGATAGTGTTAAGCAACATGAGGATTGGGAAGGATATCCCAAGATGATGATGGATTGGCTAGATTTGACTAATCAAGATTGATGATGATAAAATTGTTGAGAATACACAACAATGCACAGATAGTGTTAAAAACCACAAGGATCGGGAAGGATATCCCAAGGTGATGATGGATTGATTGGATTTTGAAGCTTTTTATTAGTTTAAAATTGTTTTGATGATTTGATGTGACGTTGATGTGCAAGTTAGATGCAACTGATATTGGTTGTTTGGATTGATGTTTGATGAAAGATAAAGCTTGATAAGGAACATCTTCTTGTCAAAATATTCCATGGGTTAGTGATTTGGATTTTTGGCTCACAAATGATTTGACCAATTTGATTTCTCATTCACCAAATTTTTGAATCATTACATAAGTTTGAGGATATAGATCAAGCTTTATTCCCAAAGTGAGATGTAAACATCTGCTCCCAGTTTCTAGCAATGTATGGAATTTTATAGGTGGATGCTTGGATAGGTGTGTGGACGGATAGATATGGTAAGAATGCAAAGGATGCCAAGGATTATCTTGTGATAAGATAATAGGTTCACATAGAGGATGTTTATTTGGATAATGCTTCATGGCTTAGATAATGTTGGATCAGATAGGATCAATGAAATTGACCCATGCCAAGATGTTTACCATAAATAAGTGTAAAGTGTGCACCAAAAATTTTCAAGATCAAGATAATTTGGAAGATGGATGCATATATACAAAAATAGATCGGATAAACGGTTCATGGATGAATGGATTTAAGATGGATTGAATGTTGGTTTTATTATAAATGGGATGATATGCTTCCAACTAAACTGGCGCACATAGATGCTCAATTCTACACATGATACCTATTTTCTAGGTTTTCATCATGGTACCTATCCAAAGTGCCACCGAAGTGGATTTCACTGAAGGATTATTTTTATGTTTACTATTTTTAATCCTTTTCTAGATTTTTTTGGATTTTTTATATTTTTTCATTTTTTCATTTTTCTGAAAGATCTTAAGCTCATGTTGAACCACCTAGTGGTGTCGATGTAGATGCTTATGTCATAATGTGCCATTTATATTCTACTTGAAGAAGCATCTTTACCAAGATGCGTGCACTTGAAATAAACTTTTGAGATTCTTGATCTGCTTTGCTGACACCAGAGTTAACTTTGTCTTTGTACAAAACTCATGATAGAGTGTCTTTTCAATCCTTATGATGAAGGGTCGTTGCCAACACATGGTCAATGTGAGAATTGGATATCATGTGTGGAAGCATGGATGCAACGTGTTTAGGAATTAAAGATGAATTGGTTGATATTTAAGAACCTTTGACTCTCCAAACTTGGGAAGATGAGCAATGATGGGTGGATATAGAAGTGTGTGTGGAATTCGGACCAACTGCTTGATATACTTTTTATGTTTCTTGAGAAGCCTAATTTTTCCTTTGTGGACATCTTTGATGGATACTTTTCCCTTTTTTCATTTTCCCCATATTTTCTTTAACTAATGGAGTTTGATAGGGATAATCTTTCTTTCTGCTTTTGGTATCCACTTGTATTTGATTTTTCCATTATGCTTCTCCACTTATTTTTCCTTGATAACATTCTTCATGTTTTGATCCAAATATTTCTTTTGATGTTGGTCTCAATTTTTAGACGGGTTGATGGGTGGATGGAGATTTATGACGTGTCAGGTTGTAGTATTGGCATTGGTTTCATCATAAGGATCCTTCGTGCTCCCTATGTTGACGTTTTCATGAGACGAAGTTTCCCCCAGTTTTGTGGAAGTATCACTGATCAGTTTTGTGGAAGTATCACTGATATGTTTAGATCTCTTAATCACTGAATAACCAAGACCTTGATGCTTAGAATTGCCAATAATTTGTAGTGGCTCTAGGATACCCTGTTTATGTAGGCCTAATCCTCTTCCTTGATAATTCATCTATTGAAATATTTTATTTGCAATAGGATATGATTTATCATGGAAGCAGTGTGTTGATCCTTTTGTCCTCTGTCGTGGATATTAAAAGGTGATAGCTTCTTCATTGATAAGATAATTTTCCCTTAAAAGGGTGAGTGATCCAATTTTATAAGTGATATGACCCTCCGTAAGTGGGATAACTTCCTGATTGATGTCTTTGGCTTGATCTTTTGAAATATCTGATTTTAGTGCTTCTTCAAGAGGTGTTGATGATCCACCGTCCACACTAAATTTCTCATTATGATCCACTTTTGATATGCCTTCATAGGATGTTTTTGATTGAAAAGTTTTGTAGGATCCTTCTTCATGATCTATTTCAGACATGTCTCCACAATATGCTTTTGATTCACAACTTTTGTAGAAGCCTTCTTCATGATCTATTTATAACATTTCTCTAAATTTTTCTATATCTTAATCATGTGTAAAATTGTTAAGAGTAGGAGACTCTTGTTCCTTTGTAATGATATCAAGAGTATGAGGCTCTTTTTTTGAATGAAGATCATCTACATGTCTATCCAAAGAAAGCATCTCATGGGTAGGTGGAGGAGTATGTGCTATATGGATATGATCATCATTTGTAACATCTTGTATAGATAGGAAAGTGCCCATTAGATCATTGTATTATCTTGGAAATACGAATTCTTGATCTTGATTAATGTTGGAATTTATTTTGACATGCTTTGGATCAATTTCTTGACATGGGTCAATTTCATAGGATGGATTTCTTATAAAGGGTTCTTGGGCATCATCCTTAGGCATGGGAAGTGGCTTAATATCCTCTTGATCTTTGTGTGGATTTTTCTTAGGTGTTGAGTTGAGGATCCCTTTATTATTTCCAACCATGAGGTCAAAGGAGGTCAATATGTCTTGGAAAGGAACATTGCTAGACCTTGGTGATATCTGTGTTGATCATTCTTTGGAATAAATTTTTGAAAACTGTCCTCTAACTCATTAGGTGATGTAGAGAAATTTTAAACATGATCATTGGTGAATGATTCTTGGATTATGTCAATTGGATCAAATAAATTCAATGCATCTTGAAATAGATCACTAAAATGTGGCTCTTGATGAATGTTGATTTGATCATTAGATGGGGTAGACATATCTTCACAATGCTCATTGATGGATTGATTTTGATCATTGTCCTCAATAGTTATGGTGGAGATATTTTCAATGTTTTCGACCATAAGATCAAATGATAACATTTCTTGAATTGGATCATTGCTGGGTATCATTGGTGGGTTTTGATCATGATTGAAAAGCGATTCTTGATATATGTGTATTTGATCATCAGAGGAGATGGAAACATCTTGAAGGTGCTCATTGATGGGTAGTTATGATTGATCTTTGAGATGGGATGATTGATTTTGTTTTTGATGTTGATATCCAACCTCATGATATAGGAGATACTATTCTTGATATGGTTTTGGAGACAACTCAATGCTTTGATGACATGGTTCAACCAATGGAAGAGTGTGTTGATTTTGGGGTGGAGATGTGTCTTAGTGATATGAATCAATGATTTTTTTGAGTGTAGCAATTTTATTCACACGAATGGACCTTGACATTCTTGATATAGTTGACTTGGTTATTGAAGAAGCATATTTGGAATGCATACTTGTTGTGTTTGCATAGAATCATGGACAGATTGATTTTGAACAATTTTCTGATTTGGTATGATGTTTAGATTTGGCATTATTGGTTGATATTGAACATTGTTGTGATTGCGAAACACATTGATTGGATTTAGGTAACATTGATTTTGCATTGGGTTGCCTTGACTTGGATCAATACATGGAGTTGTCAACATATTGCCTAGATTTTGAACAACATTGGTGGGATTTGAAAACATATCCATCCCAAATTTTACCAAGTATGGATTTGATATGTTTATGGTTGGTAAGCTTGGATTTGGTACAGTCACATTTGGCATGTAGTGATTTGGTGGTATAATTTTTTTGGAAGACTCATGCTTGGATTGTTTGGTTGATATATTTGTAATTTTTGGCTTTTGATTTAAATCTACCATATGAAAAGGTGTTCCAAAATTTATATTGGGAAAAATCACATTTTTTATATCATTGAGGTGTGTAGGAGATAATGATCCCATGTTTGGATTGTATAAATGTGAGCTTCGATAATCAATTGGCATTGTGAGACTTGGGTAATTTGGTTGACTTGGATTACTCATGATGTATGAATCAAGTTTATATTCCATGTTTTTCTTGTATTTTTACCTTGTTTCCAAAGTGAACCTCTAAGCTTTTTAGGACCAATTATGAGATGAAAGATGAAGCAGTGAGTGATATGGGTGTTTGAACTTTTAGGAACTTTGGAGGAATACTAGACTTCAGGATTTTGGATTTTGATTGGGATTGGGTTTGATTTGGATAATTGACTTATAAATCCCAATATGTTGGATGTTATCTTGGAATAAAATTTTCCACAAGGATGATAATTTAACTAGGTGTATTATCAAGGATTCATCCACACACATTTAGCCAAACAAGGTGATTTTGATGGTGATTTGAAGGATGTACCCTAGTCTAGATAATGATGTTTCGAAAGCTCTATAGTTGTTTTGCGGGATGGAGATGATAAATATTTTGAATGGATGAAGTGTTTGATTTGATCCTAGATGAACCTAAGTGGACTTTTTTAACAAGACCAAGGTAGTGAAGAACACACTTTTCTCTAAGAGTAGTTCAAACAAAAAGACTAATATTTGCTTGGAAGACCATAAGACAGAAGAGAACAAGCTCAGTGTGGGGTTCAATTTTTCTTAACTTTCCTTAATGAGTTATTTTTACCACAAACACTTTCTTGATTAGCTTTTCAAATTGAATGTCTATGTCTCAATTCCTTATTATCCCACAAAGTCTATTATGTGGAAATCAAGGATTCAAGGACATAGTTTCCTAGGTTGACTTTATGGAGAGAAAATTGTGATTAAGTCCAAATACTTAGAAGCCTCTAAGGATGAAATCCCCAGGGCCAGTATGAGCACTTGAATTTTTCAAAGGTATTTACTTTCCTAAAGGGTTTGAAATTTTGAAGAAGTTCATGATTGTTTGTTTTCAAGTGTTTTGAGACCTGAGCAAAGTGTTTTTATTTTGAAGTGATGAAAAATCCTAGGATAAATGAGGCACTATTTGTTGAGTTCCCACTTGGATATATCTAGCTACACTTACTCTTAGCGGATGATTAGATGCTTGACCACATAGGCTCCCCCTTATAGTGCACTCACTTCTCGGCTCAACCAAGCATCAATACCCATGAATCTCCCATGGCATACTTCTCATCTCTACTAAAATTTGTAAGAATATGGGGTGGCTTTAGAATGACCATTCTTGCACCATCAAATAGATTAGGATTTTTTCCTTTCTAAGCAAGGGGTTTTAATACGGGTATTTCATCCATGGGGGACCATCCATGTAGCAAGAGAACATTGCTTCCCTTCTTGACAGAATGATCCTCGTGATACTCAAACTTTCCTCGAGTACCCACACTTGTATACCATTTGGAAGTCACTTGGATTTAGCGTGTTACTGGTCGGGTCGTTCCTTGGGGTGATTAATTTTTCCCACCAGAAAGGCCCTCTAAGATTAAAAAAAAAGTGAGAAAATATATCCCTAGTTCAATCAATCTTTGTTGAGAAACAAAGAGAGAACACACGCAATATGTTCCACTCACACTCACAAGTTTTTTTCAATTTTTAATCCCAAATTGAAATGTGTAGGTAACCTTTTAGACAATCAATGTCACTAGGATGCTTTTGATCCTCAAGATCTCTGTGAAGTCTGAGAGAAGTGAATACACATTCAAATGACATGAATTGAGAAAAATATTACAAAAAAATGAAAGCACAGGTTTGATTTAATCCCCAAGGCAATGGTGAGTTTGTTTTAAGCACCAAGAATAAATGTGAAGTTGTTTGTTCAATTTTAACACAAAATCCAAATTCTAGTGAGTTTCTAAGTTCAATTTTAATCCAACTTTGACAAAGCTTGAATTGAGGGTTCATTTTAAGTTCAAAAAATGAAGTGAGTTGGTTTAAAACAAAAAACAATAACAGAAAATGGAAGCCCTAGATTATAACAACAAGCATTAAAAAATGATTTTTCAAGTGTAATATCCAATTGTTTTCAACTCCACTCTTCTTGCTTCTGCTTAATTTTGATGTCCAATTCCAATGCCACTAATGTAAACCTGCAATTAGTACAAAGTTATCACATATTAGAAGTATGATATTTCAAGGAATCAATGATAACTTTACAAAAAGATAAATAACGCATTGATGATCGCCTATATGTACTTTTGTCCACAATAAATATTTATTGATGATTTATCTAAAAATGTGTTTGAAGCATGAAAAGGGATAAAATACTAAAGGATATGCAAAAAAATAATTTAAATCCACACACAAATGAATGATTATGCAAGCATAAATATGGGTTAAAAATAAATAAATAAAACCCATACAAACTGATGAAACAAGAGTTAAAATATAGAAAATGGTACAATAAATGGTTACATCCATTTGGTCATTAAATTTATTGGACGTCGGTAAATATGTTGATCAGGAGATGAGTAGACACAACTTCAACTGCCAACCTGTAATGAATGAAACTATGCATGCTCAACTGCCAACCTGCAATGAAAAGACTTATTGCACCAAAAGGTGCTTGGGTTCAAGCTATAATAATGGTGCACTTTATTTTTTCCTCCATCTTTCTGAATACTATAGTAGATTAAGTAAAAGATGTGACTAAGGATTAACCACGATAGAACACCTTCTATCACACAAGCATTTTACGCAATCAAATAATAAATATAGACTTCAAATAGTCTGAATAATGGTTAGATTAGCTTGGTAGTGTGAAAGTTAAAAGACTAGATGCATTTATGATCCAAGCTTATATCGGTCAGAAAACAATAACATGACCTAACAAATATTTTAGGGAAATCAGTGGAAATATATACATGTTTATACTAAATGCCTTAATTGATTCACATAACAATATAGGTAGGTTTAATGCATTAATTGATTCTGACTAAATATCGCATCTCCAATCAATACATAGACAGCTAGATACACATTAATTGATTTTGTTAGAAGTCACTCCAATGAAATGTGTTTCTTTATGCAACTATAATGAAACATAATTCCTGAGAAAATCGCTTGGCTTATTCTATATCTATGTGGTGGCCTTGTGAACCTACAACCTTGAAAACTTTTGAAGTCCCCATCTTCTGCGCAACATCTCTTGGCCTCCAAGAAGCCTGTATAAAGGTGTTTGATAATTATCAGAATCAACCGTTGAGCCTCCAGTTATAGTTCTAGCTAGGAAACAAAAAAAGAGTGGCACCACTACTTATTCCATGGCATGTAGAGATTGTTCAAGTTGGAGAAGAGCTCCCCACTGCGAGAGATGACGAGATGGAACGGGCAGTTGCAACAAACTATGTATCACAATGTACAGGATATGTATTGCAACTCCTCTCCTAGTTCATCTTCAGAATGAAAAATGACCAAATTTTGGCTTAGAACGTGCCTAACTACGTAATTCTTTAGACGCAATATATGAAAATTGTAGGATGATATTATGTCAACAAAGATAGAGAAATGGGCTCCCAATCGGATATGCAGGTTTATTGTCATCGACCAGACGTGCAGGATTTATATGTTTCTCATTTGAAACTAGCTTAATTGAAAGATTTGACTGCCAAAAACTCTTGTAGATGTCAAACCCATTACATGCATTATATGCTTCTAGATAGCATATTTTTGTTTCTTCTTGCAGGTGTAAGAGTTCATTATACCGGCCACTCACTCAACCTTCAGGGAATAATACTCATTGATTCCTCAACTAAACTGAAACATACAAAACATAATAGAACAACATGATAACAAGCTAGGAAAAAAACGAGAGTCATGAAGGTGCACCTCTATTGTTCTTCATTGTGAAATATTTATTTTACTATCTTTTCCTTTTCATACGTATATATTTGTCTGTGTATGGCTGGAGATAGACTTGGATATATAATTTTATGTGCATGCCTATGAATACAGTCTAAGGGTTTAATCTCTCATGAGGTACTCTAGTGATGAATGACTATGTCGGTCATGGCCACTTAAGGCCCACTCAAATACTCTCAGATCCTTACCAATGTGAGTCTCAGTCGCACAATAGAGAGATCCTTGTCTTGCTTGTTTGAAGTTATGGATTTCTTTGAAGTATAATGATAGGAATATTCGTCATATGTAGAAAGTGAGAATGTATTGGGCGACCTGTATGCAAGATTTAGAGATAATATATTTTTTTGGTGGAATATGGACATCCATCAAAGCATAAAAGATCAAAATTTAGTAATAATAAATAAGAGGCATCTCTATTCCATCTACGAATGAAATATCCTTCACATAAAACACAACTAAACAAACATTCATTCCTCCAAGGATTGAGTCCAGTGACTCCTCTGGAAACAATAATCAAGTTTTCATGAACATAAACAAAGACGTCACTGATCCTATCTATTGCATCAGGAGGTATTAAATAAAAAAATCGTGCCGAGAAAGATATCTACTGTGAGAGATTTAGCATTTAAAAAACAAAACCCAACAAAAATCTATTACAACAAAATCAACATTGATGTGTCCATTGAGAAGAAGTGATCATATACAACAAACACATTATTTTCTCAAACTAATGTGCTTAAAAAAAAAAATCTTCAAATTGAAAAGCAATCCTCCCATATTAATGATGCACAAAAGCAATATGTTATAGAACTCGGGTTCCACAATAACCTTAAATAATGATGAAAAACTTGTTTAAAATAAAAGAAAATTGCAGAAACCCAGAATCCATATGTTCTTTTTTTCTGCGAAAGGAGAGCTTTAGTCATGTGAAAAGAAATAACTTGTTAATGCCAAGAAATGTCTAGACCTGAATTTCTTTCTAATACTGCAATAGATTATGTTTACTGCCTGATACACTTAAGAAAATATGCCAAGATGGTTGCAGTCCCACATGAATCGATATTATATTAACAAAAAAAAAGACTTTTATAGTCCTATATAATGCATGAAACAAAGGTGAATAGAAATAAAGATTTTATATTTCTACCCCACGGTGGGTGTCAGAATGTGAGAGGTAAATCTGCAAGTCCTAACAATAGATAGAACATACCAAATTAGCCATTGTTAGAAAATTGAAATAAACCACTTCCTATGAAATTGTCGATCAAACGTAGAAGAGAAAAATATGAAGTAATGCATGCAACCTAAAATATGTAAATCTAGTCTAACTTAACCAAACCTCAGTCTCATAGGGGGATTGGTGCTCCTTGATGTGAAAAGAGAGCCCTTTCCTATTCACTGATATTCTTAGATGATGCAAGATGATGATAGTGCAAATATTGAGACTGTGGATCATGTTGTGGAGGATTGATACAATAGAGGAGGCATCTATTTATAACCAAGAAGGATATAAGAATGCAAAACATGGAGGATGTGGGAAAAAACATGAGAAAATGACAAGATGCCATGTGTCAAGATGTGAGAGGATGAAGGTTTTGCACATTTTGGTCAATGTGCCAAAGAGGGGGAGATTTGAAATTCAAAAGATGGCTTGTTGGAGGGAGAAGCAAGAGTCTTAAATGCCAAGTGCGGTACATGTAAGAGACAATTTAAGATGAGTTAATGCCTTGTTGGAGGACAAGACATGTGGGAAGGAAAATTCAAATTTGAAGAATATTCCATCTTGAGGCCTTTTTTGAATGAAATTAGATGAAAAAATAAATCAAATAAATTGATTTATTGTGCAAGTGGAAAAATCTAGAGAATTTGAGTGATTATGATTAGAATTAATCATAGTTTGATTAATTTAAGTGAAGATTAGATTATTTTGACCTTTGACTTGGATACTTGGATTTATTTAAATCAAATGGGAGGAAATTGATACATTAGTAATTTAATTAAATAAATTTGATGTATTTAATTAAATGAGGAACATTTGAAGATAATTAAATAAAATTGATTTATTTAATTTAAGGAGGATGACTTGGGATCTAAATAAAAAAAATATGATTTATTTAATTAAAGATGGAAAATGATGATAAAGGGATGATTAAGGATGACATGGAATTAGTGAATCTGGATTAGATGCATGATGTCTATTTTGCATATCTACACCATCCTCTTTTCAAGGATTTCTAAGTTAATTTTTGTAGAAACATACCATTTAATAATATGTGCAAAATGGGTACAATACCAGAGATGGATAGAGATACTAGGCAACAATAAGCATACGACAAATGTTGTACAAGCCACTACCATGTTTTGATCATTCCAGTCTATTAAAGTATATATTCAACTATTCAAAAAACTCTTTCAACAGTATTATGTTGTATTTCACTAATTGGTTTTAAATTATGCACCTATGCTTTGTTTCCCTTTTATTTTGCCTATATACTCTCTCTTTGACTGCCACAATAAATTTCCCCCTTTTATTTAATTCTTTGCATCTTTTTTAGGTGTACACATTAAAGATAATTCTCTTCCTATTTACAATCTTTTGTACCTTCAGCAATATAAATTTTGTTAAATTCAGTATGGAAATATGCACCTCTAAATATTAATCTGTTGACTTCTAATTTCAACATTTTTTTGTGTCATACTTTTTGTATATGGCATTCAAAAAAATACACTCTTTTGTATGTTTAACCTATCCATATTTCTTCAAGTGTTTTTAAATTCCATCATATCAATTCTTTATCAGTATACTTATAACTCTCTTTCAACCAATTTTAACATGCAGTACTCTAAACATATTGTTGGAGTTGCTACAAATTGATACATATGCAAACACAAACAACTTCAAGTATGAAAGATGCATAGATATTGGAACCAACAATAAGTAGATCCTAAAAGTTCTATAATTCGATAATGTATTTTGAACTTTCCAATATATTAAACTAGATATGCACATGTTGTAGAAACATTCTAAAAAATAATTGTGTTCCATTTGACTAATAAGTTTAAAATTATGCAACCATGTTGTGTTTTCTATTTTCTCTACCTATATAACCTGAGCTTTGACATTTTTCCTCCATGCTTTGCTTTTATAGATTCTTATGTCTTCTTGTTATCTTTTCTATTATCCATTTTCGATTCAAATAGTTCCAAATGTTGATCTACAAAATTCTCTTTTTCATCATTTCACTATTTCATTCTTCTTATATTGAGAATTTATAAATATATAGTCTTGTCTACATTTTTTTTTTCCCCTCATTTACGGTAAAACTCCATGCTATTTATGATGGGTTTCTCAGGCCTATTTACAACAATTATGGAGCTTGGTGCCCACATGGGTTGGTGGTCGCAAAATTGGCTACCTTGTCCAATAGAAACAAAATGGTACCTTTTGCTTCTGTGGGGGTTGAAATATCCTAGAATTGTTGCTTGATGCCATGGAAAGGGAGTACATACAATATTCATTCTTCTAATATGAGGATGTCTACTATTTTTCTTCCACTATGAAATGACACACCTTGGTGTTGGATTCATAGTAGGCTACCAAAGAAGCTTCCATGCACCTCCATTGGATAGAAGTTTGAAAATCCTCCCAACTACTCCAGTCCACAATCTACAGTGTTTTTGCTACTTCTTTTCTTGTAAGTCATTTTGCAATGTTTCTTTGTTGTTCCATATGCATCTAACCATAGAGATATATTTTAATCTATTCAAATAAAATGTTGCTTTGCAGTAATATCATGATCGACTCAATATAAACATAGATGAAGAACGAGCTATGAATGCAATGTGTCAGATAATTCCTACCTGAAAGATAACCATAGTTGTAAGCATAAACAAGGTTTTTTTATAGATTTATATTTTTGTGAGTTATATATTCACCGCTTTTCTTCCTTTATCACTAGATAGTCTCCATATATATATATATATATATATACATTTATGCATGAATTATTACATGCGCTTCAATACAATAAATAATGTCTAGTGTACATATTATTATTTTCCATTTTCGTAGAGTTTTATTTCCAGCCAATCTAAAAAAATATCTAGATAAGCCGAGAAATCCTAGCCACATCTACTCTGATGGAACTCCTAGCGAAAAATTCAAAAAAATAACTGATACCTAAATTCCAAATATTACATGGATTGCTTTTTTTGTATTACTATGTTTCATTATATTCTCTTCATCTCTTCTCTTTGAAGCTGACTTTAACAAGGTCTTTATTTTCGTAGTTCACTTGTTCTATTCTTTATCAAACATAAGATTGGCCTATGTTTTTTTAGTGGTTTTTGTTTTCCTTTGACCGTGTATGTTCCCTGACCTCTCACAATTTTTGGTGTTATCTTTGTTCATCCTTACTACTATATACATTTTGGAAAATAAATGCTCTGTATAAGAAACTCTCCATATCTATGTTTTACAGCTTCTACTGTCCATATGTTAAACTTTCATTTAAAATCTATTTTAGATGGTTCTCCATTTGAGAGATTCTAAAACAATTATTACAAAAGCACTTGAGAATCAAAGGTAAATGACATATGGTGCAAAAACCCACATCAAATACAAGCTTATGAGAGGTAGAAAAATATACACATTCCAAACAAAATGAAAAAAGGAAATTTTTTGTTGTTGATATCCCATCTACGTGTGATTCTAAAGTGTTATTCTAATACATCTTGGAACTATTACACAAACTGCTTGACTTGTGCCAATATGTTTCATGGTACTCTTTTTCCCTCAACTCTTTCAAGTGGCTTATAAGAAACTGTTAATTGTCATGTTTATTTTGTTTGGATGGAACATGTTATATGTGTTCTATCAACATATTCGGGTATGTGCAGGATCATGATGGGCCAAAAGGTGGAAATATGTAACTGCTATGATGGCCCATGTGGCTGATGACCTTTTTTTTACCCAAAATTGATGAAACGAAAAGGGTTTTTCAAGGAGATTCTCAGCTTTCCACCAATATAAATTATTCTTTACTTTGAATTTAATAAATAATAATTAGTCTTCTTCTATTTGAATTATGACTAAAGTCTTTATTAATAGGTTAATTGAGAAACATCTATAGCTTTCAAATGATATCACAATTTTTTGATTCGAAACATGTGTCACATTCTATGATTTAGATACTATAGGATTAAAAAAAAAATGAATTTCATGAATTTTTGAACAAATTAAGGTGGTTAGATGCACGAGTTTTAATATTTTGTAAAATTTGTTAAAAGAAAATTATAATTAATTATATACTTGGAAAAAAATTAATAAAAAATATGCATCACATCGGGAAATGAGTTCTCTACTTATATCTAGAATATTATAAAAAATATTATCATTTTATTATGGTTAGGGTGGTCAGACAGACGCCTACTTCTTATTTTTTCCCTGAAATTTAAGTACTACAGCTTTGAAATTTTAAATTTTCACCAAATAGATTTTTTTTGTTTTTTAAATAAACCTAGTAGTTTAGAAACTACATTCAATTTTCTATAGATTATATTCTTACATATTTTTGAAATAATATAGATAACTTATTCAAATTTTTACATCAAGTTGTCTAACTCTGATTTTTTTGAATTTTATTGCCACTTAAGGGTTTTTTTTTTCCATGATGATCCTGCACATACCCATTCCAGCATATTTATTTCCTCTCATATGTTTGAAGTCCCCAATGACAAACTATTCATCATGGTACTATTTTTTCCAGATTCCCTTAACAAACTGTTCATTCTCATAGTTTTCCTCTTCTATGCTACATATTTTAAAATTCTATTTGATGTGGGTTTTCTCTATAATATTTAGCAATACATAAGTGTCATTCAAATACTTGTTATATAAGTGCAAAGACACTTAGTAATCATATGAAAATCACAAATTCTTGGAAACCCACATTAAATAGACTTTAACACCATGGAGAATAGAACAAGTGACCTACAATAATGAACAATTTGTTATGGGCAAGTGGATACTGGTACAACACAAGCAACCTATGTAATAGTCGGCTCTTCAATTCAAAAATTAAGCTATTCATACTAATCCTCTACATATGTATATATATGTGATTACTCCTATGTTAATGGCTATCATGCCAAAGGTGCACAAAGATAACTACAAACAATAAACAACGGGCCAAAAAAATGCTAACCCTCAGCATATTTTTTGACGAAGGAAAGAAGATATAATTCTAATTTCTCCATCCATACAGAGGCATAATCTCTTTTGAAGTTTTGAAAATTGGTATAACATCAAAGATACAAACATATACCAAGGAATAATAAGCAGAGAGTGAAAGACATGAACAATAAATTAATCACTCTAAAACTTTTTATATAATTTCTCTACTTGTCTTCAATATTTATTACCAAAGAACGTAGCTCTAATCTTGTATCAATATGTTTCATACTATTATTTTTCCCTCATCTATTTCAACTGGAGATCCATCCACAAAGCTTCATTATAGACACTATAATGAATCATTGATGAATAAGAAGGTTCATCCAAATGCATAGAGATAACTAAAACAATAAACCAAGGGTGAAAAAATTACAACAATCTCTCATTTAAACTGTAATTTGTCCATCTAGAACAGATAGATAATATGTTTAAAGTCTGCAAAATGAGTGTAATTCTAAAGATAAAAACATATAACAAGAAGACATGAACAATAAATTAATCATCTATGAAAAATACCTATGAAAAATGACTTTATTTGCATTCCATGCCTAAGATGTGTATGCAAAAATATGTTTGTGAAACATGTGCACAAAAAACAACCAAAAGACAAAAAGGCAATAAATGTAGTCATGTACAAAATGAGAACCAAGCCAAAGGTGACGTTTTTTACGATAGTCTTCTCTGGAATGAAGACCATAATGGTTCATTCAACAACGCAACTTAATCAATATATTTTCTTGCATATTTTAGAGCGCATTTTTGTTCAAACCCTATAGTGAGAATTCAAGCAATAATAATATATGTACATGTATGTATATGTGTATATATATGTATATGTGTATGTATATATATGTATATATATATGTATGTATATGTGTATATATGTATAGTTACGTCTATATGTACTGTGGACATCAAAATCTGCATATGTAGACTTAAACAGTTTCATGTTGTTAGCATAAAAGTTAGTTTAAATCAGCAAACTTAAACATCCCTATGAAATATAGAATCATGTTAAGCAATGCAACTAATAAGAACAATGCAAAAACATGAATCATTCCTATCCCATAGTGGATTGGTGCTCTTTGAGTATGTGAAAGAGCCCTTTCCCAATCCTTGTAGCTTAGTGATATGATAGACAATGAGATGCTTGAACTCAAGTTGCCTATAGTGTAGATGCTTTCAAATGTGGATGATGAAGAGTTGTTGTGATGAGCAAGATTGATTCTCAAATGAAGAGAGTAACCTTCCAATGAGAAAGTGTTGTGTGTTGTAGATGATTTGTGTTGAAATGCTTTGCATTTTATAGATTCAAGATTAGGAAGAGTGATAGATTTGGATGAATGTGGGATCATTCATGAGCCAATGACAAGATGCCATTTGTCAAGTTGTGAGAGGGTGAGGAATGTGCAAGTCTTGGCCAATGTGCCAATTTGAAATTCAAATTTGGATGAAATGATATGTTTAGGGGGGATGAAAGGTGCAATAAATGCCATGTTTGACTTGTGCAAATAGCATTTAAAACCTTGTTGGAAGGGACAAGTCCCTTTTGGGGGGAAGATTCAAATTGGAAGAATATTCCATTTTGATTCCATTTTGAATGTAATTAGAGGAAATAATAAATCAAATAAATCATTTATTGGTGCAAGTGGGTGGGTTAGTTAAGAGTTTGGATTTGACTCTAGTTGAGTCAAAAGCTAGAGAATGGTAATCATGATTAGGAGTTAATTAATTTAGATTAATTAACTTAGGGGATTTTAGGGAGGTGACATTTGATAAATCAAATGAGAAGAACTTTAAGGATTTGATTAAATAATTTGATTTATTTAATGAACCTCAGGAAATTAATCAATTAATTGTCTTAATTGATTAATAGGAGAATTCGATGCATGATGTTAGTTTTGCATGTCTACATTTTGCCCCTCTTTGAAGCAATGTACTCATTGCATTGGTTCAATGAATGATGCTATTGACATTGAAATTAAAAATTTCTAATTTTTCAGATGCCCCAGTGAAAAGAAGTACGTTAGTACATTTCCCCCTCGAGAGATCGAGCGAAAGATTTGATTTGAGGTCGATCTCACAACAAAGAGGTTCAAAATGGATGTATGGATGATAATGGTGATGTAAATGAGATGTTTGGAAGATGCTTAGAATAACAAATTTATATTATCCTGAACAACTTGAATGATTATGAAAATGAGATGATGTGATTATGCAGGATGCGGGATGGATGCAGGATGGATCCAAGATGGATGCAAGATGGATGCATTGTTAGCGTGAAAGAGGATAGAAGAATGAGAGGGATCAACCCTTGAATCCAAGAAGATGCAGAATTTCAACAAGCCAACTTTATTAGAGATGATGATGAATGATGATGATGTATTGCTTATCCAGGGATGGGAGATATAAAGAGCATAACTTTCCTTATGTTTGATAACACACGTAGGTGTGATGCATCAAGGTATTAAGAACCAGGATGGCGTGGCACCTAGTGTGATGGACTCTGACTCGACAATCAGAGAGGAGTGGTCTTGTTCACACTTGACATACGGAAACCTTGCTAGGACGGACCCAAAAAAGCAAGTATTCGCCAAGTTATTTTACAAGAACATCCAACAAGCACAGCAGACAAAAAGATAATGATCATTGCCCCATTCCTTTCTCTCTAAACCTGTTTTGTTTAGGCATCATCGAGAGGTCCTTGGAATGAGCGCAAAATAAGATAAGTCAAAAAGACCAAGATAAAGTAAATAAACAAGCTAATGTTCTTCGTACTACTAGCCAAGCTAAGTTACTATGAGGGTTACCTGATGCTTATGTCCATCACAAGAAAGCTTCATCCTAGGACATGTAGTGATCAGGGTTTTAGTGAGACTGATTGTGTGATAAGCTATTGATACTCTGAGTTGACCAACTTGCTGACTTACTGACTTAGACCTTCGAGACTTGACGATTAGGGAGTTCACTTCAGAACTTGCTAGACTTTCTTTTGACTGACTCACCAAAGGGTGAAAGTGACAATTGTTTTATTATGAGCAATGACAATCATGGGTGAAAGCGAGATGAAATGGATGCACCATTTTGGATTTTTCTTTCAGATATTTTGAGGCTATTTTTGGTATTTTCACATTTTTGAATGTTTTTGGTATTTTCAAGATTTCTGAATGTTTTTGAATTTTGTGTCTCGGGGGCCGATCAAGGATGGCCTTGCCTACGTTTAAGCTCAGAGACGGTGTAGTTCAGATGAAAAACCTGACTCAATGAAAAGATAGATGGGCAAATCGATTGCCAATGCGACGGATGCCTAAAAGACTGACCTAAATGTAATAAAGATAAGCAAACGAATGCCATTGCGACAGACGCCTAAAGGATGGGCAAATGGATGCCAATGCAACGGATGCATAAAGAATGACTAAAATGTAAAAAAGATAAGCAAACGAATGCCATTGCAATGGACGCCTAAAGGATGGGCAATGGACGCCTAAAGGATGGGCAAACGGATGCCAATGCGATGGACGAATAAAGAATGACCTAAATGTAAAAAAGATAAGCAAACGAATGCCATTGCGACGGACGCCTAAAGGATGGGTAAACGGATGCCAATGTGATAGACGCATAAAGAATGACTTAAATGTATCGGGGGAGGATCAAAGATCAACCTTGCCTACGTTCAAGCTTAGAGACGACGTAGTTCGACAAGGTGATAGACTGGTTTGATGATAAGATGGACAAACGGATTGCCCCTTTTATTGCTTAAAGGACTGACCCTAACCATCTCGGGGGATGATCAAAGATCAACCTTGCCTACATTCAAGCTCAGAGATGATGTAGTTCAACTAGGTGAAAGACTGACAAGACTAAATGATGAATTTTGAAGATTTTCCAATATTTGGATATTTTTGAATTTTTGATTTTTCTGATGTTTTTGAGTTTTTTTTGATGAATTTCTGAATGTTTGGATACGATATTCATGATGATATCAGTGCTTTGTTTTGGGATTTTGCTAAAAACCAAGCTTAATGTTGATCAATCGGATTGATGGATTGACTAAGTGTGTTAAGTCAAACAAAAGTGATAATGCACTTGTAAATTCTAGGAAGTTGTTATCCTAGAGTAAACTCGTACAAAAAGGATAATTTTGGCTAGGTGTGTTAAGCCAAACGAGGTGATTATGGATTTGATAATTTGGCCAAGTGTGTTAAGCCAAATAGAGTGATGATAATGAACTTGTAAACCCAAGGAAGTTGTGTTATCCTAGAGTAAACTCGTACACAAGATGATAATTTGACTAAGTGTGTTAAGTCAAACAAGGCGATAATGGATTGGATCCGATTGATCAAGATTGATGAAACTTTATTTGGAACAAAATAGCTTTGATGATGTCACACTGAAGTACCCATTAGATGCAACTGATATTGATTGTTTGGATTGATGTTCGACGAAAGATAGAGCATGATAAGGAATGTCTTCCTGTCAAAATATGCCATGGGCTAGTGATTTGGATTTTTTCTAACAAATCTTTTGACCAATTTGATTTTATGTTTTCCAATGTTTAGATCACCACATAAGTTGGATGATATTGATCAAGATTTATTCCCGAAGCGAGATGTAAATATCTGCCCCCAGTGTCTAGCAATGTTTGAACGGCCATGGGTGGATTCTTGGATACGAATGGATATGGATTATCTTGCGACAAGATAAGGGTGTTCGAACAGAGGAATGCTCACTCAGATAATGCTTCAAAGCTTAGATAGTGGATTGGTGCTCTTTGAGTATGTGAAAGAGCCCTTTCCCAATCCTTGTAGCTTAGTGATATGATAGACAATGAGATGCTTGAACTCAAGTTGCCTATAGTGTAGATGCTTTCAAATGTGGATGATGAAGAATTGTTGTGATGAGCAAGATTGATTCTCAACTGAAGAGAGTAACCTTGCATTGAGAAAGTGTTGTGTGTTGTAGATGATTTGTGTTGAAATGCTTTGCATTTTATAGATTCAAGATTAGGAAGAGTGATAGATTTGGATGAATGTGGGATCATTCATGAGCCAATGACAAGATGCTACTTGTCAAGTTGTGAGAGGGTGAGGAATGTGCAAGTCTTGGCCAATGTGCCAATTTGAAATTCAAATTTGGATGAAATGACATGTTTAGGGGGGATGAAAGGTGCAATAAATGCCATGTTTGACTTGTGCAAATAGCATTTAAAACCTTGTTGGAAGGGACAAGTCCCTTTTGGGGGGAAGATTCGAATTGGAAGAATATTTCATTTTGATTCCATTTTGAATGTAATCAGAGGAAATAATAAATCAAATAAATGATTTATTGGTGCAAGTGGGTGGGTTAGTTAAGAGTTTGGATTTGACTCTAATTGAGTAAAAAGCTAGAGAATGGTAATCATAATTAGGAGTTAATTAATTTAGATTTATTAACTTAGGGGATTTTAGGGAGGTGACATTTGATAAATCAAATGAGAAGAACTTTAAGGATTTGATTAAATAATTTGATTTATTTAATGAACCTCGAGAAATTAATCAATAAATTGTCTTAATTGATTAATAGGAGAATTCGATGCATGATGTTAGTTTTGCATGTCTACATGTACATATGTATATGTATATGTATATGTATATGCATATGTTTAACCTCTTTAATTGTAGATATATATGATTTTCTTTATAATGTTGCACAGATATAGTAGGCATCCAAAACAAATAGTGCACTCTAGATTGTCTATTTCAAATTGTTTAATTTTGCAATTCTCAACACAATGATACTCACACTTGTTAAACACTATCAACAATACATGTAAGTCTAGAACTTTTCCATTATTAGTAAATAGCTTTAGTGGACCAATTGTAAATATTATTGATTTTTTTGAGTTTCAAATTATTTATATTCACTTTACCCATATACTTACTTAATTTTAATGGTTCCTTCCTAATCTTCCTTGCCTATCCACTGACATACCCCCTCTTCTATTTGAAGTTACTAGGCCAAGGCATCCAAAAGCATCCAAAAATTATGATACTATTTTTTCACAGAGTTACCACACCAAAAAAACACTTCAATATGATAGTTCATATATGAAAATACTAGAGATTTTTGAACTTTGATATTGTGAAATGTGTAGACATGCAAAAATAACAATCATGCATCTTACAAATTAACATTCATTTTAGCTATTAATCAATTAAAGCAATTTATTGATTAATTTCCTAAGGTTCATTAAATAAATCAAAATTATTTAATCAAATCCTTAAAGTTCTTCTCATTTGATTTATCAAATGTCACCTCTTAATATCATCCAAGTTAATTAATCTACATTAATTAACTTCTAATCATGATTATCATTCTCTAGCTTTTGATTCAACTAGAGTCAAATCTAAACTCCTAACTAACCCACCCACTTGCACCAATAAATGATTTATTTGATTTATTATTTCCTCTAATTACATTCAAAATGGCATCAAAATGGAATATTCTTCCAATTTGAATCTTTCCCCCAAAAGGGACTTGTCCCTTCCAACAAGGTTTTAAATGCTATTTGCACAAGTCAAACATGGCATTTATTGCACCTTTCATCCCCCCTAAACATGTCATTTCATCCAAATTTGAATTTCAAATTGGCACATTGGCCAAGACTTGCACATTCCTCACCCTCTCACACTTTGACAAGTGGCATCTTGTCATTGGCTCATGAATGATCCCACATTCATCCAAATCTATCACTCTTCCTAATCTTGAATCTATAAAATGCAAAGCATTTCAACACAAATCATCCACAACACACAACACTTTCTCATTGCAAGGTTACTCTCTTCATTTGAGAATCAATCTTGCTCTTCATCATGCACATTTTGAATGAATCTACACTATGGGAAACTTGAGTTCAAGCATCTCATTGTCTATCTCATCATCTTGGTAATCTAAGCTTATCAAGGATTGGGAAAGGGCTCTTTCACATACTCAAAGAGCACCAATCCACTATGGGATAGGAAGGATTCATGTTTTTTGCATTGTTCTTATTAGTTGCATTGTTTAACATGATTCTATATTTCATAGGGATGTTTAAGTTTGTTGATTTAAACTAACTTTTGTGCTAACAACATGAAATTGTTTAAGTCTATCTTGTAGATTTTCATGTCCTACAAATGGCGCTAGAAGGAGGGCTGTCTTGAACATTTCAATGTGCTTTTACTTTCTTCTTATGAAAGTCTTCAGTTGATATGCAACGAACCTATTTTTTTAGTAGCAACACCAATATTTATGTTCTGTTATTCATCTAAAATCTAACAAATTTTGAATGTTATGTTGACCTGGTCTGTTATTGCTCCTTTCACGTTCACTGTTATCTTAATGTGATCTGTTACCTATTCTCACCTAATACTAGCTATGAAATTTTCTATAACACCCTTATTTGGATAAATAATGGGCTATTATGCAAATGTGGGTGAGCGAAAAAAAAAATCATGCTGTGTTATTGGGACATCCCAACTTGAATATATTAGTTTCTGGCTTTGTTCCTGATCGCTCTTCTCCCACAGAGTCTTTATGTTATTTATGTTATTGTTCGTTGCCTAAGCTTATCTTTAATGGCTAAAACCATCACTCCTTGATTCTGTATGTTACCCAACATTGTATATGTCATCCCTGCACCATTCCCTCCATCAGAGAACACAGATCCACTTTTTATTCCCTTATAAGACAGTCCCTTCATGATTACCAAGGTATATTTTGTGATGACAGGTAGTAGGGAGATAAAAGGCTTTTATCATGGCACATAGTTTCGCAACTTAATCATAAGAATTTGGGGAGCCTGCGGACAACAAAATTTGATGCATGTTGCTCCTACCTTGTTGTGATCCATGTATTGCCAAATTTGCTGAACTAGGAGCTTGATTACTGGCAGATAAACCTGTCATATTCTCAACGTTTCTTGGAGATGGGTTTACCATTACACCTAGACGATCTCTACCTGGACCCGTGCGTGATCTATTATCCCATGTTGTCTAGGTATGTAAGTGATGTTCAAACATATTTCCAATACCAGCGTTCTGTCCCATGCTGCCAATGCCAGAGAGTGTATTGATATTGGTCAAATTAGGCATGACTCCCATCGATGCTGAAATGTTATTTATGCTTGTCATGTCAGTTGCTGGGATTAGGTAGTTTTAGTTGAGTTACTGTGGAATTATTTCATTTCCATGTAGCGTAGAGAATACGCAGGTTGAATCATCCAAATACTTGGTCACCGTAATCCTTTTCACCATATTTGGAAGACCATGTCGACTCAACTCAGCCTAAACTCTAGCCAATGACAACATGACCCTTACAAATCGACTGTCTTCATCATTTTTGATAGCTACCTATTCCCTCTATTCATTGCTTTTAGTGTTGTTTTTAGTTGAGTGTTGCACCTTACAAAAATAATGAATTTGTTGAGTGCTCTCAGTTCTTGTGTAGAATCGATTTAAGGCATTGAGTGATCTTTAAGATATGCATGTATTCCCCATCAGCGAATCTCACACTATCCCTAGGGTTGCGAGCTATTTGAGTGTTTAGCAGTCATGTTAAAAGTTCAATCATGTGTCAGAATCTGCATCCATTCACAGTGTCTTAAAGGCATGCATATGGTTCTCTAGATTTGAAAATCTCACTCCAACCACCGCCTTCAAATCTTTGTATTTCAGTCTTATACTGCTCGGTGGATGTTGGGGATTGTCGTCATCCACTTAGATTGATTCCCTGCATCTATTTGTGATTGTCCCAAATCATGCTCGCGCAGCCTGACATACCATCAACAGTGAAAACTTTAAATTTGACAACAGTAACTTGCTATTTTGGTCGCTGATAGAAAAATCTTCATTTTTAGCTTTGGTCAGTTGTTTCTTTGCTTTTAAATTTATTTATGATAATATAGTACAATGTGACAATGTCATCATATCCGTGAGCTGATAATCTTTTATTGGCTGCAACAAAATATTTCTTGAGGAATGTGAAGTCTGGTGCACTTGACTCAACCATTAATGCTGATGAAATGAAATAATACCTTAACAACCGTCTACGGTAAATGAGACCTTGACTTGCTTTCTTTGCTTACTTCTTATAAATGCTAGGCTGGAAGTTGTGTTTATGATAAGTGAGAATACACACCCATGTCAGGTTCAGACAACTCAACGAGAATACCTGGTGAAATGCTCTCTGTCCCTTTGATTCTATTGCCATGATTTGATTAATGTAGATTGAGGACCATGTGAGGAATGATAAAATGATTAGATACTTTGAACTGTTTGGGGATAAAAATGCTTTAGTATACCAATTTAGAAAAGTAAAAAAATTGTAGGATGCAATTTTTTGCTTGATTTTGAGAGTGTGCATAGTCTATGGTTCCATCTACCATTGGTTGATTTAGTTCCCATTGAAAGGGGGGGAATAGAAATAAAATCATGTCTTGATCTCAATATTGAAATTGCATATCTTTTTATTCAAGACGTAATCACCATATCATGCACATATACTTTATGAATGATCTTTCTCAAAGCCTAAATTGCTTGTGATTCCTCAAAGAATGACATTCAAAGGATAAACATGGTGGGATGCCTTTCTTTATTATTTTCTTGATAATGTTTGTATACTATTAACTTTCATCTTATGATTAAGATAATTGATTATGAGAGACTTAGTGGGTCATCTTATTTATAACAACCTTGCATTGTTTGTAGGATGACATCAGAGGTTGACTTTAGGATCAAGCGCAAACGAAGGCGAATGAAGTGGAGTTTGAGATTTCCTTGAAACCAAGACTTGGGAAAAGAGCATTTTTTAATGCTTATTTTAACAATCTTGTCTCGTTTTCTGTTTTAAACCAACTCACCTTTCAATTTGGGCTTAAAATCAATCAATGACTTGATCTTTTCAAAGTTAGTTAAAATTGAACCTTAGACATTTACTAGATTTCAATTTGGAATTAAAATTGAACAAGGCAACTTCACATTTCAATTGGTGCTTTTAAAACGAACTCATCATTGCTTTGAGGAATTTAAAATTGAACATGTGTACTTTGTGTTTTGTAAACTTTTTTGCAAAGTAGTGTCATTTAAAAGGGCGTATGCGCTTCTCTCACACTTCACGGCGATCTTGAGAATCAAAAGTCTTTTTGATGACCCTAAGTTGCATAAAAGATTACCTCCACACTTTAATTTGGGCATTTTAAAATTGAACAAAACATGCGAGTGTGAGCACGATATATTGCAGAGGTTCTCCCCTTTGTTTTCCAACAAAGGTTCTGTGAATGACGGGATATGTTAGCTCACTATTGTTTATCTTAGAGGGCCTGCCTTGTGGGAAAAAGTAATTGTAGGACATGAAAATCTGCAAGATTAACTTAAACCATTTCATGTTGTTAGCACAAAAGTCAGTTTAAATCAGCAAACCTAAACATCCCTATGAAATATGTAGAATCATGTTAAACCATACAAACGAAGACAATGCAAAAAACATGAATCCTTCCTATCCCATAGTGGATTGGTGCTATCCTTTGTGTAGAAGGCAGCCCTTTCCCAATCCCTTGATAAGCAAAAATTGCCAAATGATGGATGATAGACAATGAGATGCTAAGTGATCTCAAGTTGCCTAAAATGATAGTGCTCAAATTGAAGATTGTAAATGATGAAGAGCAAGATTGATTCTCAAGTGAAGAGAATGACCTTGCATAAAGATGTGTTGTTTGTTTGAAGGAGAGAAGCCTTCAACTTATAGTTGAGCTTGAAGAGAGGAGAGGCCAAATTGATGAATGTGGGATCATTCATGGGCCAATGACAAGATGCCACTTGTCAAGGTGTGAGAGGGTGAGGAATGTGCAAGTTTTGGCAAATGTGCCAATTTCAAATTTGAATTTGAATGACTTGACATGTTTTGGGGGGATGAAAGGTGCAATAAATGCTATGTTGACTTGTGCAAATAGCATTTAAAACCTTGTTGGAAGGGACAAGTCCCTTTTGGGGGGAAGATTCAAAATGGAAGAATATTCCATTTTGATGCCATTTTGAATGTAATTAGAGGAATTATAAATCAAATAAATGATTTATTGGTGCAAGTGGGTGGGTTAGTTAAGAGTTTAGATTTGACTCTAGTTGAGTCAAAAGCTAGAGAATGATAATCATGATTAGAAGTTAATTAATGTAGATTAATTAACTTGGATGATATTAAGAAGTGACATTTGATAAATCAAATGAGAAGAACTTTAAGGATTTGATTAAATAATTTTGATTTATTTAATGAACCTTAGTAAATTAATCAATAAATTGCTTTAATTAATTAATAGCAGAATTTGATGTTAGTTAAAGCGAGATGTATGATGTCAGTTTTGCATGTCTACATTTTGCCCCTCTTTGAAGCAATGTACAAATTGCATTGGTTCAAAGAATGATGTTTCCGACATCGAAATTAAAAAAATTCTTTGGTTTTTCAGATGCCCCAGTGGAAATGAGTACATTAGTACATTGCCGCCTTTAGAGATCAAGCGAAAAGATTCAATTTAAGGTGGATCTCACGACAAAGAGGTTCAAAATGGATGTATGGATGATGAGACTATATGATAATGATGATGTAAATGATATGTTCGGAAGATGCTTAGAATAACAAATCTATATTATTTTAAGCATGTTAAATGATTATGCGATGCATGTGAGATGGATGAGATGGATGATGTTGTCTTATAATGATATGACATGATTATGCAAGATGAGAGGATGAATGCAGCATGGATGCAGGATGGATGCATTGTCAGCGTGAAAGAAGGTAGAAGAATGAGAGGGATCAGCCCTTAAATTTGAGAAGATGAAGAAGTCCAACAAGAAAAATTTATTAGAGATGATGATGAAAGATGATGATGTATTGCTTATCCAGGAATGGGAGATAAAGAGCGTAACTTTCTTTATGTTTGATAACACACATAGGTGCGATGCATCAAGGTATTAAGAACCAGGATGGCGTTGCGCCTAGTGTGATGGACTCTGACTCGGCAATCAGATAGGAGTGATCTTGTTCACACTTGACATACGGAAACCTTGCTAGGACGGACCCAACAAAGAAAGTATTCACCAAGTTATTTTACAAGAACATCCAACAAGCACAACAGATAAAAAGATAATGATCATTGCCCCATTCCTTTCTCTCTAAACCTGTTTTGTTTAGGCATCATCGAGAGGTCCTTGGAATGAGCGCAAAATAAGATAAGTCAAAAAGACCAAAATAAAGTAAACAAACAAGCTGATGTTCTTCGTATCGCTAGCCAAGACTAAACTACTGTGGGGTACCTGATGCTTATGTCCATCGCAGGAAAGCTTCATCCTAGGACATGTAGTGATCAGGGTTTTGGTCAGATTGATTGCGTGATAAGCTATTGATACTCTGAGTTGACCAACTTGCTAGACTTGAGAATCTGACGATTAGGTGTTCACTTTAGAACCTGCTAAACTTGCTTCTGACTAATTCACCAAAGGGTGAAAGCGACAATGATTTTATTATGAGTGATGACAATCACGGGTGAAAGAGAGATGAAACGGATGCACCATTTTGGTTTGTTTCAAATGTTTTGAGGTTGTTTTTGGAATTTTTGAGATGTTTTACAAATGTTTTTGGTATTTTCAAGATTTTCCAATGTTTTTGGTATTTTCAAGATTTTACAACGAACAGACTAACTTAAAGACCTATCCTAGGGGTCTCGGGAGCTGATCCATAGATTAGCCTTGCCTACGTTATATACGCAGAGACCACGTAGTTCGACTGGTGGTGGACTGACTTGATGATAATATGGATAAATGGATTGCCATTTTATTGCCTAAAGGACTAACTTAAGATGCAGACTAGATGGGCAAACGGATTGCCAATGCGACAGACGCCTAAAGGACTGACCCAACTGTCTCGGGGGATGATCAAAGATCAACCTTTCCTACGTTCAAGGTCAAAGACGACGTAGTTCGACAAGGTGAAAGACTGACAAGACTAAATGATGAATTTTTTGAAGATTTTCTGATATTTTGACATGTTTTTCGTTTTTCTGATGAATTTTTGCATGTTTTTGGTTTTTTCGAATGTGTTTTTGGAATTTTTTAAATTTTGATGATTTGGATGTTTTTGGATTTTTGAATGATTTTTTTGAATGTTTTTGGTTTTTTCGCATGATTCTGACACTTTGGATATGGCTATGTGATGTTATCAGTACTCTATATTGAGATTTTATTGAAAACCAAGCTTAATGTTGATCAATCAGATTGATGGATTGATAGTTTGACTAAGTGTGTTAAGTCAAACAAAAGTGATAATGCACTTGTAAATTCCAGGAAGTTGTGTTATCCCAGAGTAAACTCGTACAAAAAGGATAATTTGGCTAGGTGTGTTAAGCCAAACAAAGTGATTATGGATTTGATAATTTGGCTAAGTGTGCTAAGCCAAACAGAGTGATGATAATGAACTTGTAAACCCAAGGAAGTTGTGTTATCCTAGAGTAAACTCGTGCACAAGATGATAGTTTGACTAAGTGTGTTAAGTCAAACAAGGTGATGATTGATTGGATTCGATGGATCAAGATTGATGAAGCTTGATTTGGAACAACATTGTTTTGATGATTTTGATGTGACAGTAGAGTACACATTAGATGCGACTGATATGATTGTTTGGATTGATACTCGATGAAAGGTAAAGCTTGATGAGGAATGTCTTCTTGTCAAAATATGCCATGGGCTAGTGACTTGGATTCGTGTTCACAAATGATTTGACCAAGTTGATTTCATGATTTCCAATGTTCGGATGACCACATAAGTGTGAAGATATACATCAAGATTTATTCCCGAAGCGAGATGTAAATATCTGCCCCCAGTGTCTAGCAATGTTTGGAATACCATGGGTGAATTCTTGGGTACAAATGGATATGGATTATCTTGCGATAAGATAAGGGTGCTCAGAATAGAGGAACGCTCATTCGGATAATGCTTCAAGGCTTAGATAGCATTGGATAGGATGGGATCAATGAAAATGACCCGTGTCAAGATGTTTACCATAAACAAGTGTACAGCGTGCACCAAAATTTTCCAAGATCAAGATAACTTGGAGTATGGATGTAGATGGAAACTGGATTGGATAAACGGTTCATGGATGAACGGATGATATGGATGGAATGTTGGCTTCATTATGGATGTGATAAGATGCTTTCTTGTGAACTGGTGCACATAGATGCTCGATTCTACACATGACACCTGTTTGCCAGGTTTTCATCATGGTACTTGTCCAAAGCGCCACCGAAGCGGTTTTCATTGGAGGACGATTTTTTTCTTTACTATTTTCAATCCTTTTTCTGATTTTTTTGGATTTTTTGTATTATTTGATTTTTTTGTTGTCACCAAGACACCTGTTTGCCAGGTTTTCATCAAGGTGACCATTTTTTTAGGACATTTTTCTAATTTTTTTGTATTTTCTGAGAGATTTTAAGCTGATGTTGATTCTTTTGTCATAATGTTCCATCGATATCCTACTTGTAGAAGTTGTCTTGCCAAGATACATGCACTTGAATGCAAATTTTGAGATTCTTGATCTACTTTGCTGATACCAGAGTTAACTCTGTCTTTGTGCACCCATCGTGATAGGGTGCCTTCTGAATCCTTATGATGAAGGGTCGTTGCCAACACATGGTCAATGTGAGAATTGGATATCATGCGTGGAGGCATGGATGGAGTGTGTTTAGAAGTAACAGATGGATTGGTCGATGGTTTGGAACCTTTGACTCTCCAAACTTGGGAAGATGAGCAATAATGGGTGGATATGGAAGTGTGCATGGAATTTGGACCAATTGCTTGATACACTTTGTATGTTACTTGAGAAGCCTGCTTTTTCCTTTGTGGAAATCTTTGATGGATACTTGCCCCATTTTGATTTTGCCCCATAGTTTCTTTGACTGATGGAGTTTGATAGGGATATTCATTCTTTGTATTCTTTGGTATCCACTTTAATTTTATTTGTCCTTCATGCTTCATCATTTGATTCAAATATTTCTTTTGACGTTGGTCCCAATTTGTGTATGGGGTGATGGGTGGATGAAGATTTATGACATGACGGGTTGTAGTATTGGCATTGGTTTCATCATAAGGATCCTTCATGCTCCCTATGTTGACATTTGCTTGAGATGAAGTTGCCCCCAGTTTGGTGATAGTATTACTGATATGTTGAGATCCCTTGATTGTTGAATAACCAAGGCCTTGACACTTAGGATTTCTAAAAATCTGCATTGGTTCTAAGATACCCTATTCATGTAGGCCTAATCCTCTGCCTTGATAATTCATCTGTTGAAAAATTTTATTTGCCATAGGATATGATTTACTTTGGAAACAAGGTGTTTCTCCTTTTCTGTTTTGTGGCGGATCTTCAAATGTCATAGCTCTTTCATTGATAAGATGATTTTCCCTTACAAAGGTGAGTGATCCAAGTTTATAAGTGATAGGATCTTCCATAAGTGGGATGAATGCCTGATTGATATCTTCAACTTGATCTTGTGACATATCAGAATGTAGTACTTCTTCAAGAAGTGTTGATGCTTCGCTGTCTACACAAAAGTCTTCCTCATGACTCACTTCATAGGATGTTTCTGATTCATGACTTATGTACAAACCTTCTTCTTGACCAATTTCTAATATGTCTCTGGATTTCTCTATATCTTGATCATGTGTACCAATGTTAAGAGTAGGAGACTCTTGTTCATTGGTAATGATTTGAAGAGTATGAGACTCTTGTTTTTGAAGATCATCCACGTGTCCATCCAAAGAAAGCATCTCATGGGTAGATGGAAGAGTATGTGCTATGCGGATATGGTCATCATTTGCAACATCTTGTATAGATAGGAGAGTGTCCATTATATCGTTGTAGTAGCTTGGAGATACAAATTCTTGATCTTGAGTGATTTTGGAATTGCTTTCAACATGCTTTGGATCAAGTTCTTGGCATGGGTCAATTTCAAAGAATGGACTTCTTTCTTGGATATCTTCATTAGGAAGTGGCTCAATATTCTCTTGAACTTTGAGTGGATTTGAATCAAATGTTGAGATAGGGATTCCTTCAATATTTTAACCATGGGGTCAAAGGATGTCAATATGTTGTTGGAAGGGCCATTGCTAGACCTTGATGAAATATTTTGATCATGCTTTGGAATATGTTCTTGAAATATGTCCTCTAACTCATTAGGTGATGTAGAGACATTGTCAACATGATCATTGGTGGATGGATCTTGGTTTATGTCAATGGGATCAAATAATGTTAACACATCTTGAAATAGATCACTAAAAAGTGGCTCTTGATGAATGACGATTTGGTCAATGGATGGGGTAGACATATCTTCAATGTGCTCATTGATGGATTGATTTTGATCATTGTTTTCCACAATTTTGCTGGAGGGATTGTCAATGTTCTCAAACATAGGATCAAATGATGTTAATGTTTCTTGGATTGGATCATTGTTGGGCATCGTCAGTGAGTTTTGATCATGATTGAAAAGTGACTCTTGGTGTGTGATGATTTGATCATTGAATGAGATGGGAACATCTTCAATGTGTTCATTGATGGATTGATCTTGATTTTTGATTTCAACAATTGCGGTGGGAATCTGTTGCAAGCTTTGTTGAGCGGGTAAGGCCTGCATTTGCTGCTGAGCTAACAACGCTTGTTGTTCGTCATGTTGTTTTTGTGCCAACAAAGCTTTTTGTTGGGCTCTTTGTTGTGCTACTTCTTCTTGGATTGCTTGCAATAGTGCGTAGAATTCTACTTGCGCTTGCACTTGTTGGGCTACTTGAGCTGCTTGTGCTTGAGCTTGTGCACCTTGTTCGGCTTGGAGTGCCTTTTTGCGGGAAGCTTCTTGAGCGGTTTGCAATATGATGGAGAATGAATTGGTCGTGTTGTATTTTGGCGGTGGTGGTGGTGGTGGTGGAATGGGAATGGTGTTGATTGTTGGGATTGCTTGGATAGTTGCCATCTGCTGTTGCGATATCGATGGCAAAATGGGATGATTTGGTATGATGTTTTGATTCGGCATGATAGATTAAAATTGAACATTGTTTTGGTTGGGAATCAATTTGCCTTGATTTAGGTAACTTTGATTTTGCATGGTGTTACCTTGACTTGAATCAACATATGGAGTTGCCAATATATTGCTAGGATTTTGAACAACATTAGGGGGATTTGCAAACATGTCGACCCTGAAGTTTACCAAGTGTTGATTTGAAATGGTCATGTTTGGTAAATTTTCACTTGGTATGTATGGATTTGGTGGGATAATGTTGTTTGGAAAACTCATGCATTGAGCATTTGGTTGATAGATTTGCAGATTTGGACTTGGATTTAAATCTATCATTGGGAAAGGTGTTCCAAACTTTGGATCGGGCATACTCACATTTGTTGTACCATTGATGTTTGTATGAGATAATGCTCCCATGTATGAATTGTACAAGTTTTGAAAATCAAATGGTATTGCAAGGCTTGGATAGTTTAGTTGATTTGGGTTACTCATGATGGATGGATCAAATTTATATTCCATGTCCCTCTTGTGTTGAGATCGAGTTTGAACCATAAAATGAAGATCAATTTTCAAGAATGTAAGAGATGAACCTCTAATTCTTTAGATCGGTCTACAACCTTAGGTTCAAAGAAGCGAAGAACTAGGATAATTGAAGGATTAAAGTGATGATGAGGATGAGATAAATGAAAGATGAGTGATATGGGTGAATGGAACTCTTAAAGAAACTTTGAAGGGAATGCTAAACCTTTAGGACTTGATTGATCGTGATTGGATTGATGGTTTGACTAGATGTGTTAAGTCAAACAAAATGTGATAAATGTAATCGTAAAGCTCTAGGAAGTTGTGTTATCCGAGAGTGAACTCCTACAAGACGGTAGTTTGACTAAGTGCGTCAAGTCAAACGAGGCGAAGATTTGATAATTTGGCTAGGTGTGTTAACCCAAACAAGATGAACTCGTAAACCTTAGGAAGTTGTATTATCCAAGAGATAACTCATGTATAGGATGATGGTTTGACTAGCTGTGTTAAGTCAAACAAAGTGATTTGATTTCTCCTAAAAGTTTAGCATAACAGATGATGACAAAGTTTCCAAGAATTGTTGGTGAGGTGGAAATTTGATTGATTTTGATGGTAGAAAGATGGATGAAAGTGATTGGATTTGATCCTAGACTTGACCTAGCTGACACTTCTGCTTACAAGACCTCGGTGTTGAAGAACACGCTAAATTTCCTATGAGAGGAAAGTAAACCTTTCAAACAATTCAAGATCTCAAGACGCTCCTCACTAGCTTTCACACTAAGCTTTTTGAACTTCGGTTTTGGGATTTTGATCATGTTAGAAAACACATGTGTAATCAAATTTGTCTTTTATCTTGTCTTAGTGAATCCCTTTTACCAAAATCACTTGCTTGATTATGTTTTCAAATTGAATGTCTAATGTCCTGCTTTCGTTTTCATCCCACAATGTCCATTATGTGGAAACCAAAGAAATTAGGGCAAAAGTTTCCTAGGTTTATCCTTAGTGAAAACAAATGACGATAGAATTCAAACACTTAGAAACCTCTAAGGATATGATCCCTAGGGAAAGCAAGAGTACTCAAATTCGTCAAAGGTATTTGTTTCCTCCAAGGTGTTTGAAATTTGAGGCTCATGTGAATGTTCATTTTTCAATGTTTTGAATCCAAGCAAAGTGCTTTTGATTCCAAGCACTTTTACAACCCTAGGATGATGAGGCAATATCTTGTTGGGTTCCCACTTGGATAAATCCAGCTGTGCATATCTTGTGCGAATGGCTAAATGCTTGACCACACTGGCTCCCCTCCACAACACTCACTTATTCGGGTCAGCCAAGCATTAGTACCCATGAATCTCCCATGGCATACTTTCCATTTCCACAACAAGACTGCATGTTATGTGGGGTGGCTTCAGAGGACATGACCTCTTGCACCAACAAGATAGACAAGGTTTTGGCCAATTTCTAAACAAGGGTTCTAATTTCGGCATTCCGTTCGTGGGGGATTATCCAACGTCGGTGAGAGTCCATTGCTGTCCATCTCGTTGGAATAATCCTCGTGATATTGGCATTTGTTCCAATATCCACAATTATATACCGGTTGGAAGTCACTTGGCTTTAGCGTGTTCCCGGTTGGGTCATTCCCTTGGGTGATTACTTTTTCCCACAAGGCAGCCACTCTAAGATAAACAATAGCGAGCTAACATATCCCATCGTTCACACAACCTTCATTGAAAAACAAAGGGGAGAACCTCCGCAATATATCGTGCTCACACTCGCATGTTTTGTTCAATTTTAGATCCCAAATTGAAGTGTGGAGGCAATCTTTTATGCAACTTAGGGTCATCAAAAAGACTTTTGATTCTCAAGATCGCTATGAAGCGCGAGAGAAGCGCATACACCCTTTTAAATGACACTACTTTGCAAAAAAGTTTACAAAACACAAAGTACACATGTTCAATTTTAAATTCCTCAAAGCAATGATGAGCTCGTTTTAGAAGCACCAAAATGAAGTGTGAAGTTGCCTTGTCCAATTTTGAATCCAAATTGAAATTCTAGTAAGTGTTTCTAAGGTTCAAATTCTAACCAAGTTTTGAAAAAATCAAATTAGTGCTCCATTTTAAACCCAAATCGAAAAAATAACTTGGTTCAAAACATAAAACTAAAGTAGAAAAAGAAGCGCTCCAAGCATTAAAAAATGCTTTGTTAACTTCATGTTTTAAAGCTTCAATTTTTTTTAACTCCAAGACTCTTCAAGGATTTCTTCCAATGCCTCAACGTTGTGAGTTCTTCATGCAAACGAAAATCCCGCCTCCTTCGTTTTCCTATCCCAATTATAAATAAGATTTAGTTCAAATATTTTATGACTATTACAAGGCTAGCACTAGAAACTTGATTATATGCACCCCTAAAAATTAGATTTGATGTGAATAATAAAGTGTGCATCTTTTTGAAAGCATGTTGGAAAACTGATTTAAAACTTCAATGCAAATCATCATGAACAAGTTGTTATGAATAAGTGGTCTAATATTTGTAGTCCAAAGGTGAAGTCCCTAAGATTTTTGCATTGGAATTAAATCCACATAATGAGAGATCTTATATGAAAGCACACATCACAAAATTCATTAACATGAGGCTTTCCAATTTGAAGAATGTAAAGAAGCTTCATGATATAACATGAGTTGTCAATCAAATTCTTTTCTTCAACAAAATATCAATGAGTAATATGAAGGCATAAAAAAAAAAAAAATTGGGAGCAAATTGAATGTATTCAAATTTTGAAAGTAATCCCCAAACCTGCAATTATTAGTAACTGACCTGTCAAATTCAGTATACATCCATATCGAAACAAAAATCTTATTTAAAAATGTACAACTTGTCAAGTGATCACACACACATCCTGTAGAGTTTTGTAGATGGAATAGAGTTTGAAAGTCTAATATTGAATCCACTTTCAAAGCATGGAAGTCGTGTCAATGCAAAACTTTGAATTTTATGCGCCCAACAACATCAACTCCTTTGCAGATATTTATTCACTGTCACCTAATTCAGACAATCATAATTACTGTTATTAGAGTGAAAAGACATACCTATATATCTTGAAAATAACATCTATACAATAATCATTACTGTCAATGAAAGTTTCTTTAAAAGATTTCAATCTAGTTCACTTAACAACTGTAAAACTGTACCTAAATGTGCCAGCATTTAACATTCGTCAGTCAGTAAGGAGGTGTTTAAAATTTATGCAGCCAACAAGTGTAAGATTTACGCCACCAACAAGTAGATATCGCTGTGATTGTACCTTTTAATATCTACTACATTTAATTGATATCAACTGCATTTAATTGATATGATAGAGACAATGTGTGGCCTGTGATGAATTGTTTTTAACGTCCCCTCTACTGGAATAAGCCTACGACTTTTGGATAAACTGTAGATATAAGTATGGCCTCCGCAAAAAGTTCGAAGCATGGCCTTGCCTCTCACAAACTAAAATCATAAATTGCGTGATTCATTCATTGCATGAGGAACAATTGTGAGAAAAGAAGAAGTGGGATGAGGGAGTACCGACAATATTAAGTTTCAAATGCAACAATAATATGGAATGGCTGCATATGAGGCAAGAGGCACAGCGTAAAAAGCAGAAGGGCTTTGCTAATTGACATAGCTTGTTTCGCCCCTCTCACACACTGAAATGAGCATGGAGCCCACAAGTACAGGCTATTCCCAATCCGTTGAAGTCTAGCTTATTCCTAGTGTTCCCTTCATTGGAGATAGCTTGCTCGGCCAAACTCAACTCTTGATGAAGAAATTTTATTAGATGTTATAGCTGGGAAAGCCGCAGTGAATAAATACGCAAAAAAAATGGCATTTATTTTAGACTTAGTCTCACTTCATCACATGCTCAGTTTTAAGTGCTTATTGCAGTCCATTAATGCATTGGCCTTGGTTCATGATATTGCTAGCATGGTTTTAGAGGAATCAGGCTTCTATGAGTAGTGGTCTTGATCAACATTTCAAGATTTCTTGCACAGATTTCTCAGAATTTAAACAACAAAAAAGAGCTTGGGGAATTTCTCCATACAGTTTGGTAGAGGTAAAGCTAAAGTCCACACTAAAGGGCATATGGTCAAAGGCACAACTGGTTCATGAAGCAACATGCAAGGTGAGTACGGAGACGAGCAATGGTATTGAGCGCAATGAGCATCAAAACAGATATGAAAGGCGTCAAGAGGATATATTGGAAAAAGTAGTGACAATACATCTGAAGGTATTGATAATGTAGCACACACAAATGTATCTTTTTGAAGATGAATGGGTCAAGCATGCCTATGTGAAAATCAACAATACTCAACATGAATGGGTCAAGCATGAATCTATTTTTTCTACGAAGACTAAATATACACATTCAAATGCAAATGAGCCATTGTACGGTCTGAAACTACTACCCCATGCATATTTAATTTAAATAATAGACCCTTTAAGTGACTGTGAAGAGCATAGGGATTTGTAGCATACAATCTTTCTATTCACACTATGATGTATATGATAAAGCACGTGAAAATCTCTTTTTTTTTTTTTATAACTTTCAAGCAAATGCAATTGATAGTCGAAAAACTGCACCATACAAGCCTTGAAGAAATTTTCAAAACAATGCAATTGACAAGCTTAAAGTCGTACCCACAATGCCACTCAAAAGGATTTTTCAGACTAAATGTAATTAGCAGGTGTGAACTCAAATTCCACAACATATGACCCTCAAGAAACTTGCAAAATATGGAAGCATAGACAAGACAAGTGGACCATTTTGACTTTTTCTTTTCTATTTTAGCCAATGTTTATAGTATGCCCAATCTTATTATGAAATAAAAACCATTCCAACTAAGATACAAAATCTAGAAACATAAGCAATATGTCAGATGGTGAGATTTTCAAATAAGTATGATCTAAAGGTTCAAGCCCTCCTTCTAGCGCTATTTGTAGGACATGAAAATCTACAAGATTAACTTAAACCATTTCATGTTGTTAGCACAAAAGTCAGTTTAAATCAGCAAACCTAAACATCCCTATGAAATATGTAGAATCATGTTAAACCATACAAACGAAAACAATGCAAAAAACATGAATCCTTCCTATCCCATAGTGGATTGGTGCTATCCTTTGTGTAGAAGGCAGCCCTTTCCCAATCCCTTGATAAGCAAAAATTGCCAAATGATGGATGATAGACAATGAGATGCTAAGTGATCTCAAGTTGCCTAAAATGATAGTGCTCAAATTGAAGATTGTAAATGATGAAGAGCAAGATTGATTCTCAAGTGAAGAGAATGACCTTGCATAAAGATGTGTTGTTTTGTTTGAAGGAGAGAAGCCTTCAACTTATAGTTGAGCTTGAAGAGAGGAGAGGCCAAATTGATGAATGTGGGATCATTCATGGGCCAATGACAAGGTGCCACTTGTCAAGTTGTGAGAGGGTGAGGAATGTGCAAGTTTTGGCAAATGTGCCAATTTCAAATTTGAATTTGAATGACTTGACATGTTTTGGGGGGATGAAAGGTGCAATAAATGCTATGTTGACTTGTGCAAATAGCATTTAAAACCTTGTTGGAAGGGACAAGTCCCTTTTGGGGGGAAGATTCAAAATGGAAGAATATTCCATTTTGATGCCATTTTGAATGTAATTAGAGGAATTATAAATCAAATAAATGATTTATTGGTGCAAGTGGGTGGGTTAGTTAAGAGTTTAGATTTGACTCTAGTTGAGTCAAAAGCTAGAGAATGATAATCATGATTAGAAGTTAATTAATGTAGATTAATTAACTTGGATGATATTAAGAAGTGACATTTGATAAATCAAATGAGAAGAACTTTAAGGATTTGATTAAATAATTTTGATTTATTTAATGAACCTTAGTAAATTAATCAATAAATTGCTTTAATTAATTAATAGCTGAATTTGATGTTAGTTAAAGCGAGATGTATGATGTCAGTTTTGCATGTCTACAGTAATCACCCAAGGGAATGACCCAACCGGGAACACACTAAAGCCAAGCGACTTCCACCCGGGATATAACTGTGGATATTGGAACAAAGGCCAATATCATGAGGATTATTTCGACGAGATGGACAGCAATGGACTCTCGCAAACGTTGGATAATCCCCCATGAACGGAATGCCCGAATTAGAACCCTTGTTTAGAAATTGGCCAAAACCTTATCTATCTTGTTGGTGCAAAACATCATGTCCTTTGAAGTCGCCCCACGTAACATGCAGTCTTGTTGTGGAAATGGAAAGTATGCCATGGGAGATTCATGGGTACTAATGCTTGGCTGACCCGAATAAGTGAGTGTCGTGGAGGGGAGCCAGTGTGGTCAAGCATTTAGCCATTTGCACAAGATATGCGCAGCTAGATTTATCCAAGTGGAACCCAACAAGATATTGCCTCATCATCCTAGGGTTGTAAAAAGTGCTTGGAATCAAAAACACTTTGCTTGGATTCAAAACATTGAAAAGTGAACATTCACAAGAGCCTCAAATTTCAAACACCTTGGAGGAAACAAATACCTTTGACGAATTTAAGCACTCTTGCTTTCCCTAGGGATCATATCCTTAGAGGTTTCTAAGTGCTCGAATTCTATCGTCATTTGTTTTCACTAAGGATAAACATAGGAGACTTTTGCCCTAATTTCCTTGATTTCCACATAATGGACCTTGTGGGATGAAGAAGAATGTAGGACATTAGACATTCAGTTTGAAAACATAATCAAGCAAGTGATTTTGGTAAAAAGGATTCACTAAGACAAGATAAAAGAAAAATTTGATTACACATGTGTTTTCTAACATGATCAAAATCCCAAAACTGAAGTTCAAAAAGCTTAGTGTGAAAGCTAGTGAGGAGCATCTTGGAATCCCAAACTTTTTGAATGGTTTGCTTTCCTCCCATAGGAGATATAGCGTGCTCTTCAACACCGAGGTCTCGTAAGCAGAAGTGTTATTCTAGGTCAAGTCTAGGATTAAATTCAATCACTTTCATCCATTTCTCAACCATGAAAATCAATCAAACTTCCATCTCACCAACTCTTGGAAACTTTGTAAACATTTGTTATGCTAAACTTCTAGGAAAAATCAAATCACTTTGTTTGACTTAACATAACTAGTCAAACCATCATCCTATACACAAGTTCTCTCTTGGATAATACATCTTCCTAGGGTTTACGAGTTCATCTTGTTTGGCTTAAGACAACTAGCCAAATTATCAAATGATCACCTCGCTTGACTTGACGCACTTAGTCAAACTACCATCTTGTAGGAGTTCACTCTTGGATAACACAACTTCCTAGAGTTTTACGATTACATTCATCACATTTTGTTTGACTTAACACACCTAGTCAAACCATCAATCCAATCACGAATCAATCAAATCAAAGTCCTCAAAGTTTTAGCATTTCTTTCAAAGTTTCTTTAAGAGTTCCATTCATCCATATCACTCATCTTTCGTTTATCTCATCTTCATTATCACTTTGATCCTTCAATTATCCTAGTTCTTCACTTCTTTGAACTTAAGGTTTAGACCGATCTAAAGAATTAGAGGTTCATCTCTTACATTCTTGAAAATTGATCTTCATTTTATGGATCAAATTCGATCTCAACACAAGAGGGACATGGAATATAAATTTGATCCATCCATCATGAGTAACCCAAATCAACTAAACTATCCAATCCTTGCAATACCATTTGATTTTCAAAGCTTGTACAATGCATACATGGGAGCATTATCCCATACAAACATCAATGGTACAACAAATATGAGCATACCCAATCAAAATTTTGGAACACCTTTCCCAATGATAGATTTAAATCCAAGTCCAAATCTGCAAATCTATCAACCAAACGCTCAATGCATGAGTTTTCCAAACAACATTATCCCACCAAATCCATACATTCCAAGTGCAAATTTACCAAACATGACCATTTCAAATCCACACTTGGTAAACTTTGGGGTCGACATGTTTGTAAATCCCCCTAATGTTGTTCAAAATCCTAGCAATATGTTGACGACTCCATATATCGATTCAAGCCAAGGTAACAACATGCAAAATCAAAGTTACCTAAATCCAAGCAATATGATTCCCAACCACAACAATGTTCAATTTCAATCTATCATGCCAAATCAAAACATCATACCAAATCATCCCATTTTTCCATCGATATCGCAACAACAGATGGAAACCATCCAAGCAACCCCAACAATCAACACCATTCCCATTCCACCACCACCGCCACCACCGCCAAAGCACAGCATGACCAATTCATTCTCCATCATGTTGCAAGAAGCTTCCCACAAAAAGGCACTCCAAGCCCAACAAGCTACACAACTAGTTGCTTAGCAAGCACAAGTGGCTCAAGTAGCCCAACAAGCACAAGCGCAAGAAGAATTCTATGCACTATTGCAAGCAATCCAAGAAGAAGTAGCACAACAAAGAGCCCAACAAAAAGCATTGTTGGCACAAAAACAACATGATGAACAACAAGCATTGTTGGCTCAACAGCAAACGCAGGCCTTACCCGCTCAACAAAGCTTGCAACAGATTCCCACCGCAATTGTTGAAAACAATGATCAAGAGCTATGCATCAATGAACACATTGAAGATGTTCCCATCTCATTCAATGATCAAATCATCACACACCAAAAGCCACTTTTCAATCATGATCAAAACTCACCAACAATTTCTAACAATGATCCATTCAAAGGAGGGTTAACATTATTTGATCCTATAATTTGTGATCCTTCAACTAATGACAATGTTGAAAATGTCTCTACTTCACCTAATGAGTTACAAGACATATCTCAAGAATTTGTTCCAAAGCATGATCAACATCTTTCACCAAGGTCTAGCAACGATCCTCTCCAAAACATATGGCCATCCTTTGACCTCATGGAATTTGAGAATATTCCTATGCCTAATGAAGATATCCAAGAAAGAAATCCATTCTTTGAAATTGACCCATGTCAAGAACTTGATCCAAAGCATGTTGAAAGAAATTCTGAAATCACTCAAGATCGAGAATTTGTATCTCCAAGCTACTACAACGATATAATGGACACTCTCATATCTATACAAGATGTTGCAACTGATGACCATATCCACATAGCACATACTCTTCCATCTACCCATGAGATGCTTTCTTTGAATGAACTTGTAGATGATCTTCATTCAAAACAAGAGTCTCCTACTCTTAAAATTTGTACACATGATCAAGATGAAGAGAAATGCAGGGACATATCAGAAATGGATCATGAAGAAGGCTTGTACATAAGTCATGAATCAGAAACATCCTATGAAGTGAGTCATGAGGAAGAATTTTGTGTAGACAGCGAAGCATCAACACTTCTTGAAGAAGCACTACAATCTGATATGACACAAGATCAAGCCAAAGAGATCAATTAGGATGTCATCCCACATGCAGAAGATCCGATCACTTATAAACTTGGATCACTCACCTTTTTAAAGGCGAGCTATCTCATCAATAAAGAAGCTGACACTTTTGAAGGTCCACCACAAAGCAGAGAAGGAGCAACACCTTGTTTCCAAGGGAAATCATATCCTATGGCAAATAAATTTTTTCAACAGATGAATTATCAAGGCAGAGGATTAGGCCTACATGAATAGGGTATCCTGGAACCAATGCATATTTTTGGAAATCCTAAACATCAAGGCCTTGGTTACTCAACAATCAAGGGATCTTAACATATCAGTAATACTATCACCATACTAGGGGCAACTTCCTCTCGAGCAAACATCAACATAGGGAGCATGAAGAATCCTTATGATGAAACCAATGCCAATACTACAACCCGTCATGTCATGAATCTTCATCTACCTATCACCCCATCCACGATTTGGGACCAACGTCAAAACAAAGACTTGAATCGAAGCATGTAGAATAGTATCAAAGAAAAAGAAGCTAAGAAGCATATTGGACAAATCAAATACAATTGGATACCCAAGAATACAAAGAAAGACTATCCCTATCAAACTCCATCAGTCAAAGAAACTATGGGGAAAAATAAAAAAGGGAAAAGTATCCATCAAAGATGTCCAGAAAAGAGAAAACATGCTTCTCAAGCGACATACAAAGTGTATCAAGCAGTTGGTCCTAATTCCACACACACTTCTGTATCCATCCATAATTGCTCATCTTCCCAAGTTTGGAGAGTCAAAGGTTCCAAACTATCGACCAAGCCATCTTTTATCCCTAAACACACTTCATCTGCACCTCCACACACGATATCCAATTCTCACATTGACCATGTATTGGCAGCGACCCTTCATCATAAGGATTCAGAGGGCAGTCTATTACGATGTGTGCACAGAGACAAAGTTAACTCTGATATCAACAAAGCAGATCCAGGATCCCAAAAGTTGCATTCAAGTGCATGTATCTTGGAAAGGCAACTTCTTCAAGTAGGATACCGATGGCACATTATGACAAAAGCACCTACATCAGCACCACCAGGTGGTTCAGCATCAGCTTAAAATCTCTCAAAAAATACAAAAAAAAAAAAATCAGAAAAAGTCTTGAAAAAATGGTTACCTTGCTGAAAACCTGGCAAACAAGAAATCTTGGTGACAACAAAAAAACTCATAAAAATATAAAAATCCAAAAAATTCATAAAAAGGATTGAAAACAGTAGAGGAAAAAATCGTCCTCCAGCGAAAACCATTTCGATGGCACTTTGGACAAGTACCATGATGAAAACCTGGCAAACAGGCGTCATGTGTAGAATTGAGCATCTACGTGCGCTAGTTCAGGAGAAAGCATCTTATCACATCCATTATAAGGCCATCATTTGAGCCGTATCATTCATTCACCCATGAACTATTTATCCAACCCGTTTTTATCCATCTGCATCCAAGGTCCAAGTTACCTTGATCTTGATAAAAATTTTGGAGCACACTTTATGCTTGCTTATGGTAAAAATCTTGACATGGGTCATTTTCATTGATCCTATCCTACCCAATGCTATATGAGCCTTGAAGCATTATCCGAATGAGCGTTCCTCTGTTTGAACAACTTATCTTGTCACAAGATAATCCTTGGCATCCTTTGCATGCTTACCATACCCATCCATCTATCCAAGAATCCACCCATGGCATTCCATACATTGCTAGACACTGGGGGCAGATAATTACATCTTGCTTCGTGAAAAAATCTTGATCTATATCCTCCAACTTATGTGGAGATCCGAGCATTGGAAAACATGAAATCAACTTGGTCAAATCATTTGTGAGCCAAAATCCAAGTCACTAGCCCATGGCATATTTTTGATAGGAAGACATTCCTTATCATGCTCTATCTTTTGTCGAACATCAATCCAACAATCCATATCAGTCGCATCTAATGCGCACATCTGTGTCACATCAAATCATCAAAGCAATTTTGTTCTAACTCAAGCTTCATCGATCTTGATCAATTGAATCCAATCAATCATCATCTTGTTTGACTTAACACACTTAGTCAAACTATCATCTTGTGCACGAGTTTACTCTAGGATAACACAACTTCCTTGGGTTTACAAGTTCATTATCATCACTCTGTTTGGCTTAACACACTTAGCCAAATTATCAAATCATCACCTCGTTTGGCTTAACACACCTAGCCAAATTATCCTTTTTGTATGAGTTTACTCTGGGATAACACAACTTCCTGGAACTTACAAGTGCATTATCGCTTTTATTTATCTTAACACACTTAGTCAAACTATCAATCCATCAGTCCGATTGATCAACATTAAAGCTTGGTTTTCAAGAAAATCCCAAAACAAAGCACTGATATCATATCATGTCCATATCTGAATCGTCAAAAATCATGTGAAAAATCAAAAACATCAAAATTCATCATAAAATCCAAAAACATTCAAAAATCCATCAAAAATTTCAAAAACATCTAGAAAATTCATCAGAAAATCCAAAAACATCGAAATCTTTAAAAAATCCAAAACATTCAAAAATTCATCAGAAAATCCAAAAACATGTCGAAATATCAGAAAATCTTCAAAAAATTCATCATTTAGTCTTGTCAGTCTTTCACCTTGTCAAACTACGTCGTCTCTGAGCTTGAACGTAGGCAAGGTTGATCTTTGATCATCCCCCGAGACATTTAGGTCAGTCTTTCAGGCGTCCGTCGCATTGGCAATCCATTTGCCCATCTATCTTTTCATTGAGTTAGGTTTGTCGTCCGAACTACGTCGTCTTTGAGCTTAAACGTAGGCAAGGCCATCCTTGATCGGCACCCGAGACACAAAATCCAAAAAACATTCATAAATCTTGAAAATCCAAAAACATTGAAAAATGTGAAAATACCAAAAACAGCCTCAAAATATCTGAAAAACCCAAAATGGTGAATCCATTTCATCTCGCTTTCACCTGTGAGTGTTTCACTCATAATAAAGTCAATCGTCACTTTCACCCTTTGGTGAGTCAGTCGGAAGCAAGTTTAGCAGGTTCCAAAGTGAACACCTAATCGTCAGAGTCTCAAGCCTAAGTCAGTAAGCAAGCAAGTTGGTCAACTCGGAGTATCAATAGCTTATCACCCAATCGGTCCCACCAAAACCCTGATCACTACATGTCCTAGGATGAAGCTTTCCCACAATGGACATAAGCATTAGGTACCCCACAATAGTTTAGCCTTGGCTAGCGATACGGAGAACATTAGCTTGTTTGTTTACTTTATTTGGTCTTTTTGACTTATCTTATTTTCTGCTCATTCCAAGGACCTCTCGATGATGCCTAAACAAAACAGGTTTAGAGAGAAAGGAATGGGGCAATGATCATTATCTTTTTCTGTTGTGCTTGTTGGATGGTCTTGTAAAATAACTTGGTGAATACTTGCTTTGTTGGGTCTGTCCTAGCAAGGTTTTCGTATGTCAAGTGTGAACAAGAGCACTCCTATCTGATTGTTGAGTCAAAGTCCATCACACTAGGCGCCATGCCATCCTGGTTCTTAATACCTTGATGCATCGCACCTATGTGTGTTATCAAACATAAAGAAAGGTACGCTCTCTCCCATCCCTCGATAAGCAACACATCATCATCATTCATCATCATATCCAGTAATGTCTCGATGACCAATGGATTTATTGGACTTCTATATTCTTCTTGGATTTAAGGGTTTATCCCTCTTGTTCTTCTATCTTCTTTCATGCTAATAATGCATCCATCTTGCATCCGTATTCTCATTCTGCATAATCACATCATACCGTCATATCAGGACAACAAGCATCCATCACATTCATTTCTCATTTCATTTGCATAATCATTTAAGATGTTAAAATAATATAGATTTGTTATTTTAAGCATCTTCGAAACATCTCATTTTCATAATCATATAAGTTGTTTAGGATAATATAGATTTGTTATTCTAACCATCTTCCAAACATCTCATTTACATCATCATTATCATATAGTCTAACCATCCATACATCCATTTTGAACCTCTTTGTCGCGAGATCCACCTCAAATTGTATCTTTTCGCTCGATCTCTTGAGGGGGCAATGTACTAACGTACTTATTTTCGCTGGGGCATCCGAAAAGTCAGAAATTTTAATTTTGATGTCGGCAGCATCATTCTTTGAACCAATGCAACGAGTACATTGCTTCAAAGAGGGGCAAAATGTAGACATGCAAAAATAACAATCATGCATCATACAAATTAACATTCATTTTAGCTATTAAACAATTAGAGCAGTTTATTGATTAATTTTCTAAGGTTCATTAAATAAATCAAAATTATTTAATCAAATCCTTAAAGTTCTTCTCATTTGATTTATCAAATGTCACCGCTTAATATCATCCAAGTTAATTAATCTACATTAATTAACTTCTAATCATGATTATCATTCTCTAGCTTTTGACTCAACTAGAGTCAAATCTAAACTCCTAACTAACCCACCCACTTGCACCAATAAATGATTTATTTGATTTATTATTTCCTCTAATTACATTCAAAATGGCATCAAAATGGAATATTCTTCCAATTTGAATCTCCCCCCCAAAAGGGACTTGTCCCTTCCAACAAGGTTTTAAATGCTATTTTCACAAGTCAAACATGGCATTTATTGCACCTTTCATCCCCCCTAAACATGTCATTTCATCCAAATTTGAATTTCAAATTGGCACATTGGCCAAGACTTGCACATTCCTCACCCTCTCACACTTTGACAAGTGGCATCTTGTCATTGGCTCATGAATGATCCCACATTCATCCAAATCTATCACTCTTCCTAATCTTGAATCTATAAAATGCAAAGCATTTCAACACAAATCATCCACAACACACAACACTTTCTCATTGCAAGGTTACTCTCTTCATTTGAGAATCAATCTTGCTCTTCATCATGCACATTTTGAATGAATCTACACTATAGGAAACTTGAGTTCAAGCATCTCATTGTCTATCTCATCATCTTGGCAATCTAAGCTTATCAAGGATTGGGAAAGGGCTCTTTCACATACTCAAAGAGCACCAATCCACTATGGGTTAGGAAGGATTCATGTTTTTTGCATTGTTCTTATTAGTTGCATTGTTTAACATGATTCTATATTTCATAGGGATGTTTAAGTTTGTTGATTTAAACTAACTTTTGTGCTAACAACATGAAATTGTTTAAGTCTATCTTGTAGATTTTCATGTCCTACAACATGTATAATGGAACTCCACGAAATTTCCCATGAACATTTCCTACTTTTCTTTCTCGAGAGTTTGGCTAGAGTCTTGACGAATCCATGATCCCAATATGGTAGGGTGGATAATGAGCGTGGATTTTGTGCTTTGGGTTTTAATGACATATATTTGTTCTTGCATAGATTACTGTCAATTAATGTAGTTTTAAATTGGAATTGAGAAGCCATATATTTTTTCTTTTACAATTTACCTATTTGTCTGTAGTCTTTACTCCCAAATAATGTAGTTTGAATTTAGAATTCAGAAGAAAATTCTCACATAGGTTATTTGTCTTGTATGAATATGTGTCATTATATTTTTTTACCTCATCCATTTCAAGCTCCCTATAACACAGTGTTGATTTTCGTGGTTTAGCTCTTTTGAATTCTATTTTTTTTTAATCTGATATAAGCTACAATCATGGCATTGATCTATGCCTAGGCTTAAAAAAAACATAGTTTATAACAACATGTTTCTTATGTCATGGGAAGTGGTAGGTAAGCACTTGAGACTTTATTCATGTCACCTCAAATAAAATCATATGTTTTATCCATTTATTCTAACAATGCAAAAAAAATAGGCACTCTACATTGTTTATTTCAAATTATTTAATGCTCTCGCTCAACTCAATGTTACTCGCGCTTCTTAAACACTATAAAAAATACATGTAAGTATAGTAATTTTCCATTATCAATAAATAGGTTCAGTGAACTAATTGTAAATATTTTGTATTATGTCTAGTTTCAGATTCTTTATATTGAATTTACCCATATACTTACTATTTTTTTATGGTTCCTTCTTGTTCTTTCTTTCCTATCCATTGACATATCCCCCTCTTCTATTTGTAGGTACTAGGCTAAGGCATCCAAAGCATCCCAAAATCATGATGTTGTTTTTTTACAGAGTTATCACACCACCAAAAATGCGTCAATATGATATATCATATATGAAAATACTAGATTTTTCTGAACTTTGATATTGTGACATGTATAATCAAACTCCACAAAATTTCCAATGCATGTTTCCTACTTCTCTTGCTCGGGGGTTTGGCTAGAGTCCCCGTAGCTCCATCATGCCAATATAGTAGGGTGGATAACGAGTGTGGATTTTTTTTTTTGGATTTTAGTGCAATATATATGTTCTTAGATACATTACTGTCAATTAATGTCATTTTAAATTACAATTGAGAAGCCATATATTTTTTCTTTTATAATTTACCTATTTTTCTATAGTCTTTACTACTAAATAATGTAGTTTGAATTTAGAATTGAGAAGCCAATTCTCACACAGGTTGTTTGTCTTGTATCAATATGTGTCATTATATTTTTTAACCTTATCTATTTAAAACTCCCTATAACATAGTATTTATTACCATGGTTTAGCTCTTGTGAATTTTAAAATTTTATAAACTACTAGAAACTGCAATCATGTTGTTGATCTGTGTCTTGGCTTTGAAAAAAAAGTTTATAACAATATGTTTCTCATGTCATTGGAACTGGTAGGTAAGAACCTGAGAATTTCGTCATGTCACCTCAAAGCAAAGCATATGTTTTATTTATTTATTCTAACAATCCAAAAAATCTGCATTGCATCATCACACTCTTCTTTTCATGAGGTTTGTTAACTTGTCTTTGAATGAACATGGTATCAATAAGTCTTCAATTGCACTATGAAGTAATTGACTAAACATTGATATTTTTATTCCCAATTCCCTTGTAATTGACTAATTTTCAATCTTTTATACTTACCTCTATTTCTTTTGCTACTACTAACCCAAAAAAACACATACATACTAAAGCCTTAATTTACAAAGTTATGCACTAAATAGTAGTTATAAAAAGTATGCAATATTAAAGATCTACTGCTGTAGTTGAAAGGTTCTAAATGAGCCCACCAGGGATCAAGTCTTTTTTAGTGCAAAGGATCCGACTCCAAAAAAGGGATGAGGTCGAGATTGTGCCCTGGGCGAATTTGGTGAAATGGATACCCCTTAGTCGTTGGCTCTTAGCTGAAGAGGTTCAACCCAAGAAGGCTCGTGTCCCGTATCAGGTAGCAAAAAAATGAATTTGTGGATAACCTCCATAAAAAAATAAAATATATGTGATACCCAAAGTTATCAACTACCTTTGTTAGACAAAATGTTTTTTAATGCAATATTATTAATTAAAGACATGGGTAATATCTCTTTAAAAAAATTGCCTTGTAATTGTATGTATATATATCTTTACATAATTAAATAATAAAGAATTAATTGATTCAATAATGTAGACCAAAAAGATAAAATACACATCTGCATCTACGACTAATAAATATACAACTAAAATAAACATAAAATTATCTCTTACCTTAAAATTTGACACAAAACTGTTCTTGTGGGGGAAAAAATTATTTGAAATTTGAAATTTAATTTATATTTTTCAATTATCATTTTTATAGAATAAATTTATTAACAAATTGTATTTGTTGAGAATTAATTTACTATATTCTTAACATTTTAAAGTAAAACAAATTTTTAATAGCTATTGTAACTAAAATTATTAAATATTACATATTAATAAAAAAACATTATTGATCATTAGATGTTGAAAATTAAAATTCATGGATATATTCTAAGTAATTGTTTGGAAAGGTTTATAATATCTCACCCATAGCCAATGAGATGTGAATCAACCTCACGTTCCTCCCTATTAACTAATTAATTCACTTTTTGTTTCTCGATTTAATCATATAATTGCAATCATTGTTGGTTTTTTGTATTTTACATTCCACTCCACACAAAAAAAATTGTGCTCCTTGCCCGCTAGATGGCTTTCCACAATGCACCCCTATCGATTGATTGTTGGATGCTTGTGCATGTGATTGCTAGTTATTCTTTATATTACATTCTATGGATAATTATATGATCTAGAAAAATATATGCTTATTAATTGAAAAATGAAAATTATATAATTATTATTTAAAATATAAAATTAATAAATTTTTAATATTAATTTTAAAATAATTATTTTTATAGACTAGATTAAGACTATAAATTAGGTCTCTAAATATAATTTTAGAGGCACTGTATATTCAAATATAATGTAAATTTTATATCTAAGTATATCTTGCATATCTCTCTCTCTATATATATAAATATTAAAAATAAATTTATTGTGTATAGGTCTTTTTCTATAAACCATGCAACAAACTTATTGCTTTATATAATGATGCAAGCTTGCTAAGATGTGGGAAGAGTTGGAGGCTACATTGGATGAACTATTTGCAACCCAATATAAAGAAAGAATTTTTTTCCTCTTCTGAAGAAGAAACAATATTATTCTACCATGACAAGCTTGGGAACAAGTAATTAATGAGTCCCTCCTATAATAATTAAACATTAGAATAAAAATCCACAATTAAGTCTTGATGGTAGCATCCTAGGAATTTGTTTTTTCATAGATGTTTTTGTTTAGGTAGTCTGAAATGCTCAGTTAATTTTGTGTAAACATCCTAGAAAATTGTTAATATAGATCTTGTGGGAATAGGGGGAGGGGATTAAGAAATAAAATAGAGCAAAAAAATAAATATGCTTACATAGCTCAGTACAAGAAAAACTAATTCAACTGGAATTAAGAGTTGCCAACAAAACACATAGATTTAAACACAACAGGAAATAAACATAATCAGATTCGAATTCATATATTGATTTATCTGGATAAAATACAACACCCACAATGCCCTATCTACTTTCATACATTTGTTTTGGTTTCTTGTTATAGAGCTACATTTCTCTCTTTCTTCCTTCTTGCATCATACAAAAATGAACACCAAAGTAGTAATAAAACTAAACTCTATGGTGGAGAGAAAGGAGTAATAAAATATTAATATCTTTTACTACCCACAAAGTGTGTGAGATTAATTGGACAAGTAATGAGGATCATATCAATCTCTCGTAATTTTCTATAAAAAGTTTCCCTTTAAAACTTCCATTAATGCTGAAATAGTGGAGGTGAGCTAGATGATAACTAGCGCAATAAATTAGTTGAGATTAAAAATATTTCTAACACTCCCCCTTAATCTCAAGTAGTAGGCATTCCGCTCAATTTTTTTTTGAATAATCCATCTTCATGCCTAACATTCTTTTCAAAAAGTTTTGGCACAGTCATCTTCTATCTGAAAAGTTTTGGACAATCTACCTCATGTCTGAAAGGTTTCAGAGCATCTACCTTCTGTCTGAAGGGTTCTGAAGCATCTGTCTTCTATCTGAAAGGTTCTAGAGCAGTCATTTTCAGCACATACACCCAAACAACTTCTCAAGTATTCAAATGCATCTTTTGCTAATGGTTTAGTAAAGATATCAACAAATTGATCTTTTGATCTACAAAATTTTAAACATATTTCATTTTTATACACTAACTCTCTTATAAAATAATATCTAGTATCTATGCGTTTTCTTCTTTTCTGAAAAATATGATTTTTAGATAATGCAATGGTTGAGTTATTATCATAGTAGATATTTGTTGCTTTATCTTGTTTATTCATCAACTCATCCAAAATTCTTCTCATCCATATGACTTGACATGTTGTTGTTGTGGCTACTACATACTCCGGTTCTGCTGAAGAAAGTGTGACAATAGGTTATTTCTTTGAAGCCCAAGAAACAACACCAGATCCAACATGAAAGGCATAACTAGAATTTATTTCTCTATAATCTATGCTACCAGCACAATCACTATTCATGTATACAATGAGTTTGAAATCATCTACAGTTGAATATAAAATTCCATAGTTCTTAGTTCCACATACGTACCTCAATATCCTTTTTCTAGCTTGCCAATGAAAGTATTTTGGAGACTCCATGAACCTTGAGATAAGGCTCACACCATACATGATGTTAGGTCTTATGGTTGTCAAATACATGAGACTACCAACCAACCTTTTTAACAATCGAGGATCAACAATTGAACCATCATCATCCTTGCTTAACTTTAGTCCTATCACAACTAGAGTAGGGGCTGGTTTGAAATTCAACATAGTAAATATTTTCAATACATCACCTGCATAATTTGAGTACGAAATAAAAATACCATGTGTTGATTGCTTAACTTCTATTCCCAAAAAATATTTCATGAGACCAAGATCAGTCATCTCAAACTCTTTCATCATAGCTGCCTTAAAAGAGCTTATAGAAAGGTCTCCCACAAAGATCAAATCATCTACATAAAGATAAACTATCAACATTTTACCTTCTTCATCCATCTTGATATATAAAGTAGGCCCACTATTGCACCTGCTAAAACCATTTTAAATCAAATAAGAATTTATTTGACTATACCAAGCTCTAGGAGCTTGCTTGAGTCCATAGAGCACATTTTTCAACTTGTATACCTTTCCTTCATGACCTACAATTTCATATCCTTCTTGCTGCTCAACATTGACTTCTTCTTCAATCAAACCATTTAAAAATGCATATTTTACATCCATTTGAAAAACTTTCCATTTCTTTTGGGTTGCAATGGCCAAAACACTTCTTACCGTATCTAATCGAGCTACATGTGCAAATGTTTCATTGTACTCAATACTAGGCTACTGGGTGGAACCTCTAGCAGCCAACCTTGCCTTATGCTTCAACACATTTCCATCCATGCCATACTTGGTATTATAAATCCACTTTACGCTTATGACATCCTTTTCTCGAGGGCGATCCACCAACTCCCAAGTGTTGTTTTTCTCAATAGCTTAAATATCTTCATCCATAGCTTCAACCCATGCTTCATCCTTAATTGTTTCATCAAAAAACTTTGGATCAACAACTTCTGAAAATAGAGTAAAAGAAAAAAATGAATTTGATGTTTCAACACTAAAATAAGCGTCATACATGTCTCTTAAACTCCTTGTTTCTTGCTGCAATAAGCTTGCCAATATAGGATCAGATGAGCTGCTTATATCAACTGAGTTTGATGGAATTTCTGATGATGTTGCAGCTAGTGTTCTATGTGGAGTTTTTTGTGTGAAAGAAAAATTCTGATTTCTTGAAAGTCTTGCTTTAGAATGAGGTGTAGCTTTTGCTACAACTTGTGTTGCATCTTCGGGAGTGGAATGAGGTATTGCTTGATGAATACCTTGTTGTTCTATCACTTCATTAGTCATATCATCATGTGAATTATTTTCTACTACAATTATCATTTTTTCTACACTTCCATCCCATGATTCGTTCTCCACAAATTGCACATCTCTGCTGATTCTAAATTTTATTGTAATTGGATTAAACAACTTGTAAGCTTTGATATCTTTCGAATATCCAAAAAAAAAACATTTCTCACCTATATTATCCAATTTTCTTCTCATCTTTTTGGTCACATGAGCATATGCAACACAACCAAATACTTTGAAGTGAGAAAAATTGTGCATTCTACCACTCCAAGCCTCTTGAGGAATCACATTCCTTACACTTGTAGTTGGACATCGATTTAAAATATAAATAGTAATTGCTACTGCTTTATCCCAATATTCATTTGGTAAATGCTTTTATTTCAGCATACTCCTTGCCATATCCATGATGGTTCGGTTTGTTTTTTCAGCCACACCATTTTACTGAGATGTGTAACGGGATGTAAATTGTTTGTGAATACCATGTTGTCTGTAATAATTCAGAAAATAATTAGAACTCTATTCGCCACCTCTATCAATTATTAATATCTTGATGTGGTAATCACTTTTCTTCTCTACAAGAGCCTTGAACTACTAGAAGACTCCAAATGCATCAAATGTATGCCTCAAAAAATAGACCCATTTCTTTCTTGTATAATCATTAATAAAAGTCAGAAAATATGTGCAACCTCCAATGGAAGGAGTTTGCATCGGTCCAAGTATATCGAAATGAAAAATCTCAAGTGGCTTACATGTTCTTTCCAATTTTCCAACAGGGAAGGTCTCTTTATGTTGTTTACCCAATATGCATGCTTCACATACTCTTCCTAGTTTTTGAATCAATGGTAACCCCTTAACCATATTCTTTCTATGCAACAAATTAAGACCTCCAGAGTTTAAATGGCCAAATCTCAAATGCCACAACTAGGATTCAATCTTCACAACTGACTGAAAAGTTGTTTGAACAATTTCATTATCCTTTTATTCTTCTTTAGTTTAAGTTTCAGCCTTTCTAGAGGTACCTTGTTCTATTCTAGAGCAACGTTGTTCTTTTTTGCAGTAATGTTCCTAAGCAACTTTGCAACTTTGCAACTTTGTTCTTTTCCAAAGAAATTTTTTGGAGCAACTTGATAGGAATCTTGAGAATTTTCAGAGTTAGATGTTGCTCCAACTTGTGTATTTTCTATCATGTGACAAGCTTCAGCTGCATTTATTTTGATATCATGTTTCAACCTCAATGGGAACATTCAATTTTTTATCATTTGTACCTCTGCTATCAGCCATGTACTACAAGAATAATATATGCATTATTTTTCATGTAAACTATGTATCCTTTTTTCACTAATTTACCAATACTCATCAAATTATGTTTCAGACCAGCAACATAAAAAACATCATGAATGACTTTTTGCTCCCAGCATTTTTGTTAAAATATCAACAGTACATTTTCCCATAACATTCAATTGATTGTTTTTCCCAAGAGTGACATTTAAAGTGACTGATTTTTCCAACCTAAAAAATATCTCTAAATTTTCAGACATGTGATTGGTACAGCCAAAATCTCAATACCAAATATCCTTGGGACTCTCTTGAACCATATTGCATTCAACTAGTGATTTTGTAGAAATTTCTTTAGCAATATTTGCACTTGCAATAAACATAGATTTTTTTGTAGAATTTTTTGGGTGGTTTTGATTTTGTCTTCCTTGATCATGTTGTTTCTTCTTACACTCAGAAGAGTAATGACCATACTTCTTTCAGTAATGACATTGAACATGTGCCTTGTCTTGTCTTTGACTAGTTGGATTACTATGCGAGTGTTCATTTTTATTTCCTCTTCCACCTTGATTTGTGGGATTGTTGCTACATCCTCTAAATGTGTTTCTTCCTCTACCCCTAGGAGTGAATCTACCTCTACCTCTTCCATGACTTATTGAATCCTAAGATGAGAAAGCATTCTCTATAGAGGTGTGTGATCTATTCAACCTATATTCATGATTTATCAAGGATATATGCATGCAATTCATCCATTGTTGGCTGGGTTAAATCCTTAGTTTCGTCTATGGAAACAACTAAAGGATAAAAATTAGTAGGCAAAGACCTTAATATTTTCTTAACTATTTTGGTCCCTTTTAATGTTTCCCTATGATATTTTATCTAATTTACTAGCCCAACAACATGAGTAAAAAATATCTCCACAGACTCTGAATATTTCATACATATATTTTCAAATTCTCTTCTAAGTAATTAGATTTTTTCAGCTTTAGCTTTGTCCTTACCTTGCTAAGTTGTTTATAGTGTATCCCTTGCCTCCTTTTCTTGTGTTGTTGCAACAACTCTTGGTTGTATTTTTTCGTACATTGCTTGATGAATGTAGAAGAGGGATTTTCCATCCTTCTTTCTCTGCCTAGGTGAGTGTATTGTAATTTGCTTGGTCTCCTGGCTCTACATAGCCATTATCAATAATTTCCCAAACATCCTGGGACCTAAATAGGGCTTAAATGGTCAATGACCAATACTCATAATATTTTTCTTGTGAAAAGAGGGGTTTGCAGGCTAGAGAAGGAAGCGCCGGACATTGAGGATGTGGAAGCCATTGATGGCTATCAAACAAGAATTAATTGTAGACCCAAAAACTAAACTAGAGGTTTCAACCAATGGATTTGATATCAGATGTGGGAATAGGGGCAAACAATTAAGAAATAAAATAGAGAAGAAAATGAAAATTGCATATGCAACAGTAAAAGAAAAACTAATTCAACTAGAATTAAGAGTTGTGCATGGAACACATAGATTTAAACACATCAGAAAATAAAAATAATCATATTCAAATTCATATATTGATTTATCTGGATAAAATATAGTAGCTACGATGTCCTATCTTCTTTCATACACTTGTTCTGGTTTCTTGTTGCAGAGTTGTGTTGCTCTCTTTCTTCCTTCTTGCATCATACAAAAATGACCACAAAAGTAGTAATAAAACTAAACTCTACAGTGGACAACAAGGAGTAATAAAATATTAATATCTTTTACTACCCACAAAGTGTGTGAGAGTAATTGGACAGTTAATGAAGATCATATCAAATCTCCCATAATTTTCTCCAAAAATTTTCCCTTAAAAATTCCCATTAATGTTGAAATAGTGGACATGAGTTGAATGATAATTGGCACAATAAATTAGTTGACATTAGACATATTTCTATCAGATCTCTTGTTTAGGTGGTCTAAAATAGCGAAAATATTGCCAAGATGAATAGACAATGGAATACTCACTTGAAGAGACTATCAAAAGATGCTATGGTACACAAGTCTTCTACTCATGCATTAAATTTATACTTTGGGTTGAAGTAAAAATAGGAAGAATTTTGATGAATCTCACTACCAGTGGCTATAATCAACTGGACCATAATTTTTTAAGCTCTTTGGCATCAAATTTTATGGGACAACAACAAGATGAAAAACTACCACCAAATAATGATTAGATTTTGTATAGAGGATAATGAGCTGATATCATTTTCAACAAACATTAATGCTGAAATTCTTAATCAAAGTGGCAATAATAACTTTCTGCCAAGAGAACATCAATCTGATTCACTTCTCTCTTCAAAATCAAGTTCATCTAATGGATATGATGGAGCACCCTCATCTTATTATGTGGTAAATACCCAAGTCTATGCAACATCAAGTTCACAAGAAAAATGGCTTGGTTTTATAAAGTTTACAAATAACTCCAAGGAAACAATAGAAACTCTAGAATCTAAGAATTTCATGAATACAGATGATGACTGGAGATATATTCTAAACCTAGCCAATAATACATCTACAAAAATTGAATATCTCATCACCCACTGGAATGATGGGCTTATTTGATTTTATTTATACTTACTATTACTGTGATCATGAACAATAATTATTTTTTTTCTTATGTATTCCATTCCCAGTAGCGGCTACTGTCAGTAATTGGTTGTGGACAAGTGGATTCTTAGTTGTAAGATCTACCTCAATGAATTTAGATGTGCACTGAGAAATTGTTGGTTTTCTCAAATGTACATAAATGATGTGTTTGAGGTTTTTGAATATGATTTCTAATTAGAAATAACAATCATATTATTTCTTTTTTGCTTATGTCATAAAAGAAAATGAATATCATCTATAACTCAGATATTTTTTTGTATTTCTATATACACATGATCTCTATACTTATGCATAAATATGCATATGTGTATTTATACCTATATATAAACAAGAGCTATGGTGTAGGAGAAGTCTCTGAAAATTTTTTAGATGTCTTTATTCTCTTTATTCTAGTTTATAGAAAAGCTAACAAAATTCTAAATTTAAAATAGAAAATAGAAGAAAGGATCAAGTATTTGAGGATGTTTCAATAGTTGTGATAGCATTTTTTTATATAATGCCCAATATATTTAAAAATATTGGACCAATAGTTGTGACTTTAGAGTTGTTGGTGTTGGTGATGACTACCTATAATTAAATGAAATGTATTCCTTACATCTAAAAATCAGCAAATCATGTGATGCCACATTAGCACCCAATAAAATATGATGTGGATACACAAGTATCGGTCGCGCTTTTTTGGGGGCCTTTTTGGATGCCTTGACAAAAATCATGCTGATGTGGCATCATATTTGATGATGTGAAATCATATTTGATGATGCGGCCCTGAAACCTTAGTTATAAGTAGAGAAATTGTCAAGTAAGCTACTATAAAAAATTAGGAGTGAGTTGAAATTTCCACATAAGATTTTGAGAAGCTTGACATTAGGTTGTTCAACTACTAGGTCCTCTCCCATACATACAGTCAATCTAACCTAGTTTAAAAAGTAATCCCATAGAGTGCAATGACTGCTAAGCATGGATAAAATGTGTTTGTTCAGAGAACCAAAAAATATATAAGCTACTTGGTTCGACAAACAAATGTTGTATTATGGAAAAATATTTTAAAACCTTCATGTAAATGCAATTGACGATTATAATTTCTATCTTTGTGCCCTCTATGTGTGCTTTTATAATTCGTGTGCTCCATACCATGCATATACTACAATAATTATAACTGATAAGGTCACAAATCACAATTTGAATGTGTTGTATATTATTTTATCTATAAAAAATCGAAGAAATCGGATAAATATTCATTGCTTGCTAATTAATGAAACTATTGATGGATTGTTGAGAAAAGAAAATTCTTAGATGATTTGTATTGCAATTAGAATGGTATGAAAAATCCAAAATAATCAACTTAAATATAATATATAATTCATATAAGCTTATGTTTTTAATTGAAATAATGGATAATATAAAATTCCTCTCTAAGTTAAAATAGGTACTTAATTCTTAAGAAAGAAAAGTCAAGTTCAGTCTTTCTAGTATCTAATAATAATTTTCCTTGGTTCATGCTCATGTTCCCTTCCTTTTCAAAAAATTTGAAGAGACTTCATTCTAGATATCACATGAACTCTTGTGATAAAAAAAAAGATATTGTAAAATCAATGTTTTACTATCTAATACAATAAGAAAGTGAAGAAATCTCTAGATCTGCAAAGGCAATAATCAAGCACATAAAATGAATTTTCATAAAACCAACTTGCTAATTATATGAAAGAGTTGTACATAATATAGGAGAGTATCAAGAAATCAAGCTCCATGAATTGAGGATAGGACTCCTCAATCAAGTTGTCAATCTCCTTGAATTGAGGATAGGACTCCTCAATCAGGAAAATCAATCTTCATAAATACTACCTAAGTGTATAATTAAAAATATACACTAATACCCCCCCCCTTAAGCATAACTTAGGTGGGCACAAAAAAAAATGGAAACTTGAGTCTAGGCAACAAATCCTGATAAGGTACTCATTTACAATGCAAACTCTCAAATAAAGTGGAGAAAGATAGAAAACCTAGTGGGAAAAAAATATCCTCCAAAAAGAGAGTAATAACAAACATTTTATAAAACAAGAGAAGTATTACTGTAGATCTTGCAATCACTCAAAGAGAATGTTCTTTTGAATTCTCTTTTGCCTTTTTAATGTCTGTAGATGATGAAGATCCAAAATTTACAATCTTACTTTCCTCAATGATTTGAGTAAGATCATTTTTTTTTTCCCTCATATAGTCAAGTTCACTATGCCCCAATTTCTTAGTATTTTCCCCCATCTGTGATTTTCCCCTTTGTATTTCCTTATCTTTTTTGTCTTCATTTTTGTTTGTCAATCCTTCAAATTTTACACTTTCTGCTACTAAAACATGTGGCTTGTAGGATACTATGGCCCCCATTTGGATGAGTTTATCTTGTTCTCTAACTAGATCAGTGATAAAGTCATCTATAGTTGGCATAGACCAATTAGAACCCAAATCCCTTTTTGTAGAGTAGAATGTTGACAAAAAAAATGAATAAGAAGATCCCAACTTGGAAAGAGTTGATAATATTTCTTCACAATTAGACACATTCCTTAAGTTGTTGGAAAAGTGATTTAAATTTGGTGAAATATTCCTGTAATGTTGGGTAATCACTTGGACTTAAGCAGATTAATTAATTTTCTAGCTCATGACTTTTAATATCATCAACTTTCCCAAATAATTTTTCAAGCGCTGACCATACTTGATGTGGGGTTTTAAACGCCTCCACTTGAAATAGAAGTTTTGTTGAAAGACATAAAAAAATAAAAATCCAAAGGCTTGGTCACACTTATTCAAGCACTTTTCCTTGTCCTTGGTAGCATTTGGTTCCTTTCCAGTACCCATTGTAACTCTATACAAACCTTTTTTCTTGAGTGTAAGTTGTACATAGGGCTTCCACTCATGGTAGTTAAAAGGTGTAAGAGTTTTAATTACATGATTGGACTCCATGCTTTTTTAGGTTTACAAACTTTTAGGATTTTGAGAAAATAAATTTTGGAGTATCACAACTCTCTCTAATATGTCCCCCCTTTTTAATATTTTTTATTTTCCCCATGTTTGGCACTTTACTTTAGTGCATATATTTGCATAGAAGAATGATGGTAAAAAGACATTTTATATATTATTGCAAAATGACCATTATTAAATAGAGTTTGAAAATTTTAATGTTCACTCTATTACAAATTTACACCAATGAAGTTTGCATTTACAAAATAGAAAAAACAAATATTTTTAAAGAAGTTAGAAAGAGAAAAATAAAAAACAATTAAGCCCTCATGGGCTGGAAAGAAATAGGGTGTTAAAACCCCATATGATCATAGCAAATGAAAACTTCCCTCTACCCATTCAAACTTGCAGCCCACGTCACAGATTTTGGAGAATGAGGGATAAGGCACCCAAGTTCAATGTCTCCTTTGTCTTGCACAATAGCTAAAGGGAGAAAATGTGGTGGGATCCTTATCTAAATTGTGCCCTTAGAATGAAGAACACTGGTAGAAAGCAAAAAAATAGCCTCTAGCTTTGAATCATGCCCTAGACAAAGATCTCACATCAAAACTCCAATCGCACTAGCTGTTGAAGAATTACGACTTGCAAATAATGAAATCGTGGCCCTTTAAAAAGGCATAGGTCTCTCCTTCATGTGTCGGCCTGGTGAGAACTATTGGAATTTATTATTTTCTTGAGCCTCTGCTCATCCCTCGGTGCCCCTGCTGCCTTCACCTACCCGTCAGGAGCCCTTTTGTTTTGGGGATCCTCCTTCCAGCTCCTGACAACTCCAAAATTCATTAAGGTAGCCCATTTTGAATTCAGCATTTACTACGGTAGGTGATTTAAAATTTTTAAGAGGGAATGTTTTTCTTAGACAAAATGGATAGAAGGTAGATTATTCTATCAGTTGGAAGAAGTTGGCAAAAAGTTTGAGAGAAGAAGTCAGAGAAGAAGATTGCAACAATAGACTGTGAGAAGAACATTCTCTCTGAGCTCCTAGTAGCTCCTGAAACAATAGCAGTTGTTTGTTATTCGTAAGAGTAGTGATTGCTCCAGGTAGAGCTCTGTGTAGCACTTGATAGAGAGTTGTTGATAGTTCTTGATCATTACTAGTCTGGTTGAACAACTTCTGATTGCTCCCAGAAAGTTGTAATAGTTTTTTGTTTTGTCATTTCCAGTTTGATTGATAGAGAACCAAGTTGCATGTCTCCCTTGTGTTTCTGCATTTAAGATTTGGGTATTTCTAGGTTGACTAGAAAACAGAGCAACAGCTCTGTGTTTTGCATTTGTTTTTTAAATGTTGACATGGTATCAGAGCTATAGGCCCCATTTCCTTGTGAGTTTGGGAATTTGTATTTTCTGGGTGTTGTATTTTTTGTTGTAGGAAACATGGCTGGAGATGAAGCAAGGAGCTAACAGCAGCCACCGTCCTTTAATGGACAAACTATAACATTTGGAACAAGAAGATGAGGACCATCATGGTGGAAAATGATTTGTGGGATTTTCTCATAAATGGGTTCGTAGACATCACTGACCCAACTGCATTTGCAGCTCTCACAAATAAACAGAAAATCCAGCTGAAGGAGTGGAGGAAGAAGGATGAAAAAACTTTGAGCTTGATCAAAGCAGCCTTGAAAGAAACCATTTTTCCCAGAATAGCAGCAGCTGAGTATGCAAAAGAATCTTGGGAAATCCTCAAGACTAGCTACAAAGGGACTGATAAAGTCAGAGGTGTGAAGCTCCAGCTACTTCGAAGAGAATTTGAAGTTATTGAGATGAAAGAAGGTGAGTCTGTTGTAGACTTTCAAACAAAGTTCTCTGGTTTGTTGAATCAGAAAAGAGCAAATGAAGATGTGATACAAGAGCTGAAGATTGTTGAAAAATTTCTTTGGTGTCTACCCATGAGGTATGATCCTCTTGTCATTGCCATTGAAACAATGACAAACCTTTCTACTTTGATAGTGGATGAGTTAATGGGTTCTCTCCATACCCATGAGCAGTGTTTGAAAAGGCCTACTACTAGTTCCATGAGAAAGCTTTGAAAGCTCAATCAAATGCAAGAGGTAGAGGGAGAGGGAGAGGTAGACATGGCTCCCTAAGAGCTAGAGGCAGATCCAATCAAGGAAATGTTGGTGGAGAAAGCTCAAGATGAGCAAGTAGCCAAGAGGGGAAAGAAGCTCTCAGAACAACTCCCGAAGAGGCACAAAGAATAGTAGTTCGAGTGGGAGAAGTGACAAGAGCAACATTGAGTGCTACTACTGTCACAAGTTTGGCCACTATGGTAGTGAGTGCTTGAAGAAGCACAATAATCAGCAAAGATAGAATGCAAATGTTTTTGATTCAAATGTGGTTGAAGGAAATCAATCCACAACCTTCATCATGTGCAATATTGGGGAAGAAGGAAGCCCTGAAGTCTAGTACTTCGACAGTGGCTGTAGCAACCACATGAGTGGTAATGAAAGTCTTTTTTCTTTCATTGATAAAAATGTTACATCAGACATTAGAATGGGGAACAATGGAGTAGTTCCTATTAAATGAAAAGGATCTATCATGATCCGCACCAAGCAAGGTGAAGAGGAAGTCCAAAATGTGTTCTTTACATCGGGGTTAAAGCATAACCTCATGAGTGTAGGACAGTTGATCCAGAATGGATACAAAGTGTTGATGGAGAAGGGAAAATGTTTCATTTATGACAAGAATGAGAGGACAAAGGTGTTTGCAACAATACAAATGACAAAGAACCGGATGTTTTCATTGAAGATTTAGACGTGCTTCTCATCTCAGTCCATTGCAACACCTCTCATGGATGGAAAATGTACAACAGTACAACATGCAGCCCTCAAGAGCACCATTGAAGACCCCTCCAAGCTATGGCATCTTAGGTATGGACATCTAGGCTATGTTTGTTTAACTATTTTATCCAAAAGCAAGATGGTTGATGGTTTGCCAAGGATAGTACAGCCTAATGTTAGATGTGAGGCTTGCATTTTGGGAAAGCAACATAGGCAACCCTTTCAATCGGGCAACTCTACAAGGGAAACTCTTCAAGCCTAGGCTGAAAAATAGAGCAAACATTTTATTAAAGTCCTAAGGTCAGATAGAGGAGGAGAGTATACCTCTAATTGTTTTGTGAATTTTTGCAGGCAGAATGGCATAAAAAAAGAGCTCACTATCAGTTACACTCCACAACAAAATGGAGTGGTTAAAAGGAAAAACAGAACCATCGTAGAGATGGCGAGAAGGATGCTAAAATAAAAAGGACTCCGTACAGAATATTGGGGAGAGGATGTTGCAACAACCGTGCATTTGATTAATAGAATTCCAACTAAGGCAGTCCGTGACAAGATACCTCAAGAGGCATGGACAAAATGAAGATGGACAGTTGAACACTTGAGAGTGTTTGGATGTGTGGCTTATGCACATGTGCCTAAAGAAAAAAGGAAAAAACTGGATGACAAGGGTGAAAAGTGGATTTTTATGGGCTACAGTGAAGAGTCCAAAGCCTATAGTCTATACAATTCAGTCACCAAAAAAATTATCATTAATAGAGAAGTGGAGTTTTTAGAAGATTAGTCATGGGATGGCACAACAAATCCTGACAGCTCGCAACAACTCTCAATAGTGCAAAGTGATGAAGAAATTAAAGATGAAGATCTGAAAAATCCTACAGCAGTAGAGAATGATGGCTCCCGACAGCTCCTGATTGCTCTTGATAAGATTAGAAAGAAAGGGAAGCAGCCACAGATAGCTAGAAGACGAGCTCCTGATAGCTCCCGATGAGCTCCTGACTACTCCTGACAAGCTCCTGACAGCTCTTGATCACTCCAGAATTAGTTTGTTCAACAGAACAATAGCAACACTAAAATTTTAGACCCCACTCTCACCTCCCTAATGCCAAGAAATACCAAGAGTCTAAGGGAGATCTACCAAAATGAAAGGTATGATGATGAATTTTATGAGAGTGTGAATTTTTCACTATTTTCTCACAATGATCCAATTTATTTTGAAGAAGCTGTGAAAGAGGATAAATGGTGTGAAGTCGTGGATGATGAAATAGATGCATTAGAAAGAAACAATACATGAGAGCTGATTGACTTGCCTCCAAACAAGCAAGCTATTGGAGTAAAATGGGTCTATAAGACCAAAAGCAATGCCCAAGCAAGAATCGACTAGCATAAGGCAAGATTAGTTGTCAAGGGGTACAAAAAATAGTTTGGAAGAGACTATGATGAGACATTTGCCCCTATTGCTAGGATGGAGACTATAAGGACAGTCATAGCTATTGCTACCCAACACAAATGGATGGTATTTCAAATGGATGTGAAGTCCGCCTTCCTTAATGGACTATTGAAAGAAGAGGTTTATGTGGAGTAGCCTTTTGGATATGAAGTTCCAGGCCAAGAACAAAAGGTGTATAGGCTAAAGAAGGCTCTTTATTGGTTGAAGCAATTTCCACAGGCATGGTATAGTAGGATTGAATCATATTTGATGAGCAACAACTTTAGCAAAAGCGATGGTGAGCCCACTCTCTACATTAAGGCAACAAATGGTAACATTTTAATTATCGTCTTGTATGTAAATGATTTAGTTTTTACTGGGGATGATGATTTCCTCATTGCTAATTTTAAAAAGGCCATGGAAAGAGAAATTGAAATGACAGATTTAGGTCTTTTGAGTTATTTTCTAGGCATAGAAGTAAATCAAATGAATGATTGTATTTTTATCTCTTAAGAGAAGTATGCAAATGAGATCTTGAAGAGATTTAGAATGCTTGAGAGCAAGCCTACCCCAACACCAATAGTCATAGGTCTAAAGTTGAGCAAGGAAGATTGCAGCAGCAATGTGCATCCAACCATGCATAAAAGTTTGGTTGGAAGCTTGATGTATTTGATAGTAACTAGGCCAGATATAATGCATGGAGTGAGTTTGATTTCCAGATTCATGGAGACTCCAAGAGACACCCATTGGCAAGCGGGTAAGAGAATACTGAGGTATGTGAATGGTACCAAATGATATGGCATGTTGTACACAACAACAAAAGAATATGGGCTGGTTTTTTACACTAATAGTGATTGGGCAAGAAGTTTGGATGATAGGAAGAGCACTTCGGGCTATGTATTTCATTTGGGTTTAGGTACTATCTCTTGGGCTTCTAAGAAGCAACCTGTTGTTTCCCTATCAACAGCTGAAGCTGAATATATAGCAGCAAATGCAACAACATGTCAGACTATTTGGCTAAGAAGAATCTTAGTATATTTGAAAGAAGAATAAGAGGATGGAATAGTGATCTATTGTGACAATGTTTCATCAATAGCTTTGACGAAAACTCTTATGTTTCATGAAAGAAGCAAGCATATTGAAATCAGGTATCATTTTACTCATGAATTGGTTGAAAATGGTGAAATTAAAATGAAGTTTTGCAGTTTTGAGTACCAGCTAGCAGACATATTCACCAAGCCTTTGAGAATTGACAATTTTGTGCACCTAAGGAGAGGATTGGGCATTGTTGATCTAGCTCAGATTTGATCTTGTTGTTTTGTCAACTTAGGACAAAGGGGGAGTGTTGGAATTTATTGTTTTCCTGAGCCTCTACTCATCTGTCAGTGCCCCTACTGCCTTCACCTACCCGTCAGGAGCCCCTCTATTTTGGGGATCCTCCCTGTAGCTCCTGACAGCTCCAAAATTCATTAAGGTAGCTGATTTTGAATTCAACATTTACTACGGTAAGTGATTTTGAATTTTTGAGAGGGAATGTTTGTCTTGGACAAAATGGATAAAAGGAAAATTATTTTGTCAGTTGGAATAAGTTGGGAAAAATTTTGAGAGAAGAAGTCAGAGAAGAAGATTGCAAGAGTAGACTGTGAGAAGAACATTCTCTCTGAGCTCCCAGTAGCTCCTGAATAGCAATAGCTGTTTGTTATTTGTAAGAGCAGTGATTGCTCCAGGTATAGTTCTACGTAGCTCTTCACAGAGAGTTCTTGATAGCTCCTGATCATTACCAGTTTGGTTGAGCAGCTTTTGATTGCTCCCAGAAAGTTGTAATCATTTTTTGTTTTAGTTTGTTTTCTATTTTGTCATTTCCAATTTGATTAATAGAGAATCAAGTTGCATGTCTCCCTTGTGTTTCCGCATTTAAGATTTGGGTGTTTCCATCTTGACTGGAAAACAAAGCAGCAACTCTATGTTTTGCATTTGTTTTTCAAATCTTGACTCACAGATTTTGGAGGATCAAGTATAAGTCACCCAAATTCAATGCCTCCTTTGTCTTGCACAATAGCTAAAGGTAGAAAATGTTGTGTGATCCTTATCTAAAGTGTGCCCTTCTAATGAAGAACACTGGCACCAAGCAAACAAATGGCCTCCAACTGCGAATCATGCCCTAGACAAAGATCTCACGTCCAAACTCCAATCGCACTGGCTGTTGAAGAATTACGACTTGCAAATAATGAAATCGTGGCCCTTCAAAAAGGCATAGGTCTCTCCTTCATGTGTCGGCCTGGTGAGAACATATCACATTTGAATGAAGACTATCGACCTTCAATAGCCAAAACAACATCCCTATTGTGAAATGCATCTTTCAATGATGTGAAGCGTGCCTTTGCACTGAAAAAGAAATGCAGTCTTTCTATTTTGAAAAATGATGAACAAAGACTAGAGCGATGGCTGGAGGGTAGATCCCATGGCTGTGTCCTCAATAGACTCCTAGAATAGAGGTGTCCCACCCCAAATTTTTCCCTTCAATTAAATATTGACTTGGAAGAACGATTGGAGTGAGGGAATGAAGAGAGTCAGCTTCCTCAACAATGATTTTGAATGCAGAATGGAGATTTTCGACTGCTAAAAATAGAGGAAACATTTGCTTGTCCAATAATTATCTATTGCATTCGAATATCACCTAAAAACTTCTTTGACTTCTCTAATACCATGAACAAATCTCTAGATCTGCAAAGACAATAATCAAGCACATAAAATGAATTTGCATAAAACCAACTTGCTAATTAGATGAAAGAGTTGTACATAATATAGGAGAGTATCAAGTAGTCAAGCTCCATGAATTGAGGATAGGACTCCTCAATCAAGCTGTCAATCTCCTTGAATTAAGGATAAGACTCCTCAATCAGGAAAATCAATCTCCATAACTACTACCGAAGTGTATGGTTAAAACTATACACTAATAGAAAAACTAGTTGATTTTTTCAATTTGATAGCTTGATATACATATTTAGCTATTTCTAGTGTAATAAGCTCTATAATAGTTGTCACTACCTATTCATTTTTCAAAGTAATTTATTTTCAATGAAGTCTTCAAAAGAATGAAATATAGTTAAAAATTAAAAAAATTATAGTCTCAAGAGTATCTCTTTAATTCCAAACTAGACATTGAAAAATACCAAAGTATGGTTTTCAGTCCTATTCATTTTTTACAGTGATTAATATTCCAATGTTGATATTTTTTTTCTATCGAAAACACAAAGGAACTTCATACATCTTAGAAACCATATCCTACTCAATTTAATTTTTTGAATCAAAACGTTTTTGTGAGATTAGCCTCTTCCATTGAAAGGAATTGTGCTAAGATACATAAAATTAGTATTAGTTGTTAGATATTTATATTTCATATCAAAGAAACCATGAAAAGATATCAAATGATAGACCAAGGAAAAAAGCATACATTTTTGCTAAGTTTTATAAAATAAATGTGCCATGTAACAAGGGCCAACTACCTTGAATATTGTCAAGTAATATTTAGTAATATTGGCAAGATATTTCATTTATATCATTTTATGTTAAAAGGTGGATAGATAATTATTTTACAAGAGATCCTATTTGGATGGAATATGTGATAGTTGTACTGGCTATCAAAAAATATGAGAAATGTTATACACATGGAGAATACACATGTAATTGAAAATGAATAAATTTTTGAAAATATGTAGTAGCATAGTATCTATTGTGCCTTCTGCACACACGCCCTGTTTGGAATGGGGACCCTCTTTCCCTCTTTGCTTTTTTGGTCCCTTTCATTTTGTCTCATTCTATGTACCCCTTTTTTGTGCCCCGAAGGTGTGGGTAGCATGTTTCCCAATGCCATATTTTAAGTCTCGGGCTAGCTCGAGTTTTCCTTGTCAAAATTCTAGCATTTGTGGCAATTTTTGGGTTTCCCCTTATGGGTTTCCCCTTTCGGGTTTCCCTTTCTGGATTGCCTTCACCGAGTTTCCTCCCCCGGATTTCCCTTCCCGGGTTTTCCATCAGGCTTCGCTGTTTTAAACGGCTGTCTTGGGACTACTTCCCGGAGTCCGGACCCCAGAACTCTCGCCGCCCCTACATTTTTGAATTCACCAACCAAACCTACAACCGTACGGAAGAGTTTAATGCAGCATTAATGACAATTTTGCTATAAAAATGAATTTTTCAGCTATCATTATCAATTGGGCGAATGATAGATAAATTTCGAGAGCTTCCGGCGACTAGATGTTTTCCGTCTATCATTCCAAGCTCACTTTTCGACCGTTTTTTGTGCATCCAGCAGTTTGTTCTTTAGGATTTCGAGGTAGGTATTCTATCCACGTGCCCTCACTTTTGTTTTGTGAATTTTTGGATTTTGCTAGGGGTAAAATGTAAAATGAAACCCAAATTAAGTAAATCTGCACCCCCTGCACATAACCCATGTTTTAGAAATATGAAAATCAACCATTAAATCATCCAAAATTCAACTCGAAACCTTCCTTTGCCGTGGCTGTTCTTTGGAACAGCGCTGGCGCCTTCTGGGCCCGGGTCTTCCCATGGCCGTCCATTCCCCTCTTCGAAATTTCAAACTTGTTTTTCCTTTCTACGGATTTCCACCTCTGGAATTCCCTTCCCGGGATTCCGTTGTGTCTCCGCCATTTTAAACGGCCCTGTCCGAGCGTCTTCCCGACCCTCGAACCCCGGACCCTCGAAGTCTGTCTAGATTCAAGCTTCGTATTCTTGAAATCTGCCCTCAGAATTTGGTTTTCGAAATTCACTCCTCGAAATTTCGTCCCTATTTCACCATTTTAAATGGCTTTCACCTTGCAGCTTTCCGCACTTCGCTTCCTAGCCGCAAAACCTTCCATCTTCCGGTCGAAACTCACTTTTTCCCATCTCGAACTTCCGGCTCCGAAATTCCCTTCCTGGGATTCCGTTGTGTTTTTGCCATTTCAAACGGCCTTGTCAAGGCGTCTTCCCGGATCTCGGACCCCGGTCCGCTGTCCGTCGAAACCCAAAACCTTGGTTTTATTTTCCTCTGAGCTCCATCCAAATTCTTAATGCAGGAATTACTATCTTGGAATTTCATTTCTTCTGCGCCGTTCTAAACGGTGATCTCCAGACGACTTCCCAGAATCCGGGTCCCAGTGCATCGTTCACCACTCAGTTGTCCTATGCCCTCTGACCGCTTTCGGAAACTCCCTCTCAGGTTTCTTTCCCCGGATTTCCTCTTTCATTTCACCATTTCGCATGACCAAACTGTAGCCGCTTCCTGGCGACTACAATTTGAGACCCCGATTCCGTCGCCCGGAATTCTATTTCCTCTGTGCCATTTCAGATGGCTTCCCTATAGATGATTCCCGAACTCAAGAATGGGGCATCAAATGACCTCCAAATCCAAAATGAATTTTGACCCATTTTCTAGAATTTAGTTTTCTTCCATTTCCAGCTTCAAATCTTCAAATCTAACCTCAGAAAATGCATATGGGAATTCCATTCTCATTTTGCCCTTTCAAACGACATTCTTCCAAGGGATTTTCGGCCGAGGAACTCCGGATTGTTTGCACTACCCTCTAAATGGTGAGGTATCTGGCTTTTGTGATTATTAAATATGAATTATGATTGCTAGACTAATCTTGACATGCAGGGATTTTTCGGTGGCCCTTGTATCAGGTTCATTATTACTGATTCTCATCTTTTGTGCAGGATTTATGGAATCTGATCCAAAGACTTCCGATGCTTCCAGGAAAGGAAAAGGAATAGCCAAGCCACCAAGGGGTAAGGAAGACAAGGACCTGATGAAATTCAAATTCCAAGGGGTCCCTATTAAATCCAGGATCACTACCCTTTAGAGGGATGTCTCAGATACCAACATCGGGCAAGTCGATGTTGATGAATTCACGCAGAGGGTCAGAATGAACCCGAAAATAGCAAATGCAAAACTGATAAAGAGCAGTGGGCTTGCTAAGGCTGCAAGTTTCCCACTAGCCCTGGTGGCCCCAGAGCTGGTGATGGCGTGCGTGGAGGCATACCAATCTGATACCAGAACCATTGTAGATCATGAGGGGAGTATCCTTGCAGATATGTCTCTGTCAGGTATAACTGAGACCTTCCACATTCCCGCCTTCAAGAGCATGGAGGTCCCCACCATGGAAGACTATAAAGAGGTGTGGGAATAGGACCTGTTGGGGTGTAAAAAGCTTATCAACCAGTGTTGGTTGAAGGAAAAACAGGCTAGTGCCGGGAAGCTTCCTTAGGAGCTCTACCGCATTGATTTCTTTGAAGACTACCATGACCTTGTAACTCTGCTCAGCCAGGTCATGGGCCTTCCTAGCGCGGTTTTCTTTTAGGAGTGGATGTTATATTTCATAGAATAGATTCTTCGATGTAAAGGCACCACCTTCTATTAGGGCAAGATCATCAACGACTGCTTCCATGAGTAGTTTACCACCATGAAGAAAACCAACAAATTCTTCATGACTTCCTACTTGGTGTATTCCCTCGCCAATCGGCGACATTATCAGGTATTGACAATGATGCCTAGTGATCTGGTGGGGCCAAATCTCAAGCCTTATGACAAGTACCATCAGTTGTAGTTCCAAAATTTCAAAAGAAACTACTATAGGGTGAATGACGCATTCATTGCCCACGTCATCCGGTCCATTGGAGGGGATTTTCATAGGAGGACGTCCCATAGTGCCAGGGTCCTCCTCAGGCAGTACCCCTTCTGGTACATTCAGTTCCCAAGGTTAACATACATCTACACTAAAGGATTCTCAGATAAACCAAACAAGCTGCCCTAGTATCCAAATGATTGGATCATTCTCTTGGAGCTGACTCGGCAACTACGACACATTCATTGTGTCTTGAGTGAAAAACATCTAGCGAGCCCTGCCTACCCCATGAACCTTGGTCAGGGGATGTATAAGGTTGACACCTCCCAGTGTGCAGAATATTCGAAAAAAGAGCTGGCAGAGTATAATTTTGAACAATACATAGCGAGGCCACGAATGGATCCTTATGGCCATATCAGAAAGGCACTGGGGCATGAATACGCCCACCTCCACAACATTGAGGACTTTCGAGCCAACTGCAGGGATGATCTTGAGGTACAGTTGTGGTATTATATGTGCATGACCGTCGTCCATGTACGAAGGGTGAACTTATGCCCGGTCCCTGATCAGCTAGAGGAGGATGAGGACATAGTGGTGGATCCGGGTTATGATGTAGTTTCCAACGTGCCGCTCCCCACTATCAACTGGAATGCACTAGAGCTTAATGATATTAGTGTACTCACCAGGTCTGTTGAAGCCTGAATGAGAGCATGGATTGATGAAAAGGTGGCCCAATTGAAACAACAAGGGGTCATCTTGACATACACTGAGCTTGCAAGTGAGCATGTTAGTGAACCAAGTGGCTTCGAAGGTGGGGAAGCCGCCACTGCAATTGGGGAGACATCTAAGACCCCACCATCTCTGAAGACCAAGAAAAGAAAGAAGGCTAGCGAACAACTACCTAAACCAAAAGTCTATGCCCGTAAGTGTTCCGAGCCGGAGCCCTCTAAGAAGAAAAGAAGAACAACTGGAGGCACAGAGACAATGGTGATGCCTAAGGGTTCACCCCTCGGGATCGACAGCAAAGGATCTAGCTCATTTGGATCTCCACCCATTACAATCACCGTTGCCACCCCGCTTGCCTCAATTCTAGCTTTTGCTTCCTCCTCGCCTACGATGGATATCTCTATCCACCTTGATCCTGCTCTTGTAGTATTGCAAGTCATTCCCATAGATTCATCATCCGCCGCCACCTCGCCAATGACCTCTTCCTCCATCTCTCCTTCCCTTCCTTCCGTTTTCACTGCCACAATGCCAGCCCCAAGCCTTCTAGAGTCCTTTGTGAAGTATATGCAGAATCTGCCATCTGAGCTTTCGAGGATGCTCACCAATCCAATAGTCCAGGCTACGATAGCTCAGGCTATGGCCTCTGCTCCAACGGCATCCCCCTACTGAATCACCAAAGATGAAGGTGACCATGCAGATATTAGATGAGTGTGAATGACAATAGCTAGAGGCTGAGAAGGCGTCGGAGTATGAAGAGTTTGAATATCACGAACATCCCTTGTTCGAGCATCAAAAGATTGATAAGGTGGCCTATGAGTCTTCCAGTGATGGCAATGAGGGCAGTGAGGACCTTGATGCTAAATTGATCTGAGAATCGAATGACCCCGAGCTCAATGCAGAGTGGGGCAAGAAACTCAAGGAGATTGAGGACAAGGAGGCCGAGGAACGGCTTGCACAGGAAGATGAGACTGCTACTCCAGAGATGGAAGGTAATAGATCTCCAACCGAGGAACATGGCCAGACTCCAGAGCATGAGGAGGAAACTTTCCTCCATGAGAACGAACAAGCAAAGAGCCTCGAGGAGCATCAAGATACTTTAAATGAGGAGGAGGATACTAAGAACAAGGATTCACCCAAGGTGCAGCTACATACCGAGTCCCCCGTTAGACATGAGACATTCAAACAAGATTCTGGTGATGGAAGGAAAGACGCAGGAACAAATGAGAAGGCTCTTGTCATCAAGACTGTTGAACTCGAAAAGGAGGACAGCGGGACTCAAAGTGAAGTGCTAGGGAATGAACCCCAAACTCCTGATTGGCTACAAAAACAACTCAAGCAAAAGAATCCCACCTTGAAGGATCCCAAGGCAAGGTTGGAAGCCATCATGGCCAAAGCACGAATAAGCACTAGAAAAGAGAAGAAGTCGATGGTCAGATCAAAGGTAACCATGGATGTCTCGGGATCAAGGGCAGTGCAGATAGCAATGTCGATGGTTGGGGAACAAGGAATAACTTACAACATCTCCACCATCGACCTGGGAGTGGCCACAAGGGAATAGAAGGTCGAGCATCTCAAGGAGTCAGTCGCCACAGTGGTGCACCTTATCCAATAGGATAAGGTCTCCAAAGAGGAACTAAAGGAGCAGGTGGTTGATCTAACAACTTATATTCAACAGTGGTCGTCTCCAGATGACCAACCTACAACATCATCGGCCCCGCCTCAATTGCTATCTAGAGAACAAGTTGACAAGCTCGAAAAGAGACAGAACTTGCACAAAACTATAGAAAATTGGTTCTGACAGGTTTTGGACATAAGGAACATGGGCATCAACTTGGTTGCCCATGCAGCAAATAGGTTACTAGAGGTTCAGAAAACTCTCGAGGACACAAGACAGGTCTATGAGAAGTTCCCAAGGAAATACGATGTGGCCTACCCAAAGATTGAGGCCATTCTCATTTTGCCGAGTGATATCTGGGAGAAGGACCTTGCCTTCAAAGATGACGATCACTGGCTGGTGGATACCTGGAAGTGAGACTATAATCACCGAAAGAGAAGGCTAGAGCAAATTTTGGAATGGATAGCGCCAGACGTTGAATTGGAAAGGGAGTCCAAAGAGGAGTGTACTCAATATCTCAAACTGATGATGGGTATGAGGTGCCTGCGGTCGAGATCAATCCCGAGAACATCAAGCCCCACTTCTCGAAGATTATGGAAGATGGGATGTCCACTGAAATCACCACTAAGTTCATGTGTTTCGTGGCCCGAGCCTTCACGCAATCAGAAGCTTGCAAAGAGAATGATGCTAAGTATGAGGTAGATTGGAAGAAGCTTGGCTGCAATTCTCAGGAATGGAGTTACCAAATCTTGAAATCTAACATCCTGGAGGTAGATAAACTTCAGTCCCTAATCCTAAGCTTCATGGAGTATGCCACGTTGAAGAAGCGAGAGGGAAATCCAGTCATCGATGGAGAATTCCTTGAGGAATAGCTACAACAGAGAGAAAATGGCTAAAAGACAAATTTGCTACAGTGCTGTCACTAGATGATGAAATAGGGGAAAGACAGCGAATGTATTTTAAATTGCTGAATATTGTGGGGTAGTTGAAACCCTAATGTAAAATGAATCTTGGCCACATAATAGAATCGAATCTTGGCCACTCATTTTTTTTTTTGAAAACTATAAATAGGGCTCTCCTCCTCTCATTTTAAGAGAGTTGAGTTGTTGTAAAGGCATGTTGTAGAAATTATAAATAGCAAATACAGTCATTTTCTGGTGTATTTTCTGGGTTTCTCAATATGTTTCATGATTCCTCTCCCTTTTAGTTAAAATTTTGCTTTAAGTTACTTTGCTGTTCTAGCATCTTCAGATTAGACTTGGTAAATTTAGTATGTTATTTCTAGTTTTGGAGATAGTTGTTGTGTGTATGCTTTCCTTGTCCATACTTTTGGTCATTTGTTGAAGGTAGATGATTCTGCAAAGTTAGTCTGGACTTTGATTCCATTGCTACTCATTAAACTTTATCTTTATTCATGTTTCCATAATGAATGAATGATGAACATCTATAGTCCCTAGAAGATAGCACGGATTTCATGATATAGTGAGAATTTCGATTAAGTGAAATCCAGTTTAAGTAAACTGTCCATAGTAGGAACCTACATGATTACTGTTCATCGGTAGTTACAGGTCCAAGAAACATCTTTCTTCCTCGCCCTTTTCTTTCTTTCCTTTTTTTTAGAAACAACTTGTGCCAAGGTTCGTTGCACATTGTAAAGCCAAATCCGACGAAATAATGGAGTCTAAGACTGTTGTCTGAGCCTACAACAAAGCATAGTAATTCTAGATCTCTAGAACTTCATTCATCAACTCAATTCTCCTACAGCTTCGACCACATAAGTCCAACTTGTGATTCCAACAAATCACATAAACAGCTAAAATATTCCAAGCATCGTCAAGACCTAACATCCGAGAGACCTTGGGATAGTGTTCTGCAATTTGATTATGGGAGATTGTCTTTCAAGAGAGGTGATGCACCTATGCATTACCTGTGTTGAGAAGTGCATGAAAACACCAGCAATAGTATCTATTAGATTTTAAAGAGGAAATAATTTATGACACCCACCTCCTTGTAGGAACATGAAAATCCACTTGAGAAAGAGCTAAAGGAAGAAAAAGAGAGGTTGTGTTGCTCTAAGAAACCTCACACAACCTCTATTGAGGTCTAGACACTAGTTGTAGGTCCAATAAAAGGTTTCAAAAGCATAAAATAAATTAAAATAAAATAAAATATGTTACTATAAAAAATAGACAGTTGTTCTGAGTACCTGTAGCGATGGTTGTAGGTGATAGTTCACAATTTTAGAATCATAAAATACTCTAAAATTGCTCACATAAGTCATCATTTTCTGATTAGTAAATTTATATAGCATTTCTCACAATCACACACACAATAATAAAAAACAATAACTTATAAATATAAGTAAAAAGAAATTTTATTAACAAAATTATAAATATTTGCAATCATTTTACACCTACAAATTTTGTAACAAAATATGGAGTCTACTATCTTCCTCTTTATCTTCTTGTTGTCTGCTAGATGTTCCTTCATCTATCTTTCAAATATTCCTTCTACTATCCTCTACTGCTCTATGCTATTATTTTTTTCACCTCTTTCCCTTTTCTTTTCCTTTTTATCCTTTGCTTTTCTTTCTCTTTTCTTCTCCTCAAAGACTACCAAAAATCTAAAAAAATATCAAAATCCTACCTAAATTAAAGGAAGCACTCAAAATCAGTCACTAATGTTCAAATACCTATCTTTATAAGTTTAAAACTCTCACTCATAATTTCCTTATGCCATTCTTCATTATTTTTTCTCATTAAATTAGCTTACAAGTAGGTATTTATTTCCCCAAAATAAACAAAAAATAAATTTAAAATTCAAAAATCTATTTAAAATTCGAAAATCTAATGGTTAAGTAAAATGGTGAGGAATAAAATAAAAATCTATTGAGGCATGATTCCAATATATCAAACTATTGGGCTAAAAGAAATGTGAGCCCATACTCACTATGTAAAACTCTACGTTGTTGCACGTTAGAAGTCTATTACCATGTGTTGATTATAATGACCTCAACTCTATGAAGCTTACCAATGTGGCATATTCCATTGGTCTACCCTTCTACCATTTAATTTCATTAAATTCTCACTATACTCCTTGCCCCATGTCTTCCTAATCATTCTAGAATCCAAAATGTCTTCAATTTCCTTTTGTTCTTGCTTGGGTAGGTACTCCATCAACTTTTTAAACATTATTTTACTTTTTTCTTGTTGATGTGATGTCTCCCCCTCATAATAAGTATGTAATTATAAAACATTAAAAATGGGTGAGATTTCAAAATCTTTAGGTAACTCCAATCCATAAGAATTTGGTGAGAACTTCTTGATAATCTTGCATGGTCCATTTTTCTTCCACTTGAGCTTGTTGTAGGTATGATGGGGAAATGTTTCCTTTTGTAGACAAGTCAATACCATATCTCCAACTTTACAATTCTTCTCTTCTCTTCAAATCATCTTTCTCTTTATAGTGATTGTTGCTAAGACTAAGTTTTTCTCTTACTTGCTAGAGTAGATCTTGCATATGTTTTGAAAATTATTCTCCTTCAACACTTCTCCTATATTCCTCAGTATATGCAAGTTCCCTCAATTCTACAATACCCCTAGGGAATTAACCATATACAATTTAGAATTGAGTCTTACTTATACTTCTATTGACCGAGTCATTGTATGCAAAGTCAACATGAGGAAATATCAAATCCCATTTATTAGGCTTGTCACTGATTAAAAAACTTAGAAAATTCCCTGACCTCTAATTAACAAATTTAATCTATCAATTATTTGAGGATGATATGTAGAACTAAACTTTAAATCAGTCCCGATTTTTATTCCAAAGCATCCTCCAAAATTCTCTTATTTTTAAAACATAATGTCATGATATGAAACTATAGTTCTTGGTAAACCATGCAATCTAATAGCCTTCATGAAGAATAAATTATTTGTATGTGTTACATCATTTGTCTTTTTTTGCACTCTAAAGTGAGCCACTTTAGAAAATTTATCAACAATCATAAAAATAGAATCCTTACTTCACTATGTTTTTAGCAGCCCAAACATTTCTCTAGTATAGGAAATGTTAGCATTATTAGTAATATGGTTATATTACATTCTATGTTGAGATGTTTGAGTATGCATTTAAACTATTTTTCAACCAACCACTTCCATTCAGACTCCTACTCCTTGTATAAATGTGTTTTATTATATTGAATGAATTATCAATTCTTTATCCCCTTCATAGGGTATCAAAGCCATTGAAAGATTAGATATGTGATCTCCTTTCCTAGTCAGGATCCCATCTATAGATTGAGAATTCTTAGTTCTTCCCAAGCATGATCCTATTTTTGCAATACATATATGAGAAAATATAGTGTTTATCATTGATAAAATGATGTAGGCAACATCATAAACTATTAGTTTCTCTTCTTACCAATGCACAATGTGAATTCAAAATTTGATTTCCTTCAATTGGGAATGAAAGTAGTTCATGTATATGGTGCAATTATTGGGATTAAATAGAGAGAGATGAGGGTAGAGAAAGGGAGAAATTTTGGCACTTCCGTGTACGTTTACTTGTGTTTTTCAAAGTTGGACTTTGATGGTGACAAGTATACATATTTCTACAAGTTTGAGGAAATGGGTTGACATACGTAGAGACTTGGAGTCTTATGTGGGTGATAGTTGAGTGCAAGTACAAAATTGGATATGATTATGGTGTCATGGATATGCAGGTACATGTGAGCATTGGCACAAAATGATCATGTATGTGGTTGTTTTGTGGTGATTTGGTTTGGTGTTAGGAGGTTTCTCTTATCTCCTTGATGCTTGATTAGTTCCTTAACTATGGTTATTCATTTGTGGACATGTTTGGAAAATCAAATATGTGGTTGATTTGGTTTTTGAGTCTTTTTATCTACAAGATTATCTTCCTCAATATCTCATTTTTCTTGTTACTAATGTAATGATTATTTTGCATGCTTCATTGTTTGGATCTATGAGTTATACAAGTTTTGGATTAGCTACCCATTTTATTATAGTGGGATGACTCGATTGTGGACTATCTATATCCATGCAAGTGTTTTAATGTTGATGTTGACATTTTTAGTTGGCCTTGTTTGTGGTATTTTATGCATTGGTATGTTTCTTTGGGATGATAGGATGGATGGTTAGAGTACCCAATTAGTCAAAACATATGGTTTTGTCAAAATTTCATAAATTTTGGTTATATTTCATTGGTTAAACATTTTTGTAGGATCTTTTGATATTTATGATTTGGCGTTGTAGGATTGGTTCCTGATTTTTTGATGGAAGTTGTATCTTCTCGGCTTGGACATCTTGTTTCTACTTGGTATTTTTGGCATTTCAATTGAATGTTTCAACTTGGATGGTCTTCATGGAGGAGATGATTGTCACAATTCCATGTGTAGCTCAGTATCATGGTTCAGTGGGATTTGTTGCTAGTTATGTGATTCATCATTGGTGATTATTATCTCCATGTGATTGGAGATGTTGATTCTTGGTTTAGAGTGTGATTGGTATTGTTTCATGGTTTACTCTTGATACTATTTTAGAGTTTTGGCATGGTACTTGTTATCTTGAGACCAAGATTTTTATGCATTTTTGCATGTGATCTCCTAGGACGAGATGGTTATATCATGATGTCATTATAGGTTCTTGATTTTGTGGTTGGGGATTTGACATTGATCTTATTGGTTATGTTGGTATTGATTACATTGATCATTTTCTTGGGATATTCATGTTAGTGTGGTGTTCCATTTGGAGCTTAGCATGGATTCATCAGTTGGAGGTTATCATAGATTCTTGTAGACCTTGGGTGAGGCTAGATTTCTCTTGGGATTAAAGAAATTTTCTTGAGATAGTTACTCTTTGGAGGTGTCAACATGGAGACTGGGGAGAATTCACCTAGATATGGATGTGAGTTCATGGTGGAACTATAGAGGAAATTATTATTGGAGTGAATCATGATGATTTGGTTATCCTTGAGGATCATTTTTTCCCCACTCTTTGTCTACTCGACATTTTATCATTCAATAGGTATGCTAATCCTATTTTTTATGTGTTTATATGTCATGCTTAGATTTCTCATGGGAATGAGTTGAGTCATGGGGTATGTGTAGGATCATCATGGAAAAAATAGGCCCTTAAGTGGCAATAAAAAGACAAAAAATCATAGTTAGACAACTTGACGTAAACATTTGAATAAGTTATCTATATTATTTAAAAAAAATGTAAAAATAGAATATGTAGGAAATTGAATGTAGTTTCTAAATTATTAGACCCTTATTTTAAAAAAAAGAAATCTATTTGGTGAAAATTTGAAATCTCAATGCAGTAGTATTTAAATTTCAGGGTAAAAATAAGAAGTAGGTGTCTGTCTGACCACCCTAACCACAATAAAATGATAATATTTTTTTAAAAGATTTCATATATAAGTAGAGGAATCATGTCCCAATGTGATGTATATTTTTGTATAAAATGTTTCCAAGTAAATAATTAATTATGATTTTTTTATTACAACTTAAAAAAAATATAGAAGCTCGTCTGTCTAACCACCTTAACTTAGTAAAAAATTCATGAAATTCAATTTTTTCTTTTTTAATCCTATAGTATGTGAAGCATAGAATGTGACGCATATTTTAGATTCACAAAATGTGATACCATTTGAAATTTATAGTTGTTTTTCAATTAGCCTATCAATCAGGACTTTATTCATAATTCTAATAGAAAATGAATAATAATTATTTACTAAATTCAAAGTAAAGCATAATTTATATTGGTGGAAAGCTGAGAATCTCCTCTAAAAACCCTTTTCGTTTCATCAATTTTGGGTTAAAAACAAGTCATCAGCCACATGGACCATCATATGGCTTACATATCGCCACTTTTTGGCCCATCATGATCCTGCAAATACCCCATGGTGATTTATTTTAGGAGACTCATTTGAGGATTATTTAGCATTAAGTTTATATTGATTTATCTTTCATAGATATGGATATTTATCCATGGATAGTTAGTTTTGGAGGATTCATTTTGAGGGATGTTTTACATGGTTATCTCCTTATGCATACAATTTTATAGTATCATTCATTGATGAGGAGTTTAGGAGATGGTTATTGGGATGATTTCCTATTTTGAGAATTGATATATTGAATTTGATCTTCTTGGTTAGAGAGGCTTACATCCGTGTTTGAATTATGCATGATTCATATGTTGTGTTTGATCTAAGATATTGAACATTATTTTGGGTGTTGTTGAGGCTTCTCATTTGGGGTTGTTAGGAGACCATACTTGACACAATGTTTCACTTTGAGGTGTTGATAGGACATGTTATGGTTTATATTTTTTCTCTCTTCATTATTTGGTTCCTTCCTAGAGGTTCATGTTCATATAAATTGAAGGACATGTTGTCAGAGAGTATGCAGTTGTTGGTATTGCATGTGTAGATCATTGTCATTGTTCTTGGTACTTCATTTTTTATTATTTATCACACGTTGGGATAGTTTTTATTGGTAAAATTAATATGCTTTGACATTAACCATATAGGGGGAGTTTCGGGATATGTATGTTGTTCATTGAAATGTTTGATATAGGGAGCTTGTGAATGCATCTTATGGGTTGCATATGTTGTTGGCATCGGTAAACTGATGTTGTTGATACCTTGGAGGTATGGATGGTTAGATGTGTTGGCACTCTCAAATTTTGCAGATTTGAGATGCCTATTTCAAAATTTTGTTTCTGCACTTTCAAAAGTGTACTTGAGGGGTCAGTTTGAATGACCCACTTTGGAGAATCAGAACTTGAGGCATGTTGTTTTCCAAGCAAAACCCATTTGTAGATGTATTTGATTGACATAGATGAGCATGTGTGTCAATTTTCAACTTCTCATTATAAGTTTTGTCAGGGTTTTGAAAAGTGAAGTTGGAGGGTTTTTGCACTGATCTACTGTTTGCAGATTTGTCAGTTTGCAAAACAACCTCCCGTTTGAGCTTGGATTTCACAACTAGTTGACTGCTATGTCAAAGTGAATGTTTTTTGTTGTTCTCCATACCTAAATGATCTCGAGTCTCATTTTTTAGAGCCTCATAATCTGATTTTCTATTTTTAGTAGATCGAAACCAAATGCAGTTTGTTCTGTTTTGCAGCTGCATTCCTAACAGCCTTTTTGAGAGGCCAACTTCGACCGTCAATAAATTTTGATCGGTGATGTTTCAAAGAAATTCGTTTTGTACACGTGCTCAGGGTACCTTAATGAGCTTATGTGTCTAATGGTAGCTCGTCAAGAGTTGATTTTCTATTTTTACAAATTGGCTATTGGATCAGTTTCAATTGGTTCAGAACGGTTGTTTCAAAAAAGCCTGACTGGGAAACTTTCCCGATTAATATCTTTCACCTCGTGATTGATTTCTCAGAGTTGTTTGTTGCATTGTATTCTTGGATCAAATGTCTAAATGCTTGCAAGATTTCATGTCTCCCGAAGGTCATTTGAATGGTTTCCCAGATTGATTCCTGAGTCAACCTGGAGAGTGCCAAAAAATGAATTTAGGGCCAACCTCGCAACCTCATAACCTTGCAACCTCGTAGCCTCACAGCCTCGTAGCCTCATAGACTCGCAACCTCGCGAACCTCATGGGATTATCGACAATGTTATAAAAAAGGTGTGAGGTTGGCGAGAATACAACCTCACGGACCTCGTGGACCTCGCGAGATTATTGGTAATATTAAAATGGGGTTGGCCCAATGCCAAAATTTAAATGGTAAAGCATACCCAGGAGTAAATTTTTGGTTTTTTGCCAAGTAAATGGAGAGTGAATTAAATATTCACTGGTGGTATTTTATAAAGTGAATTTATTCATTTTTTAAACAAGTATATGTGCTGGGTTTTTATATGCACCAGTATTAAAGAGCAGAAATATTAAAGTTATTAAACTTTAATATATGAAAGAAGAATAAAGCTACAACATTATAAAGTGGGGAAATATTTCAATGTATTGCTGCAGAAAATGAAGAGTAAAAAGAAAAATAGTTTGTGCACGGGAAGGGACATATTTTGCAGTTGGATGAAATAAAAAAAATATCCACATGGGCATGTTTTCTGTTGCTTGGCAATGATGAGCAAGTGTTTTTTTTAGGGAATATGTTCGTTGTTGCAGAGGAGAAGATATTTTTTTTGATTGATTAACGGGAATGGAGCTGCCATGTGTCTGCAACAGATTGAATTTAGGGCTTCTTCTATTTCTTCCATTCTTCTATATCTTCTTTTATTCTCTCATTGTAAAAGGTTCTAGATTTTTGTACTGGGCTGGGTAGATAGAGATTTGTAGTTTATGAGTCATTGTTTGAGTTTGTAAGCTGTAGTTTTATGAATTCAAGAGAAAATACAGCCAGTTTATGTATTTAGTATCATGAAGTGCTTCCACTTTCATGAATGTCATCAGATTGTCTCCACATTTGTACACTTTCAGTCATGTAAATTCAATAATACAAAGTGTCTTTGAATTTATCATCTCAAGTTTCATGAGATTTTTTTGTCTATTCATTGTTCTCTTTCAAAGAAATGGTTAAAATGCTTTGAGTAGGTGATTGTGATTGCAGGTGTGCAAATGGGATTTAATAAGAAGAATCTAATTGATTTCAAGAGATGGATTGTTGGTGCAAGGCACTAACAGTTAATGCAGAGCATGAGCAATTTAAATCCACAGGTTGAAGACTATTTGCTGGAGAATTAGTTTTATGTGTTTGACTCCATGGCCCAGAATTGGCACTGATCTATTTTTAGTTTGTGCATCTCAGAAACAATTTTAAATAAAAAATAATTCTAATCTTACTGTGTTATTGTGTGTCCTGCTTTCCAATGGCTGAGAGAGGGTTGAGTTGCTGAGAATTTAGCCAAATTTAAAGTTGTCAATACTTCCCTTAGTCTGTTTTCATTGGGAATTATCTACTTTGTAAAACAATGTCAGTGTATGAGTGAAGTAAGTTTTGAGCATTGTTTAGGTTTACCCACCTTGGTCCTGTAGAGCCAAATGTCTAGGAGATGCTAGTCTTTGACCGAATCTTGTCAGTTGGCCACTTATCTTTGTTGTTCTTCAATATAGAGGTTGGCTACCTCTTACAGAGTTTCAAATTCTAGTTGGGTTGTTATTTTAAACACCAACAAAATGGCAACTCTACTAGGGATGAAATCAGAAGTTCTGGTTGCAGACGGTGCTGTTATAGAGTCATTAAAGTGTTGAATTATTTATGTAACCATAGATTGCACATTATTGAACTATTTTCCCATCTAAGTCACCAATAGAATGGTGACTCTGCTCGGGACAATTTGATAAAATTCTAATTGAAAAATCTATCCTTAAGAGTCATTGCATAGAGTCAAATTATTTGTCATTCTAAATTTAGTTCAATGTTTGAAGGAATTCAACCCTAGAGAAGAATTTGTTGCAGTGAACCTAAACAATTTTGTAATCTGTGGTGCTCTACTAGTGGAAAGGAAGTTAGAGAAAGAAGTTTAACTGTAAAGGAACTTCATGCTGCTTGAAGTTTAGTCCTCTATGAAAAGAGGTGGTGACTCTGTTGATAGAACCTGTAAAAAATTTGAAAAAGGTTCCAGATCTACAAATATTACCAGTCAGGAAGACAATTTGCAGCAGTTCAAAGTTTCCAAGTATTCTTCACCCTTGGTTTTCAAGAACTTGTGTATGAAAACCATATTTGAACTTCTTAGAAGAAACTTTGTTTCCCTATTGAGTGAGTTAGCACTCAACAAGGGAAGGAGCAGTAAATTAAGTTTGCACACTTTTATTTGTTGGATCTGTTGAATGTAATTGTAGTTCCATTGAAAGATTATGTTTAGTGCTCAAATATCTGCTAATTTGGATGGTTAGAATGCATTTGTGTATCTTAGGGGTTTCCATGCATTTGTATTGTCATAATTTTCAAGCCCAGGTTGTCAATAATATTAGTAGTTATCCCTATTTTCCATCATGTGGTCAGGCTTGTAATTATGCACAATTTGTGAGCCTTAATTTGTAATATCCATGGATCACCAACGTAAAGTAGCTATACCAGTGAATACTTTGATTCAACTTGTTAAGAAGTGTCAAGAGTATAATAATCTTCAAGCATCTAATACCCCAAAGTGTAAGAACCCAAGAGTTAATAAGCCTAGGTTTGGTCCTGAATGGAATGATGTATTTGAAAGAGGACTTAATGAAATGGATGAAAGACACCAAATGTTTCAACAAGCCCAGTCAAGAGACCATCAAACTATGTCTACTTGCGAATTCATTTCACCTGTTGTCAATTCCTTTGATCCATTGTATGCTCAGTTAGATTTGTCATGGGTTGATTATGAAACTGAAAGTATGTCAGCTCAAGTTTATAAGGAGATGCCTAGATTTGATGGGTAAACCGTATGTGAAGCAGATGCACATGTTCAAAGTTTTTCTAGCTTCATGGAGAAACATTCATTCAGGTATTAGGATATGCGGATGATATTTTTTGTCAGATCTCTTGAAGCACGAGCTCGGGATTGGTATTTAAGCTTTCCTGTTAAGTCATTTCCATGCTAGGATGAATTAGTGGCTGCTTATAGAAAAGAATTTGCAAGAGACCCTTCTGATTTGGTCACAATATTAAAAGAAATTAGAAAGCAAGAGGAAGAGTCAAGTGCTGATTTCAGTCATAGATTTGTTGTTGCTCTTTCACTAATCCCAGAAAATCTCAGACCTAGAACTTCTTACTGTATCCATATGTATTTTGAAGCTTATGAAGAAGGATCTAGTGCATTGTTAAAATATTTTGAAATACTGAGCATGCAAATGGCATATACAGTGTTGGATAATTTGGAGAAAAAAAGGAATGAGTATGTTCAAAGTTTGTTGTCTTCAGTTATGGGAAAACCTGCTGATGGAATCACCAGTGGTGTGAATGAAAATGATCAGATGTTTTCAAACAAGTGCATACTTGAGAAGGTAAAAGATGAGAAGAATGCATCATCAAATAATGAGGAAGTTGTTAATGAACAACTTATAGAAGAAATGTACCCAACTACAAATTAACAGTTGAGTCGTCCGAGCCAGGAACCTCAAGAAGAATATGGGTTGGATTTACTCTTTAAAGAAGAGATATGTGATCAGCAATATGATGATACAAGTGATTATGTCAAGCCTACAAGTCTTGAGTGTAGCTTTGACACAAATCTACATAGTGAGACAAGAGGGTTTCCTAATTTAGGAAATACTCTTGAGAACATAAGTTTATCAGTTGCAAGTGATAGAGTGTGTGATGAATTTCATTTTGGAAGACAAGGCACAAGTAGCTACAATGAGGAAACCATTTCTGGTTTTCAATCTGACAAAGAAGATGTTTATGATTATCCTCAAGAGGATGCAAGTGACAAGTTTAGTGATGATACCCAATCTGATGTTGAAATGCAAAGTGATGTGGATTGTTGTTATGACAACCCAAAAGAAAGTAAGAAGGGAGAACTAGACACTTTATCTACTATGACTGGTTATGACTTTTCTTGTGATAATGTTGTCAGCAATTCTACCTCCTATGATTAGGGAGATCTAGTTTATGATCAGCCTAATGAGTTCTCAAAGTTGGAAGATGATGATACTTTGATATTCCCTGATTTGCAATTTGACATTGCATGCAATTCAAGTGAAGGTAAAGAAGAGGAATTGGTTGAAACAATAGACCAAAACAATGATCTATTGACTTGTGAACAAATTTCAGATCTGTTGACCATAGGATATCAGAAATGTGCACATGAGGACAACTCTCAGTTATTGTGTGCAACCCCTATTAAATTTGATAGTGGTGATGACCTTCAAGATGCAAGGTATGATGAAAGTGAATCTGATTCTTTTTCCAATGATGAACTAATTTATCATGATGATGATAATATGGATGAAAATAAATATAAAATTAATTGTGATGCTGCACTGTATGATGAGTATGAAGATATGGACACTGATGTAAGTTTAGAAAACTCTTTTGATGAGTTTGAAGCAGCAAATAACCATGAGGTTTACATATCCAATGAGTCAAATCTTTAGGATTGTAATGCAGATTTGGATAAGTCTTTGTTTGACGACTTGAATGTTCCTAGTCATGAGTCTTTGAGTGAGAATGAAGATGTTGATTTCGATCAGAAATCAGATTATGCTTCTGAGCTAGAATTGCTCGTTGTTGAGCAAACTTGTGATATTGAAGAGGTTGATACCTTATGTTTAGAGGATGACTATATGATTACAGATGATGATGAGTCAGAAATCCTTGATGACTCTCAATACCAACATGATGAAGAACAATTACAAAGTGTGCTAATACATAAGTGTATTTGTTTGCATACATTTGGAGATGGTTTTCATGATGAGCAAGATCTTTTGGTAAGTTCTTGTGATAGTTTTAATTCTGATATGCAAACTAGTAATCAATTTGAGTTTAACAGTCCCAGCCACAAGTCAGAATGTGAGTGCTATTTTTGTCGGCTGGAAGAGGTTTTCACAAAATTTGACAATGTGAATAACACCGAAGCAAGTTGTTTTCAGCTTGAGAATGATTTAAATGATGAATATAATCATTTGTTACCACATGATAATAAGCATTTTGAAAGTATGTCTGACTTTTAGATGCATAGTGATTGTGAACATGTTGATGATGTTGTGAATGATTGTCTGTTAGGAGATACCAACATGCTTCATCAAGCAGATGGTTGTGATCAAGCTATGCTTTCATATGGTCTTGATCCCCATTTTCAAATACTGCCACTTAATACTAAATCAGAGAATGAAGAAAGTAACACTGATCTGACATATCTGATTTGGTTGACACTTGATGATAGAGTTGAACAGAGAGAAAGTTCATATTTGCACAAGGGCGGCTTTGTATTGTTGTTTGCAAAGATGCAGTCACCATTATTGTTGTGGTTTGATAAAGGCAAGCATAAGTTGAGGGATATTAGTTCTTTCTACCAAATTGTATTTGATAGAGGTAAGTGTTCATCATCATTTTTCATTTGGTGGCCTAGGGTCATCAAATGAAGCTGAAATAATAAGGTTAAATAAAGGATCAGTTTGAGGGCACCTATTAGACACAAATTTTGGTCTACTCTCCAGAGATCTGAATCTTGCTATGCCCACAGGGGGCATACATCCCCAATTAGAGCCACTATTGGCACTCTCAAATTTTGCAGATTTGAGATGCCTATTTCAAAATTTTGTTTCTGCACTTTCAAAAGTGCACTTGAGGGGTTAGTTTGAATGATGCACTTTGGAGAATCAGAACTTGAGGCATGTTGTTTTCTGAGCAAAACCCACTTGTAGACATATGTGATTGACATATATGAGCATGTGTGTCAATTTTCAACTTCCCACGATAAGTTTTTTCAGGGTTTTGAAAAGTGAAGTTGGAGGGTTTTTGCACTGATCTGTTGTTTGCAGATTTGTTAGTTTGCGAAACAACCTCCTGTTTGAGCTTGGATTTCACAACCAGTTGACTATTATGTCAAAATGAATGTTGTTTTGTGTTCTCCATACCTAAATTATCTCAGGTGTCAGTTTTCAGAGCCTCATAATCTGATTTTCTATTTTTAGCAGATCAAAACCAAATGCAGTTTGTTCTGTTTTGCAGCTGCATTCCTGATAGACTTTCTGAGAGGCCAACTTCGTCTATCAATAAATTTTGATCGGTGATGTTTCAAAGAAATTTGTTTTACACACGTGCTCAGGGTACCTTAATGAACTTATGTCTCTGATGGCAGCTCGCCAAGAGTTGATTTTCTATTTTTACAAATTGGCAAGTGGATCAGTTTCAATTGGTTTAGAACAACTGTTGTTTCAGAAAAGCCTGACTGGGAAACTTTGCTGATTAATATCTTTCACCTCGTAATTGATTTCTCCGAGTCATTTTTTGCACTGTATTCTCAAATCAAATTTCTAAATGCTTGCAATTTTTCATGTCTCCCAGAGGTCGTTTGAATGGTTTCCCAAATTGATTCCTGAGCCAACCTGGCCTATTTTGACAATTTTGCAAGAGTGCCAAAAATGAATTTAGGGCCGACCTCGCAACCTCGCAGCCTTGCGGACCTCGTGGGATTATTAATAATGTTATAAGAAAGGTGCGAGCTTGGCAAGAATGCAACCTCGCGGACCTCGCGGACCTCGCATTATTGGTAATATTAAAATGGGGTGGGCCCAATGCCAAAATTTAAATGGTAAAGCATGCCCAAGGGTAAATTTTTGTTTTTTTCCCGGGTAAATGGAGAGTGAATTAAATATTCACTGGTGGTATTTTATAAAGTGAATTTATTCATTTTATAAACAAGTATATGTGCTGGGTTTTTATATGTAGCAGTATTAAAGAGCATAAATATTAAAGTTTTTAAAATTTAATATATGAAAGAAGAATAAAGCTACAACATTATAAAGTGGGGAAATATTTCAAAGTATTGCTGCAGAAAATGAAGAGTAAAAAACATAAATAGTTTGTGCACGGGAAGGGAGATATTTTGTAGCTAGATGAAATAAAAAGAATCTCCACATGGGCATGTTTTTTGTTGCTTGGCAATGATGAGCAAGTGTTGTTTTTGAGGGAATATGTTTTTTGCTGCAGAGGAGAAGATATTATTTTTGATTGATCAATGGGAATGGAGCTTCCATGTGTCTACAACAGATTGAATTTAGGGCTTCTTCTATTTCCTCCATTCTTCTATATCTTCTTTTATTCTCTCATTGCAAAAGGTTCTGAATTTTTGTACTGGGCTGAGTAGATAGAGATTTGTAGTTTCTGAGTCATTGTTTGAGTCTGTAAGCTATAGTTTTATGAATTCAAGAGAAAATACAACTAGTTTATGCATTTAGTATCATGAAGTGCTTCCACTTTCATGAATTTCATGAAATTGTCTCCACATTTGTACACTTTCAGTCATGTAAATTCAATAATACAAAGTGTCTTTGAATTTATCATCTCAAGTTTCATGAGATTGTTTTGTCTATTCATTGTTCTCTTTCAAAGAAATGGTTAAAATGCTTTGAGTAGGTGATTGTGATTTCAGGTGTGCAGATGGGATTTAATAAGAAGAATATGATTGATATGAAGAGATGGATTGTTGGTGCAAGGCACTAACAATTAATGCAAAGCATTAGCAAGTTAAATCCACTAGTTGAAGACTATTTGTTGGAGAATTAGTTTTATGTGTTTGACTCCATGGCCCAAAATTGGCACTGATCTATTTTTCAGTTTGTGCATCTCAAAAATAATTTTAAATGCAAAATCATTCTAATCTTACTGTGTTATTGTGTGTCGTACTTTCCAATGGCTGAGAGAGGGTTGAGTTGCTGAGAATTTAGCCAAATTTAAAGTTGTCAATGCTTCCCTTAGTTTGTTTTCCTTGGAAATTATCTACTTTGTAAAACAATGTCAGTGTATGAGTGAAGTAAGTTTTGAGCATTGTTTAGGTTTACCCACCTTGGTCCTGCAGAGCCAGAAGTGTAGGAGATGTCAGTCTTTGACCGAATCTTGTCAGTTGGCCACTAGTCTTTGTTGTTCTTCAATATAGAGGTTGGCTACCTCTCAGAGAGTTTCAAAGTCTAGCTGGGTTGTTATATTAAACACCAACAAGATGTAGCAGCATGTGTTATGGATTCTATTTTTCATCATATGTGTTTTTCACTTATGACAACAACTTGGTTGGAGGCTTTGTTATCACTTGGATTTAATGCTTGTGCTTTTTGGATTGGTGCATCTTCACCTTGGTATGTACATTTTCTTTCATAAGTGACACACTGGAGGATGAGAGTAGTTCTTATTTGAGATGGTGGTCACTTTGGTTTTATTTCTGGTATCTAGATGGAGAACGAGAGAATTTTGGAGATTCATATGGTTTCATGTATGGATTTGATGATGTATTTCATTGATCAATCCCTTATGCAGTAGATAACGATTAAGATAATGTTAGGATATCATGTTGTAAACCATTTCATAAAATGTTATATTATAATATTGTAATTAAATAATTATTTTGTTGTGATGCATCTAGCAGGTGTGGTTAACCACACTAGGTAATTATTTGGGTACCACTTTATGTTGTATAGTAACATTGGTTTATTATTTAATGTGCACGAGACATGAGATAATAATTTAATATTAAAGCAATATTTAGTAAATTTAAAACTTAGTGCCCAATATTAAATGAGGGGTTAGTGGTTTTGTATTATCATGGTTTTATAGTACATATTTTAATCTTACCTCTTCGTTGTATTTGTGTGAGCTTGAGTCTATAAAAGCAAGCACATGATTAGTGGTTAAGGTTGGCTAGGTGACTAGACTATCATTATTGAGTCTTTTTTAGGAGTGCATATGTGAAGCATGAAATGGGATGTGTGGATTCATGCTTGGAAACATGGAGGATGCATTGGAGAGACTTGATGCTTTAGATTTATTCATTGTAACTCTTGTAATGTTTTATTTCTGAATAATAGATGGAGTAAGGATGCTTTTGGAGGCTAGGTTTTTTTCCCTCCTGAGGGTTTTCCGAGGGCATATCTTGTCTTATCTTGTGTGTTGTCTATTTTATCTATGCATTATGGTTACTTACATGCATGATTTTCTCTCATGGGGTTATGTAGGAAATGGATTTAGATTGTCGGTATTATGCATTATTTTCTAACAAATACACACCCACATTTTGGCTACTTCATTTTAAAACTTGAAAATTCATACAAACTTCAAAAATATTTCTTACATCCTAATGTATTTAGGAGGCCCTTATTTTCTTCTCAATTATTTTATTAAAAAGAGATCAATTTTTATTTATACAAGGGACATCTTTACCTAGCCATTTAGATTTATAGATTTTTTTCAAGTTTAAATTTTTTAAATTTTCAGAAGTATTCCTGGTTTTGCAATTCCTAATAAATCACCTAAGTTATTAAGTCTCTTAAAGCATCTAATTCTTTTGTAAGTACTCAACACTTCCAACTTAGTATTCAATGCACTTTATAGGCTACTTCTCCAATGGATTTCAGCCCAAGAAACACTCTAGAATTTTCCATAGTGGATCTATTAACTTGAAAAATTCTTAACGATTTTAACCACAACAATTGCTCCATAGGGGTTCTCTTTAAATCTCTATAAGTTATTTTTCAAACTCGCATGGCTTTTTCCTAAGAGGTCAAAATTGATATTTTAAGAAATTTATTGAAAAATACAAGGAATTTATTAGTGAGATATATATTTCCTTTCGAAAAGTTGAAAAAATATCATGTTAAAAAATGGTTATTTTTGAATTCTTGATTGTAAAATTTAAAATTAAGGGGGTATTATATTGAATGTGTCATTTACTAGACTAGTTTACTTTTATGTCATACTCATACCTATTTAGTTAGGTTTAGACATGAATATTTATGTAATTTTCTTCGTTCATGTACATATGATAATTGTTAGGACACTCACGACATGCACATGTGGGACAAAGTGTAATTTGAAACATTGATGCAAATAAACTACACATAGTTAAATCGAGAAAACAACACTCTTATCATATTCTCATTATTATATTGTTATTTAGTCATTTAGGTTTTCCTGAGGCTCATATAGGGTTATATAGGTCGGCTTGGATGATATCCTAGGCATACGTATGGTATATATAGGAGGTATAGGTAGGTTATTATCATCATGTTGAGTATTGTGTTCTTATTGAAGAATATTGGAGGTATCCCCCTCAAAGTGGACTAGTTTATTATTATCAATTTTTTTCAACATATTTCATATTATTATTGTGCAAGTTATTTCATTACACTATAAAACCAATATCATCCATTTTCATGGTATAAAAATTCTTTATGAGGAAAATTTAACTAAGCAAAGGTTTTTTCCTAGTACAAGTCTCTAAACTTCTTCAAAAGATCTTGTGTTATGGGTTCATAAATAAAAATAATTCTCCTAAGCAAAGTCTAATGAGGATCTTCATCATTTTTTTCTAATAGATCCTTGTTAACTTGTAAAATTTCTATTGATTTAGATCTAGATATAGTAGCCCATAGATCTCTATCTACAAGCATATCATCCATATTAAACTTTCATATCTCAAAGTTAGTGCCTATAAACCTTTCATCTCATTTTCTTACAACAAGATCGTGTTTTATGCAAGCTCTTGCTCAAATAAAAATTAGATTAAAAAGCATTGTCCCTAATACTTAGGACTAAAGGTGATCAATCTTTAAGACCAAATAAAAGGAAACAAAGATACAAAATATGCTTCATATACCTATTTATGAGAGCAGACATGTGCACATTAATTTAGGTTATATAGTTAGAAAGAAAATAACATATAATCAAGTAGTCTAATACTCAAATGTTGTATTTTTGTGCAAGAGTCACCATCTAAACTAAACCTAAGTTTTCATTTCTCAATGATCTAAACCCCAACACTTCATGTTGTTTTTTTCAATATTGGGTGAAGACTATAGGTGTGGCCCTCAACTTGGTTTAGTACTATGAGTGGATCCTGACCCCATTTTCTAAAATCATGTTTAACTATGGGCCCAAGCCAACTAGTCAATACTTTCAAACTCAAGCACACAAATTTTTAAATTTGAATGCTAGGGTGTTGTATAAAAGGAAAAATTACTAGCTCATTAGAGGTCCATCTCAGAGCATTATATGATATATTCATCATTTTGATCATTCTAAGAGCATTATAGTGGTATTTACAATCGTAAAAATAAATACATATGCAGTTGTATTCTACTAAAAATCTTGTCTTTGAAGTTGTTGAAACACCATTGAATTAGTACAAAGGATCTTATTATTACCATCAAGATAAGACATAGACTTCCAACTCTTAATAACAAACTCTATAAATATTTTTAAACGGAATCCAATCTAAACACACAAAGATAAACAATTTTCTAAAAAGCAAAAAATCCAATTCAAAATTAGAAATCCACCTTCAAAAATGCACAATAGATTTTCCAAACCACTCATATAATTCTAAACTATATCCAAACAAAAATCACTTTACAATCCATTAAGTCTCCACTATCACAAATCTTAAAAACCTTAACACCTCTTATCTTTATTTCTTAGTATATTTATAACTACAATTGATTTGAGCTTATCACTAAAAGGCTTTATTTCCACCTCTTTGAACAGCATGAGAAAGCAATCCTCACCCGGCCATTCAAAATATAAAACAAAACAAACAGATGGCAAAAAACTAGAAACACACAGTTTTGAGCATAAAATAAGTTCCCAAGATTTCCCCCCAACTTAGCCTGCAAGTCACGATTTTATTCCATCACCTTCAAAGGCTTCCAAAAGTTCAGAGCACAAGAAGCGAAAGAAAAATAATAATGAAGCAGAGATAATATGTAGAAAGACAACTTTCAGTAGCACAAATACCTAAACTGGTGATGCCAATGGCGGCACTATCAGAGAATCATCAGCGCCTTCGCTTTAACGGAGGCGCACAGCTGGCATGTTACCTGCTTTGGCGGTGGTCGTATTCGCACGTTTGTGGGGATTCAGGCCGACGACCTGATCCCTTTCAATCAAACGACTCTACGTACCAGTTATGTACAGTGACAGCGAGTGGTCACGTGCAGATCTCCTGTTTTCAGCGCCATGTGAAGAATTCAGCCATTCATTTTACTTCAAGCAGCTGGCGGTTGACAAAAGTTTGGGAAAGCCAGGAGAAGTATTGCTGTTTATCCACCCGCCTTTTTGCAATTCCGCGTCTGATAAGATATTTTGCGTTGAATCGACAGCCATGAATTGATGCAATTTTGTCAATTGCCTGTGTCGAAATGACTCTGTGATTTCAAACGAGATCGGAGATATGATTAGATAAGACTTAGCATCTTGGATCACCTAAAAACTTATAACAATTGACAGACAGATAACATTCTATGCGTTTCTCCTTTAATCTTATTTATATATTTTTTTAGTGTAGTCATGGAAAAGGATTTATTTAAGGATTATCAAATCATGAAATAAAATAGAATAACTCATAATTATATAGGGGAAATTCAATGAAATAATAAAATATTGAATATATTTTTTAATTTACAATCTATCTCAATAGGATTCCAACATGCTAGTGTTGGGCACGTGGTGAAGCTCAAATGTAACGGCTCATGTTTTTGATTCTTGTAACTGTTCATATGCAGAAGCTTCTTCTTGTTTTGTAACCGATCTTATTATGGGTCGTTAAGTCAGTTTTCCTCAGACGGTTGTTAGGGCTTTTCAGGAGTCTTTTACACTATGTTTTTAATGCTGCTGTAGATAGAGACACAAATGTATGCAGAATACAGAGTGAGAGAGATGTATAATCTAGAATATTGTATGAATCCCCTTTCTTGGTGGATGTAGCCATATGATATGGTGAACCACGTTAATGTTCTGGTGTTCTCTGTCTGATATGATTTATGCTCTGTATTTTTATTCATTTCGTTATTGTTGCTACTCTAGTTTTGGTTTTGTTGTTTATTCATTGCAACAACAATTGGTATCAGAGCTATGTGTGAAGCTCGGTCCAGGAGATTGTTTGTGAAGACATTCAAAACTAAGAAATAATTCAAAATGGATGATACAGAAAAATGGAAGATCGAAAAATTTATAGGCCAAAACTTTGGACTTTGGAAGGTACAAATGGAGTCATTGCTTATTAAACAAGACCTGTCACGTGCCTTGGTGGGGAAGACAAAAGCGAAAGGTTCTATATCAGATGAAGACTGGGAAACAATAGATAAAAAGGCCAGGGTAACCATTTTCCTTTCACTGTCCAGTAATGTGTTGTTCAATGTATCTAACGAGAATACAACGAAAGAACTTTGGGATAAGCTCTCCAACTTATATGAGATTGCATCGGCCTCCAATAAGGTATTTATTATGAAAAAGTTGTATAATTTGAAAATGAAAGGAGGGGTTATGTCAAACCATTTGAATGAATTTAATACCCTTGTAACTCAGTTAACCTCGATGGGAATCAAGTTAGATGATGAGATTAAAGCAATCTTCTTATTGTGTTCATTACCCAATAGCTGGGAAGGTGTGGTAATGGTAGTGAGCACATTGGTAGCTACCAAAAGTAAACTCAGTTTTGATGACGTTGCAGCCACCCTTCTCAACGAAGACATGAGAAGGAAAAACCATGAATCTTCTTTCAGTGATGCTTTAACAATGGTCAGTACAAGTAACAGAGGTAGAAGCCAAGAAAGAGGTTGAAATGGTAATAGAAGAAGATCTAAATTTGGTTCACGATCGAAGTCTAGGGGCAAAACTGGTGCTTGTTGGTTTTGTGGTAAATTCAGACACACTAAGAAGAATTGTTGGAACTACGAGAAAGCTCAAGAAAAAGTGAGCACAAATAATGAAGCAAACACTGCTTGTAATAATATTTTGGTCCTATCAGCTAGTAACACAAATGCAGATTCGTGGGTACTTGATTTTGGTGCCTCATTTCATGCAACTTCATGTCGAAATCTTTTACAAATTTCCACGAAGGCACATTTGGTACAGCATTTCTTGGTGACAATAAAGAATGTAACATTTTAGGCAAAGGTGATATAACATTGCATTTGAAAAATGGAGATAAATTAATCTTGACGGATGATAGATATTTTTCCATGTTAAAAAGGAATTTAATTTCCATTAGTCAGCTTATAGCACATGGCTACAATGTTAATTTTTCTTTTGATTCTTGGAAAATTACAAAGGGGCTTCTAGTGTTAGCAAGGGGAAAGAAGCAAGGTACTCTTTATGTTTTGGAATGTTTTGATGAAGTGGGAGTTGCCTTGTCAGCTATGGATAGTGGGTCTGCAATATGGCACAAAAGGCTCGGTCACATGAGCCAAAAAGAACTACAAGTCATGCTTCAGCATAACCAACTTCCAGGCCTTACTTTCGTTGATTTAGAATTATGCGAACATTGCCTTTATGAAAAACAAACACAGACCAGCTTCTTGAGAATGGGACATGATCAGAAAACTACTCCATTGGAATTTGTTCATTCTGACATCTTCGGTCCAACTGAGGTAACTTAATTTGGTGGAGCTAATTATTTTGTAACCTTTCTTGATGACTACACACGTAAAGTTTGGATCTATATGTTAAATAAAAAATCAAAGGTATTTTCCAAATTTAAATTTTTTAAGGCTGCTGCTGAAAATCAGATTGGGCATAAAATCAAATGCCTACAAACAGATAATGGTGGAGACTATTGCTCTTCCGATTTTGATGCTTTTTGCATAGATCATGGTATTCGTCGGATAAAGGTAGTCCCTTATATGCCTAAGGAGAATGGTGCAATTGAGAGGTTAAATCATATGATTCTTGAGAGAGCTAGGTGTATGCTCTCCAATGTTGGACTGGGAAAAGAGTTTTGGGTAGAGGCATATAATACTTTTATGTATCTAATCAATCGATCTCTGTTGTCTAGGCTGGATTTTGACATTCTAGAGGAGAGATGGCTTGGAAGAAGAACATTTTATCATTATTTATGGGTGTTCAGTTGTGAAGCCTTTGTACATATTCTGAAAGACTAGAGAACTAAGTTAGATTTCAAGTCTAAGAGGTGTATATTTCTCGGCTATGGTGTAGATCAATTTGGTTTACACCTTTGGGATCCAATTGCAAAGACCATAATTCGTAGTCATGATGTTGTGTTTAATGAAATTTTTTTCCAGGTACACAACCTCTGAGTTTTTCACAAAATAAATTTGTTGATGTGGACTTGTATGATAATGGTAAGACTCACAGCACTCTGTTTCTTTCTCCTAACCTCTAGTCACATCTATACAATCTTAAACTATTGGTACCCCTATTTCTACTAGCATCATACCTTTTGTTATTTGTCCCATACCCCAAATTGGATCAACCCAGTCTCCTAGCGCTATGTTATTTCCACATGTGCATGCCTCTCCTCATATTGGAGCACAACCACTCCATACTCCATCGCCACCAGCTCTACATGAAATGCATCCTCTAGATGCTCAATCATAGCCACTTCAAGTTGATATATTTCCTTCCATTGGTGCAACCTAGCCTCAAACCACTTTTACGTTGATTCCACGAAGTCAAATACAAATAAATGAAGAATCGTTGCCTACTACAATCCAAACACAACCTCCCTCTAGTGTTTCACTGCCAACTTCAGGTCCAACGCAGCAAATACAAGGTTCGCAACATACTCCAACATCATCTCACAATCATTCGCAACCACTTGATATTACCCAGAATTTGTCTCGAACACAATAGGGAAGATAGGGCACAAGTGCATAGGGTAGTATGCACAGACAAGGGAGTTTGCTACAGACTCATCTACAATCTAAAATTGATGATGTTCAAAACTTATTACAAAGACTAAATCTGGACATAAACTCACAGCCTAAGCAAGCTCCTCAATTGAGGAAATCTACTCGTGAGAAGAGGCGGCCAACAAAATATGAGGACTCTGAGCTATTGCTCTCTGATTATGCAAAGTCAACAACATATAAACAAGCATGTAAGGATGAGAACGCAGTCAAATGGATGGCAACCATGAATGAAGAAATGGAATCGTTAAGAGTAAACAACACTTGGGATTTGGTTACTCTCCCACAAAATCGAAATCCTCTAAAGAACAAATGGGTTTATCATTTGAAAGATGAAGATGGAGGGGATAAAAGGTATAGGGCCAAATTAGTGGTCAAGGGGTTTGATCGGCAAAAAGGTATCGATTTTAATGAGATTTTTTCACCAGTTGTGAAAATGAATACAATTCATGTTGTGCTGGATTCAGCGGCTGTTTGGGATTTAGAACTTGAGCAACTTGATGTTAAAACAACATTTCTACATGGGGACATTGATGAGGAGTTATACATGGAGCAACCTGAAGGTTTCATCAAATTGGGTCAGGAGCATCTGTATTGCAAATTGTAGTGGAGTTTGTATGGGTTGAAGCAAGGCCCAACACAATGGTACCTTAAGTTTGACCACTTCATGACTAATAACAATTTTATTCGTTGTGAATTAGACCCTTGTGTTTAAAACAAGAGGCTTAATATCAGTGAGTTTGTCATTCTTTTGCTCTATGTTGATGATATGCTAGTTGTTGGTACTAGTCTTAAGATTATTGCTCAGTTGAAGCATCAATTGGCTCTTCGTTTTTCCATGAAAGACTTAGGACTAGCCAAAAGAATTCTTGGGATGCAAATATTTAGAAACAAAAATAGAAGAGAACTCAAATTGTCTTAAGCCAACTACATTACCAAAGTGTTGGATAGGTTTAACATGTCTCATGCAATATTTGTTTCTACTCCTTTAGTTGATCATTTTCAATTATCTTCAGCTATGCCTCTGAAAAATTAGGAAGAGGAAGATCATATGTGGCCTATTCCATATACATCTACATTCGACAGTCTTATGTATACAATCATGTGTACTCGTCCAGACATAGCTCACACAGTGGCAGTTGTGAGAAGATTCATGAGTCATCCGAGGAAATCACACTAGCAGGCAATTCAATGGATTCTATGATACTTAACAGGTACCTCACATTATTGTTTATGTTTTGGTGGCACTAATCTTCAACTTCATGGTTATGTTGATTCGGATATGGCTGGAGATTTAGATAAACTACGGTTTACCACTTGTTATGCCTTTACATTTTCTAGGGCTGCGATTAGTTGGGTTTGTTGGTTGCAACAAGTTGTAGCTTTGTCCTCCAAAAAAGCGGAATACATTGCACTCACGGAAGGAGGGAAAGAAATGATATGGCTCAAGCGTTTGTTGACCGAACTGGGCTATTCGACATCAGTCTTTCCATTATATTGTGACAACAATAGTGCTATACATTTAGCTAAGAATTCAGCCTTTCACAATCGAACTAAGCATATTGACCTCAGATATCACTTTATCTACCATGCTCTTGACGAAGGTAAGTTGCAGGTCGCAAATATTGATACGAAGGTAAATCTGGCAGATGCATTAACCAAGGTTGTTTCACGAGAGAAGTTTGAGTTTTGTAGAGCTTCTCTCGGTCTTATTCCATTGTGACACTAAATTTACCGAAGGGGATATCTCTCAGAGCAGCTTGTTTGTCATTCCCATTGATCTTCAAGTGGGAGATTGTTAGGCATGCGGTGAAGCCCAAATGTAATGACTCATGTCTTTGATTCTTGTAACCGTCCATATGCAGAAGCTTCTTCTTGTTTTGTAACCAATCCTATTATGGGTTGCTGAGTCAGTTTTCCTCAGACGGTTGTTAGGTTTTTTTAGGAGTCTTTCAAACTAGTCTTTTAATGTTGTTGTAGATACAGACACAGATGTATGCAAAATACAGAGTGAGAGAGATGTATAATATGGAATACTGAATGAATCCCCTTTCTTGGTGGTTGTAGCCATATGATATGGTGAACCACGTTAATGTTTTGGTGTTCTCGGTGTGATATGATTTATGCTTTGTATTTTTATTCATTTCGTTATTGCTGCTACTCTGTTTTTGGTTATGTTGTTTATTCATTGCAACAACAACTAGGACCTAGTTGCTTAATTACAAATATATAAAATCATGAAGCAGAAATTATATTTCAATGTAATCTCATGTATAAATTCATTCTACTTTATTTATTCATTCTAATAATCTTAATGAATGTATACATATCTAATCTCAATCTTAAAGGTGATATAACTCAACCACAAGGTAGTGTGAACATCAATCACTCATAAAATGTGTAGTTGGCTAGATGTATGGTTGAATCTCTCAAATCAAATATAATGTTGAAGTATTTTTTTGGATGCGCACCATATACACTATTAAATCTTACGTATCTTTCTATGCTTTCTTTTACTAACATAAATTATAGAAATATTGGAAAAGCCACAAACACTAAACTAGATATAAAACTGTTAAACACGGTAAATTTTAGAGACCAATTGACGATATTGAGATGATATAAATCGGTGACAAAGAATGAATTATTGTATGTACTTTGTAGAATGTTTTAAAACTGACAATGCCTTACAAAAAGGGATCACGGATTTCGCACGTTTTCGGGGATTCGAGCCCACGACCTGACCCCTTTCAATCAAGCAGCTGGCGGTTCGGACAAAAGTTTGGAAAAGCCAGGAGAAGTATTGCTGTTTTTACACCCGCCTTTTGGCGATTCCGCGTCTGGTAAGATATTTTGCGTTGAATCGACAGCCATGAATTGATGCAATTTTGTCAATTGCCAGTGTCGAAATCACTGTGATTTCAAAAGAGATCGGAGATATGATTAGATAAGACTTAGCATCTTGGATCACCTAAAAACTTATAACAATTGAGAGACGGATAACATTCTATGCGTTTCTTTTTTTTTTTTTATTTATATATTTTCTAGTGTAGTCATCAGTAATCACGAAATAAAATAAAATAATTCATAATTATATAATGGAAATTCAATGAAATAATAAAATATTGAATATATTTTTTAATTTACAATCTATTTCAATGGCATTCCAATATAATAAGATTCAGTTGTTTGGTTATAAATATATAAAATCATGAAGTATAAATTATATTTCAATGTAATCTCATGTATAAATTCATTCTACTTTATTTATTTCATTCTAATAATCTTAATGAATATATATATATATATATCTAATCTCAATCTTAGAAGTGATATAACTCAACTACAATGGTAGTGTGAAGATCAATTACTCATAAAATGTGCAGTTGGCTAGATCTATGGTTGAATCTCCCAAATTAAATGTAGTGTTGAAGTATCTTTTTTGGATGTACACCATAAACACTATTAAATCTTATGTATCTTTCTATGCTTTCTTTTGCTAACATAAATTATAAAAATATTTCAAAAATCATAAACACTAAACTAGATATAAAATTGTTAAGCATGGTAAATTTTAGAGACCAATTGACAATATTGTGATGATAAAAATCCGTGACAAAGAATGAATTATTGTATGTACTTTGGAGAATGTTTTAAAATTGACAATGCATTACAAAAAGGGGTCACGGATTTTAGTAACTTCAGTAAATCATTTTGAAGTAGCTATCAACCGGCTGTTTATAGAAATCTAGAAAGAGTATACATAAACCAGCACTGCCATTGCTATCTATTTTATACTATTTACAGACATGACTTTGTAGCGATCATTTCATTAAAGAATTTAGTTAAATGTTGTTTGACATGTCGGTGCATGTTACGAGCACTTTCCTTTCATATGATGTATTGGAACAATCCAAAAAAAGCACATAATTCCATCATCTTTTTCACATCCCGTAAAAAGAAAATTGATTAATACTTTGGTCGTAGATTCGGGATTTTAAATTTTTGTTTACGTGTCGCTTGGGCCCATTACCCGCCTGCCCAATTTGGCAGGATTACCCATATTTTGAGCAAAGTCAAGATCGACAAGTAAAGATATTTTTTCCCGCACACTCAGTAACTTTCATCGTACAGAAAATTGAGCAGAGATGAAACTATAAGAAGCTTACCTCTTCCTACATTGATCTCCACACTGCAAATCAACAATGAAAACCAATAGTCTTTTTGCTTTGGTCATCATTCTATGTTTTACAGCTTCCAATGGGCAACTCAATGAAGCATTCTATGCCGAGTCATGTCCCCTTGTATTGACTACAGTTAAGACTGCTGTTGCTGCAGCTGTGGCAAAGGAGATAAGAATGGCTGCATCGTTGCTCCGCCTTCACTTTCATGATTGTTTTGTAGACGTAAGAATTTAATCTCTATATTGTTAGAATTTCACTTCTATTTTGGTTTTTTTAATAGATCTGTAAGTAACTTGAATTTTCTTCTTTAAAGGGATGTGATGGATCTATACTGTTGGATGATACCCCGACATTCACTGGAGAAAAGACTGCTAGAGAAAATTTCAATTCTCTGAGAGGGTTCGATGTGATAGACAACATCAAGACTGAGGTGGAGGCTGTTTGCAGTGGGGTTGTGTCTTGTGCTGATATTGTAGCCATTGCTGCTCGTGATTCAGTTGTACTTGTAAACACTCTTCCCTTCCCTTCCTTGCCTTCTTTACCTCGTTTTTTTTTTTATTATGAGTTATTTCTCTGGATTTTACTGTGTATAGCTTATTTGTCTCAACGTTACCGATCACATTCCATGATCCATCATCAGGATTTCACATTTTTCTTCTACAACATTTTTTCATTCTGATAATGGATCATGGAATGTGCTCCGAAATATTGATGCAAATAAGCTACACAGTGAAATCTAGAAAAAACATTCATTGAATATGAACTGTGGAAATCTAATATCTTAATAGACAAGCTTTTTACCCATAACCTTTTAACTTATTGTGCGGAATATAAAGTGTTATTTACAATTTTGTTTTAAGGACCTTGGCCAATCTTATTTGTGGGCTATCTTTGTGCTTGTGATTGCTAGACGGGAGGGCCAACATGGCCAGTACAGTTAGGAAGAAGAGACTCAACTACTGCAAGCTTAAGTGATGCCGACGCCAATCTACCTTCATTCTCTTCAGATTTAGCTACACTTATCTCTGCATTTGATGCTCAAGGCCTTTCTGCTAAGGATATGATTGCTCTTTCAGGTATTCGCAAGTTCTGAATTCAGATTTTAGTTGAAAATGTTCATGACAGGGCTAATAAGCAAGTATTTCAGGTGCCCATACGCTTGGTCGAGCAAGATGCACCAGCTTCAGATCTCGCGTCTTCAATGACAGTAACATCGATTCTCCATTTGCCACACTTCTTCGGTTAAACTGTCCAAGCAATGGTGGCGATGACAATCTGGCACCTCTAGACCAGGTCACTCCCGTTGTCTTTGACAATAATTATTACCTAAATCTGATAAACCATAAAGGACTCCTTCATTCTGATCAAGCACTTTATAGTGGTGGTTCTTCGGATGCTTCGGTTACTACTTACGTTGGCAATCCAACTGCCTTCTTTAATGATTTTGCAGCAGCCATGGTGAATATGGGGAATATCTGCCCTCTCACTGGTGACTGTGGAGAAGTTAGAATAAACTGTAGGATAACTAACTGAAATGTATTCAGTAAAACCTCGACACAACAGTGTGGATGGTTTGAAAGGTTGCTAAAGCTTCCTCTTTTATAATTTCTATTTCGTCTTATTAATAATGTTTGGCAAAACAATGTAATATAAATCCATGTTTTTAAGGAAATAAATCAGTGTGAGAATTTGGAAAGCCCACAACCTTCTGTTTCAAACATTGAAGTAATTCGTTCTTGGAGATTGTCAGAATATTTATATTCTGAAAAATAAATTGTGGAGGTCTCAATGTTCTAATAATTTTGATCTCATGAATACCTTTCAATTTTTATTTTACAGCATGTCACGTAATAAATTATTTATACAAGATATTTATTCATTAAAAAAAATTTATTTTATTAAAAATCAATTATTTGCAACATAAAATTATTATTTAATATTTAACAATTTAATATTCAAATAGATAATTGTCTATAAAAAAAAAAATTCTTAAATTTAAATTTTAAGATTTAAATTAAAAACAATAATAAAATGTTCAAATTATTATCTTGTGTATCTCTTGTATTTTTTTTTTTGTATATAACATTGTTAATATGTCATTTTGATATCTTAGATTTTTTATGATTAACTCTTAGACATTATAGATCTTGGGTAGCCAATTTTTACATCAAATACAATTTAAAGATTTCTTGTATATTCATATTACCTTGAGGACCATCTAAAAAATTAATCAATTGATCACCTAGTGTTCTAGGGACAACTAAATAGGAAAAAAAATCTATTTATATGTTCAATAATCTTTAGTAATTTATTCATTGATATTTACACTTTTATTTGATTTAATCCATATTCCATTTCTATCGGTTTGTAGTTAGGAAAACGGTCTAACCTAGAAATTATGATAGTATGTGCATTTGTTACATTTTGTTTCACTTTATTTCCTTTTGACTTCACAAGGGTTTCATCTCTTTTATATTTTTCTTCTTTCCATTGAATCTATTTATTAAATTTATTTGAGCTTGCAACTTTATTCTTGTCTTCAAAAATATTACCATTAGCTAGAAGCATCTATTCCTTTTTAATTTTGGGCACAAACCTCTTCTATAATATGGTGTTTTTAGTTGTCTAGCCCTTCTCTTTTCTTGGGTTCCTACTATTGGAGATTTTGTCTCAAATTCTATGCTAATTTTTTTCTTTCATTTCTCAAAATTTGGGCTACAACATTAACCTTAACATCAATACTAAAACTATTCTTGATGAAAATAATTGAAGGCTTGAATCTCTTGTATACTTACCATATGAGATTCTTTAGGTGGGGAAAATAATGGTTTGAAACTTCATTTTCATTTGATTCATTGATGTGATCATAATCATATGGCTCTTTAGCAACAAAATAAGTAACATATTCACAATATAAATATCCTCATGTCATTTAGGTTCATAGTATTCATCCTTTTACAATATTACAATGTTAATTACATATTTAGTAGGGTCATGTAGCATATAACAAGAATACAACTAAGATATTTATTCTTGCATATTTATTTCATCCCTCAGTGGATTATTCTAGTTTTATTATCATGTGATCTATAATTTTGATGCCTTGGTGCTGGATTTTTCTAATTTGGATTAGGATTCCTTAAATAATAATTTTTATAGGGCATAGTAGATAGGCATGGTTTCTCATTACTATGTTATCCAACAATATGAGGTGGTAATATCCTTTTCATTCTTTGTCACTTTGTACGACATCAATACACCCGTAATATTGTCTAACTTACCATTAGTGGACAATTTATTGTTTGAATTACACTTATTAGGTGTATTATATTTCATATATTCCCTCTTGATATGTTTTATTGATGTATTCATATTCCCTTCAATGTTATTGGTATGTTTCCATATCAAGAGTAGGCATTGTGGATGTTATCCCTTTCATATTCAATATTAAAATTATTATTGTATATAAATTATTTAAGATAGAGTCACCAATCTTCACACTATAAGGTATTATGATTTGAGTCCTCATTGTTGGGATTTTTCAACAGGACAGATAAATTAAATTTACCAATTACAAATTACAAATCAAAGAATAATAAAAACAGATTCACAGGGAATTTTTTAACGTGGTTTACCCAAAGTGGGTTACATCAATAAACAACAATTCAATATATCTTAATTTCCAAAAAAATAGAGTACAATATTTCATTAAACCCATAGCAATATTCCAATTGTGTGTAACTCAAAATTGCTACAGTCTATTTCCACAACACTTGTTGTTGCATGCTCATACATAAACTATGATCCACTACCCATGTGCTATTATTGTGTGTTCTTTCTATGCATGATTTTTTAACTTCAATTCAACATGTTGTTGCATGCTATTCACATTCATGTTGTGACTATCCAGCTTTCATCTATAAAGAAAAACTATTCATTTTGGGCACTTCCAAAACTATTTTCTAATAGAAAACTGTAACAAATTTATTTATTAAGAATAATGAATTTTTTCTTTGGGGGAATTTCCCCAATAGCCCCATTGTGGGATTTTACCTTTGGCCCCTATTTGGAGAATAGGCCTCGTAGACCCTGTAGGAGGGGCTCTGCCCCCTTGCACTCCCCCATTTATTAATTTGGGAAAAAAATGTGGCTTTTAAAGTGGCCAAAATATTAACACTAAATCATGATCAGGCTCCAGAGACCAACACTCATTAGATGTTTGAGAACGCCTCAAATATTAGATAATACCTTGAATACCAAACAATAATTTAACAAGTTCCCAAGAATGATGTCATTGATTGGTTCTTGAAACTACATTCCCTACAAACCTAAGGACTAGACCTCAAAATCTAGACATAGGAGTAAAGTTAATTTAAGATGGTGATATAACCCTACGATCATAATGCAGGTACTTATCAACCAGTTGTTAAGAAAGGATGACTCTTATTAATTCAAAATTTATGAGATGTAGGAGGGTTTTCCTATAGGTTTAAAAATGGACAATTAAAGATAAATGAAACTAATTTATTGATATCCTAGAAAAATATACCTTATTTATGTCTAAATGCCCAAAGAATTCATCACTAAATATTATAGCATTGATAAAATAACGTAAAAAACCTCGAAAGTAGATTTAACAAGCTATATATTCATGTAAACATTGACCAAATTAAGCATTTACAAATCTAAGCTTGGTGTGTAGAAATGAACTTTGACCATGAAAATAAACCCAAGATCTACAAACCTTCTATACCTATAGAGAAAGATTCACCTTGATATTTTGATTTTCCATAAATATTGATAGTATCAATAAGTTGTAACACCTTTTTGATGTTGCTAAACAAATATATTCTCCTTATAACAATCCCTTGGATCTAATTTGTAATTTTCAATAAAAAACTGGAATGCATTATGTAGTGAATGCAAAAGGTAGTGTCCTAATCAAGATAACTTGAAATTTGGAGAAAAATATAAATGGGTTATGCAAAGACCTAATGTAGAGCTATGGTTTCATGATTGATTAACAAAGATACAATGCTTATAGTATGTTGAGCTAATATGATGTCACAATAGAGGCAAGGTTCATTTTTGAGTATAACAAGTGATGGATATTCAGTTGATAGTTGATGATCGTAGAAAAATTTACATATTTGTTGTGAATTGTGTGGTGATGATGTGGATGAAAAATGGAAATTATGGGCCTATGTGTTTCGCTAGTAATATTAGAGAGAAAGGTTAATATCGGTAGGACTCTAAAGAGTCTCTGCCCGATATGACGATGTATCTCTAATAGTGTAAAGTAGCAGTCAATGGATGAACAAGATTGATAATGCTAGTTTAAAGATGACTAATATAATGATCATGTTTTAAACATACCGAGATGAATGGAGAACCATGGATTATGGTGCATAGAGACAAAATCAATCATCAAAATTTTAAGGTGAAGGATTCAAATGGCTAAGTCCATGTAAACATGATTTTTGATTGGCAGATCACTAGGAAGAGAGAATTAATTGGCTCAACTACCTTTGCAACCAATACAAGAAGGAATCTGATTCATTGGGTAGTGACATCTAGTTCACCATATCAACATAAGGTCAAAATAAGATCGAATTACCAGGGAATGCATTAAATGCAAAATAGGGTTAGGGTTTGTTGAAGGCTATAATTTGCAAACCAACAAATGGATTTGATGTTGTATCAGGTAGCTTCAATGAGAAGATCTTAATTAAAGATATGTCCCGACTATGAGTGGCTCGAGGCATTGATTGTATTCTAGGGTTAGGGTTTTGGAGAACGTCATGGTCAATAGACTAGAATTTGAATTTGATTGATTGGCTCAATGGACAAATATATTCCTAAAGAAGGTAGCGAGGAAAAACTAACAAAATTATCAACATGCATTGGTTGGTGGTGCACAACTTGAGGAAGGTATTTTAGGATTGAAAAGAAAAGAAGAAAAAACAAACAAATTGTCTAAGAGTGTATTTTTTGAAAGAGTTGTGAAGTGTGTGAGTCAAGGTTGTAAGAGAAGAAGAGAGAGAGAAGGGTATGTAGTCACAAATTGTAGAGAGTGGATTTATAGATAGAGAATGCACTAAGCCTAAATAAGTGCAAAAATCAGAGATTCTGATCTATGTTAACATTCAGTGAGTATAAAAGAGAATGTTCTATCTTGCTACACCTTCAAAGTAAAACACCTTGATTATGTCTTTCTTTTTTGTTTGCTTCTACTCATTAAATATAGTGCAATACACAAAAGGGTATATGTTACTAAGTAAATAAAATATGCAAATTGATCAAGGTGCAGAGCAAAAATACAGAGGTGCAAAAGAGAGGATTGTGTGTTGCAGAGATAGCAACAAAGTGTTGAGCAATTGCAAACGAGTTGCAACATTGAATTGTGTTCAAAAGAAATTTTTTAATTTTGTAATTGTAAATTTGATTGGTTTGTGCCATCGGATAACTAAGTTGGTTCTTAGTTTGGTGAATTGGTATCTCCTTAGAGTTGATTCTCCTAAATTGGGGAATTGTTGCTTCATTAGGGTTGGTTCCATTAAATCTATGTAACTGAACTTTATTCGTGAGGCTGGATTAGGATAAAGATCCTAGCAGCATTTTTCACCATGGTGTTTTCCAATCTTGGGTTTTTCATGTATACTTGGTGTTATGTGATGATTTTGTGTGTGCATGCTTATGCATTTGTATATTAAGTCATTATCTGGACATTAAGAATTTAAGTAATCAATCTACACTAAGATTTAAGGAATTTAAATTTGAATATCCACTAATTCATCACCCCTCTCAATAGACTGTTGTGTTCCAACAATTGGTATCAGATCCAGGTTCCCTAGGAGAAGCTTAATCTAAATTTTGATTGGGTGGCACAATTGATTTATTCCCTTTAACATTCACACTAGCTAATTGGTTGACATTAGAATTGATCAATTCTTACACTTCATGCTTAAGACACATATTTTTGTACCATATCTAGGTGTATAGTGATACTGGGTATGTGCAGGATCATCATGAAAAAAACAGGCCCTTAAGTGGCAATAAAAATCAAGAAAATCAGATTTAGGCAACTTGACGTAAAAATTTGAATAAGTTCTCTATATTATTTCAAAAATATGTAAGAATAGAATCTATAGAAAATTGAATGTAGTTTCTAAACTACTAGGTTTATTTAAAAAAAAATCTATTTGGTGAAAATTTGAAATTTCAATGCAATAGTACTTAAATTTCAGGGAAAAAATAACAAGTAGGTGTCTATCTGACCACACTAACCACAATAAAATGATAATATTTTTTTATAATATTTTAGATATAAGTAGGGAACTCATGTCTTGATGTGATGCATATTTTTTTGTATTTTTTTTCCAAGTAAATAATTAATTATGAATTTTTATTACAAAGTTTTAAAAATATGAAAACTTGTATGTCTAACCACCTTAACTTGGTCAAAACTTCATGAAATTCAATATATAATTTTTTCATCCTATATTATGTGAATCATATAATGTGACACATGTTTTGGATTCATAAATGTGATACTGTTTGAAATTTATAGATGTTTTTCAATCAGCCTATCAATCAAGACTTTAGTCCTAATTCAAATAGAAAATGAATAATAATTATTTATTAAATTCAAAATAAAGAATAATTTATATTGGTGGCAATATGAGAATCTCCTTTAAAAACCCTTTTCGTTTCATCGATTTTGGGTAAAAAAAATTGTCGTCAGCCACATGGGCCTTCATATGACTCAGATATCTCCACTTTTAGGCCCATCATGATCCTACACATACCCTATTGAAAAAATGATTCAACATTAAATGAAGGAGCTAATGGTTTGGTGGTATCAATAGGTCAAATGGGATGAAGTTGTATCATGTTTGTATTAAGCAATTAGAACATTATATCATGAAGAGAATTGGGAAATTATGAAAATTGTCTACTTCCTACCTTAATTGATATGGTATTGTAGATGTAGAAGCAACTTGTGTACGAATGCTATTGGAAGATGTAGGGGAGTATTTTTATTAATTTTTAATTTTTTTTTTTGTAAATGATTGATAATTAGATTGAGGCATAACTTTAGTTTTAGTATTAGGATTTGATGAAGGTGTTCCTTCATATTAACTAGCCAAAATTTGATAATCACAAAGATCCATGCATAAATATGTGAATGAAGGATATCTCAACAACAAGATATTATCTCAAATTTTAGGTTGTAATTTCCCAATAAATACTCTTTGCATATTGGCATCCAAGAGAGAATATGCTATTTGAGAATAAAGAGCTTGATATCATCCTATAAAATAGATCACTTTTTCGTAAGGTCTTTGTTTATAATGGACAACATTGGTTGATGTAATTTTAGGTCCAATGTTTTCTTGAAAATTTTGAAAGATTCACTAACAAGTTGCATAAAGGTAGTTATTGAATTATTATGTAACAAAAAACCCATTCTAAGGCCATGTCTTTGAATGGTCAATGAAATATTTTAGATAAGAGACAATCTTCAAAAATGAAATCACTATGTAAAGTGCTAAAATCTAATACATGATTATTGGGATCTCCTTTCCTAGTATACTTCTCAATGCACGGTATCTCAATGTTTTGGAGAATACATGTTTTTAAGATGGTGAATGTGTAGGATGTCAAAATCTGCAAGATAGGCTTAAACCATTTCATGTTGTTAGCACAAAAGTCAGTTTAAATCAGCAAACCTAAACATCCCTATGAAATATGTAGAATCATGTTAAACCATACAAACGAAAACAATGCAAAAAAACATGAATCCTTCCAATCCCATAGTGGATTGGTGCTATCCTTTGTGTAGAAGGCAGCCCTTTCCCAATCCCTTGATAAGCAAAAATTGCCAAATGATGGATGATAGACAATGAGATGCTAAGTGATCTCAAGTTGCCTAAAATGATAGTGCTCAAATTGAAGATTGTAAATGATGAAGAGCAAGATTGATTCTCAAGTGAAGAGAATGACCTTGCATAAAGATGTGTTGTTTGTTTAAGGAGAGAAGCCTTCAACTTATAGTTGAGCTTGAAGAGAGGAGAGGCCAAATTGATGAATGTGGGATCATTCATGGGCCAATGACAAGGTGCCACTTGTCAAGTTGTGAGAGGGTGAGGAATGTGCAAGTCTTGGCCCATGTGCCAATTTGAAATTTGAATTTGAATGACTTGACATGTTTTGGGGGGATGAAAGGTGCAATAAATGCTATGTTGACTTGTGCAAATAGCATTTAAAACCTTGTTGGAAGGGACAAGTCCCTTTTGGGGGGAAGATTCAAAATGGAAGAATATTCCATTTTGATGCCATTTTGAATGTAATTAGAGGAAATAATAAATCAAATAAATGATTTATTGGTGCAAGTGGGTGGGTTAGTTAGGAGTTTAGATTTGACTCTAGTTGAGTCAAAAGCTAGAGAATGGTAATCATGATTAGAAGTTAATTAATGTAGATTAATTAACTTAGGGGATTTTAGGGATTTGATATTTGATTTTAAATCAGTTTGATTTATTAAATCAAATAAGAAGAACCTTAGGAACTTAATTAAATAATTTGATTTATTTAATTAAGCTTGATGAACCTTAGGATTAAATCAATAAATTGCTTTAATTGATTAGTAGAAGAAACGAATGCATGATGTTAGTTACAGTGGAATGCATAATGTTATTTTTGGATGTCTACATTTTGCCCCTCTTTGAAACAATGTACTCATTGCATTGGTTCAAAGAATGATTTTACCGACATCGAAATTAAAAATTCTTTGGTTTTTTAAGATGCCCCAGTGGAGAATAAGTATGTTAGTACATTGCCCCCTCGAGAGATCGAGCGAAAAGATACAATTTGAGGTGGATCTCATGATAAAGAGGTTCAAAATGGATGTATGGATTGTGAGACTATATGATCTATATGATAATGATGATGAAAATGAGACGTTTGGAAGATGCTTAGAATAACAAATCTATATTATCCTAAACATGTTAAATGATTATGCAATGCATGTGAGATGGATGAGATGGATGATGATATGACATGATTATGCAGGATGAGAGTGCAAATGCAGGATGGATGCATTGTTAGCTTGAAAGAGGATGGAAGAACAAGAGAGGATAGAAGAATGAGAGGGATCAACCCTTGAATCCAAGAAGATGCAGAATTTCAACAAGCCAACTTTATTAGGGATCATGATGAAAGATGATGTATTGCTTATCCAGGAATGGGAGATAAAGAGCGTAACTTTCTTTATGTTTGATAACACACATAGGGGCGATGCATCAAGGTATTAAGAACTAGGATGGAGTTGCGCCTAGTGTGATGGACTCTGACTCGACAATCAGATAGGAGTGCTCTTGTTCACACTTGACATATGGAAACCTTGCTAAGACGGACCCAACAAAGAAAAGTATTCGCCAAGTTATTTTACAAGAACATCCAACAAGCACATCAGATAAAAAGATAATGATCATTGCCCCATTCCTTTCTCTCTAAACCTGTTTTGTTTAGGCATCATCGAGAGGTCCTTGGAATGAGCACAAAATAAGATAAGTCTAAAAAGACCAAGATAAAGTAAACAAACAAGCTAATGTTCTTCGTATCGCTAGCCAAGGCTAAACTACTGTGGGGTACCTGATGCTTATGTCCATCGCAGGAAAGCTTCATCCTAAGACATGTAGTGATCAGGGTTTTGGTGAGACTGATTGCGTGATAAGCTATTAATACTCCGAGTTGACCAACTTGTTGACTTACAGATCTAGACTTGAGACTCTGATGATTAGGTGTTCACTTTGGAACCTGCTAGACTTGCTTCTGAATGCTTCACCAAAGGATGAAGGCAACGATTGATTTATTAGGATTGACGATTATTGTGAGTGAATGCGAGATGAAACGAGTGCACCATTTTGGGTTTTTCAGATATTTGGATGTTTTTGGTGTTTTCGAAATATTTTGAGGTTGTTTTGATTTTTGGATTTTCCAATGTTTTTGGTATTTTCAAGACTTTATGAATGTTTTTTGGATTTTGTGTCAATTGACTTGACTGCAGATGAGATAGATGGGCAAATGGATGCCAATGCGACGGACGCATAAAGAATGACCTAAAGGTAAAAAAGATAAGCAAACGAATGCCAATGCGATGGACGCCTAACTAGATGGGAAAACGGATGCCAATGCGACGAATGCATAAAGAATGACCTAAATGTATAAAAGATAAGCAAACGAATGCCAATGCGACAGACGCCTAACTAGATGGGCAAATGGATGCCAATGCGACAGACGCATAAATGAATGGGAAAACGGATTGCCAATGCCTAAGGACTGACCCTAACCGTCCCGGGGGATGATCAAAGATCAACCTTGCCTATGTTCAAGCTCAGAGATGACGTAGTTCGACAAGGTGAAAGACTGACAAGACTAAATGATGAAATTTTTGAAGATTTTTTGATATTTTGACATGTTTTTGGATTTTTTGAATGATTTGGATGTTTTTGGATTTTTGATGGATTTTTTGAATGTTTTTGGATTTTTTGATGAGTTTTTCTGAATGTTTTTGGAATTTTCGCATGATTTTGACGATTCGGATATGGACATGATATGATATCAGTGCTTTGTTTTGGGATTTTGTTGAAAACCAAGCTTTAATGTTGATCAATCGGACTGATGGATTGATAGTTTGACTAAGTGTGTTAAGTCAAACAAAAGTGATAATGCACTCGTAAGTTCCAGGAAGTTGTGTTATCCTAGAGTAAACTCGTACAAAAAAGATAATTTGGCTAGGTGTGTTAAGCCAAACAAGGTGATTATGGTTTTGATAATTTGGCTAAGTGTGTTAAGCCAAACAAAGTGATGATAATGAACTTGTAAACCCAAGGAAGTTGTGTTATCCTAGAGTAAACTTGTGCACAAGATGATAGTTTGACTAAGTGTGTTAAGTCAAACAAGATGATGATTGATTGGATTCGATTGATCAATGATGAAGCTTGATTTGGAACAAAATAGCTTTGATGATTTGATGTGACATTGAAGTACACATTAGATGCGACTGATATGATTGTTTGGATTGATACTCGACGAAAGGTAGAGCATGATAAGGAATGTCTTCTTGTCAAAATATGCCATGGGCTAGTGACTTGGATTTTGGTTCACAAATGCTTTGACCAGGTTGATTTCACATTTTCCAATGTTCGGATCACTTCATGAGTTGGATGATATACATCAAGATTTATTCTTGAAGCAAGATGCAAATATTTGCCCCTAGTGTCTAGCAATGTTTGAATGGCCATGGGTGGATTCTTGGATATGAATGGATATGGATTATCTTGCGATAAGATAAGGTGTTCAAATAGAGGAATGCTCATTCGGATAATGCTTCAAGGCTCAGATAGTGTTGGATATGATGGGATCAATGAAAATGACCCATGTCAAGATGTTTACCATAAACAAGTGTAAAGTGTGCTCCAAAATTTTATCAAGATCAAGGTAACTTGGACCTTCGATGTGTTGGATAAATGGTTCATGGAAGAACGAATGATATGCATGGAATGCTAGCTTTATTATAGATGCGATAAGATGCTTTCTCCTGAATTGGTGCACGTAGATGCTCGATTCTACACATGACGCCTGTTTGCCAGGTTTTCATCATGGTACCTATCCAAAGCGCCACCGAAGCGGTTTTCACTAGAGGATGATTTTTTTCTTTACTGTTTTCAATCCTTTTTCTGATTTTTTTTTTGGATTTTTTGTATTTTTTGTATTTTTTTGTTGTCACCAAGATGCCTGTTTGCCAGGTTTTCATCGAGGTAACCATTTTTTCAGGACTTTTTCTGATTTTTTGTATTTTCTGAGAGATTTTAAGCTGATGTTGAACCACCTGGTGGTGCTGATGTTGATGCTTCTGTCATAACGTGCCATCGATATCCTGCTTGTAGAAGTTGTCTTGCCAAGATACGTGCACTTGAATGCAACTTTTGAGAAATTTGTTCTGCTTTACTGATACTAGAGTTAACTTTGTCTTTGTGCGCACATCACGATAGAGTGCCTTTTGAATCCTTATGATGAAGGGTCGCTGCCAATACATGGTCAATGTGAGAATTCGCTATCATGTGTGGAGGCATGGATGGAGTGTGTTTAGGTATAAAAGATGGATTGGTTGACAGTTTGGAGCATTTGACTCTCCAAACTTGGGAAGATGAGTAATAATGGGTGGATATGGAATTGTACGTGGAATTAGGACCAACTACTTGATACACTTTGTATGTCGCTTGAGAAGCATGCTTTTTCTTTTGTGAAAATCTTTGATGGATACTTTTCCCTTTTTCATTTTGCCCCATAGTTTCTTTGACTAATGGAGTTTGATAAGGATAGTCATTCTTTGTATTCTTTGGTATCCATATGTATTTTATTTGTCCTTCGTGCTTCCTAGCTTCATTCTTCATTCTTTGATTCAAATCTTTCTTTTGTTGTTGGTCCCAATTTGTGGATGGGGTGATAGGTGGATGGAGATTCATGACGTGATGGGTTGTAGTATTAGCATCAGTTTCATCATAAGGATTCTTCATGCTCCCTATGTTGATGTTTGCTCGAGACAAAGTTGCCCCCAGTATGGTAATAGTATTACTGATATGTTGAGATCCCTTAATTGTCGAGTAACCAAGGCCTTGATGCTTAGGATTACCAAAAATTTGCACTGGTTCTAGGATACCCTGTTCATGTAGGCCCAATCCTTTGCCTTGATAATTCATTTGTTGAAACATTTTATTTTCCATAGGATATGATTTACCTTGGAAACAAGGTGTTTCTCCTTCTCTGCTCTGTCGTGGACCTTCAAAAGTGTCAGCTTCTTTATTGATGAGATACCTAGCCTTTAAAAAGGTGAGTGATCCAAGTTTATAAGTGATAGGATCTTCTGCATGTGGGATGACTTCCTAATTTATCTCTTTAGCTTGATCTTGTGTCATATCAGATTGTAGTGCTTCTTCAAGAAGTGTTGATGCTTCACTGTCATTGTAAAAGTCTTCCTCATGATTTATTCTTGATATGCTTTTAAATGATTTTTCTGATTCACAACTTTTGTAGAAACCTTCTTCATGACCCATTTCTGATATGTCTCTACATTTTTCTACATCTTGATCATGTGTAAAAATGTTAAGAGTAGGAGACTCTTGTTCGTTGGTAATGATTTGAAGAGTATGAGACTCTTGTTTTTGAAGATCATCCACGTGTCCATCCAAAGAAAGCATCTCATGGGTAGATGGAGGAGTATGTGCTATGCGGATATGGTCATCATTTGCAACATCATGTATAGATAGGAGAGTGTCCATTATATCATTGTAGTAGCTTGGAGATACAAATTCTTGATCTTGAGTGATTTCAGGAATTGCTTTCAACATGCTTTGGATCAAGTTCTTGACATGGATTTCTTTCTTGGATATCTTCATTAGGCATAGGAAGTGGATTAATATCCACTTGTTCTTTGAATGGATTTGGATCAAGTGTTGAGATAGGGATTCCTTCAATATCTTTAACCATGAGGTCAAAGGATGTCAATATGTTGTTGGAAGGGCCATTGCTAGACCTTGATGGAAGATTTTGATCATGCTTTGGAATAAGTTCTTGAAATATGTCCTCTGACTCATTAGGTGATGTAGAGACATTGTCAACATGATCATTGGTGGATGGATCTTGGTTTATGTCAATGGGATCAAATAATTTTAACACATCTTGAAATAGATCACTAAAAAGTGGCTATTGATGAACGACGATTTGATCAATGGATGGGGTAGACATATCTTCAATGTGCTCATTGATGGATTGATTTTGATCATTGTTTTCAACAATTTTGGTGGAGGGATTGTCAATGTTCTCAAACATAGGATCAAATGATGTTAATGTTTCTTGGATTGGATCATTGTTGGGTATCGTCAGTGAGTTTTGATCGTGATTGAAAAGTGACTCTTGGTGTGTGATGATTTGATCATTGAATGAGATGGGAACATCTTCAATGTGTTCATTGATGGATAGATCTTGATCATTGTTTTCAACAATTTTGGTGGTTATCTATTGCAAGCTTTGTTGAGCGGGTAAGGCCTGCGTTTGCTGCTGAGCCAACAACGCTTGTTGTTCATCATGTTGTTTTTGTGCCAACAATGCTTTTTGTTGGGCTCTTTGTTGTGCTACTTCTTCTTGGATTGCTTGCAATAGTGCGTAGAATTCTTCTTGCGCTTGCGCTTGTTGGGCTACTTGAGCCTCTTGTGCTTGCTGAGCAACTAGCTATGTAGCTTGTTGGGCTTGGAGTGCCTTTTTGCGGGAAGCTTCTTGCAACATGATGGAGAATGAATTGGTCATGCTGTGCTTTGGCGGTGGTGGTGGAATGGGAATGGTGCTGATTGTTGGGGTTGCTTGGATGGTTTCCATCTGTTGTTGCGATATCGATGGCAAAATGGGATGATTTGGTATGATGTTTTGATTTGGAATGATAGATTGAAATTGAACATTGTTGTGGTTGGGAATCATATTGCTTGGATTTAGGTAACTTTGATTTTGCATGGGGTTACCTTGACTTGAATCAACATATGGAGTTGCCAATATATTGCTAGGATTTTGAACAACATTAGGGGGATTTGAAAACATGTCGACCCCAAAGTTTACCAAGTGTGGATTTGAAATGGTCATGTTTGGTAAAGTTGCACTTGGTATGTGTGGATTTGGTAGGATAATGTTGTTTGGAAAACTCATGCATTGAGCATTTGGTTGATAGATTTGTAGATTTGGACTTGGATTTAAATCTATCATTGGGAAAGGTGTTCCAAAATTCAGATTGGGTATGTTCATATTTGTTGTACCATTGATGTTTGTATGAGATAATGCTCCCATGTATGCATTGTACAAGCTTTGAAAATCAAATGGTATTGCAAGGCTTGGATAGTTTGGTTGAATCAAATTGTTCATGATGGATGAATCAAATTTATATTCCATGTCCCTCTTGTGTTGAGATCGAGTTTGAACCATAAAATGAAGATTAATTTTTCAAGAATGTAAGAGATGAACCTCTAATCCTTTAGATCAATCTAAACCTTAGGTTCAAAGTAGCGAAGAACTAGGATAAATGAAGGATCAAAGCGATGATGAGGATGAGATAAATGAAAGATGAGTGATATGGATGAATGGAACTCTTCAAGAAACTTTGAAGGAAATGCTAAACTTTTAGGACTTGATTTGATTGATTCGTGATTGGATTGATGGTTTGACTAGATGTGTTAAGTCAAACAAGAGTGATAAATGTAATTGTAAAACTCTAGGAAGTTGTGTTATCCAAGAGTGAACTCCTACAAGATGATAGTTTGACTAAGTGCGTCAAGTCAAACGAGGTGATGATTTGATAATTTGGCTAGGTGTTTTAAGCCAAACAAGATGAACTTGTAAACCCTAGGAAGTTGTGTTATCCTAGAGAAAACTCGTGTATAGGATGATGGTTTGACTAGTTGTGTTAAGTCAAACAAAGTGATTTGATTTCGCCTAAGAGTTTAGCATAAAAGATGTTTACAAAGATTTCAAGAGTTGTTGATGAGGTGATTTTTGACTGATTTTGATGGTTGAAAGATGGATGAAAGTGATTGGATTTGATCCTAGACTTGACCTAGATGACACTTTTGCTTACAAGACCTCGGTGTTGAAGAACACGCTATATTTCCTATGGAAGGAAAGCAAACCTTTCAAACAATTCAGGATCTCAAGACGCTCCTCACTAGCTTTCAGACTTAGCTTTTTGAACTTCGGTTTTGGGATTTTGATCATGTTAGAAAACACATGTGTAATCCAATTTGTCTCTTTATCTTGGTTAAATGAGGTTCTTTTTATCCAAGACACTTGCTTGCTTAGGTTTTCAAACTATATGTCTAGTGTCCCATTCTCTTTCTCATCCTACAATGTCCTTTGTGTGGAAATCGAGGAAAATAGGGCAAAAGTTCCTTATGTTTATCCTTATTGGAAACAAATGATGATAGAATTTGCACACTTAGAAACCTCTAGGAATGTGATTCCTAGGGAAAGCAGGAGTGGGAAAGTTTGTCAAAGGATATTTGTTTCTTCCAAGGTGTTTGAAATTTGAGGCTCTTATGAATGTTCATTTTTCAATGTTTTCAAGATCAAGCAATGTGTTTTTTCCAAGCACTTTCACACTCCTAGGTTGATGAGACAATACCTTGTTGGGTTCCCACTTGGATAAATCCAGCTGCGCATATCTTGTGCGAATGGCTAAATGCTTGACCACACTGGCTCCCCTCCACGGCACTCACTTATTCGGGTCAGCCAAGCATTAGTACCCATGAATCTCCCATGGCATACTTTCCATTTCCACAACAAGACCGCATGTTATGTGGGGCGGCTTCAGAGGACATGACCTCTTGCACCAACAAGATAGATAAGGTTTTGGCCAATTTCTAAACAAGGGGTTCTAATTCGGGCATTCCGTTCGTGGGGGATTATCCAACGTCGGCGAGAGTCCATTGCTGTCCATCTCGTCGGAATAATCCTCGTGATATTGGCCTTTGTTCCAATATCCACACTTATATCCGGGTGGAAGTCGCTTGGCTTTAGCGTGTTCCCGGTTGGGTCGTTCCCTTGGGTGATTACTTTTTCCCACAAGGCAGGCCCTCTAAGATAAACAATAGCGAGCTAACATATCCCGTCGTTCACACAACCCTCGTTGAAAAACAAAGGGGAGAACCTCCGCAATATATCGTGCTCACACTCGCATGTTTTGTTCAATTTTAAATGCCCAAATTGAAGTGTGGAGGCAATCTTTTATGCAACTTAGGGTCACCAAAAAGACTTTTGATTCTCAAGATCGCCGTGAAGCGCGAGAGAAGCGCATACGCCTTTTTAAATGACACTACTTTGCAAAAAAGTTTACAAAACACAAAGTACACATGTTCAATTTTAAATTCCTCAAAGCAATTATGAGTTCATTTTAAAAGCACCAATTGAAATGTGAAGTTGCCTTGTTCAATTTTAATCCCAAATCGAAATCTAGTGAATGTCTAAGGTTCAATTTTAACCAACTTTGAAAAGATCAAGTCATTGATTGATTTTAAGCCCAAATTGAAAAGTGAGTTAGCTAAAAACAGAAAAAAAAAAGGGTAGTAAATGGAAGCTCCAAGATTGTTGAAACAAGCATTAAAAAATGCTTTTCAAGTTTTAGTTTCAAAAAAATATATATATATATATATATCTCTAACTCCACTCCATTCGCCTTCGCTTTCGTTTGATCACAACCTTCAATTTCAACCTTTAATTCCAATCTGGATGTCAACTTTAACCTTTTTCCTCGCCTTCCTATAAGAGAACAAGACAAATCATGTAAATATCAAGTTGTTAAATTAAATTCATTTTTGTAAGCACCAACATCAAATAATAGAATGATTTTAAATGAGCATACTAATTATTTCAAACTAATAATTAGAGTCCTGATTTGCAGATAGGTAATATTAATCACTTAGTCTGCAAAATTCATAAATGAGCAATACAACTAATGAGGACACCTGCAAAATGAATGACTTCAAGATAACTATGACCTTGATCCCTATAGTTACATATAAACTAGATTTGCAGGCCTACATTTCACATTTAATACTCTATCCAACCCTTAATGAGTTCTCACAAAAGTCTTTTCCATGACATTTTCTTGTTTCACATGTCAACCAATAATATTTGTTGCCCATAAGATCTTGTCAGTACTGATGCTCTCACTGGTGCAAATTTAAAAACTGATTTAATGATGTTGCCTCTGGTTGACTCCCCGTGCTTTTATGAACAACCATTACTTGAGGGTGGCTCCAAAAAGATTTGAGTATCAAAATTTTAAACGTCTCCCCAAGGCAATTACTGCTGTCGGCTGAGTACAGAGTTACCCATCCCTTTTGTCACGCATGTGGAGGAATGGGAGTCTACGCTGGACATGGGAGCTATGAGAGGAAGTACGCAGACTGTTTCTCAGAATAACTCAAAAGGACATTAGCTTATGGCTTGCACAACAAAGAATTTATTAACAAGTCATAAAAAAATACTGTTGGCAGATGTAAAGTTGAATCTACCTGTGCCAAAATAGAAGCATAGAGAGGGTGCGCGAGTTGAAGCTAGTGTGAGTAGTAGGTGAATGATTAATGAGATTGGCAGGGGATGACAGGAGGTGCAGCGTATTGACCAGCCTTTTATTGATCTGGCCAACATAATGTGTATAATACATTTATCCTACTGCAAACAGTCATGTATGGGCCAGCAAACCAGCATTGGTCTATCCTCATTCTTGTTTTCTTCTTTCACTCGTCCCTCTTATAATGATGCTACAATACAACAATACTCTCGGTTGGATGATGGAATGTTAGGAAATTTTTGGATGCTATAAAAGAGAGATGGGGATTTTGTCCTAACTGGTATTTCGAGGCAGGTAGCTCAAAGTCATATGGTATTTTCTTTGAAAGCTATTTGGCAGGTGCGAAACCGTATTCCTTAACTTTTTCCAGGCGTATGCCAAAATGGGTGCTTTGGAACAGGTATGTGAACTTCACTTGATTGCATACCTTTGCCCGCGACTTTTTGGCCTGAATATATTACACCAAGTAGATCCTTGCAAAAAATTAGCTGGCTTTGAATGTGGATGCTATCTCATGGACAACAAGATTGGAGGAACCACGTATTAAAAGCTTAAGGAAATTTTTAAGAAAATACTGTTAGCAGGTGTAAAGCTGAAATAATGTGCCAAAAAAAATAGACAGCAAATAATAGAGCTTAAAGACCTCTTTTTTTTTGTTTTTGTTTTGAGCTAACGCAATTTTTAGATGTAATACAATGCCCAAAGGTTTTAACATTGCTTTTTCCTAATATCTCTACCCACACGCATTGTTTGGTCTATTCACATTATGTTACTTATGTTTCATTTTCACGTTTTCATTAACCTATCGGCCTGAATCTAGTTGACAGAGAAGACAACTTCAGAACAGAAAGAATAAAACAACTTACTATCTAAACAAACCCCATATTCGAATGCATATCTTGTCAATGAAGTTCACACGCCTTTCACATCAAGCTTACTCATTAAGTGCACACAAGCTAGTTGTGTAGCAGAAGTGGGTCACTATCAAATAAGACACTAACTTAACATATATAACTCCCTTGTGGAAAGCAACAGTTCTTTTAATTTTCCCACTTGTCTTACACACCAATCAATCAAATGCATATAACCTACTCCCTATAGCCAGCATGCCTTTTAACATCATACTACGCATGCTGCACAAATCACCACTGAAAGTCATATTAGATTAGACATGAATGAGTGCATAGAAATAGAGTGATGTCCATCTAGTAGCGATAACAAGCACAATTTAGATGGTATCGATGACACCCAGGGAAATAAGAAGAATGAATAACATAATGTGACTCAACACAAGTGTATTATCTAACAAATGGTTCATAAAACTATTGGGAATCATTCGAATGCATTGCTACTGTGATTTAGACCAGTTTTTTATAAACAATGGTTTTCAGTTACTTGCACCAGACATTTAATGAACAGCGGATACGTAGCAATTTTTTTTTTTCATATATCTTATTTTAATAAAGATTTGAACAGACACAAATCTTATCACTACAGCAGTTCCAGAATTTCTATGAATGACTTAATTTATAAACTAGACAACTGGAATAGGCCCTCCTTTTAGCGCCAGTTGTAGGACGTCAAAATCTGCAAGATAGTCTTAAACCATTTCATGTTGTTAGCACAAAAGTCAGTTTAAATCAGCAAACCTAAACATCCCTATGAAATATGTAGAATCATGTTAAACCATACAAACGAAAAAAATGCAAAAAAACATGAATCCTTCCTATCCCATAGTGAATTGGTGCTATCCTTTGTGTAGAAGGCATCCCTTTCCCAATCCCTTGATAAGCAAAAATTGCCAAATGATGGATGATAGACAATGAGATGCTAAGTGATCTCAAGTTGCCTAAAATGATAGTGCTCAAATTGAAGATTGTAAATGATGAAGAGCAAGATTGATTCTCAAGTGAAGAGAATGACCTTGCATAAAGATGTGTTGTTTGTTTGAAGGAGAGAAGCCTTCAACTTATAGTTGAGCTTGAAGAGAGGAGAGGCCAAATTGATGAATGTGGGATCATTCATGGGCCAATGACAAGGTGCCACTTGCCAAGTTGTGAGAGGGTGAGGAATGTGCAAGTCTTGGCCCATGTGCCAATTTGAAATTTGAATTTGAAAGACTTGACATGTTTTGGGGGGATGAAAGGTGCAATAAATGCTATGTTGACTTGTGCAAATAGCATTTAAAACCTTGTTGGAAGGGACAAGTCCCTTTTGGGGGGAAGATTCAAAATGGAAGAATATTCCATTTTGATGCCATTTTGAATGTAATTAGAAGAAATAATAAATCAAATAAATGATTTATTGGTGCAAGTGGGTGGGTTAGTTAGGAGTTTGGATTTGACTCTAGTTGAGTCAAAAGCTAGAGAATAGTAATCATGATTAGAAGTTAATTAATTTAGATTAATTAACTTAGGGGATTTTAGGGATTTGATATTTGATTTTAAATTAGTTTGATTTATTAAATCAAATAAGAAGAACCTTAGGAACTTAATTAAATAATTTGATTTATTTAATTAAGCTTGATGAACCTTAGGATTAAATCAATAAATTGCTTTAATTGATTAGTAGAAGAAACGAATGCATGATGTTAGTTACAGTGGAATGCATAATGTTATTTTTGGATGTCTACAGAATGAAAACAAACTACGTGTAAGAAAGTTAAAAAGTTAGGAAATATAACACAAAGTTTAATGATCTTATACTTTGTAGGTTTAGGTCTTAGATCAAAGAAAATGTTAAAAATGAAAGAAAACATATTTTTTTATATGAAGAGAATGCATGCATTAATTTTGATATTTTAAAAGAAAATAAATGAGTGCAATAAGTTCAAAGCACTTGCTAAATGATAATTTTTAGAATGTAAAATGTTACAATTGACAAATCTATCTCTGAAATATTGAATAGATAACACTTTTTAATTTTATGAAAGGAATAATGATCTATATAAATCTTCTTTTTCAATATCGAACATAACATGAATTCCATTTGAACAAAAACAACCTACTATTTACTCGGATCTTAGAACTATAATATATGA
>CM021102.1:704629804-704786996 GCA_007115665.2 Sequoiadendron giganteum
GATCACAACCTATCTAACACATCAAAAAACATTATGGATTGACTTACCAATTTTTGAAACTACGACTTGACTTAACTATTCTATATGTGAGTGTGTGTGAGTTCAATGTAGGCTTTGTTAAGGGTTTCTAGACCAAATTCCTCTCCTGGGTGATACTTCCCCACCTTTCAAAGGCTTGATCCCTGCATCTACATCCAACTCAACACATTCACAATAGTAGTTAGATGTTCACAATACCATCATTTGCATCATATAGTTTATCAAATTCAATCAACATTATTTCTATATTTCAATATAACATTAATCAAGTTAACATTCATTCATTTCTTTCCAAATGAACAATTGAACAAAGTATAAGCACATGATTTCTAATCAAAATTGTAAACACATTCATATATTCAATGTTTTAACCAATCATAGTAATATTAAATAGGTAAACACACAATGGGGTGTAACAGACAAACAAAGGTTACGATATTATTGAGCTCGAAGGATTAAAATAAATATGATCATGCACACAAGAGAAAAAGACAATTTTCAAGATTAAGATATCTAGAAGGAGATCCCTAGTTTATATAGGTAAATTAGGAAATTTTGTGTAATTATTAATAGCCCCTATAATTAGCACCTATGTTTTCTTACATGCCTCATGTTTAAATCCTAATCATTCATATGTTCCCTTTGTTATCTATGTGTCTTGTTTGACTCTTCTATTGTTCATGCTCCATTTAATCATTTATATTTTAATATATGTTCTATGTTATCTTGTTACGCTAAAATATTTTATGATGACACATGACTTATGATGTTCTTGTGATACTTATCTCTCAAGACTATGATGTTCTTTACATGCTAAGACTACCTTTATCATGATCACATTACTTCCTATGTTATTCAATGATTATGCCTTGTCACTCTTATCATTATTACGTCTCATGGTTACATATTATATTCCTTATCATGATAATTGAACATGACAATGTTGTGCTTCTTATCATGATCACACTACACTCTCATATTTAGTGGAATTATATCACATTAATACATCAAGTGGAGTCACATTACATAGTGATATAAAATCTACCATATATCATAATATTGTGTTGATCAAAGTTTTATTATATGACCATATTTTTAATGTTCCATTTTATATTACTTCACTTATCAAATTTTTATCACATTTTTATATTAAAAAATGTTTATCATCACTTCCTACATAGAAAAAATCCTAGCCTTGTTCCCTCTCTACTCCTTACTTTTCATAGATAGTTGAGTTATGATATAGCTTATTCCTATTTCAATTATATGAAAAAAGCTATTAATTATGTATATTTTTCTATTTTATAGGTTTGATGGAATATTCATACCAAGGACTGTACATGAAGAGAGGAAGAAAAATATGGCTCTTTACATGGATCCTAAATATATTTTATGTGTGTCTTGATATTGTATACATGCAAAAATTCCTTAACGCATATCACACATCTCGAATTGCGTTTTTCCATCATTGGTATCATTTTCAGCATCGCCATTGCATTTCACTTCATTTGCATCATTAATCCCCTTTTAACATCATTTTCACCAATTAACCCTATTTCTCTCTATTAATTAAATAATCTTGAACTATTTAATTGGTTCATCCATTTCATCACTAATTCCCTTTTATCACCCTAATTGAATAATTCTTAATTATTTAATTATCATCTAATGTATTCTTCTAATCCCACATGGTTAAATAATCTTGATTATTTAATTATCCTACTTTTAATCTTCTTGGCACATGATTAAATAATTCCTAATTATTTAATTATCCTATTTTCCTTCCACAAACCATATTCTTGAGGAATATTCCTTTTCAAAATATCTCAACCAACTTGTCTCAACCATTTCTAGCCTTTGATCTTGAAATCAATTCTTAACCTTTGATATTAAATATCCTAACCATTTTCCTAAGATGGTGGAGCAAGCTTGAGTTCTAACTGATCTCCTTCATTCTTTTACAATAGCTTTTTGAACTAAGTAACTAATTTCTCTAATTTAATCATCATATTTATTACTATTATTTTTCATCCAATTAAATTTCTTTGTATCATCACATTTATCACTATTCATTTTCCAACTATAATAAATTTAATTAAAATTACTTTATGTTTATTTATTACATTTATCTAATATAAAAATTACTTTGTGCTTATTAATCTTTATTCAACAAAATTGAAATATCTATGTTTATCTTTAAATGAGGTACATGAAAATTTTAAAAAACCGTTGGGAGTATATAAAAAGACACCAAATAATACATAAATCTTATTAAGAAATTAAATGAAAATAAAGATTGAATTTAAAAGACATTCATCTATATATATATATATATATATATATATATCCTACAGTTTGAATTGTTCTTTGCTTATATAACATCTAATTATTTTTTAAAAATATCTAAAAAAGTATTTGTTGGAAACATCTCACCATCTTAAAACCTATTAATAAAGGGAAGAGTAAGGTTTAAAGGTCATCCCTAAAAATGTATATAAACTAGCATATTTATATTTAAAAAATATAATTAATGTGCATCCAACGATAAATAAATAAAATAAAATAATCATTAAATAGTTCTAAAGTAAAAAGAAAATAACTCTTAAGTAAATAAAATAACCTAAGAGTGATAAAATAATCTAATTATAATATTAATTGAATTTTATTTACAGCTTTTTTCATGTTTTTTCATTTTATTTACTTTTTTAAAGAGAATACCTATTAACCCACCAAAAATATATGTAATCATCATGTTTTAAAAGAGAAAAAATAAACATTAATTATTTTTGAGCAATAAGTTTGTAACTATCTTGACCTAATTATATATTTTGTGTTTATATGGATCAGTAAAGATACTTAAAAATATCTATTCAAAAATCTGTTGAATAAATTTTATAAAATTCTCTAATTGATATAATTAATCAAAGTGTTAAAAGTCATAATATTTTATTTTTAACATTGAACTCAAGTGTAAAAGTGCTTCTAGTATACCATGTTATAAATGGAAACATATTAGTTTAGTTAAAATATATCATTAAATTATAAAGGGTAGTGCACCATTTTTTTCAATTAAGTTTAAACCGACACTTTCTTTTTTCATTTCTCTATATATTATTAGTCTATTTTTTCCATCTAATTTATTTTGTGATTTAATTCTATTTACTACTCCTTTTAACTCCTATGCTCTCCTACCCTTGAATTTTTTATTCTCTTGCCACCTCCCTTCCTTTGAAGAGGCTTCATGTGCAATCTATATCCTTCCAATCCTCTTCTTAATACATCCCCAATTCTAATCATAAATTGACCTCTAATTCTTGTGATTATTATATTCATATTAAGGTTAAACTTAAAGTGATTATTATATTAGGCAAGTGGTTTTTTAATAATGAGACATATCCAACAGAAAAATAAAAAAGAGCCCAAGGTGATTTGTGAATTACATGGTCTACTAGGCCTATTGTAGCTATATGCAGAAATCCAAACAACAACAACTAAGTAATCAACAACTAAGTAATTGAGATAAATATTAATTCAACCAAAAAGAAATGAATTGTCATAGCTGATCTCGTGCGGTTTTTTTCCAAATTCTTTTGACCATTTCTCCAAACCTAAGGAAATAGCTAAGTCAAATAGACTACAAATCTTAGTAATGGTCCAATACGTATCATCACGATTCTTCTGTATTACCATTACCAATGACTAGAATAGAGAACCCATGTGATGTATATACATAGCATGCAGCTCCATGAACATCTCAATCATTAAACAAATCGGGTAGCACCGTAACACAAGTTTGAAATGTATCAGCTTCACCAATAATTACATTCTTTGAGAAGGTTGGGTTGATTAAATAGTACAATGTCAACTATGAAAGTGAGAAAAAGTGATTTAAGGATATAAACTAAACTTGTGGTATAGAGGAAACTGAACATGGGGTATACTATTCAGAGGACACAATGTTGCTCTTGGTTTATGCATTTGTACACCATTCATGTAGAATTGGGTTAACACCTTCAGAATAGGTCCAAAACTCAGGGCTCGATAACAAAGAATAAGCATCCACACTGGCAAAGGAAGATGGACCTGATCGATATTTATGTGTGTGTACTCTATAAAGAATGGTCGTATTAGATTATGAAGAAAGGTGTGGTAGCTTAAGTAGGGAGGTGAGTGTCATGTGGAATTAAATCCCAACATATCCCATAGACAATCAATAGCTAGAATTGGTGTAATGTTTGATATTGGGGTAACACCCTCACGATATGTGTTTGCCCTCTCCATTTGAATTTAACCAAGGAATTCTATATCTCAAGTCTCGATGCATTTGGAGACAAAATAACAGGGAAGAGTTTGAAGATGTATTTTGAACACACGCCAGTATTTGAGAAGTCATTGAAAAACATAAACTTTAGTTAATTATGCTAACAAATCATTGTTGGAATATCTAATCCCAACTACTTCATTGACTCCCCAGTTGCACCTGTCCTCTCCTTGTCAACATTAGATCACAATCATATCTCAACATTAAAATCCAAGATATGATCCTATCTCCTCCAACTACTCTAGCTACTCAATCTATTGACTATTAGTTGTTGATTGTGAGTTCTCTTCCATTTGTAAGTCTATATATTGATAGAGCCTGTATTGTAGAACTCACTCTCAAATGAGTCCAACTCTGTAGAGCTGTAAGTGTAAGCTCTAAGCTGTAAGGGCAGAGCTATAGGGGTATGAGCTGAAGCTCATAAGTCTGTAATATCTATTTGATTAATATAATGTTTATGTCTGCATTATTGTTTGTTTTATGCCCCTTTTAAATTCCATCATTTGGTATCAGAGCAAGATGAAGATCTTGGGTGTCAAGATTATCAAAAAAGATCTGTAGATTGTAGAAGATTGTAGATGGTTGTGTAAGTCATTGTTGTTGTTGTGTGCTAAACGAAAAAGTTGGAGAGCTGCTGGTATAAAGAGTAAGCTACAGCTGTAGAAGAAGTTGCTTTTGTAATTTGGGTTGTAGGAGTCGCCTATGTGTAAGAAGTTGTTTCAAGAATATATGGAAGTCAGGGCTAACAAAGGAGATTAAATTCGTTGCCTGCAAGAAGATAAAGTCATTGTCACAAGTTTAAATCACCAACCAAGATATTGGGAGATAACTGTTTAATGAAGTTGCCTTTGTTTGAATGAAGTTTGTGAGATCTGATTGTTATTGCAAGATAGAGGACATAGTAATTGCTGCTTTATTTCGCAAGTCAAAGATTTATTTGTGAAGAGATTTACTACTATAGGTATTGAAGCATTTATGTGCAAAAAGAGATCGATGCCAGAAGCCCCAAATCCAGATCGTTGAAGACGTCGTTGTTTTGTTTTGAAGCATAGACAAGAAAGGTGGAGAATGTTGTTTATTAGTTGCAGTTGTAAAAAAGGAAGGTCGAAACCGCCAAGGAGTGCCGATCAGAATTGTTTGAAGACAACAAACCAAAGTTAAAAAGGTTAATCGTAATTTTTTGAAGAATTGTTATATTTTGAATTCAAAGAAGTTGCAGAAAGTTGAATGAAGTAATTAGTCAAAGATGGCGTCATTGTTTGAAAGGTTCACAGTTTTTATAAGAGATTGTGGCCAAGTGAAGGCTACTAGTCCTAGTCATAGAGTTATTGAGGCTGAAGCGGCTCAAATGTGATTGAAAAGGATCCATAGAGTCCACAATAAATGAGTCACAATCAAAGGAGTATTTTTATGCATTTTTTATAGTTGTTAAAGTGACAAAGTTGATTACAGACTGTCGTAGAAAATATTCAAAGGAGAAAATTTATGTATGCAACTAATAAGGAGAATATCTTAAGCCACCATTTGTTGAAGGAGATCAAAAGATCGAAAGAGGACAAACAAGTGAAGTTGAAAATTGGTAAGGAATGCAGTAGCATTATGTGTTGGTGTAAGAAATGAAGCAAAGCCAACCAAAGTTAGGATCCCCGAGCACCAAGTAGTGTAGCTCAAAGGGAGATGTTGAAGAAAGTGAGTGTATCACACCTGAACGTATGATGGACTGGTGATAGAAAGACCAGAGCTCGTGGTTAGAGCATCCTAATGGAAAATGGAGATTTCTTAGGTTCGATTCATGAAATTTGAAGATTATATATATTTAAGCATCAATGTTTGTAGTTGAGATTAAAGGGGAGTGTTGGAATATCTAATCCCAACTACTTCATTGACTCCCTAGCTACACCTATCCTCTCCTTGTCAACATTAGATCATAATCATATCTCAAAATTAAAGTCCAAGATATGATCCTATCTCCTCCAGCTACTCTAGCTACTCAATCTATTGACTATTATCTGTTGACTGTGAGTTCTCTACCATTCGTAAGTCTATATATTGATAGAGCCTGTATTGTAGAACTCACTCTCAAATGAGTCCAATTCTGTAGAGCTATAAGTGTAAGCTCTAAATTGTAAGGGCAGAGCTGTAAGGGTATGAGCTGAAGCTCATAAATCTTTGTAATATGTATTTGATTAATATAATGTTTATGCTTGCATTATAGTTTGTTTTCTGTCCCTTATAAATTCCATCAATCATGAGATACAAATATATATTTTAATTACATTCTCGAAGAGCAAGCATTATATAGTAGTGCAACATATCGACAGAAGAAAGTAATCAATCCCTTACAAAATTATCACACATTGATAATAACGACATGCATGCTACTGAAGAAGATCCGCCACTGAGATCCTTCTCCTTACACTAACGATTCATGAAATTTTTTTATTGACCAACATTAGATAAGTGAGAAAAGATCAGGCATATTAGCTATTGTCAACCATACACGCGAGGAAAAGATGGGGAATTCGTAGTACATACCCGTTAGTGAGTTTCTTCATTGTTGGCGTTCTCATCCAAAAAGGAATTGAACCGCTCTAGTATACGAGCATCGTAAGCACGAAAAGGATGCCCGTTTGGTCTTGTAGAAGCTTCAACATAGACATTCTTCTGCATGTGGAGAGAAGGATAATTTGGAAAACAAGATAATAGATTGGACTGAAAGGGTTCCCTGAGCCTGGCATTGAAAAATTTACATCGTTGAATTTGTAGAGCAAGAGCGGTGATGTTTTCACATTGCTCTGCATGAATGTAAAACGAAGATATCAAATCCATTAAAAACCATTTGCAACCGCCAGCACTAACGACGGGCTGTCAATTTAAATGCAAAAGGTTTTTATTGACACAGATTTTTGCTTTCACTGCTTTCGATGTATAACACCTCTCCATGTAATTAAATAATATGTTCTTTTGCGTATCAAATATTTTGAAAGATCGAAATTCCTATGCTCTTTCATCAAATCGCGCAAAGAGGGAAAATGTTTTAAAAAAAAAAGATCAAATAAAAAAGCTTTCTCCTGAATAGAAAAAGAAAAAAAAAAAGAGTTCCGTGAAGAGAGCCATGACACCTGCTTTGTAATTCCAAAGACTTGAAAGATGAGCTCAACGAAGACCGCCTGTATGCTCATGATATCGTTGAATTGGATGCACTTTCACCTTGAGAAATCGATGAGCTCGTCAAGGGTTAGATTATTATTATTTTTCACACTCCATTTTGTTTTAACGAATCTTCAAGCTCTTTTGAGAAATTATGTTTGTTAAATGAGCATAGTGCATGTGTTTCAAATCTTTATAACATAGCTCTAATATGCACTTTCAATCAAATCTATTCTGTACTTATCCTACGATAATTACAGTTAGCGAGGAAACCTCTATGAGGCATTCTATCAAATAGTTGACGTGCCTTGTGTATGCTTCAAAATTTTGCAAGCGTATCTACTAGGGCAGTTGCAACTATAACGTTTGAAGAAATTCACCCACCCTTTATGCTTCGATGGATGTCCATACCTTGCCATACCCTTTTCAAAAACTACCATTCTGAGAGAGGTAGGGAGGATGCTAGCAAATTTTTTGGAATTTGGCTTTACACCTGCCAAGTGGATTTACGTGATTGTTTCTAAAGTCTTTTCAAAAAATTCATTTTGTACATATCCTGTAATCATAGCATCCCATTTAACCACATTTCTTCGAGGCATTATGTCAAACAGTTCAAGAGCCTTGTCTATGCTTCCACATTTTGCATACATGTTTGCAGTAACATTTCCAACTATAATATCTGACAAAACACCCCATCCATTATTCTTTAATAGTTGTCCAAACCCTGTTCCAGAGCTCCCAATTTAGCACAGGCTTGGAAGGTGCTGGCAAAGGTTGTAGAATTTTCCTTTACATCTGCCATTTGCATTTACTTGAAAGTTTCTACAACATTTTCAATAAATCATTGCATTCTATGGCATGACCTCTCTTTCAGGCACTCTGTCAAATAGTTCACGTGCCTTGCCTATGTTTTCGCATTTTTCATAGGGTAATTGCAACTATAACATCTCCCTTTCAGGAACTATGTCAAACAGTTCACGTGCCTTGCCTATGTTTTCACATTTATCATAGGGCAGTTGCAACTATAACATCTGACAAAATTCCCCCTTCCATAATGATTTGATGGATGTCTACACTCTGTTCCAAAGCTCCTATTTTGGCACAATCAAGGATGTTGGCAAAGGTTGTCGAGTCTGGATATATACCTTCCAATTGCAAATTTGTTTGAAAGACGGTGCCTAGCCTAAGCTCTTTTTTATAGGTTTCATCTGAGATATTTCTTACTCCTATAAAACAAGAATATTCATTGACAGTATTCAAAAAAACATATATACAACTATTACTTGGAAAAGCATGCCAAGGAATATTCATTGACAGTATTCAAACAACATATATACAACTATTTCTTGGAAAAGCATGCCAAGGACATACATAATATATATGCAGAAATTATGAGGAGAAAGAGCTATGAAGGCATGCACAATGTATCTATAATCATTATGGGAAGATTTCAAAATCCTAATGATATGCACAGTGAATTAATGTTAAACTAACTTCAATTGCACCCTCAATTAATTGCCTTAAAAAGAACAGTATAACTATAGACTCTATGTTATCTAAAGCTTGATTGTACAGAATACCCTTTAAAGACTTGAAAAGAGAGCACCATTGGCATTAGAAACACAAGTAAACTCTTTACAATGAAGCATTCAGAACTACAAATATACTTCAAAGAGTCAACTAGAAAATACCAAAATTGCAACTGATTTCTTAGATTCAAAGATTACAGTAAAATACTATTAATTAATGCTATTTTTTTTAGCAAAATATTTTTTCTACTGACCGATAAAATGTCAAGTGAGTTTACTAATGGGAGCTTCCTAACCACCATAAGGGTGGCATATGTACTTTGATTTAGAAAAAACCCTTTGGGACAGTTCTAGTTTGGGTCAGACTTCCAAGTTTACCACTTGAATATTAGGATGGAAGATATTTGGTCAGGAATTGCTAGCTCTTTTGGCTAGTTCATTGTTGTTGACAATGTGAGAAAATGCAAAAAATGATTGTTATTTGCAAGGTTCTGCATTAATATGGATGTTGAGGTGTTTCTTTCTTCAATCACTTTATCCTCTAAATTGGGAGATTGGGTACAACGGATCAAATATGAGGAATCTATTTTTTTTCAATCATTGATTCATGGCTATCAATGCCTCTCATGCGTGTAGGCCTGGAAATCATCTTTGTTTGGAGAAAGGTGGGCTTGTTCCTTTATAGCTTGGCTTGGTATCCCTCGGCAAGGAGGTGGATGCTACTCTTCTTGAAAAAAAATCTCAAAATGTCAATGCTTGGTTCTATTTTCCTTGTGCAAATTTATGTGAAGGAGCTTGGTAAGGGATTGTTTGCTAGAAGGGAAATGCCTTGAGGGGGCCAGTCGAGCTCCAGCCCAACCCCCCCTCAGATTTTTCTCTTGGAAACTCTAATAGAGAGCATATAGTTTGATTGAAGGTAAGGATAAGGCTATTGGTAGGGTCCAAAGTTTCTTGATGAAATTCGGCTTCAAACTATCTTGAATGGTGAATTCTATAGCTATTTTTGGGCTTGAGTCTGATTCAATTTTCAATGCTCTTGTTGGAGGGTTCTTGTTGGTTTATTGTTGTTTTGTTGAGTTTTTGTTGTTGGTTTCTTGTAGTTTCTTTTTTATTGTCTTTTGGCTTTCTGTCTTGTCTTTTCTATTGTTGTTTTTGTTGATTGTGATTTATTTTTTATTATCTTTTGACCTCCTATCTTGTCTCTTATGTGCTTGCTTTTCTTCTATTGTGGTTTTTATTGAGGTAAGTATGCATTTTGAAAGGGCCTAAAATCTTTTACAAAAAAAAAGATAGTGCAATAAGAACAACAAAACAACAAAGGACATCTAGGGAACAACAAAGAAACAACAACAAATAGGACATTACAAAATCATTACAAACAACCAACCCAAAGTCAGGATGGTTTAAAAAATCGTTCCAAATGATTTTTGTTTAACCACAGTAAAAAGATTATTCTCTTCTAAACTTCTTTTCTTGAAACAAAATAATTCATAAGACCACAGACATAATCCTCTTCTAGCCCCCAAAGCTTTAAAAGAAGAATTGAACATTGTACTATCAAAAAATATTTCCCTTTACTGTCTTCCTTTTGCACCTTGTCAAAGGATGTAATAGACTACTCTATAGTACTAGTAATATGTTCCTTGTAATATTCCCACACAATTTACTTTCTTGTTGGTTACCATTATAATCTTAACCCCTACACTCATTTATTAATCAGTCTTACAAGTTTTGTGCACTAAATGAACTAAAAATTGAAAAAAATAATGCTCTTATACAACTAGAGTGAATTCAGATATCTTGCACTCAGCAGGGTGCTAGCAAACTAATACGCATGGATTAACCAATTTACAAACTGAAACAAGTTTCGAAAAATATGATCTAAGGATAAATATGCTTCTTAAAATTTAATTACAATTTCAAATCTGCAAATGCGATTATTTATTAGGATTGTTACCAAATTTTTATGCACCAATATCTACCAAAGACTCCGATGATTTCAGAGGACGTCAAAATCTGCAAGATAGACTTAAACCATTTCATGTTGTTAGCACAAAAGTCAGTTTAAATCAGCAAACCTAAACATCCCTATGAAATATGTAGAATCATGTTAAACCATACAAACGAAAACAATGCAAAAAACATGAATCCTTCCTATCCCATAGTGGATTGGTGCTATCCTTTGTGTAGAAGGCAGCCCTTTCCCAATCCCTTGATAAGCAAAAATTGCCAAATGATGGATGATAGACAATGAGATGCTAAGTGATCTCAAGTTGCCTAAAATGATAGTGCTCAAATTGAAGATTGTAAATGATGAAGAGCAAGATTGATTCTCAAGTGAAGAGAATGACCTTGCATAAAGATGTGTTGTTTGTTTGAAGGAGAGAAGCCTTCAACTTATAGTTGAGCTTGAAGAGAGGAGAGGCCAAATTGATGAATGTGGGATCATTCATGGGCCAATGACAAGGTGCCACTTGTCAAGTTGTGAGAGGGTGAGGAATGTGCAAGTCTTGGCCCATGTGCCAATTTGAAATTTGAATTTGAATGACTTGACATGTTTTGGGGGGATGAAAGGTGCAATAAATGCTATGTTGACTTGTGCAAATAGCATTTAAAACCTTGTTGGAAGGGACAAGTCCCTTTTGGGGGGAAGATTCAAATTGGAAGAATATTCCATTTTGATGCCATTTTGAATGTAATTAGAGGAAATAATAAATCAAATAAATGATTTATTGGTGCAAGTGGGTGGGTTAGTTAGGAGTTTAGATTTGACTCTAGTTGAGTCAAAAGCTAGAGAATGGTAATCATGATTAGGAGTTAATTAATGTAGATTAATTAACTTAGGGGATTTTAGGGATTTGATATTTGATTTTAAATTTTGATTTATTAAATCAAATAAGAAGAACCTTAGGAACTTAATTAAATAATTTGATTTATTTAATTAAGCTTGATGAACCTTAGGATTAAATCAATAAATTGCTTTAATTGATTAGTAGAAGAAACGAATGCATGATGTTAGTTACAGTGGAATGCATAATGTTATTTTTGGATGTCTACATTTTGCCCCTCTTTGAAACAATGTACTCATTGCATTGGTTCAAAGAATGATTTTACCGACATCGAAATTAAAAATTCTTTGGTTTTTTAAGATGCCCCAGTGGAGAATAAGTATGTTAGTACATTGCCCCCTCGAGAGATCGAGCGAAAAGATACAATTTGAGGTGGATCTCATGATAAAGAGGTTCAAAATGGATGTATGGATTGTGAGACTATATGATCTATATGATAATGATGATGAAAATGAGACGTTTGGAAGATGCTTAGAATAACAAATCTATATTATCCTAAACATGTTAAATGATTATGCAATGCATGTGAGATGGATGAGATGGATGATGATATGACATGATTATGCAGGATGAGAGTGCAAATGCAGGATGGATGCATTGTTAGCTTGAAAGAGGATGGAAGAACAAGAGAGGATAGAAGAATGAGAGGGATCAACCCTTGAATCCAAGAAGATGCAGAATTTCAACAAGCCAACTTTATTAGGGATCATGATGAAAGATGATGTATTGCTTATCCAGGAATGGGAGATAAAGAGCGTAACTTTCTTTATGTTTGATAACACACATAGGGGCGATGCATCAAGGTATTAAGAACTAGGATGGAGTTGCGCCTAGTGTGATGGACTCTGACTCGACAATCAGATAGGAGTGCTCTTGTTCACACTTGACATATGGAAACCTTGCTAAGACGGACCCAACAAAGAAAAGTATTCGCCAAGTTATTTTACAAGAACATCCAACAAGCACATCAGATAAAAAGATAATGATCATTGCCCCATTCCTTTCTCTCTAAACCTGTTTTGTTTAGGCATCATCGAGAGGTCCTTGGAATGAGCACAAAATAAGATAAGTCTAAAAAGACCAAGATAAAGTAAACAAACAAGCTAATGTTCTTCGTATCGCTAGCCAAGGCTAAACTACTGTGGGGTACCTGATGCTTATGTCCATCGCAGGAAAGCTTCATCCTAAGACATGTAGTGATCAGGGTTTTGGTGAGACTGATTGCGTGATAAGCTATTAATACTCCGAGTTGACCAACTTGTTGACTTACAGATCTAGACTTGAGACTCTGATGATTAGGTGTTCACTTTGGAACCTGCTAGACTTGCTTCTGAATGCTTCACCAAAGGATGAAGGCAACGATTGATTTATTAGGATTGACGATTATTGTGAGTGAATGCGAGATGAAACGAGTGCACCATTTTGGGTTTTTCAGATATTTGGATGTTTTTGGTGTTTTCGAAATATTTTGAGGTTGTTTTGATTTTTGGATTTTCCAATGTTTTTGGTATTTTCAAGACTTTATGAATGTTTTTTGGATTTTGTGTCAATTGACTTGACTGCAGATGAGATAGATGGGCAAATGGATGCCAATGCGACGGACGCATAAAGAATGACCTAAAGGTAAAAAAGATAAGCAAACGAATCCCAATGCGATGAACGCCTAACTAGATGGGCAAACGGATGCTAATGCGACGGACGCATAAAGAATGACCTAAATGTATAAAAGATAAGCAAATGAATGCCAATGCGATGGACACCTAACTAGATGGGCAAATGGATGCCAATGTGACGAACGCATAAATGAATGGGCAAACGGATTGCCAATGCCTAAGGACTGACCCTAACCATCTCAGGGGATGATCAAAGATCACCCTTGCCTACGTTCAAGCTCAGAGACGACGTAGTTCAACAAGGTGAAAGATTGACAAGACTCAATGATGAATTTTTTGAAGATTTTCCGATATTTTGACATGTTTTTGGATTTTCTGAATGATTTGGATGTTTTTGAAATTTTTGATGGATTTTTTGAATGTTTTTGAATTTTTTGATGAGCTTTTCTGAATGTTTTTGGCTTTTTTCGCATGATTCTGACAATTTGGATATGGATATGTGATGATATTAGTACTCTATTTTGAGATTTTATTGAAAACCAAGCTTAATGTTGATCAATCAAATTGATGGATTGATAGTTTGACTAAGTGTGTTAAGTCAAACAAAAGTGATAATGCATTTGTAAAGTTCCAAGAAGTTGTGTTATCCTAGAGTAAACTTGTACAAACAGGATAATTTGGCTAGGTGTGTTAAGCCAAATAAGGTGATTATGGTTTTGATAATTTGGCTAAGTGTGTTAAGCCAAACAAAGTGATGATAATGAACTTGTAAACCCAAGGAAGTTGTGTTATCCTAGAGTAAACTCATGCACAAGATGATAGTTTGACTAAGTGTGTTAAGTCAAACAAGATGATGATTGATTGGATTCGATTGATCAATGATGAAGCTTGATTTGGAACAAAATAGCTTTGATGATTTGATGTGACATTGAAGTACACATTAGATGCGACTGATATGATTGTTTGGATTGATACTCGACGAAAGGTAGAGCATGATAAGGAATGTCTTCTTGTCAAAATATGCCATGGGCTAGTGACTTGGATTTTGGTTCACAAATGCTTTGACCAGGTTGATTTCACATTTTCCAATGTTCGGATCACTTCATGAGTTGGATGATATACATCAAGATTTATTCTTGAAGCAAGATGCAAATATTTGCCCCTAGTGTCTAGCAATGTTTGAATGGCCATGGGTGGATTCTTGGATATGAATGGATATGGATTATCTTGCGATAAGATAAGGTGTTCAAATAGAGGAATGCTCATTCGGATAATGCTTCAAGGCTCAGATAGTGTTGGATATGATGGGATCAATGAAAATGACCCATGTCAAGATGTTTACCATAAACAAGTGTAAAGTGTGCTCCAAAATTTTATCAAGATCAAGGTAACTTGGACCTTCGATGTGTTGGATAAATGGTTCATGGAAGAACGAATGATATGCATGGAATGCTAGCTTTATTATAGATGCGATAAGATGCTTTCTCCTGAATTGGTGCACGTAGATGCTCGATTCTACACATGACGCCTGTTTGCCAGGTTTTCATCATGGTACCTATCCAAAGCGCCACCGAAGCGGTTTTCACTAGAGGATGATTTTTTTCTTTACTGTTTTCAATCCTTTTTCTGATTTTTTTTTTGGATTTTTTGTATTTTTTGTATTTTTTTGTTGTCACCAAGATGCCTGTTTGCCAGGTTTTCATCGAGGTAACCATTTTTTCAGGACTTTTTCTGATTTTTTGTATTTTCTGAGAGATTTTAAGCTGATGTTGAACCACCTGGTGGTGCTGATGTTGATGCTTCTGTCATAACGTGCCATCGATATCCTGCTTGTAGAAGTTGTCTTGCCAAGATACGTGCACTTGAATGCAACTTTTGAGAAATTTGTTCTGCTTTACTGATACTAGAGTTAACTTTGTCTTTGTGCGCACATCACGATAGAGTGCCTTTTGAATCCTTATGATGAAGGGTCGCTGCCAATACATGGTCAATGTGAGAATTCGCTATCATGTGTGGAGGCATGGATGGAGTGTGTTTAGGTATAAAAGATGGATTGGTTGACAGTTTGGAGCATTTGACTCTCCAAACTTGGGAAGATGAGTAATAATGGGTGGATATGGAATTGTACGTGGAATTAGGACCAACTACTTGATACACTTTGTATGTCGCTTGAGAAGCATGCTTTTTCTTTTGTGAAAATCTTTGATGGATACTTTTCCCTTTTTCATTTTGCCCCATAGTTTCTTTGACTAATGGAGTTTGATAAGGATAGTCATTCTTTGTATTCTTTGGTATCCATATGTATTTTATTTGTCCTTCGTGCTTCCTAGCTTCATTCTTCATTCTTTGATTCAAATCTTTCTTTTGTTGTTGGTCCCAATTTGTGGATGGGGTGATAGGTGGATGGAGATTCATGACGTGATGGGTTGTAGTATTAGCATCAGTTTCATCATAAGGATTCTTCATGCTCCCTATGTTGATGTTTGCTCGAGACAAAGTTGCCCCCAGTATGGTAATAGTATTACTGATATGTTGAGATCCCTTAATTGTCGAGTAACCAAGGCCTTGATGCTTAGGATTACCAAAAATTTGCACTGGTTCTAGGATACCCTGTTCATGTAGGCCCAATCCTTTGCCTTGATAATTCATTTGTTGAAACATTTTATTTTCCATAGGATATGATTTACCTTGGAAACAAGGTGTTTCTCCTTCTCTGCTCTGTCGTGGACCTTCAAAAGTGTCAGCTTCTTTATTGATGAGATACCTAGCCTTTAAAAAGGTGAGTGATCCAAGTTTATAAGTGATAGGATCTTCTGCATGTGGGATGACTTCCTAATTTATCTCTTTAGCTTGATCTTGTGTCATATCAGATTGTAGTGCTTCTTCAAGAAGTGTTGATGCTTCACTGTCATTGTAAAAGTCTTCCTCATGATTTATTCTTGATATGCTTTTAAATGATTTTTCTGATTCACAACTTTTGTAGAAACCTTCTTCATGACCCATTTCTGATATGTCTCTACATTTTTCTACATCTTGATCATGTGTAAAAATGTTAAGAGTAGGAGACTCTTGTTCGTTGGTAATGATTTGAAGAGTATGAGACTCTTGTTTTTGAAGATCATCCACGTGTCCATCCAAAGAAAGCATCTCATGGGTAGATGGAAGAGTATGTGCTATGCGGATATGGTCATCATTTGCAACATCTTGTATAGATAAAAGAGTGCCCATTAGATCATTGTAGTATCTCGGAGATGCAAATTCTTGATTTTGACTAATTCTGGAATTGCTTTCGCCATGCTTTTGATCACGTTCTTGACATGGGTCAATTTCAAAGGATGGATTGTCTACAAGGGGTTCTTGGACATTGTCGTTGGGAAATGGCTTAATATTCTCTTGAACTTTGAGAGGATTTGGATCAAATGTTGAGATAGGGATTCCTTCAATATCTTTAACCATGAGGTCAAAGGATGTCAATATGTTGTTGGAAGGGCCATTGCTAGACCTTGATGGAAGATTTTGATCATGCTTTGGAATAAGTTCTTGAAATATGTCCTCTGACTCATTAGGTGATGTAGAGACATTGTCAACATGATCATTGGTGGATGGATCTTGGTTTATGTCAATGGGATCAAATAATTTTAACACATCTTGAAATAGATCACTAAAAAGTGGCTATTGATGAACGACGATTTGATCAATGGATGGGGTAGACATATCTTCAATGTGCTCATTGATGGATTGATTTTGATCATTGTTTTCAACAATTTTGGTGGAGGGATTGTCAATGTTCTCAAACATAGGATCAAATGATGTTAATGTTTCTTGGATTGGATCATTGTTGGGTACCGTCAGTGAGTTTTGATCGTGATTGAAAAGTGACTCTTGGTGTGTGATGATTTGATCATTGAATGAGATGGGAACATCTTCAATGTGTTCATTGATGGATAGATCTTGATCATTGTTTTCAACAATTTTGGTGGTTATCTATTGCAAGCTTTGTTGAGCGGGTAAGGCCTGCGTTTGCTGCTGAGCCAACAACGCTTGTTGTTCATCATGTTGTTTTTGTGCCAACAATGCTTTTTGTTGGGCTCTTTGTTGTGCTACTTCTTCTTGGATTGCTTGCAATAGTGCGTAGAATTCTTCTTGCGCTTGCGCTTGTTGGGCTACTTGAGCCTCTTGTGCTTGCTGAGCAACTAGCTATGTAGCTTGTTGGGCTTGGAGTGCCTTTTTGCGGGAAGCTTCTTGCAACATGATGGAGAATGAATTGGTCATGCTGTGCTTTGGCGGTGGTGGTGGAATGGGAATGGTGCTGATTGTTGGGGTTGCTTGGATGGTTTCCATCTGTTGTTGCGATATCGATGGCAAAATGGGATGATTTGGTATGATGTTTTGATTTGGAATGATAGATTGAAATTGAACATTGTTGTGGTTGGGAATCATATTGCTTGGATTTAGGTAACTTTGATTTTGCATGGGGTTACCTTGACTTGAATCAACATATGGAGTTGCCAATATATTGCTAGGATTTTGAACAACATTAGGGGGATTTGCAAACATGTCGACCCCAAAGTTTACCAAGTGTGGATTTGAAATGGTCATGTTTGGTAAAGTTGCACTTGGTATGTGTGGATTTGGTGGGATAATGTTGTTTGGAAAACTCATGCATTGAGCATTTGGTTGATAGATTTGTAGATTTGGACTTGGATTTAAATCTATCATTGGGAAAGGTGTTCCAAAATTCAGATTGGGTATGTTCATATTTGTTGTACCATTGATGTTTGTATGAGATAATGCTCCCATGTATGCATTGTACAAGCTTTGAAAATCAAATGGTATTGCAAGGCTTGGATAGTTTGGTTGAATCAAATTGTTCATGATGGATGAATCAAATTTATATTCCATGTCCCTCTTGTGTTGAGATCGAGTTTGAACCATAAAATGAAGATTAATTTTTCAAGAATGTAAGAGATGAACCTCTAATCCTTTAGATCAATCTAAACCTTAGGTTCAAAGTAGCGAAGAACTAGGATAAATGAAGGATCAAAGCGATGATGAGGATGAGATAAATGAAAGATGAGTGATATGGATGAATGGAACTCTTCAAGAAACTTTGAAGGAAATGCTAAACTTTTAGGACTTGATTTGATTGATTCGTGATTGGATTGATGGTTTGACTAGATGTGTTAAGTCAAACAAGAGTGATAAATGTAATTGTAAAACTCTAGGAAGTTGTGTTATCCAAGAGTGAACTCCTACAAGATGATAGTTTGACTAAGTGCGTCAAGTCAAACGAGGTGATGATTTGATAATTTGGCTAGGTGTTTTAAGCCAAACAAGATGAACTTGTAAACCCTAGGAAGTTGTGTTATCCTAGAGAAAACTCGTGTATAGGATGATGGTTTGACTAGTTGTGTTAAGTCAAACAAAGTGATTTGATTTCGCCTAAGAGTTTAGCATAAAAGATGTTTACAAAGATTTCAAGAGTTGTTGATGAGGTGATTTTTGACTGATTTTGATGGTTGAAAGATGGATGAAAGTGATTGGATTTGATCCTAGACTTGACCTAGATGACACTTTTGCTTACAAGACCTCGGTGTTGAAGAACACGCTATATTTCCTATGGAAGGAAAGCAAACCTTTCAAACAATTCAGGATCTCAAGACGCTCCTCACTAGCTTTCAGACTTAGCTTTTTGAACTTCGGTTTTGGGATTTTGATCATGTTAGAAAACACATGTGTAATCCAATTTGTCTCTTTATCTTGGTTAAATGAGGTTCTTTTTATCCAAGACACTTGCTTGCTTAGGTTTTCAAACTATATGTCTAGTGTCCCATTCTCTTTCTCATCCTACAATGTCCTTTGTGTGGAAATCGAGGAAAATAGGGCAAAAGTTCCTTATGTTTATCCTTATTGGAAACAAATGATGATAGAATTTGCACACTTAGAAACCTCTAGGAATGTGATTCCTAGGGAAAGCAGGAGTGGGAAAGTTTGTCAAAGGATATTTGTTTCTTCCAAGGTGTTTGAAATTTGAGGCTCTTATGAATGTTCATTTTTCAATGTTTTCAAGATCAAGCAATGTGTTTTTTCCAAGCACTTTCACACTCCTAGGTTGATGAGACAATACCTTGTTGGGTTCCCACTTGGATAAATCCAGCTGCGCATATCTTGTGCGAATGGCTAAATGCTTGACCACACTGGCTCCCCTCCACGGCACTCACTTATTCGGGTCAGCCAAGCATTAGTACCCATGAATCTCCCATGGCATACTTTCCATTTCCACAACAAGACCTCATGTTATGTGGGGCGGCTTCAGAGGACATGACCTCTTGCACCAACAAGATAGATAAGGTTTTGGCCAATTTCTAAACAAGGGTTCTAATTCGGGCATTCCGTTCGTGGGGGATTATCCAACGTCGGCGAGAGTCCATTGCTGTCCATCTCGTCGGAATAATCCTCGTGATATTGGCCTTTGTTCCAATATCCACACTTATATCCCGGGTGGAAGTCGCTTGGCTTTAGCGTGTTCCCGGTTGGGTCATTCCCTTGGGTGATTACTTTTTCCCACAAGGCAGGCCCTCTAAGATAAACAATAGCGAGCTAACATATCCCGTCGTTCACACAACCCTCGTTGAAAAACAAAGGGGAGAACCTCCGCAATATATCGTGCTCACACTCGCATGTTTTGTTCAATTTTAAATGCCCAAATTGAAGTGTGGAGGTAATTTTTTATGCAACTTAGGGTCACCAAAAAGACTTTTGATTCTCAAGATCGCCGTGAAGCGCGAGAGAAGCGCATACGCCTTTTTAAATGACACTACTTTGCAAAAAAGTTTACAAAACACAAAGTACACATGTTCAATTTTAAATTCCTCAAAGCAATTATGAGTTCATTTTAAAAGCACCAATTGAAATGTGAAGTTGCCTTGTTCAATTTTAATCCCAAATCGAAATCTAGTGAATGTCTAAGGTTCAATTTTAACCAACTTTGAAAAGATCAAGTCATTGATTGATTTTAAGCCCAAATTGAAAAGTGAGTTAGCTAAAAACAGAAAAAAAAAAGGGTAGTAAATGGAAGCTCCAAGATTGTTGAAACAAGCATTAAAAAATGCTTTTCAAGTTTTAGTTTCAAAAAAATATATATATATATATATATCTCTAACTCCACTCCATTCGCCTTCGCTTTCGTTTGATCACAACCTTCAATTTCAACCTTTAATTCCAATCTGGATGTCAACTTTAACCTTTTTCCTCGCCTTCCTATAAGAGAACAAGACAAATCATGTAAATATCAAGTTGTTAAATTAAATTCATTTTTGTAAGCACCAACATCAAATAATAGAATGATTTTAAATGAGCATACTAATTATTTCAAACTAATAATTAGAGTCCTGATTTGCAGATAGGTAATATTAATCACTTAGTCTGCAAAATTCATAAATGAGCAATACAACTAATGAGGACACCTGCAAAATGAATGACTTCAAGATAACTATGACCTTGATCCCTATAGTTACATATAAACTAGATTTGCAGGCCTACATTTCACATTTAATACTCTATCCAACCCTTAATGAGTTCTCACAAAAGTCTTTTCCATGACATTTTCTTGTTTCACATGTCAACCAATAATATTTGTTGCCCATAAGATCTTGTCAGTACTGATGCTCTCACTGGTGCAAATTTAAAAACTGATTTAATGATGTTGCCTCTGGTTGACTCCCCGTGCTTTTATGAACAACCATTACTTGAGGGTGGCTCCAAAAAGATTTGAGTATCAAAATTTTAAACGTCTCCCCAAGGCAATTACTGCTGTCGGCTGAGTACAGAGTTACCCATCCCTTTTGTCACGCATGTGGAGGAATGGGAGTCTACGCTGGACATGGGAGCTATGAGAGGAAGTACGCAGACTGTTTCTCAGAATAACTCAAAAGGACATTAGCTTATGGCTTGCACAACAAAGAATTTATTAACAAGTCATAAAAAAATACTGTTGGCAGATGTAAAGTTGAATCTACCTGTGCCAAAATAGAAGCATAGAGAGGGTGCGCGAGTTGAAGCTAGTGTGAGTAGTAGGTGAATGATTAATGAGATTGGCAGGGGATGACAGGAGGTGCAGCGTATTGACCAGCCTTTTATTGATCTGGCCAACATAATGTGTATAATACATTTATCCTACTGCAAACAGTCATGTATGGGCCAGCAAACCAGCATTGGTCTATCCTCATTCTTGTTTTCTTCTTTCACTCGTCCCTCTTATAATGATGCTACAATACAACAATACTCTCGGTTGGATGATGGAATGTTAGGAAATTTTTGGATGCTATAAAAGAGAGATGGGGATTTTGTCCTAACTGGTATTTCGAGGCAGGTAGCTCAAAGTCATATGGTATTTTCTTTGAAAGCTATTTGGCAGGTGCGAAACCGTATTCCTTAACTTTTTCCAGGCGTATGCCAAAATGGGTGCTTTGGAACAGGTATGTGAACTTCACTTGATTGCATACCTTTGCCCGCGACTTTTTGGCCTGAATATATTACACCAAGTAGATCCTTGCAAAAAATTAGCTGGCTTTGAATGTGGATGCTATCTCATGGACAACAAGATTGGAGGAACCACGTATTAAAAGCTTAAGGAAATTTTTAAGAAAATACTGTTAGCAGGTGTAAAGCTGAAATAATGTGCCAAAAAAAATAGACAGCAAATAATAGAGCTTAAAGACCTCTTTTTTTTTGTTTTTGTTTTGAGCTAACGCAATTTTTAGATGTAATACAATGCCCAAAGGTTTTAACATTGCTTTTTCCTAATATCTCTACCCACACGCATTGTTTGGTCTATTCACATTATGTTACTTATGTTTCATTTTCACGTTTTCATTAACCTATCGGCCTGAATCTAGTTGACAGAGAAGACAACTTCAGAACAGAAAGAATAAAACAACTTACTATCTAAACAAACCCCATATTCGAATGCATATCTTGTCAATGAAGTTCACACGCCTTTCACATCAAGCTTACTCATTAAGTGCACACAAGCTAGTTGTGTAGCAGAAGTGGGTCACTATCAAATAAGACACTAACTTAACATATATAACTCCCTTGTGGAAAGCAACAGTTCTTTTAATTTTCCCACTTGTCTTACACACCAATCAATCAAATGCATATAACCTACTCCCTATAGCCAGCATGCCTTTTAACATCATACTACGCATGCTGCACAAATCACCACTGAAAGTCATATTAGATTAGACATGAATGAGTGCATAGAAATAGAGTGATGTCCATCTAGTAGCGATAACAAGCACAATTTAGATGGTATCGATGACACCCAGGGAAATAAGAAGAATGAATAACATAATGTGACTCAACACAAGTGTATTATCTAACAAATGGTTCATAAAACTATTGGGAATCATTCGAATGCATTGCTACTGTGATTTAGACCAGTTTTTTATAAACAATGGTTTTCAGTTACTTGCACCAGACATTTAATGAACAGCGGATACGTAGCAATTTTTTTTTTTCATATATCTTATTTTAATAAAGATTTGAACAGACACAAATCTTATCACTACAGCAGTTCCAGAATTTCTATGAATGACTTAATTTATAAACTAGACAACTGGAATAGGCCCTCCTTTTAGCGCCAGTTGTAGGACGTCAAAATCTGCAAGATAGTCTTAAACCATTTCATGTTGTTAGCACAAAAGTCAGTTTAAATCAGCAAACCTAAACATCCCTATGAAATATGTAGAATCATGTTAAACCATACAAACGAAAAAAATGCAAAAAAACATGAATCCTTCCTATCCCATAGTGAATTGGTGCTATCCTTTGTGTAGAAGGCATCCCTTTCCCAATCCCTTGATAAGCAAAAATTGCCAAATGATGGATGATAGACAATGAGATGCTAAGTGATCTCAAGTTGCCTAAAATGATAGTGCTCAAATTGAAGATTGTAAATGATGAAGAGCAAGATTGATTCTCAAGTGAAGAGAATGACCTTGCATAAAGATGTGTTGTTTGTTTGAAGGAGAGAAGCCTTCAACTTATAGTTGAGCTTGAAGAGAGGAGAGGCCAAATTGATGAATGTGGGATCATTCATGGGCCAATGACAAGGTGCCACTTGTCAAGTTGTGAGAGGGTGAGGAATGTGCAAGTCTTGGCCCATGTGCCAATTTGAAATTTGAATTTGAATGACTTGACATGTTTTGGGGGGATGAAAGGTGCAATAAATGCTATGTTGACTTGTGCAAATAGCATTTAAAACCTTGTTGGAAGGGACAAGTCCCTTTTGGGGGGAAGATTCAAAATGGAAGAATATTCCATTTTGATGCCATTTTGAATGTAATTAGAGGAAATAATAAATCAAATAAATGATTTATTGGTGCAAGTGGGTGGGTTAGTTAGGAGTTTAGATTTGACTCCAGTTGAGTCAAAAGCTAGAGAATGGTAATCATGATTAGGAGTTAATTAATGTAGATTAATTAACTTAGGGGATTTTAGGGATTTGATATTTGATTTTAAATCAGTTTGATTTATTAAATCAAATAAGAAGAACCTTAGGAACTTAATTAAATAATTTGATTTATTTAATTAAGCTTGATGAACCTTAGGATTAAATCAATAAATTGCTTTAATTGATTAGTAGAAGAAACGAATGCATGATGTTAGTTACAGTGGAATGCATAATGTTATTTTTGGATGTCTACAGAATGAAAACAAACTACGTGTAAGAAAGTTAAAAAGTTAGGAAATATAACACAAAGTTTAATGATCTTATACTTTGTAGGTTTAGGTCTTAGATCAAAGAAAATGTTAAAAATGAAAGAAAACATATTTTTTTATATGAAGAGAATGCATGCATTAATTTTGATATTTTAAAAGAAAATAAATGAGTGCAATAAGTTCAAAGCACTTGCTAAATGATAATTTTTAGAATGTAAAATGTTACAATTGACAAATCTATCTCTGAAATATTGAATAGATAACACTTTTTAATTTTATGAAAGGAATAATGATCTATATAAATCTTCTTTTTCAATATCGAACATAACATGAATTCCATTTGAACAAAAACAACCTACTATTTACTCGGATCTTAGAACTATAATATATGATAGGCTCACCAAAATATGGCATTGAAAAATAGATCCAAGTATAATGCTAACCTAAATCATACTTTTTCACATTTAATATTCAGGGGAGACAAAAAATCATAAAAGATGACTTGGCTACTATCCACAAGGAAGAACCAAAATGGTTGATCAAGGTTTTGATCCTCTTTAGGTTGATTTTGGGTTGAAATTATGTGTAGTGATGTGATGTTTGTGATTTGTTATTGCTAGCTAGGTCAACTATGTAAACAAAACAAATAATTACTAAGTTCGAAAAATATAGAATTTATAAATAAAAAATGAAAAAAAAGAGAGTAGAGAGTAGAAGTTGAGGAACCTAGCATGCATATTTTTGTCAAAATTGATTAGATATGGGTGAGGGTTCTCTAGACTAAAAAATAGGGCTTCTAGGGTTTTAGAGAATTAGAGTTTGTAGGTTTACCTGTTGGAATCAACTCTAAAACTTTGTCTATCAATGAATAAATGATCTATCCCTAATTTGATGAATGAGGTTTTTGTATGCTTGATCTTGATTTATGGTCCTCAATCTTCTCCAAATCCACTTCAAATTTACAACCTACAAGAAAAATATGAGAGGAAGGGGTTTTTGTATAGGGTCTTTCCTAATTCAAACCCCATTTTGATGTTTCCACCTCCACAATGCCTATGATGAAGTTGGATAGAGTTCGTACCCTCATCCAAGTAGAATAAAATGGATAAAAATAAATGATAAATCACAATGCTAGAAAATTATCATTCAAATATGCATTTCTTGATAGATTTAATTTATGGTGCACATATCATACAAGGAGAACTTGATAGTTGATTGAAGATCATACAAATTTTAGTACTTACAATGATAACTACTATATGATTAGTATGCAAGCATGAATCACAACATGAATGAAGTAATTATAGTCTAAAAACACTAAAAAATTACACAGTTAAGATCATACAACTCATACTCAATGAAATTCATTTGCAAAGAGTTAAAATGGTTTAATATAAAGAATTGAACTCAAATCAAAGTAATTAAATAACTAGAAAGTGCAAACCTCCAATTCCATAAAGGATTGATACATATTTGTGACATGGATTGCTCAAATCATGCATTATGTATTGTTGCAAAAGCTTAATAGGGGTGACTCACAACAGGTTCTTAAATTGATAAGGCTGGATGAATAATTTAAGAGAGTAGGGGTGAAATTGAAAATTGTGAATGAAATTCATGTTTGAGAGGGCTTGTTTTATAGATTTTAGGAATTATGGGGTAAGTTCACAAAGATTGTTCCCAAATAGGGGACTTAAGTGGACAACTTTTTTCTGAAATCAGGAAATACTGACCTTGGACGTGAAATTGAGGATGATTACACTCAAAATTTTGAGATGGAACAAAAACAAGAATCAAAGTGCTCTGAGTCTAATTTCTAAACTACTAATTTATTTTTAAAATGGTTGATATTAAGGCGTTCAAATGGGGGACATACACAAATTGGTGTTGTTTTTGTCAGAAAAACATAACATAGCAACTTTTGTACGACCCTCGTACAGTGAACTTTTTTTTAGTATTTTTAAAATCGGAACAGTCATAAGTTAGCTAACAATATGTAGTTGATGCATGATTTTTCTCATAATTTTTTAATGAATATTTAATTTTTTACTAATTTTCAAACTGGAATTTCCTGAAAAACAAAATTTTGGCCGTGCTACCCCTACAAATTTTGGAAAATAATTGATTTTTTTTAATTAATTTTTTTTTAATTTTAGAATAGAGTCTAGTTTATAAAACTGTAATTTATTTGAAAATTCGATGAACGGTTTATTTAAAATAAAAAAAATACCAAACACTGCTTTTTGGAAAAAAAAAAGACATACAAATAAAATAAATTATGGATGAAAGGCTTAAAATTTTGAGAAATTGAAACAAATTAAATTGTTGGATAGCTAAGAGAGAATCCAACATTACCCATGTGTTCAAATTTTTTGATATTGAACCACGTGCAATCGTGACGGTGAGCATGAACTCGATTATGTGAAATATGGTAAATTTTTTTTTAAAATGTCTTTGGTCATTGGGAATTCCTTCTAAGCCTTTGGATTCCAAGGAAAACACCAAGCCTAAGTCTTGGGAATTCCATAAGCAAGATATAATGCAAGTGCGTTATAACATGCTCGCGTTATATTTCAATTTTGACATTGTTTTTGCTTCTACGCGAAACATGTCAACTAAGACATAACGCGAGCGCATTATAACACGCTCACATTATGTCCTCCTTTATGTTAAATTCCAATATATTAAGTGTATGCTGATATATTTGTATGTTTGTATGTCATGTATGCATGCTTGTGGGTGAACCCACATAAGTGGTGAACATGTTTGTGGAGGAAGGGAAAATTTGTTTTCTACCTCTACACAAAGTGAAGGGGTTCGGCTGAACCATTATATTGGTTCAGTCAAACCACTGAGTTCGACCGAACCCTCTGTTTTCTCGAACCCCATTGACTTATGAGGGAAAATATTAAAATAAAGAGGTTCGAGCGAACTAGGGTTTGGTCTAACCCCCTTAATAGAGATTTAAAAAACAAAACCCTATCATTTTCACCAACAAAGTTCGACAAAGAGTGACAAAGGTAGCTGACGAACATGGTAGTGCATGCGGCAAACAGGCGAAGAAGCACTTGCACAAACATGGCCCACAAACACCTTCACCTTTGAGCAACCTCCATCACCCTCCAACGCATCCTCTCAGGCTGGTTGCACTATTCCATAGCTCATTTTGGTGCAAAATTTGTGGCATGAATTGCATTTGTTTGAAAGTTTCTAAAGCATTTTCAACAAATCAATTCACATAGTTAAATGATTTGTTGTTTAATTTAAAAGCTTTGATGGGTATCCATACCTTGTTCGAAAACTCCCATTTTTTCTTAAATGCTTTGATGGGTATCCATACCCTGTTCCAAAACCCCCATTTTTTCCATCATCATCTAATCTAACTTTCTTGTTATACTATATTTTAATAATTTGAATAATTGATTCCATGTTTTTAATTTGTTTTTGATAATTGAAAATAATTTTGTTTTGATTATTTTGAATAATTGTATTTGATTGGTATATAATTCAACATAACACCAAGAAAATAATCAAAGACTCAAATATCAAAAGAGTATGAAGTTGAGAATTCAAAGAAAATACAAAAAATGATACAACTTCATGAAACTAATAAATTGAACTCCATAGATGAAGATATATCATCTTTTCCAATTTAATTAGATCATGAAACATTTATTCAAGGTATGGATTTAAGAAGAATTTGGAGAAAAAAAGGGAAAATGTAAAACTTCATTTAGTTAAGAAATTGAATCACAATACTATAACTCCACTCAAATTGAAATATTTATGTACATATAACATTCATTAATCCAACCAAAAATAGAAAGGAAGATAGAAAGACCTTGAAACTTGGTATTATTTCAAACTAGTGATGATCATGCACTTATTCTAGAGAGTTGTGCAAGCTTAATTTTAGATTATATATGGAAGTAGTAGGAGCATCATATTTGTTTAGCATATTACATATAGTCAAATAATTGTGCATCAAAAGTTTAAAATTCACATATATTTTATTGGCTAATTAGGATGCATAAAAAGAGTGGTGTTCAATATATATGGAACTTATTAGGATGCGTGAGAATTTAGATGAAATATACTTTAGATCTAGTGCAAAGTTGATAGATGAAACACCAATTATACAATAGTGTTTAACTCTATAATTGGTCTAGGTAATGAAGTAAAGTCTATTTCATAAAAAATTTGGTTGGTTGAAAAATATAGCATATAAATATGAATATGTTTTCAAATTGAAAAAAGTGATTTACATATATCACTTTGATTGATCCAAAAAAATATTTCACTTACTTCACATATAATTTTGATAGATCATGTGTGTTTTGGATCATGTGTTACACCTATTTATATTGGCCTCTTTGCATATTTTTCTAATCAAGAAGGGCCTCATACAATCCAAAAATAACAATATTTTTTTGTAACTTTGAGCTAAGCCTATAATTGGTGATCTTCTAAAAGAGATAAAATTAATTAGAATTTAGGGTTTTCCTTCAATACCCACAAATTTAATGATATGTTGGCACAATCTTATCCCCTCAAATAAGTCATCTAACTCAAACTCATTATGTGTGGATAGGTGGAGTATCTTAGATACAACTCAAAGGAGATTACCTTTGTCATTTTTTATTATAGAAGGAACTCAAATTGGAGTTCAATTACCTTTGCAAGCCCCATCCACATTTATTTATTATCTTCCAAAATGAGGTTCCAACCATGTGATTTCCATCATACGCACCTTACTCAAGCAATAGGATAAACCCAATAGGAGAGTGAAACCTGACTAGTTATTTGTCATCCTGTTGTCCTAGCTAGTGAACTCAATTGCTCTATGTGAAACCATTCTAAATTTGGTTGAAATATGCTCATAAATGATGATTTCAATTTTATTTTGTAAATAATTAAATGGGATGTCCCTATCATTAAATATTCATCAATTTATTTATTTCCATAAATTCTAACTCATCTTAAATGGGCTAGCCTTCCATATTCTATCCCAAGTGGAATTAAATGATAAGCATAAATTCTCAATTGATAAATAGAGATAAGAGATATTGTGAGAAGGAATTAGTCCATTCTAAATCACAACAATGCTAATTATAGAACTTAGAATAATATGAATAGTTGAGTAATAGGTGATTGGAAGATTATTTAGTAGACATGCATAGTAGAAACCTTAGAGATAGATATGTGAAGACAAATGTGTGACTTGTCTAGATATCCTATAAGTATTCTCATGTTAAATTTAATCTAAATAAAATGAACTAGCTTTTGGGAGGCATGATTTCCCCAACACAATCTAGAAAGCCAACCTAAGGAATTTAATATTAAATTTTCCATTTGATAACCTGATTTGATTTAATATTAATGCAATATTGCCCATAAGAAAACCACAAACAAAGTGGATGGGACACACCAATCAAATAACCATAAAATCACATGAACAAATTCCATATGCAATTCCAATGGACAAAGAAGGAAAATAGAGTTAAACAAGGAAGGTATACAATCCATTTTTGTATTCAAGCATAAGCAAGATCTTCTCACAACCTTATCAATCAAATATAGCTTGACCAAAATTTTAAACATCAAATATTGATAATACAAGAATACCATTTATTTATCAAGGCCTCAATAGCACAATTTTAATTCGCAAACATATTTGATAGATATTTTGGTAACATCATTACCAAATTTTAAAATTTCCAAGAAACACACTTTTTAAAAATTAAATATAAAAAATTTAATATCTCCTCAAAATGTTGATTTAATAGATGTTTTTAAATTGTATCCAGATTATATTGAAAGTATCCATGATGAAAGATAAATTATTTAACCTCTTGATCACAATCCTCATATACAATATATTTAAATTCTCCAAAACACCTACATTTAAATATTAAAAAACGTTAAGCAAAATAAAATTGACATCAACTACAACTTAACATTTATTACAAAAAATATATCGGAAGATTAAGAATCACTACTTAAAATTATATAAATTATATTAGATGCCACCTTAAGAACTATATCATATGTCTCCACAAAGAAATAAAATTAGGAGTGCTTCTCTTGTGACCAACTCACATCTAGAATCTTCACCTCCACTCTTCAAATTGTATTTTACTATCTCATATCTCTTTTTCTCAAACATTTTATTTCCTAGATCATTTTTCTTCCATCATGGGTACATGATATAAACTTTGATAACCCAGCGCATTGTAAACGCTTATCATTTAAACACATTTTTACAAAAACTAGAATCATTGTATCTAACACATTAAAATAAATCTAATAAGTCCTTGGATAAATTTGGTATTTCAATTGTACCACACTCTTGTAAAATTTGGTTAGTATACAAAGTATAATTAATATTACATAATAGTTCATGATAGATAAAAACTACATGTCGTATTTACAATATGTATTATAAATTTCAAGAGACATACAATAAAAAGGCTTACAAGATTCAAATTCCCTTTATGATATTTTTAAATGAATATATTTTTCAAGAAATTTTACACAGTTTTGTTTGGCTACATTCCAATTAATGTTTAATATATGGTGTGTGATCTTGATCACCAACTTTTTTATTTTAAAACATCATTTACATTGAGTGATACTCTAGATTTAAAGTGTCAAAATCATTCAATTTCATCATTTGTGTTATTAATTGGATTTTTATGAACTCATGGAATCCTACCATTAATTTATTTTGTAAAGGTCTTATTGTTTACAACTTTAGTAATTTTACAAAAGTATTCATTTAAAATTTTTGAACCTCAAAATTGAATGGTTCATGATGATCTCTTTAATTTAAGACTTTATCTTATGTTCTCATCAATTTTAAGTATCCATTTTTGTGTTCCAGAATTATTACAATTTTATCAAGCTCATTAGAAAATTTTGAATATGGGATATCATTCTTATTCGGAAAGGTCCTCTCTTTTCTTAAGTGACTTGGAGATACAATGACTTTCATTTTTTTATGTGTGTTATCAATTTTATTAATATTATCAACAATTAGATCATGGAGTAAAATTTTAATATCATGGGGTTCATTTCTACATTATTCAAAAATATCTAAATTTGAATTCTTATTTTTCTATGATGTTACTCTTTTCAATATGTGTTCCATAACATTTTGCAACATTTTCCCTTTCACTTTCAACAATTTTATTTTTATTATGGCTAAATAGTTTATATAATATTAAATAATTATCCTATGTGGTATATAATTTTTTTACTTGTGAAATTCATCCATGTTAAAATCCTTTTGATTTTATGTGGAATGGGAGCCAAATCAAAATTATTCCAAGTCCACTATAAGCCACTTGGATAATCCACATGGTTCAAATAATTAAGCATATAACCACCCTAGATATCTTCTATGATATATTTACATTCATATAATTCTAAATAGGTAATTAATCATTTATTTCCATTTTGATAAGACTTTAGTTCATGAGCCATCAAGACCTTTGGGAGGATATATAGTGTCCCATTTAATAAGAGGAATACACTTACTTTCATTTGAACCACCCCATAATAATTTCTTTATTGTTTTATCTAAATCTTGAGAGATCTTCAAGAGGATCAATAAACATGACATCATATAGATTAGAATGTATTAGATCATAGCTTTAAGCATTAAGATTCTTCCATCCAATTTGAAATGATTATATTTTCATGAAGTAGAATTTTTTTGGGAAGCACTAATGTCCTTCCATAGTTTAGAAATCATATTTACAAGCTTATCATTTGTCTCATTTTCTTCTCTTATTTGTACCTTCAATAATGACTAAATTGATTTTACAAGACCACCAATGTTAAGTAATGATGTTTTCCCTTTATTACTAGTTCTAGGAAATAAATCTTAGATGCAACCTTTATCAATGTTTTTTAAATTGTCTTTAATGACACATTTTGTACTAGAGTGCACACACACACTTGTAAATTTAAATTTTAGAATTGTTTTAGATTATGTTTTTTATGCAATCTAGTAATGTGAATGTTTTGATTATTAAAAACTATGATAGATGTTGAACATGTTTTTTGTTAATGATATGGAAATATTATTGATGAGTAGATGAATTATTAGAACTATTTTAGATTTCTATTCCTTATATCTAGATATATTATTTAAACTAAGGTCTCATTGCTCCTTTAGGTACACATACATACATACATAACATGGATAATGCGGATGTTCCACCTCCAGAATCTTTGTTTGCAAATACCACTAATGAGATTAATAAATTGAAAGACTCATTAGCACAAAGTGCAAACCCAAATATATATTATGAACCATACATATCAATATTGCATAGTCTTGAAAAACTAAGAGATGAACTTGAGAGGACTAGTGAATTTTCTCCAGATAGAGTAGCTGCTATTCTTTCTCGCATGTGGGAAGAAGTATATGGTGAGGTCCCCCTTAAACAAATACAAGATAGAGTGACCAAAGAAATGATAAAAACTAATTGTTTTCCATTTTATCAAAGTGTACATAAGGTTACGGTATACCAGGTCACTAGATGTGCTGATCGTGTTATGGCCTCATTGATCTACCGACGATTTCTTGTAGCACATGGTCAATACCCAAACAATGACTAGATTCCATTATATTTTGTTTAAAAATTGTATGCTGAGGTCCATTTGGGCCTCAAAGTCATCTACCTGGATATTCCACCATATGTTGGTCAGGGGCATGGCAGGATTGTTGACAAACCCACTTATCGTTGAGTAGATAGACCGACTCTAATGTTTAGGGTATTGGTTGGTGACAGGTCTCCTTCTCTCACCCCAACTCCAACCCCCATAGCAAATGAGGTTGTCATTGCTTCCCAAAAGGAAGCAATTGATACTGTAGGTGACATTGCAGCTGCCACCACTAGGATATTTTTTGATCATGTAGGTTAGTATTTGATGTCTAGACATCCCCATCCCATGCCATATTCAACATAGTGGACCACCATGGATCCTTTAATAGCACCTGGCATCCCTACTCCCATAGAGCTTGAGACACTTACATGAGATATGGCACGTAGGACTCTGCATTGTTTGGCTAAGGAACTCTTGGAGGCATATGCCTTCATTGCATCAGACTATGGGATCGGTATAGAGCATGGTAGAGATCATTTGGCACGTGGAGGTCGTTCACTTCTAGGATCCCATCACTCTCAATCTAGCACTAGTGCACATCAGGATCCACCATCTGATCATTCGATAACTACACAGACTATGGGTTTTACTGAGATGTTGGTTGGTGCCAGTTCGTTATCATCGATTCCATCTCACCTACATAGTCCTCTCCACTCATCATTGCTCGCACTACATGAGATAGATCATATGGATGTAGATATTGATTCATCGCTTGATCATATAGTTGATATGGTGGAGGTGGCCATTTCAGAGGACTCAGGTCATTCGATATCAGATGATGTGCATGTTTCAATTCCTTTATAATTATTTTTAAATTTTAATTTTAATAACTAGATATTCATGTACTAATATATATGAATTTATATAGTTGTTGGTGGACATACCTAATGTCACTCCTAGCCTTGTTCTAGATCATGCACATCGACTTGACTCTGTGGATGAGTCTAATGGTAGTGGACATGTGAGTTTTAAATTTTTATATATACATGTGTATATGTACATGAATATGTATGCATAGATCTAGATACATATTTAATATAAATTATATGTATTTAACACATTTTGTACACCATTTTATTTGCAGGGCTCAGCACATCCATCAGAGTAGGACCATTCTCATTCAGATGATCGTTCGACTAGGAGTCCAAATTCATATTAGGCCCTACATTAGATTTATGATCATTACTACATGCATTTTCTTATATGATGATCTTTCTAGTATTTGAAATTTCATTATCTCTAACTTACATTTGCTATATATGATGATTTTTAGTATTCGACATTTCCTTATATGATGATCTTTAGTATTCCACATTTGATGATCTCTAAATTACATTTTCTTTTATGATATACATATATTTGGCACTTTTCTTATAACATGTTACATGTTTATACATTGATCAATATTGAAATGTTTATATGATATATGTATACATTTTATTATATTCAATATACATACATTTTCTTATTTGATGATCTCTTACAACTTACATTTCCTTATATGATATATACATTTGATCTCTCTAGAGTATAATTTTAGGAAATGAATGCCACTTTATAATTAATTTCATTCACATGTTGATCATGATAAATATTTTGCACACACATGCCTTGGATATATATGATCTTGAATTTTTTCCTTCTATGTATATTTTTTCATAAGATGGACCTCTATAAGCACTTGCAACTATTTATACATCTAACTAGGAAAACCTTAGAGATAGAATATTCCCTCTCAAAAATTGGTTGCATTCATAGGATATAAGAAATTGCTAGAAAAGAGAAACAATAGTACATGGGGATTAAATATAATCTTAACATGTAGGCATATAATATTTTAAAAATATAATCATTTAATCATATAAAAATAGAACCATATACTCATATAAGCATTAAGTTATAACTTTTGGCATTAAAGAAAAAATCTAAAATCCTAACTAACTCAAGAAAACCTTTTATTGAGCATTGTATGATTGTGCTCAAGATAACAATGATATGCATGTTCTCATTATACTAGGATAATATTACTATTCTTTGGATGATAAAATTAATAACATGATTTTATATTAATGATCAATGTTGAAGATAATATGTTGAGGATGCATTTATAGGTTTTTGAAATGATGAATATATGATCTAGACTTGATCTTGAATCTTGAGTAACTCCATTAATTTTGGAGTTAATGAAGAGAAGTGGATATCATGGAGAAGTTAAGACTTATTTAAAATTTTAATTAATGATTATTTAGTTAAGTGAATTGGTGAGTGAGTGAACAAGATTGATTATGAGTTAGGAAGAGTCAAATATTTTCATAAAATAGTTAACTAAGTGTATGAAAGAGTTAGTTGATTCCATGGATCAGTTGATTGATTGCATGAGGAAGTGAATTGAATAGATTAGTCAGTGGACTAATTCAAGATTAATGAGTTAATTAATCTTGATTTGTTAGTTAACTAAATGAGATGGAACTATAAATTTTAATTCTTTATTTAAATGGATAATGTGTGCATTTGAGGTGGAGTTTGATAAAATAATTAATTATTTGATGGATAAGAGATGGACAATATGAATTTAATATATTTATTAAATGTAGGAAATTAATTAACTTTAAATAAATAATAAGAATTAATTCACTAAATTGTAATAAAGTATTAATGGACGATAATGAATAATGATGGATCTTAATTATGGTACATAATATAAAATAATAATAGTGGTTCGACAAAATTATTTTAGTGTCTTACAAGATGATGTTCAAAATAACATTGTTTCAAAAAAAGTAACTTAAGAAGAACGAATTATAAGAGATGAAAAAAATAATGATATGCCTCAATTAGGTGGAGGAATAAGAAAATATTAGGTAGTTGATGATGATTGGACTCAAGAGATTATTTGTGTAAAAAATACACAAGTTAGCTCTCAAAAGAATAATTATGAGGAAAATTTCATATGAAATATAGAAGATGATGGAAGAAAAGAAGAGGAGGAATGGAGAAAATAATTTAAGAAAAGTAAAACTAGGTGAAAAATGTGATTGATTGTTTTTGAATACTTAGTTATGTTGACATTTGAGGATCAACTTTATCTTAATATAGTAGTAGATTTTATGCACCCAATTCTGTAGGATTGAGGTTAAAATGTATCCAATGCATGTAATAACTTATAATAAAATAATAAACAAGAGGAATCCCTAGTATTCAATAAGACATTTGATTTTATTAGTGGGTCTAAGATGGGACAACCAATAGACACAAAGAGAAGTTCCCATCACATCTCAAGGTCTTTGACCTAGGTGGATACTATGAGATAATGAATTTGAGATCAATCTTCCCTAATTTATTATATATAATTCTTTCACACACACTATGGGTTTTGACTTAACATGAAGCATACCATACTAGACCCTTTTGGGATTTTTTGTTTGGTACAATATTCTACAAGCCACAAATTTTAATATGTTAAGTTTCTTTTTCTACAACAAAAAAGAAGATTGAGACAACATTCACTTTATATATATACAAGACATGGACTAATGAATCAATGATTTTTCTTGGATGTATAGGAGAAGAAACATCTTGAGATGTGGTCATAACATCTTCTTGTGTGCCAATTGTCTTTTTTGTTGAGATGCTAGATCTGGGGGATCATTGAAACTAACACCAAATTTTCTTCTACTCCCACCATCACTCTTCCAATGAATTTTTTTATGACAAGGTTTGCACATTATGTACATAACAAGTACTTGAATTCCATGGAACAAATATATAATTGGAAATATCTACTCAATTTAAGGTTCTCAATGTATTTCAACCCCTAATTTGTGTCCAACCAAATTTAAAACACTTGTCATCAACATATATTATAAGTAACTAAAACAATCCAGAGTTCAAACAAGTTACTATAAGTTCTCATCTTGAACATTTATGTACATGTACAAGTGAACTTGAAAATCATGGATATAATCTAACTCAAACATTTTGGTTCAACCCACTCTTGAATAACATGTAAATTTCTTTGATGGTCATCACTATCTAGTCTCCATTTTTTCATCCACATGCATGTGGAACTGCATGAAGGCGTAGGGTAGTAGAAATTATAAGGTGACTATATTGATATACCTTGTTATCAACTTGATAGTCCACAAAATTAATCCCATGTTGAACTACATTGACTTGTTTTAGTTATATGCCTTGCATAGCAATAGAACTTGCATGATAAACATTAACCTAAGGTAATACATGTGCTTGTGTACAACATTTGCATGCTCAAGGTTTGTATAATATATATTTAATGTTTTTAAGGTAATGTACACATGTACACAATGTATATGTATAATTTTAAATTCAAACTCACCTGTGGGAAATAACATTCCATCGTTTGTTTCAGGCCATGTTAGCTTATTCCTCTCTTCTATGCAACACAGTAAATAATAGCTAACACCTTCTATGTTTCTAGGATCTACTATAACTGCAAAAACATCTCCTATACACCAAATTTACACAATAAAATTCTAAAAAAAATAGAATTATCTCTAGAGAAGTTAAAGATCATTAAATTTATATAATATTTAAATTATTGAGAACTTACACATGTACCTTTTCTAACTAGTCCTGAAATATGGTCATAATCAATTGAAATCAAAGCAATATCTTGAAATCTTTCATCCTCATTTTCATCGTATGTGTCTGAAACAAATAGTGGTACCATATCCCATTTACAAACATATTCAAGTTATTCATTGTTGCATGCATGAGTTTCCCACAATGCACTTAGTGCAAAAACAATAGTAATCCCTCATGTATAATGTCCATCCAGGGTGACTATCTAAACTCATAACACAACACAAAGATCTTGTTTTTTCTACCATCTTGCATCCATGCATCAATCTTCTATCCACACCTAGATAAATGTAATTGCAAAAAAATTATGTGAACTTGAACATGTGTGTATATATATATATGTAATTTATACATACCTGATATCTCCCAAAACACTCTATGTGGAATGTTTCAGTTTGAACTTGAAGATGTGCCGACCTCATTTTATGCAAAGTGTTTCTTGCACCATTCAACAACATCATGTGCATCATCTTTATTATCTTTTGAATAACTCATTTGATGCTTTCTTAAATCACGTTTGATGCAAGCTCATGCGCCATCATGCTCACCCTTTCCATGCCCACTCTCAAAGAAACTCCAAATATGTGGTATGTTGTAAATTTTATAATATCTAGAAAGTGCATAAAATGTCTATGATGATTTGAATTGTGTCACACATCCATCTGACCATACAAAATCTTTTTCAAATTTTACACCCCTGCTTCTGAAATTCTCAAAAAAATATTTTGTAAAACAATGTTGTACAAAAAGTGTGTCATGCTCTTTATAATCACTAATATAAAAGTGATATTCTTTCTTGATGGCTCGTTGTTCATATGCACTCTCAACACCATCCAATTCCAATTGTGCATGTCGATAACACACATGAACCATAATAGTGACCTGCTTTGAAAAGTAATATTCTAATTGAATCTCTTTTTGATGTACAAAAGAGTAATTTTCTACAAAGTCAACTACTAATAGAACTGCTCCAAGTGGGAAAGTATCTCTTAATGTTTGAAATTGATGTGCTTGCCACTTAGCATGAAAGGAATGATGTATGTATGGTTGTATCATTTTTGGAAAATCTTCCATAAATTTCCCAATTGGTATCTCCTCTTCTACATAGTTTAACCTTGTGGATTCTTTCCCAAAATTTCTTTGAAACTTTACATACTTGTAACTTTTTCAATTTACTATCTTTGTTAGGTCAGCATTTTCATTTGTTGAAGAAAAGTTATCCAAATTTCCACATGTTTCACAAAGTCCTTTTATGCATTTTATTTGAAGTCCATTTTCATGACCACATAATAGATCCTTTATGAACAAACTTACCTATTAAGGAGGTACCTTTTAAACACCATATCTTTCTTCTCTCATCTTTCAAAACATATGATAGTATAGATCAAATTAAATATGATAACGACAACAACAAGTTTCAAAAAACTTGTTTATCTTCACATAGTATGGCTTTAACCTTTCAAACAATGTTTGCCCAATCTTTATATGAGGATACATATTACAAAAGTTCATATACATCTCAAGCTGTGTTATGTCTAGCCAATGTTTAATATGTTCTTCATAAATACCAGGTCCAATCCTGTGCCTCATAACATCTCTAGTATTTGATGACAGACAAGTCTGATCATTCCAAAAACTTAAGATCAAATTCCTAACAACATCTTCAGTCCTATCAGAATGGGGAGCTCTACACATAATTGCCCAATTGCCTTCAGAACTATCATCTAAAAACTTTCTCTTTTTTTCATATTTTATTAGTGTGGTTCTACTATAACCAAATTCAGTCGAAAGTGCTGACATTTTTCTTTTTTTGGATATTTCTTTATTTAAAATAGATGTCAAAATCACCTTTATTGCAATGGTTCTATCCACTGATCCAGATCCTTTCCCAATGGAATCTAAACCTTTTTTCACATTTTCAACAATATATTGTTGCAGTCTCATGTGTTTCCTCTTATTTTATGCAGAATGTACACCCAACAATTGTAATGACTCTTTTAGCTCATCACAAAGAAGTAAACATGATAACAATTGGGTTTTTTCAAGTGTTTCAAGATGATTGAAATGATCAAGGATTATTGTATTTAAAGATTTAGTCATTGACCTCTTACTTGTATTTTTAGGTTGGTCGGCATAACATTTCAGTTTCTCCATATCCATTTCAAGTAAATGATCTAAATTTCTATAAGAAATTTGTTTCCCCACTATTTCAGCTACTTTTATATGCTCATCCATTGGTGTATAAGGAAGTGATCTCAACCCCTCTCCAACATGCATTGTTTGAACTCAGGCCTCCTCCCTATCTTCAAGGTCCATGTGTTCTTCAACTGATTCATTTGGTCCAATATCTAGATTGGGCTCGACTTCTACTTGAGAACTTCTTGCTTGCTGATCCATTTGTACATGTCACAAAATATTGTGAAAAGAAAGTGAGAGATGATGATATATAAGTGGACTTGAACATATGAAATCAAATGAAATCAAAGATTCTTGAACTTAAGAATTCCATGGAAAAAATGCATTTGAAAAGGATATGATTCAAATATGGGATATATGAAATTGGTATGATATATGATGTGATAAGGTAAGAATGCAAGAGGTCAAATGCAACTCTAGGTCCAAATTTGGTTACGATGCAAGGCTTGACTTGTGTTATGATGGATAAACACAAGGGACCAATGATCAAGATAGGGTATGTAGGAGATGATGGACTCCAAAAGGATTTCCCTAGACAAGCAAGGTTAATTTGGTATTTTCCCTAACTTGAAAGTCCATGATAAACCTTAAGTGATGTGGGTGATAGATAAAAAATGGATTGCTTTTGAGACCTATGAAGAGTAGTGGAACTTGTGCAAGAGCTAAGGGTTCTATTTGATCAATGATTAATATGCAAAGGACTAAATTCATGGAATGTATGCAACTTGGAACTTAGGCACGATATGATCTTGATATATGCAATGGGTTGTACATGAAAGAACTAGGTGAAATGATATATATGTATACAAGGACTATATGATATGATTTATGTATGCAAGAGTATGAATATTTAAGGACTAGGATGTAATGAAAAGGATATGATTCTAAGATGGGATATATGAAAATGGTATGATATGATGTGATAAGTTAAGAATGCAAGAGGTCAAATGCAACTCTAGGTCCAAATTTGGTTACGATGCAAGGCTTGAGTTGTGTTATGATGGATAAACACAAGGGACTAGTGATCAAGAGAGGGTATGCAATAGATGATGGAATCCAAAAGGATTTCCCTAGACAAGCAAGGATAATGGTATTTTCCCTAACTTGAAAGTACATGATAAACCTTAAGTGATGTGGGCGATAGATAAAAAATGGATTGGTTTTGAGACCTATGAAGAGTAGTGGAACTCGTGCAAGAGCTAAGGGTTCTATTTGATCAATGATGAATATGCAAAGGGCTAAATTCATGGAATGTATGCAACTTGGAACTTAGGCATGATATGATCTTGATATATGCAAGGGGTTGTACATGCAAGAACTAGGTGAAATGATATATATGTATACAAGGACTATGTGATATGATCTATGTATGCAAAAGTAGGAATATGTAAGGACTAGGATGCAATGAAAAGGATATTATTCTAAGATGGGATATATGAATATGGTATGATATGATGTGATAAGTTAAGAATGCAAGAGGTCAAATGTAACTCTAGGTCCAAATTTGGCTATGATGCAAGGATATGACGTGGATGGAGGACTAGGATATGACGTGGATGGAGGATTAGGATATGAAATGATTAGAGGAATAGGATATGATATGAATGAAGGACTAGGATATGATGTGGATGGTTGGTTTCTCTTGTCAAGGTTAGGGTGGGTATGACTAATGGAAGGTTTTTGTTACTTAGTGTCATGGGTTGTGTTAGGGGACTCTTGATAGTAGATGGATAGAGAACCAGGACTCTTGGATTATTGGTAAGATGGATAGATGGATGGAGGGCTATGGGTTGTAAATTTGGACTTGGATTGTATGTATAGTGTTTTGAAGTCCCTAGCCAGTTGTGCTTGACCATTACTAATAAATTGGCATTCAATTTGACTAGAAAGTATGTCATAGTGACTTGAAGACATGGTGGTGGATGAAATGAGACTAAGACTATGCAAAGTGGTAATGAGGATAAAAGGAACGTCAAATGTGAAGTGGTAAAATGAAAAATGAGAGCCTTATGTCAAATGATTCCTAGGAAAGGCTTACTAACCAATCAAAGTTTGGCCAATGTCTCAATTTGGATTGTCAAAAGATTGGTTTGAAGGACAATATGACAAAATGACAAGGTGATATTTTCACACTAGACTTATGAGTTGGAAATAGCTCACAAGAGGATAATGACTAAGGACTTGTTTGATTTGGTCCAATGACAATTTACTTTTTGAGACAATGGTTTGACAAAGAAAGGAAAGTTTTCCTATCCCAAAGTGTGTAAAATTGAGGACTTGATTTGACAAATGCAGTTCATCATGGAAAATGTGTTGTAGGAAGTGATTTGACAAAATTGCAAGCAGATTGCAAGGAATTTATTTCAGTTTGACTATGTTGATTCAGATTTGGAGGATGATGTTCATTTTTTCATGTTGTCTAAAAATAGTTGGCAAACACATGGTGTTGTAAAGAATGAGAATCAACCACATAGAAGACATTTACACAAAAAAAATCCTAAGGCTACAAGGACAATATTCTTATGGATCCCACGAACTACATATCCTTAGCGAATGAATTTCAGAAGCTTAGCCCCATGGGCTCCCCCTTACATTGTACTCGCTTCTTAGGGAAACCAAGCTTCTAATCTCCATGAAACTCCCATGGCAGATTGATCATTTCTACTAAGAATTGTGCAGGTGCGGGTGCCTTGGCAACGACCGTTGCTGCACCAAAGAATAGAAGGTTTGTGGTTTTCTAAAACAAAGGATTTATTTTGGGCACCCATTCAGAAGGCCATGCAAGAGGCATTAGCATCCCAGTTTGAACCCACCACAAGGGTACTAGGGAGTCAATTGCTTGTCCGCAAGAAGTTCTGTAATGCTAAGATTTTCTTTACTTTCAAATTTATATACCGGTTGGCCATCGCTTACCTTTACCACATTCTTGGTTTGAGTCGCTTTGGGGTGAGTACTTTTTCCCACCAAAGTAGGCCCAAGATCTAAGGCTTAACAAAAGCGAACCAAAATATTCATAGTTCAATTGATCTTTGTTTCAAAACAAAGAGTGAGCACATGAATATTTTATATCACATGTGCATGGTGTTCTTTTTAAACCAAAATAAAAATGTGAACAAACAGAGAATGCACAAGGTTCATTTTATCCATTTATAGTGTTTGTCAAGCAACGGGGTTAATTTCAACTGTTTGTAGTGTTTTCTATCTAAGAGTTAATTTTAAACCCAATGAAAAACAAAGTGTGTTGTTCTTTTTAACCCATATGCATTTGCATGCCTGTTCTTTTTTAACCAATGCATGTAAAATGTAAGTTGTAAAGAAAAAAACAATTAAAATAACATTTAGCTAATTCCAGCTAGACACATTCTAAAACAAACAGATTAGTAGCACAAACAAAAATTAACTCCAATCTAGAAATAAATAAAACAGGAAAAAGAAAACTAAAAAAAGAAGATAGAAAACTGAGACAAAAATCTTAGATAGTGTGGTAGGTCTATGAGCATCTTTGTACCTAAGTAGATAGTCAAGATCTACTAAATTTAAATATTTTATTTTTCTTCTAGATAAGGTATCCCATTACGAGAGATCATTAGGATTTGTGTCTCAACCTTCAATCCCTATCTATTAATACTGAACAAAATCTAATTTTCAAGTTATAAAACAACAAATATATATATAAATTTCAACACTCATAATTTAATTTTTGGCTTGGAACATGTTAAATAGACATTAATTCTAAGAACATGATAATTACAACAAAATGCATCTCTTTCACATCTTAATTATTTTAAATGGGCACAATCATATAGAACTCATTTTTATGGATGAAAAATATAATAATAAACTTGGGAGTAGATGTTAAAATTATTCTTAAAATGAATTGGGAGGAGCCTGGGAAATGAAATTTACATGATACTCCCTATGATATAGTACTAGATGAGGAAGGAGATCCAAAATTTTCATTAACACATGGTATCTAATATAAAGGTCAACCTATTGGGTTTAAAGGAAAAATAAATTTTGTGGTGTTTGAGATTCAAAATGAATCTTTGGTGCTTTTAAAATTTTGTTTAATCTCAAATTGGTTCATGTAGAATGTAATGAAATCTTTGACTCCCAAAAAGAAGAATTAACATTTTAAACATGGAGGGCTAGATAGTGCATATATCTTTGAATATGAATATAGATTAAGATTATGACAAGAAGATAGCAAAAGAAAGAGATGTAGAAGAAGATGACATATTTAGATGGCTATATTCATTGAGGAAGCTACCTACGAAAATATCATAATCACAAATTTTCATATTTCTTCTTGTAGATTCATATCTCTCTTGGAAATGCTTGTTGATCCATCTTCTCAAATTCTCTTTTTTCATATATCTAAGGGATACACTCATTGCTATAGATTATATATTTATTTTTATGTTGTACTCATCTTAGTTGTAGATGCACATAGGATTGGAGCAAAACCATATTAATCTAATGTAATTTTATTTGATTATTTATGGAGGTTAAAATACCAAATTAGGGATTTGACAATATTGGTAAGATAACCAAAATTCACCCCTTTCCCTTTGTGGCACTAGCTACATGTATTCTTGTAAATCTCTTCACATGAAGGTTTTGTGTCTTTTCCTATCTATCATAATTATATTATCTTAGAGCTCAGTTTAAATAACATTATGACCATTTTATATCATTTAATTTATTTTACAAAATTGATGTGTTATTCTACTATTTAGTTTCATGTTATTGGTTGTGTATTTTATTCTTATTTTATAGACTTTCAATTTTTTGTATAAACTGGTATTTTTAATGTACTTGAAAAAAATCTATGTAGTCATATAGACCTTGATGTAGTCATGCTACCATCTAGGAAACATGACTTAATTTTATTATCTTCTATTGATTCATATTCTAGATTCGTATCACATGATTCAAGATATCTATTTCTCAACTCTCATTCTAGGTTTTCCTTCGTTTATAATTAAATCCCATTTTTAATATATTGTTCAATAAAAACAGAGTACTTTTTTTTTATAGGAAAAATAAGCTTGCATAGTTTATATAGGTCAAAGCAATTTAGATAAGACCATTTACACTTGTTGATTTATCTATTTTGGATAGTATTTTTGTGTTATTAATCTTATCTAGGAATAAAGTTAGTTCAAACTTTCAACTTTTTATTTAGGTAATCAAATTCAATACATTCTTCTTTTTACTATCAATATGTTTATTTATTTATGAATTATTTCATTTTTATGAAGAATATTCTAACTCTATGCTAGATTATGTGTCAGAAAATTTAGAAAATATTATTTTAGATACATACTTCTACATTATATGTTCCTCGCATATAAAACTATTTAGTTAATGTGTGTTTTATGTGTATATTCATCCTACTTGTTTTTAAATCTATCCTAATCCAAAAATAGTTATTGTTAACTAATATGATTCTATTTATTATAATACTTATAATTTTAACCAATTTTTGTGTGTTTGTGGGGTGTTTGAGATATCCCCACCTTCTCAACTAATTATCACTATTTAGTTTTTTTAGATGAGTTTAGAAATACTCTTTTGTTGAATTATCTTGTGTCATCTTATTTTATCCAATTTGGTTATACATAATGATTTCCCTACTATTGATTTTCATGTATTGATACAAAGGGAGATACCAAGATAGAGGGGAAAATACTGCTGAAAGATGGTGTTTCTACCATATCTATATAATTGATGATGCACAATTGGATGAAATAAATATAATAATTTAAAGAAGGACATAAACATAGATAGATGCAAAATTGGGTGCCACAAAAAATACAAATAAAGAGAATATATTGTAGATCAAAACTAGTAAAATATTTAGTATAAGGATTCATAAAATCTAGTGATAACTTGCAGATTTTATTTTTATAGAATTCATTGATGATGTGCATTTGAGTTTTCATTTCCAAAAATTTGAAATGAGGAACCTTCAATTTTCTTATATATCAATTATTTGATGCATTTTTCCTTGTTGCTAGATAAAACATATGATAAACCCACTAAATTTTAAATAAATAAATTTACCCATATTTGACGAGAAAGCGAAGAAATAAACACGTACCTTGTTTCCTTCTATGATAATTTTTCAAGTTTTGTTTGCGTCTATTTTCTTCTTTATCTTTTGAAAAAAAATTGTTGAGCTTTGTTTTTTCTTTTTTATTTTTTTCCCATTTTCTTCTTCAAAATAAAAATGATTTATTTAAACTAACAACAAATTTTCCTCCAAAATGCAAAAAAATTGTCACAAAAACTTGAAAAAACTTGAATTTTTTTGAAAATACTTACAACAGTAAAAACAAATGCAACAATAACAAAAAATATCAAAATATTCATCATTTTCTTACCTGTGAAATATCTTTTTCAGCTGATAGGCTTGGAAGCACGAGAGTCACCGTCTTTTACACAGGAGCTCGAAAAAACGCAAACAAACCCTGGAAAAGTTGTTTGACTTTTGGATGTATATTGAGGGGGTTCGGCCGAACCGTTTTTGTGTGGTTCGAACAAAACCCTTTAAAATAATTTTGTTTATTATTTTAAATAGGTTCGGCCAAACATCGTTAAAATCTTTGGCCGAACACCCTTTTTCCCTTATCTCCCAAAAAAATCAATTTTTTTTGTAAACAATTATCTTTTGAAGCTCAATTTGAAAATAAAAATATAGAAAACTTTAGAAACCCAACTAGATAATAATAGTCCTTGGAATGAGCTATCCGTCGAATTTAATTTTAATATGGTTTTCTTTTATTATGTATTTTTTGTTTTAGTTTTATTAAACATAGGTTTTTCACTGAAAATTAAAATCTTTGGTCTGCACATGTGGAAAAATAGCAGATTATCATAATATATTTTTTTAAAATACTTTGAGGTTGGGTATTGATGTCCTTGATCCATTAAAAAAAAAAAATTGAATTTCGATTCATACAAAAAAAGTTATGTTGTATACAATCTGCCTATGTCTGAATTGCAATTGGTTTGACTTTGAAACTTGATTAAGGAGAAAATATTCAATAAAAAACTATGATACCAAATGAAAGTGCTAGGTATCATATTTACAAATCTAAATTCAAAAAAATTATAATTTTATGCTTCATACAAAAAATGTTATATTGTATACGATGAGTGTCACTTTTTTAAAATGTTGTTTTACGAAATAAAACCAGTTTTCGTGGGAGATGAAAAAAAAAGTGCAATCTGATTCCAAAATTTTTGAAAAAAATATTTTTAGAATCTACAGACAAAATGTGATGATACTCTAGTTTTCATCATCTTCAAATTCCTCACAATTTAGTCTCTATAGGTGCCCGGATATGAAGATTTAGTTAAAAATAATAATTGCAGTGTCTAGTTTTGCCAAAAATTGTAAATCACTATTGTGGGATCACCCTTGTATGTATGTATGTATACTTGTATGTATCAATGCATATATATTGTATATGTAAGAATGTATCTACACATGTATGTATGTATTTACATATGAATTTAAAGGGAGGGAGAATTTAGAGAGAGAGAGAGTCTGGAGAGATGGAGAGAGGATGGAAGTGAGATTTTAAGAGAGAGGGAGTGGGAGAGAAGGGGCTGGAGTGAGAGGGATAGAGGGAGGGAGAGAGAAAGAGGGGGGTGGGGTAGAGAGAGAATTGAGAGCGATAGAGAGAGAGAGAAGGGGTAGAGAGACAAAGAGAAAAATAGAGTTATGTAGGTAGGGTGCCATAGGGAGAGATTTGAGAGTGTGAGGGGGGTGAGAGGGAGAGACTTGACAGATAGGTAGTGAGAGGGAGTGGGACAGAGAAGGAATTAGATTGAGAGACTTGGGAGAGGGAGAGGGTGTGGGAGGGAGTGACCTGATAGAGGTAGAGAAAGAGGGGGGTGGATTGGGAGGGACTTATCTACATAGGGTGGAAGGGATAGATAGAGAGAGGGGAGAGAGACAAAGAGAGAGTTACTTAGGTAGGTTTCTAGAGGGAGAGACCTGAGAGAGAGGGGGGGTGGGAGGGAGAGACATGAGAGAGAGGGAGAGAGAGAGGGAGTGGGAGAGAGTGGGATAGAGTGGGAGGGACATAGAGAGAGATGGATAGAGGGAGCGAGAGAAGGTGGTAGGGATTGATTGAATGAGAGGTACGTATAAAGAGGGAGATTGTAGATAAAGACAATTAGAGAGGGTAAGAGGGAGGCAGGGAGGGAGAGGTGATAAGTATAGATAGAGAGAAAGTGATAGGGGTTGAGGGTATAGGGTTGAGAGATTAGGGTGGAGGACCTATAGGGTTGATGTTTTCTACAGTATTAGGGTTTAAGTTTTGAGGGTTGAGGGAATAGGGTCGATGGTAGAGGGTATTTGGTTGAGGGTATAGGGTACAAGGTTGAAGGGTTTAGGGTTAAGAATTTAGGGTTAAGGGTTTACTTGGTTCAGGGTAGAGGGTTTAAGATATAGGTTTGAGGGTATATGGTTGAAGGATTAGGTTCAGGGTCCAATGTAAGGGGTAGAGGGTATAGGGTTTAAGGATTGAGGGTTGAGGGATTAAGGTTTGAGGGTTGAGAATTGAGGGTTGAGGGTTTAATGTATAGGGTAGAGGGTAGAGGGTTTAAGGGTTGAGGGTTGAAGATTGAGGGTTTAAGGTTGAGGTTTGAGGGTTAAAGGTATAGGGTATATGGTCGAGGGATTAGGGTTGAGGGTCTAATATATACGGTAGAGGTTATAAGGGTTGTGAGATTAAGGGTTGAGGGTTTAGGGATTAGGGTAGAGATTTTTCTTGGATTTAACGATGTAAGGGTTGATGGATTCGGGTTTAGTGTAGAGTGTATTGGGTTGAGGGTAGAGGGTGGAGGGTAGAGGGTAGAGAGTTTTAAAGTTTAGGGTTTAAGGGTTGAGGGTTGAGGGTCAAGGGTTTAGGGTTGAGAGTTTAAGGGTTGAGGGTTTATGGGTTGAGAGGGTTGAGGTATTAGGGTAGAGAGTTTACTAAGTGGGTTTAAGGGTTGTGGGATTAGGGTTGAGGGTAGAGGGTAGAGGATTGATGGTAGATGGTAAAGGGTTTATGGGTTAGGGTCTAAGGGTATAGTGTTTGGGGTTGAGGGATTAAGAGGTTATAGAGTAAAGGGTATAGGGGTCGAGAGATTAGGGTTTAAGGGTTGAGGGTTAAGGGTTTAGGGTTAAGGGTTTACATGGTTGAGGGTAGAGGGTTTAGGGTATAGGTTTGAGGGTATATGGTTGAAGTATTAGGTCCAGGGTCCAATGTAAGGGGTAGAGGGTATAGTGGTAGAGGGTTTAGGGTTTAAGGATCGAGGGTTGAGGGATTAAGGGTTGAGGGTTGAGAATTGAGGGTTGAGGGTTGAGGGTTTAAGGGTCAAGAGGGTTGAGGGATTAGGGTAGAGAGTTTACTAAGGGGGTTTAAGGGTTGGGGGATTAGGGTTGAGAGTATAGGTTAGAGGATTGACGGTAGAGGGTAGAGGGTTTATGGGTTAAGGTTTAGGGGTTTAGGGTTTAGGGTTGAGGGATTAAGAGGTTATATATTAGAGGGTATAGGGGTTAAGGGATTATGGTTTAAGGGTTGAGGGTTGAGGGTTAAGGGATTAAGAGGGTATAGGGGTTGAGGGATTAGGGTTGAAGGGTTGAGGGTTGAGGGATAAGGGTTGAGGGTTGAGGAATTAAGAGGGTATAGGGGTTGAGGGATTAGGGTTTAAAGGTTGAAGGTTGAGGGTTGATGGATTAAGGGTCAAGAGGGTTGATGGATTAGGGTAGAGAGTTTACTAAGTGGGTTTAAGGGTTGGGGAATTAGGGTTGAGGGTAGAGGGTAGAGGATTGACAGTAGAGGGTAGAGGGTTTATGGGTTAGGGTTTAAGGGTTTAGGGTTTAGGGTTGAGGGATTAAGAGGTTATAGAGTAGAGGGTATAGGGGTTGATATATTAGGGTTTAAGGGTTGAGGGTTGAGGGTTGAGGGGTTAAGAGGGTATAGGGGTTGAGGGATTAGGGTTTAATGGTTGAGGGTTGAGGGTTGAGGGATTAAGAGGGTATAGGGGTTGAGGGATTATGGTTTAAGGGATTAGGGTTTAAAGGTTGAAGTTTTAGGGTTGAGGGATTAAGAGGGTATAGGGGTTAAGGGATTACAGTTTAGGCTAGAGAGTATTGGGTTGACGGTAGAGGGTAGAGGGTAGAGGATTTTTGAGTTTAGTGTTTAAGGGTTTAAGGGTTGAGGTTAAACCTTTACCCTCTATCTCTCAGTTCGTCTCTCCCTCCCTCTATATCTCCATCTCTCCCACTATCTCTTTCTCCCACTCTCCCCTTCTCCCACTCTCCCACTCTCCCACTCTCTCCCACTCTCTCCCACTCTATATTTCTCCCTCTCCCACTCTCTCCCACTCTCTCTTTCTCCCACTCTCCCCTTCTCTCCCTCCCTCTCTATATCCATCTCTCCCACTCCCTCCCTCTCTCCCTCTTTCTCTTTGACTCCCTCTCCCTCCTCCTACTCTGCCTCTCTCCCTCTCCTTCTCCCTCTCCCTCCCTCTCTCCCTCTCCCTCCCTTCCTCTCTCTCTCCCTCTCTCCCTCCCACTCTCTCTTTCTCTCCCACTCTTCCTCTATCCCTCTCCCTCCCTCCCTCCCTACCTCTCTCTCTCCCACTCTCTCTTTATGTCCCATTCTTCCTCTCTCCCTATCCCTCCCTCTCTCCCTCCCTCCTCTCTCCCACTATCTCTTTCTAACCCTCTCCCTCCTCCCTCTCCCTTCCTCCCTCTCTCTCTCTCCCACCTCCCCTCCCTTCCTCCCTCCCTCCCCGCCTCTCTCCTCCCTCTCCCTCCCTCCCTTCCTCCCTCCCTCTCTCTCCCTCTTAGAAAAAGAGGGAGAAAATAAATATATTAAGAAAACCATATTTCATATAACGCATGCACGTTTTGAAGAAGTAGAGATGCTACCATTTAGGAAGAAATAACACACTCACATTATAATGCGACAGCTATATAATTCGAGCATGTTATAATGCGAGCACATTTTGTATTCCACTAAAAATGGTAAAAAAATTGAATATACCTATGATGTCAAGGCCCATAGTCTGCATATTCTCCTTGTTTTTTGCATTTTCCGACAAAAAGTAGCCTTTTGATAATGTTGTGAAGTGTGCAAGCATGTTTTTCACATTCCATCACCTTTTCCATGATCTTTCTAACACATTTCCATGAAATAGAAGATTTTCCACATTGAAAGACATATAATATCAATTGTAGTTTGGAGGGGAACAAAATTTTGAACAAGTCAAATTATTGTGGAGTTTGAAGAAAGAATAAGCTAAGCCTACATAATTTGGTTGAACTCCTCCATTTGAAAGTCTAGTTTTTTAGGTATGTGAAGTCTTTACACATTTTCTTTCATTCTATTATGGCTTGCTTTCAATTTTGTTTGTCATTATAACATCACATTGTCAATGCAAATTTTAAACCTCCTAATGATTCCCATACATGGAAATTGCCTTTAATGACCCTCTTACGACATGGAAATACCCAAAATTGAATCAAATTTCAAAATGGAAGCATAGATTGTCAAGGTGTTCCTGCACCACAAACTTATCAAACATTCACAATGCCATTACACTCATTATGATTGTAACTTACATGATATTTATCTTATTTCCCTTCAAACTCAACCCCCCAACGTATTTAACTATTTTTTTTTGTAACTTCTTAACTAACTTATCTCTTCACAACTTTGCCAAAAAAATTATTTTTTTGCAAATGTCCATGCTTCCATTTTGACCCTATCTTGCAATCATGGCATGCCACATTACCACTTTTATTTAAGGTATTCTAGATTGAAAAAATTCAAGTCACATTTGTCTATGCTAAGTTAACTTTTGTACATGATTATTTTAAGTATTATTTAAATCAAGCCTTGAATGACATATATTTTTCAATTAACTTGAATGGATACATTTTTGAGGAACTAATATTCATCTCATTACCATGGTACAAATAAAATTATCCACCATGCCGAAGAAAAAGAAAAAGAGGAAACTAAAAAAAAAAAGAGAATGAAAACTTCAAAGAAAATGAGAGAGTTTGGGTGGCAACATATCGTGAAAATAATAAATTGGAAACGATTGATAAAAATAAGCCAATTGAAGAGGAACCTCAATCGTCAAATAAAGAACAGGAATTGGCAGCACAAAAGGAATGCATGCGAAAGAATTGTTGTAAGAAAGATTCAGATACCCTAGTTGGAGACACACCCTCTACGACAAGTGAATATGAAGGGACACCATTAAGCACAAGCGAATATGGAGGGACACCATCTAGCAAAAGTGAATATGGATGAACACCACCTAGTGCAAGTGAATATGGAGGGACACCATCTACCTCAAGTGAATATTGTTGGACACTATCCAACACATCTCAAGTTGAGAGTACATCATCACTCAGATTTGATGAAGAAGGTATGCCATCATCCCCATGTGAACCTCAAGGTATGTATTCTTCTCACCGTTGATTGAAGGTACGTAATCTATCCCACCTCAATTAAATATTGATGAAATTCCTAATGTTGAGATGTATGTACCTAGGAGAACACCACCTAGAATTTTTCATAGAAAGCCAAAGTATTTGATTAATATTGATGATGAGATTTTGTAGCACATGGAAGGTAAGATTTCAAAATGCACTTGTAGAAGATATGATGATAAGATTTGGGAACGATTCTTTGAAAGACTAAATGAGACTGTAAGATGTCAACTATTTATTGAAATGATGCGGGGTGTAAATTATAGGAACATCATGAAGACTCTTGGGTTGAGAACATCGAATGCATCGAGTGAACACACTATTGTGAAGAATCTAATGGATGCTTATGAGAGTGTGGGTAATACCTCACGCTCAAAGGATAGTAATGTCACCCGATGTGTCATTACATCGACTTTGGTAAGCTGCAAACCAAAGAGAGCTTGTCTCATTAAAAAGATGAGTGAACACACGAGAATTGGTAGAAATTTTTTATCAAGAGTCATTCAAAGGCGACAAAGAATTGAGGGCAATGATTCAAATGAATTATGGGAATTCTCAGGAAGACTTCCACGAAAAGATAAAGAAGTTGTCGAAGCCTTGAGAACACTAATTGAATAGTATTAGAAGAATAACACAAGGCCATCTTTGAATCAAAGAGATGTGGTAAGAAGAATAATCGGTAGTCGAAACCGTGAGCCACATCCAAAGCATTTTTTTGATATGACTCAAACCCAATTTTTTCAAAAAATTGGAAATGATTATCCTCAAATTAGTATTTTTCAAATATTTTTTTAAATGCTTAAACCTTTTTATGTCAAGATAAATCACACACACTACGTGTTGTTGTAGACTACATATTGAATTTTCTAACCATTATGATGTTTATCATTCTATATGTGTAGATTTGCATACTAATGATGTTTTGAAGGATTGTAGCACAGAAGCCCCACCAAAGTATTCAAGGGAGTTCTTATCAAAAAATTTATGTGAAATAGAGAATGGCCAATTATTCTACAAGACAACATGCTTGGATGGTTCATGCGAGCATTGTGGTGGCTTCCAGCGTATGCCAGTATGTCAACATATAGAAAGCACAAATGAGGTGGGACAAAAACTAGTAGAGTTCGGGAAGTATAAAAAAGTGGCATATGCTACAAAAGATGGGTCTCAAGAAAAAAGGTGTGATTTGGTTATTGAGAAGATTGTAGTGTATAGGTTTATATCCATGTTTCATGACAATATACTGTTTGAGTATGTAATGCATACCCATAGAGCCCGATGGTTGGAAATGTAATTCAAGTTATGCAAGGACACCTTTCCAGTTGGAAGCATAGTATTAGTGGTTGAATTTGTGGAGAACTACACTCTACAACCAAAAAATGAGGTGCAGTCATAGTATTATTGTAGCCATGAAAAATTTATAATTCGATCCAACACACTAGATCCTGATATACTAACACCATTTCATCCTGAATCATCTCCTTCACTAGTCATTTAATCGAATAATTTGTATTTGATTAAATTCATCACTCTTCATATCTTAATTAAATAAATCAACTTTATCTAATTAAGTCATCATCTCTTGTTAATTAAATAAATCAATTTTATTTAATTATTTATGTAATCCCTCTTTAATTAAAAAATTCATCTTATTTAATTAAATCTCTAAAGTCCTCTTACCAAATTGAATAAATTAAACATTATTTGATTTAATCTAACATTATCCCCTTTAGTTAAATAAATCCAAAATAATTTATTTAATTAAACCCTTCCTCTCAATTTGATTTACATCAATTCATAAATTTAAGTCTAAATTGTCACATCTCCTAAATTCCTCATTAAATTAATTAAACTTTGATTAATTTAATATTAATCTATGTCACATTCTCTAGAGAATGCAACTTGCACAATAAATCAATTACTTTGATTTATTAAATCTCTATTTTCTCTCAACATGGCATAAAAAGGGAATATTCCCTCAAATTTGAATTCAAATTCAAATGGACTTAGTCCTTCCAACAAGAAATTCAATTCCTCTTACATGTTCTTGTGCATTGAGCCAAGTGACATTAACTCCATTTCTCTCTCCCTCCAACATGTCACATTCAAATTTCAAATTTGGATTTTATAGCATTTATCATGCATATTGACCAAAATGTGCTCATTCCTCCAATCACATGTGGACAAGTGGCCTATTCTCATTGGTTGGTCTTTTATCCCACATTCATCCAAATCCCTCATTCTTCCAATTTGGGAATCTATAAATGAGAGAATCTTCTCCTCATTCTAACATCCACAATTCGAGTAAACTTACTATACTCAACTTCATCCTCATAACCAATTGCATGCAAAGTTACTCTCTTCACATTGAGAGCTAATTTTTCCCATTTCACTCAACCTATTACCATTTTCACAATTTGTAACAAGGTTATGCTCAAATATCTTTGGGAGATTTGACAATTTCTCAATCACCCAACATTACAACTTAGGAATTGGGAAAGGGCCAATTGTAATACTCCATTGGCACCAATTCCCCCATGGGATCTTAAATCTATTGGCTTAATTAGGATTTAACTTTATTTCTTGTATTGTGTTCTTCATTTCCCTAATTTTAGTTTAAATAGATGGATTTCATGGGCAATCTCTCATGCTTGTGTGCTTGCATTTTATCTAAAAATTTAACATGTTTTGTTGCTCTTGTGCATTTGCAGGTTTAGGGGTTCACATTTTGGCGCTAGAGGGAGGGGTGTTCAAGAATTTAATCACATTTTTTTAGGATTTCCCCATTTTTTATCTTTTTTTACAAGACACAAGAAATTGTGTCGCTTACCAGTATTGCAGTGCCATATTGCACTGCCCTCAAAGGCATGACGCTATATCAAACCGCACATACTTCCAAACTGCGTCACTTCTTCTTTTGCCCCCTATCATTTTTTAATTTTCCTAACTGCGCCACTTTCATCTCCACAGCTCTATATTGCACCGCCCCCAGCACCACGGTGCCATATTACACTACGTTTCTTCCAAACTACGCCGCTTTTGCTTTCCTGCCTGTCAAATTCAAAATTTCAAACATAATTGCGCCACAAACAGTGCCGCTTGACCATATTACATCGCTTTTATGGTCTTTGTGCCTCCAAAGTGCCACTCACAGTCAAACGCGTGACACTCTATAGTACCACTTTTGTCCAATCTGCGTCGCTTTTGCAAATTGCACCGCACCTGCAAATTGCTAGTTTTTTAACTTTTTTTTGTGATGCAGGAAACTTCCCGAGGTCATGACTTTTGACTCAGATGTGGGTTTTGGCTGAAATTTTACAAGTGGTTTCTTTATGAGGTGGCATATGGATGGCCAATATATCATAGCTAGGTTGGTGGCTATTTTGACACATTTTTGGGGCTTGAAACTTTCATCTTGGCCCTCAAAATGACATTTTAGTGTTTTTTCCTAGTTTTTTGAAAGTTGTTTTTATTAATAACTCAAAACCCATGTTTCCAATTTCATATGTTAGTTGGAAATTCATTCTATCTTAGTGTTATAAAGTTTTTGGGAAAACATAGGACTCTCAAAGTCATGTACGCAAAATTTCCAAAAATGGAAAAAATCTAATGATTATTGAAATCTCCCAAAAGAGGAAATTTCTTGATCAAAAGTGAAGGAAGAAAAACAAAGGCTAGGGTTTCTTTATGAATTTATCATATCATTGTATCAAGTTTTTTTAAACACTTTGGGAGAACTTATAATCCCTTTCTAAGGAATTTATTTACTTTCATGCTCTTAAGACACTAAAATTTCTTTTGGGCTCTAAAAAGAACAAACAAAATTTATTTTCCAAAGTTTGCAAAAGGCTAAAAAGAACCTTAGGAACAACATACTAGATTTTGTTTAAAGGTTTAAGAATTGAACAAGGCAACTTTCACACTTCAAATTTGGTGCTTTAAAAAGAACTCTTTATTGCTTTGAGGGATTTAAAATGAACATGTGCTTTTGTGCCTTGTAATCCTTTTAACAAAGTAATATCATCTAAAGGGCATATGCGCTTCTTTGGTGCCTCAAGATGATCTTGAGAGTCAAAAGTCTTTTTGTGATATTATGTTGTCAAAATTATTACCTCCACACTTCATTTTTTGGGTTTAAAATTGAACAAAACACTTTGCGAGTGTGAGTAGACTTATGACATGTGCTCTCCCTTTGTTTCTAAACAAAGGTTGATCAAACTATGAATAAGTATACCCACTTTTGTTTATCTTAGCGGGCCTGCCTTGTGGGACAAAGTACTCACCCAAGGGAATGACCCAACCAGTAACGAGCTAAATTCCAAGCTATTCCCAACCGATATACAAATTCGAATGGTGATGAGAGTTCATCATTACAAGAGCTCCTATGGACAAGCAAGTGATACTCTTTATATGGGTTGATCTTGCCTCTTATGTGGCCTTCTGAATGGGTACCCTGATTGTGAACCAAATTTGTAGAAGGCCAAATCCTTATCTATTTTGTTGGTGCAAAAGGTCTTGTCCTTTGAAGCAACCACACATTATACATGTGGTTTTGTTGTAGAGATGAAAAGTATGCCATGGGAGATTCATGGGTACTGATGCTTGGCTGACCTGAGAAGTGTGTGCCATGGAGGGGATCCAGTGTGGTCAAGCATCTAGTTATTTACAGAGAATATGCACATCTGGATTCATCCAAGTGGGAACCCAACAAAATATTGTCTCATCATCCTAGGTTTGTACATGTGCTTGGAATCAAAAAACACTTTACTTGGATCCAAAATAGTGAAAAACAAATATTCAACGAATCATCAAAATTTCAAACCCTTTGGAGGAACAAATAATTTGGAGGTGTCCACATGTTACTGCTTGTCCCTAGGGGTTCTTATGTCTAGAAGGCTTCTAAACATTCAAACATCCCAATTTGTTTCTCCCAAAGTCAACAATAGGTAACCTTTGCCTTGATTTCCTTGATTTCCACATAATACACTTTGTGGGATAAAATAAAGTACATTGGACATTCAATTTGAAAAACATAATCAAGAAAGTTGTTGTGTCAAAAAGAATCAAATCTAAGCAAGATAAAAGATAAATTGAACCCCACACATGTGCTTGCAATCTTTTGTCTTATGGTTTTTCATAGGAATATTGATCTTTTGGTTTGAAACAGTCTTAGGGAAAAGCATGTTCTTCATTACCTTGGTCTTGTAAACAAGTCATCTTAGGTTCATCTAGGATCAAGTAAAACACTTCACCCATCTCAAACATCAATCAAATTTTCATTTCACCAACAAAATTTTAAGAACTTAGAAACATCATCCATGCTAAACTTAAAGGAAAAATCAACATCAGACACCTAGTCAAGTTATCAATCCTCTTGAACAAATTTACCTTTAGGATAACACAACTTCCTAAGGTCTACTAGTTCATAATCACTTTGATTTGGCTTAACACACTTATCCAATTCATTCTCTAGGATAATACAACTTCCTAAGGTCTACAAGCTCACCCTCATCTTGTTTGACTTAACACACCTAGTCAAACTATCAAAACCAATCCAAGCCTTTAAATTTTAGCATCACCCCTAAAATTTCTCCAAGAGTTTCACTCATCTGCACCATCCATACCCCATTTATCTCATCATCATCTTTTGATCATTAGACCTTCCTAGTTATCCTCTCTTTTGTGCCTAAGATTGAGATCAAATGATCTCTATTTTATGGTCCAAACAAGATCACAAAACAAGAGGGATATGGAATCTAAACTTAATTCATCCATCATGAGTAAACCAAGTCAACCAAACTATCCAAGTCTCACAATGCCAATTGATTATCGAAACTCACATTTATACATGGCATCATTATCTCCTCCAAACCTCAAAAGTACAATGAATGTGAGTATGTGCAATCCAAAGTTTGGAACACCTTTCCCAATGGTAGTTTTATATCCAAGTTCAAATTTGCAAATCTATCAACCAAATGCTCAATGCATGAGTTTTCCAAACAACATTATCCCACCAAATCTATACATGCCAAGTACAACTTTACCAAACATGACCATTTCAAATCCACACTTCGTAAAATTTGGGGTTGACATGTTTGTAAATGCCATCAATGTTGTTCCAAATCCAACCAATACGTTGATGACTCTAGGTATTGATCCAAGTGAAGGTAACACCATGCAAAATCAAAGTTACCTAAATCAAGGCAATATGATTCTCAACCACAATAATGTTCAAAGTCAACCTATAATTCCAAATCAAAGCATCATACCAAATCATCCCATTTTGCCATCAATATCGCAACAACAAGTGGCAACCATCCAAGCAATCCCAACAATCAACACCATCCCCAACCCACCACCACCACCACCACCAAAACACAACATGAAGAATTCATTATCCATCATGTTGCAAGCCGCACAAAAAGTTTCCCACCAAAAGGCACTCCAAGCCCAACAAGCCACACAAGTTGCACAAGCGGCTCAAGTAGCCCAATAAGCATAGGATCAAGCTTGACAGGTGCAAGCACAATTCCAAACACTATTGCAAGTAATCCATCAACAAGTGCATCAAAAAGTAGCTCAACAACAAGCCCAACAAAAAAAATTGTTGGCACAACAACAACAAGCATTGTTGGCTCAACAACAAACACATGCCTTACTCCCATAGCGAAGCTTGAAACAGATTCCCACCAGAATTTTTGAAAACAATGATCAAGATCTATCCATCGATGAACACCTTGAAGATGTTTCCACCTCATCTGATGATAAAATCAAGATACATCAAGAGCCATTTTTTATTCATGATCAAGACCCCTCCTACAAATATCTATTTCAAGGAGTGTTTATGTTACTTGATCCTATTGACATAAACCAAGATCCCTCGACCAATGATCATATTGAAAATGTCTCTACATCACCTAATGAGTAAGAGGACATATCTCAAGAATTTACTCCAAAGCATGAGCAACATCTTTCACCAAGGTCTAGCAATGATCCCTTCTAAAGCATATGGACATCCTTTGGCCTCATGACATTTGAGAAAATTCCTATTCCTAAAGAATATATCCAAGAAATCAATCCATCCCTTGAAATTGACCCATGTCAAGAACTTGATCCAAAGCATGTTGAAATAAATTCTGACGTTAACCAAGATCAAGAATTTTTATATCCAAGATACTACAATGAGGTGATGGCTACTCTCCTACAAGCTTTCACAAAAAAGGATCACATCCACATAGCACATACTCCTCCATCTACCCATAAGATGCTTTCTTTGGATGGACACATAGATGATCTTCATTCGAAACAAGAGTCTCATACTCTTGATATCATTACCAAGGAACAAGAGTCTCTTACTCTTAACATTTGTACACATGGTCAATATATAGAGAAATGTAGAGACATATCCGAAATGGGTCATGAAGAAGCCTTCTACATAAGTCGTGAATCAAAAAAATCCTCTGAAGTGAGTCATGAGGAAGACTTCTACAAGGGCAATGAAGCACCAACACCTCTTGAAGAAGCATTACAATCGGATATTTCACAAGATCAATCTAAAGATATCAATCAGGAAGTCATCCCACATATGGAGGATCCTATCACTTATAAACTTGGATCACTTACCTTTCTTAGGGAAAGCTATCTCATCAATGAAGAGGTTGTCACTTTTGAAGATACACCACATAGAAGAAAAGGATTAGCACCTTGTTTCCAAGGTAAATCATATCCTATTGCAAATAAGTTTTTTCAGTAGATGAATTATCAGGGCAAAGGATTAGGTCTTCATGAACAAGGCATCCTAGAACCAATGTAGATTATTGGAAATCCTAAGCATCAAGGCCTTGGTTATTCAAAAATTAAGGGATCTCAACATATCAATAATACTTCCATAAAATTTGGGGCAACTTCATCTCAAGAAAATGTCAACATAGGGGGCACGAAGAATATTTATGATGAAACCAATGCCAATACTACAACTAGCCACATCATGAATCTTCATCCACCCATCACCGCATCCACAAATTGGGACCAACATCAAAAGAAAGACTTGAATCAAAGCATGAAGAATGTTATCAAAGAAAAAGAAGCTAAGAAGCATATTAGACAAATCAGATATAAGTGGATACCAAAAATATCAAAGAAAGATTATCCCTATCAAACTCCATTAGTCAAAGAAACTATGGGGAAAAATAAAAAGGGGGCAAGTATCCATCAAAGGTTTCCACAAAGGAAAAAGGAAGATTCTCAAGCAACATACAAAGTGTATCAAGCAGTTGGTCCTAATTCCACACACACTTCCGTATCCACCCATCATTGCTCATCTTCCCAAGTTTGGAGAGTCAAAGGCTCCAAACTATCAACTAATCCATCTTTTACTCCTAAACACACTCCATCCACGCCTCCATGCATGATATCCAATTCTCACATTGACCATGTGTTGGAAATGACCCTTCATCATAAAGATTCAAAAGGCACTTTATCGCGATGTGCACACAAAGACAAAGTTAACTCCAGTATCGGCAAAGTAGACCAAATTTCTCAAAATTTTCTTTCAAGTGCATGTATCTTGGAAAAGCAACTTCATCAAGCAGGATACCGATGGCATGTTATGATAGAAGTATCAACATCAGCACCACCAGGTGGTTCAGCATCAGCTTAAAATCTCTTAGAAAATACAAAAAAATCAAAAAAATTAAAAATAAAATAAAAATCAGAAAATGGATTTAAAATAGTAAAGATAAAAATCATCCTCTAGCGAAAACCACTTCAGTGGCACTTTGGATAGGTACCATGATGAAAACTTGGCAAACAGGCATCATGTGTAGAATCGAGCATCTATCTGCGTCAGTTCAAGAGAAAGCATCCTATCATATCCATAATAAAGCCAACATTTTAGCCATATCATCCGTTCATCCATGAACCATTTATCCAACACATTGCCATTTATCTACCTTATCTTGATCTTGATGAAGGTTTTCTGCACACTTGTTTATGGTAAACATATTGACATGGGTCATTTCCATTTATCCTATACAATCCAACATTATTTGAGCCAAGAAGTATTATTCGAATGAGAAATCTTTATTTTGAGCACCCTTATCTTATCACAAGATAATTCATATCCATTTGTCCAAGAATCCACCCATGACATTCCTTGTATTGCTAGACATTGGGGGCAGATAATTACATCTTGCTTCATGAATGAATCTTGATATATATCCTCCATAAATTGGTCAAGGAATTTCTGAGCCAAAGAATCCAAATCACTAGCCCATGGTATATTTTGACAACAAGACGATTATCCTTATCAAGCTTTATATTTCATCGAACATCAATCCAAGCAATCCATATCAGTTGCATCTAATGTGTACTTCAGCATCACATCAAAATCATCAAATCTATTTTGTTCCAAATCAAGCTTCATCAATCTTGATCAATTGAGTCCAATCAATTATCACCTTGTTTGACTTAACACACTTAGTCAAACTATTATCTTGTGCACGAGTTTACTGTAGGATAACACAACTTCCTAGAATTTACAAGTGCATTATCATCTTCTTTGACTTAACACACTTAGTCAAGTTATCCAATCCATCATCAACTTGTTTGACTTAACACACTTAGTCAAACAATCCTCTTTTGTACAAGTTTACTCTAGGATAACACAACTTCCTAGATTTTACAAGTGCATTATCACTTTTGTTTGACTTAACACACTTAGTCAAACTATCAATCCATCACTCAAATCAATCAACCTTAGCTTGGTTTTCAACAAAATCTAAAAAATAGAGCACTGATATCATCATGCATGTCCATATCCAAATCGTCAAAATCAAAAAACATTCAAAAATTCATCAAAAAAAATCAAAATCAAAAAATCAAAAAATCAAAAACATCAAAAAAATCAAAACTCAAAAGCATCCAAATCATCTAAAATCCAAAAACATGTCAAAAATATGAAAAATAAAAAATAGAGTCGTCTTGCCGAACTTCGTTGTCTTTGAGCTTGAACGTAGGCAAGGTTGATCTTCGATCATCCCCCAAGATAGTAAGGTTAGTCCTTTAGGCATCTGTCACATTGACAATCCGTTTTCCCATCTAGTCTACAGTAAGGTCAGTCCTTTAGGCATCTATCTCATTAGCAATATGTTTGCCGATCTAGTCTATAGTAAGGTCAGTCCTTTAGGCGTCCATCGCATTGGAAATCCGTTTTCCCATCTAGTATGCATCTTAGGTCAGTCCTTTAGGCGTCCATCGCATTGGAAATCCGTTTTCCCATCTACTATGCATCTTAGGTCAGTCCTTTAAGAAATAAAATGGAAATTCGTTTGTCCATCTTATCATCAAAGTCAGTCTGTCGTCAGTCGAACTACGTGGTCTTTGTGTGTAACATAGGCAAGGCTAATCTATGAATTAGCTCTCGAGACCCCTAGGATAGGTCTTTAAGTTAGTCTCTTCGTCATAAACCTCAAAAATACCAAAAATATTGAAAAATGTGAAAATACAAAAAACAGCCTCAAAATTTCTAAAAACCCAAAATGGTGCATCCATTTCATCTCGCTTTCACCTACAATAATCACCGCTCATAATAAATTCAATCATCACCTTCACCCTTTGGTGAGTTAGTCAAAGGCAAGTTTAGAAGGTTCCAAAGTGAACACTCTAATTGTCAGAGTCTTGAAAGTCTAGATCAGTGAGATAGCAAGTTGGTCAACTTGGAATATCAATAGCTTATCACCCAAATCAGTCCCACCAAAACCCTGATCACAACATGTCCTAGGATGAATTTTTCCTATGATGGACATAAGCATCAGGTACCTCACAGTAGTTTAGCCTTGGATAGCGGTATGAAGAACATCAACTTGTGTGTTTACTTTATTTGGTCTTTTTGACTTATCTTATTTTGTGCTCATTCCTAGGACCTCTTGATGATGCCTAAACAAAACAGGTTTAGAGAGAAAGGAATGGGGCAATGATTATTATCTTTTTTATCTATTGTGCTTGTTGGATGTTCTTGTAAAATAACTTGGTGAATACTTGCTTTGTTAAGTCCGTCCTGGCAAGGTTTCCGTATGTCAAGTGTGAAGAAGAGTACTCCTATCTGATTGACGAGTCAAAGTCCATCACACTAGGTACAACGCCATCTTGGTCCTTTATACCTTGATGCATTGTACCTATGTGTGATCAAACATAAAATAATTGGCCCTTTGAACATCCTGACTCTTGGTAAGCAAATCATCATCATCACCGGTAATAATGTGAACCTGTGTGGATCCTCCTTCCATCCATCTTATTCTTCTTATTCCTCTATCTTTACTAACATTTCTATCTAAAATCGGTGTGTTGTATCAAAATATACATAAGGCTAGCCATGCTCGATGACTGTCCATACATTGTTAGAATTGTCTACATCAAAGAATTATCTTTCATCCTTTGATCAATAGAACCACTCCTCTCGATCTCGATCTCTCAAGGGAGGAGTATACTAGCGAAGTCCTTCCACTGGGGCAATAGTGGGGTATCTGAAAAATCGAGAAATTTTAAACTTTGATCACAATAGTTTATTCTTTGAATCATTGCAACAAGTACATTGCTTCAAAGAGGGGCAAAATGTACACATGAAAAATGTACAATTTGATCCAACACATTGGATCCTGATATACTAACACCATTTCATCTTGAATCATCTCCTTTGCTAGTCATTTAATCGAATAATCTATATTTGATTAAATTCATCACTCTTCATCTCTTAATTAAATAAATCAACTTTATCTAATTAAGTCATCATCTCCTGTTAATTAAATAAATCAATTTTATTTAATTATTTATGTAATCCCTCTTTAATTAAATAATTCATCTTATTTAATTAAATCTCTAAAGTCCTCTTATAAATTGAATAAATTAAACATTATTTGATTTAATCTAACATTATCCCCTTTAGTTAAATAAATCAAAATAATCTATTTAATTAAACCCTTCCTCTCAATTTGATTTAAATCAATTCATAAATTTAAGTCTAAATTGTCACATCTCCTAAATTCCTCATTAAATTAATTAAACTTTAACTAATTTAATCTTCATCTATGTCACATTCTCTAGAGAATGCAACTTGCACAATAAATCAATTACTTTGATTTATTAAATCTCTATTTTCTCTCAACATGGCATAAAAAGGGAATATTCCCTCAAATTTGAATTCAAATTCAAATGGACTTAGTCCTTCCAACAAAGCATTCAATTCCTCTTACATGTCTTTTTGCATTGATCCAAGTGACATTAACTCCATTTCTCTCTCCCTCCAAAATGTCACATTGAAATTTCAAATTTGGATCTCATAGCATTTATCATGTACATTGACCAAAATGTGCTCATTCCTCCTCTTATCACATGTGGACAAGTGGCCTCTTCTCATTGGTTGGTCTTTTATCCCACATTCATCTAAATCCATCATTCTTCCAATTTGGGAATCTATAAATGAGAGACTCTTCCTCTCATTCTAACATCCACAATTTGAGTAAACTTAGTATACTCAACTTCATTCTCATCCACAATTGCATGCAAAGTTACTCTCTTCACATTGAGAGCTAATTTTGACCATTTCACTCAACCTGTCACCATTTTCACAATTTGTAACAAGGTTATGCTCAAATATCTTTAGGAGATTTGACCATTTCTCAATCACTGATATTGCACCCTAGGAATTGGGAAAGGGCCAATTGCAACACTCCATTGGCACCAATTCCTCATGGGATCTTAAATCTATTGGATTAATTAGGATTTAACTTCATTTCTTGTATTGTGTTCTTTATTTTCCTAATTTTAGTTTAAATAGATGGATTTCATGGGGAATCTTTTATGCTTGTGTGCTTGCATTTGATTTAAAAATTTAACATGTTTTGTTGCTCTTGTGCATTTGCAGGTTTAGGGGTTCACAATTACAACTCCACACACGTTTCGATATTTGTGCACATAAAATTCATTCATGCATCTAATAGTATAGATGACCAAAGGAAGGTATTGAGGGAGTACCACTTTTATATTAGTGATGATCGAACACATTCTCCATATTTTGTGTAAGGTCGCTTCCAAATGTTCTACAATGGTTTGGCTCAAAGGGGCATAAAATACGACCGAGATATAATATGGTCTCATAACTTTGCAACATAGTTCAATAAATCATGCATGTTCTACTGGTTGTGTAGGATGCATGTAATTACAAGTGTTCAACATATGTGGAACTTTTGTGAGGTTGGACATGGAAAGGGGGAATATGATGGTGTAGTAGCATGCATGAAAAGAGAATTAGCACGAGAAGAGTTAAAGTATAAATACAGTGCAAAGTTGACATAAGAAAAATCAATCATCGAGTGGTGTAATGCTTCGATGTGTCCAGGTAATGAAGGAACATCTTTAGTTCGTAGATGTTTTTGGTTGATGGATGATACTAACATTGCACCATATGAGGACTATTGTACACTAATATGATCGAGTGAGGTACACTCTTTCCTTAGCTCAAATGCAGGTTCATGGAGTATCAATACATGAAAGATGGGATACTTTTGTTCTTAATGTACAATGCAAGCCTGGAATGATTGTGAGTTAGGGGAGTGGGTTCACATATGGTTTACAAGTTATCTTAGCCCACTTCACACGTATCACCCTCTGACGGCATTGGAACTGACACAGATGGAATCATCGGTCGACTTTGACCACATATCAGATCTAGTTCAACTAGGTGATATATCTACTTGCTTAATTGTTGAAATTCCATATCATTATCTTACTTTGTGTTGTATTTGTAATGTTGATGAATTTCAAGATATTTTATGCACATATCAATGTAGGGAATGTTTATGCAGTTATAGCAGATGAAGACAATGATGAGGGAATAGACTATTACTTGTGTCATTGTGTTGAGGCCAAAAATAAATTGGAGTCCCCAATTATAGATGGAGAAAACATCGAATACCCTATAGGCTTAGTTGTGGTTACTGGAATACGGCTTAGAAGGTACCCACATTCGAGTGTTAAATATTGGTTATCTCAAGACTTTGACATGCATCATAAGATTCTTCGTTACTCAAACCTTCTCATGGAATCCAATTTTTTTTGACCAAATATGGGGGTAGACCTTTGAATAATACCTTATGGAAGGTCTATGAGTCTGACCATGAGGCAATACTTGACACAATAAAGAGTAGAGTAGACCCGGATGGTTCATTGGATTAATTTGTAAGTATATGCACATTGGTTCTTATTAATGTATACTTGTATGCACATTAATCTGTTTGATTCCAATTCTATCATCTTCTTTTACTTTGTGTATTGGTAAGTAACATACTAAACAGTGATTGGTGTCCCCTTGCAAAAAATGTAGATATATAAGCCATCTAAGAGAATGCTAGCTAGAAAAGCAATGCAACATCCTTATTTTGATGATCTTGAAAAATATCAATCATGATTTTAAGCCATTAGAAAAGTGTGTGCGAAGCTTGGTGAGGGACTTTCAAGTTATTCATTTGAAGTTAACCTTATCATGAGCAACTATGATGTAGACATTATAAGAGCATCTGAAATTTCAAATTACTCTATTCATGAGAGGTGTTGTGTGTAATAGGTATGTTGGAATTCCTAGTGAAGATGCATGACCAGGAGTGACTAAGTTGTGAGACTTGCATTCCTATTTGTAAGTGCCTTCCATCTATTTTTATTTCATTTCCATTTTGGATTCTCTTTCTTTCTCTCTTTTACTTTGCATATTTGTAAGTAAACTACTAAAAAGTGATTGATCTCTCATTGCAGAAAATGTTTATTTATGAGCCATCAAAGAGAATCTCAGCCAAAGAAGAAATGCAACATCCTTATTTTGATGATCTTGACAAATCTCAATTTTGATTTCAAGCCATTATAATAGAGTGTGTGAAGCTTAGCGAGGGAATATGAAGTTATTCAATTGAAGTTAACCTCATAATGAGCACCTATGATATAGACATTTAAAGAGAATCTCTAATGTATGAGTGACATTGTAAAAGATATATGAGAACGAAGTACCTAAGGCATTGTAATGAGATTTACTTACATAATGAGATTTACTCAAATATTGTTAGTTTGGATTTCATGTTTGGTGTAGTAGCACCTTGTTCTGTAATTGCCTTCAATAGACAAATTTGCAAAATCTGATTTTTGAAATGTAAACAATGTGAAAAAGTTCATGTAAAGGTCATATGTAATGTATTCAAAGTCTCAAAGAGGTCATTCGGTGATTAGAGAAGTGATATAAAGCATGTAATGTCGAATTAGGATATTTTAGGTGTGTGTGTGTTTATTTATGCAGGGGCTTTCAAGAAACAAAGGAACATAACTTTAAACATTCAATTACCCTATTAAATTGTTGAGACAAAAATTATCATGTATCCAAACCCTCAGATCCGCAATTTGTCTCAAGACAAAATCACTCCACCATGCCAAACCAATACCCTTATTTTATGCTAGTAGAAGGAGGGTTTATTGAAAGGAATGGTTCCAAACCTTACCAGAACATGAAACTACCTCAAAACTTCTTAAAATAACTTCCACAAACTCAAAATACAATCACCCAACCTCTACATGCAATATTTAATCAAACCCTAGGGTGAAACCTCATTTTTCATGCCCTTTTCCATCAAAATCTACAAGGGCAACAACACAAACCCCATAAAAATTATTCCATTTCACTTAGAAATTTCTTGTCTAATCCAATAAGATCATGTTGGGCCCCTCTAAAAAAATCTCTCTTGGTATTGGCTATCTCAGAGTGGTTTTCCCGTGGCGGCAGATTTTCACTTGATGGAAAAAGTGTCAAATTCAAGTTGTACAACTTTCACTCTACAAATCGTGTGACCAAACTAACTACTCCAACACATTTGAATAGGTATTTTTACGCTAGGGATGGTCCTCTTTCACACCGAAACACACAGAATTGCTTCGAGCTATGTTCCACTGCATCGATCCCTCAAGGGTCCAAAGTGCAAAATCACTGCAAACTTCAACATACTACTAGTCGGATACCATGACACTTAGAAAATTATTGTCTAATCCTACAGGATTGTGTTGGGCCCCTCTACAAAAAGCTTTATCGGTTTTGGCTATCTGAGAGTGGTTTTCTCATGGCGAAATTTTTTGACTTGATGGAAAAAGTGTCAAATTCAAGTTGTGCAAAGTTGCACAGTGGTGCAACTTCGCTTTGCAACTAGTGTGACCAAACTAACTACTCGAACATGTCCGAATAGGTATTTTTCTGCTAGGAATGCTCTTTTTCGCACTGAAACACGCGGAATCGCTCTGAGCTATGTTCCACCAGATCGATCCCTTAAGGGTCCAAAGTGAAAAATGGTTTCAAATTTTAGCATGATATTAGTCAGATACCATGATGCTTACAAAATTCTCATCTGATCCTATAGAATTGCGCTGGACCCCTCTATAAAAACCTCTCTCGGTTTTGTCTATCTTAGAGTGGTTTTCCCGTGGCGGTAGATTTTCACTTGATGGAAAAAGCATCAAATGGAAGCAGTGCAAAGTGGTGCAAATTTTTCTCTGCAACTCATGTGACCAAACAAACAGTTCCAACGTGTCCGAATAGGTATTTTTATGCTAGGAATGGTCCTCTTTTTCACCGAAACACGCAGAATAACTCCGAGCTATATTCCACCAGATCGATGCCTTAAGGGTTGAAAGTGCAAAATGCCTGCAAACTTCAACATACTATTACTTGGATACCATGAGACTTAAAAAAATTTCACATGATCCTATAGTATTATGTTGGGCCCATATACATAAACCTCTCTCGGTTTTGACTATCTCAGAGTGGTTTTCCTGTGGCAGTGGATTTTCACTTGATGGAAAAAGTGTCAAATTCAAGTTGTGCAAAATTTTAAAGTGGTGCAATTTTCACTCTGCAACTCATGTGACAAAACTAACTACTCCAACGCATCCGAATAGATATTTTTACATTAGGCATGTTCCTCTTTTGCACTAAAACACGCAGAATCACTCTGAGTTATGTTCCACCTGATCGATCCCTTAAGGGTCCAAAGTGTGAAATGGCTACAAACTTCAGCATGCTATTACTCGGATACCATGATGCTTAGAAAATTTTCATCTAATCCTAAAGGATTGTTTTGGGCCCCTCTACAGAAACGTCTCTCAGTTTTGGATATCTCAAAGTGGTATTCCTGTGGCGGCGAATTTTCACTTGATGAAAAAAGTGTCAAATTCAAGTTATGCAAAGTTGCAAAGTGGTGCAACTTTCGCTCTAAAACTTGTGTGACCAAAATAGCTTCTCCAATACATCTGAATAGGTATTTTCATACTAGGCATGGTCTTGTTTTGCACCGAAACACATGGAATCACTCTGAGCTATGTTCCATCGGACCGATCCCTTAAGGGTCCAAAGTGCAAAATGGTTGCAAACTTCAGCAAGCTATTACTCAGATACCATGATGCTTTGAAAATTATTGTCTAATCCAATAGGTTTTTTTTGAGCCCCTCTAGAAAAACCTATCTTGGTTTTTGCTATCTTCGAGTGGTTTTCCCGTGGTAGGGGATTTTCACTTGATGGAAAATTCGTGAAATTCAAGCAGTGCAAAGTTGCAAAGTGGTCCAAATTTCACTATGCAACTCATGTGACAAAGAAGAATGTTCCAATGTATTTGAATAGGTATTTTTATGCTAGGCATCATCCTCTTTTGCACTGAAACATGCGGAATCGCTCTGAGCTATGTTCCACCGAATCGATCCCTTAAGGGTCCAAAGTACAAAATGGTTGTAAACTTTAGCATGCTATTACACAGATACCATGACACTTAAAAACTTCTCATCTGATCCTACATGATTGTGTTGGGCCCGTCTATGAAAACCTCTCTCGGTTTTGGATATCTCAGAGTGGTTTTCTCGTGGCAGTGGATTTTTACTTGATGGAAAAAGTGTCAAATTCAAGCTGTGCAAAGTTGCAAAGTGGTGCAACTTTCACTTTGCAACTCGTGTGACCAAGAGGATTGTTCCATTGCATTCGAATAGTTATTTTTACATTATAAATGGTCCTCTTTCACACCAAAAGACACGTAATCACTCTAAGCTACGTTCCACCAGATCGATCCCTTAATGGTGCAAAGTGCAAAATGGCTGCAAACTTCAACATGATATTACTCTGATACCATGATGCTTATAAAATTCTCGTCTGATCCTATAGGATCATGTTGGGCCGCTCTAAAAGAACCTCTCTTAGTTTTGGCTATCTCGGAGTGGTTTTCCCATGGCGATGGATTTTCACTTGATGGAAAAAGTGTCAAATTCAAGTTATGCAAAGTTACAAAGTGGTACAAATTTTCTTTTTTTAATTCATGTGACCAAACTAACTGCTCCCATGTGTCCCAATAGGTTGCTTTACACTAGGCATGGTCCTCTTTCTCACCCAAGCATGTGGAATTGATCTGAATTGCATTCAACCAGCTTGATCCCTTATGATGGCATGCAAAACACTGGAAAAGAGAAACATACAAATGACAGTTGAGAAGTTTGAGTATTCCACAAAAAAATGTATGATCATTGGTGCAGTGCACGTTGTTCCTCCATTTGATGAAGAAGGTCTAGTTTAGTGGTTTTAGTGATTATCTGATGGTGAATAGGTTTGTCAATAGGTTGTTGTGGGTATTTTGCTCATTCTTTTTCTTGAATAAGGTCAATTCAGACCATTAGGTATGTTTTAGGATGACTTGTGGTTCTAGTGATAAAAAATCTGAAAATTTCAATCTTTCAGTAGAAGTTGTCTTTGTAGCCTTCGATGGCAAATTTGTGAATTTGTATATCATTATGAAAGAATGGAGTTTTGTCAATGTAATAAGGCTATTTGTATGCCATTTGTGTGGGTTTAAAGGTCATTAAATGTACTCATTAGGCTAGAGGAGTCTAAAGTTTCAAATTTGTAAGTTGCTTAAAGCAACAAATTTGAAATGCAACGGTTACTTGTTTTGAAAGTTGGTTTTTAGTTAGTTGAGGGCATGGATCAGTTAGAGAAGGGTGTAAAACACTATGTAAAGCCTTGAGAGGCTCGAATGGAGGTTGTTGATGAACTTTTGGAGAATATCTAATTATAATTATTCACACTATTCTTTGTTTTTTAGATTTTTGATACAAACTTGTTGATCCCATACTTGGTACGACCTTCAAATTTTAGATAAAGAACATATTGGAATCTTTTTATGAATCATTTCATGGAATTCCAATTGTAAATGTGTTTTTCTCTTTTAGATAAAGTTGGTTACAATCAATCAATTAATATTCAAGACAAATCATGAAGGACAACAATGATCAATACTAGGGCTAACCAATTAATAATTATACACATAAATAATTCAAGCATGTACATGTCAATAAGGGAAGCACAAGTACTCAAAAACATGTAAGCCTCCAAAAGTATACACATGAATACATAGTATACACAAATTAATACAAAGTATATGCATGAATACAAGGTATACTCATGAAAACATGTAAGCAAAAAAGTATACACATAAGTTGTAAAGTATACACTTGAATACACATAACTCATACCTATTGAGCCATCAATTTAGAATGCAAATATGCACAAAAATCGATAAAATATATTTGTGTTAACCAAATAGCCATGTAGGCATACATCAATATATGTCAGTATAATTATGAAATATATGTACAAAATAGCCATATAGGCTTATGTGAATCCCATATAGGAAAGCAATGTCAAATATGTCCAATAAAAAGATGTACAAAAATACGATGTAGGAATACAAAAAATGGCTCTGGAATGAAAAGTCATTGCTCTCCATGCCCTAGATATAAATTCTTTCGCTTTCCTTTTCGATCAGATGGCGATAGGTCTGTCACTCATTTTTGCTATGCTCGAGGAGTGCTCCTATTGCTCCTAGTTTTTAGTTCATGGTGAAGTTTTAATTGTTACAATAAGAAGTAAAGACATGAATATATAGAAATTACATTATAAAAAATGATATATTTGACAAAATAATCACTTACCACCATCTCATGATCTCTCTCCATGGGGGGAATATTCTCACACCCATGCTCAGGTGTTCTCAAGCCCTGTATAAACCATACAAATAGAAATTAAACTATGTTAATCAATAATGGTTTGATTTTTTACTAACTAACATCTATAACAACAAATGTAAATTAAAATTTACTAATTTTCCTAATACCTCTCTTGTTAGACCCATCGAGGATTGTATAGCAAATGACACACCAATATCCATTGCCCTCGTCACATTCATAGGTGTTTCAACTTGCATCATCTAAAAATAAAACAACAAATTATTCAACGTAATCAATGATGTGCATATAAACTACACAAATCTATTAAGTACTCGATTCATTAGTTAAAATCTTTATTCTATTACCTCCATGTAGGTTTGAGTAAATCCACCACCACTGGGAATTGTTCCATCAAAAACTCCAATATTAGTCTGTTCAACATCCAAAATCGCATATTAAATTACCATTCGTAAACAATTCTATTAACATGAAATAAATTTATAATTTTTTACTAGTTACATACCCCAGCGATAGGTGTAATGAAGAAATAAGTTGGTGGAGGGCCGGTGTATCCAGTCTCAACACTGTGAGCCTGCAATTTTATTAAAATCATAAAAAAAATTTAGTTAATCTTGCATTTCAAACTCAAAACTTAATAAATTAAATTCAATGAATATGCAATAAATTTTACCTGACTATCAATGCCCTATGCCTCATGCAAAATTTCAACTGCCCTCTCCATCTCCATAGCTATAGATGGATCATGTGTACCAGTCTCTTAAGTTTTGGTGGGATCATATGAACAAGTAGCCCTGCAAGATTGATACACATGTGTTCGACGACCACCACTCAAAGACTCCCCTGGATGGTGCTGCAGAATAGGGATAGTATGATGGATGATACTATAGGTCAAATTGTTGATCGCCTTTAATGTCTCTACACCAACACTTTCCTTCGCAATGGAAGGCATAACAACGTGCTCATGAGGTGGCCTAGCAAGAGCTCATCTACCTTGCTATGTAGGATCGGGTTGTGCACCGGGTCTATCCTAAGGTGACCCCCCACCTCTCCCCTAGAAATTCCTCATATCAAAATAATTTGAGATTTTATTCAATATGAACTCACTATATAGTTTCCTAAGGAAATATTGTGGGACCTCACAATTTTTGCACGGTGGGTAATCAAAGACCATGTACCACTTATCATAAAACTGGTCCCTAATCTGTTGGTGGTGGCACCAATGGATAGGAAACCTCTTCGCATTGAGGGTAAGATTTTGATTTGTGCATGGGTTGGTGAATAATGAGCACAATTCACCTTTTGTAATTTTTAAATCCTTTACATCTTTGTATGATAGTTTATTTGCATAATAATCCCTAGCCGCCTGCCTCCTATCTTGCCATCCAGTTATTTCTTTTCTAATTGAATCTACATTTTTTACCATAACTTTCAATGAATTTGTAAGGGTCATTCATTATATGGTTGAACCATTTGGATCACTCAACCTACTGATCAAATCTTTAATTTGTTTTTTGTTGTTCTCAATTTCACTCATTACATTTTGTTGAGTGCTAGGAGGGGGTTGAGTGATTAGTGGAGGAGGTTGTTGTTGTGGTTGGTCTTCCAATTGAGCATCTTGAGGGTTTAAAGCTTGATTTGCATCTCCTAAAAATTAAAACAAATATATATCAAATTCAACCTAAAACTAACTAATTCAAAAAAAAAAAACACAAAATCCTTAACTCTCACATCTCCTCATCGTCGTGGAGCCACCGTTGTGAAGAAATAGAAATTGTTGGTGAAATTTTTTGTTGAATTTCTCCTCCTAGAAGGCGACCACACAAGTATGGACGTTTTGGCCATGAATGCAAGAAAAAAATAGTCGAAATAATAATGACAGGTTTTAACTTATTTTTTTGCTTTTAACAAGCAATAACACTAGTGGGTTATTGGTTTTTTGTTTTCAAGCCTTAGGATCAGCACACTAGACCAATAAAACGAGCATGTTATAACGTGCTCACGTTATTGCTTTTCAAAAGTTTTTTGAAAGGTGTCCACGGAATTTCTACCCATTTCCATGCACCCGCCCTATGATTAATGGTCAAGATTGAAAATTGTAATCAATGGGTGAGAGAAGATCAAGGAGGTGAGTGAGAATTAAGGGATGATCAATGGTTGATAATCCATGAGAGATAAAAATATCCCACATTTCATTGAAAACAAGTTGAATATATTTTCAATTGGAGGGAGGAATTTGAATTTGAATTGAGAATATTCTTTAAGTAATATGCATTTTGAATGTTGGAGGATTGGAGGAAAATTATTAAATTAAATAGTCATGAAAATCATTTAATTGTGAGTATTATAGGAATTAATATTTTAATCAAATAATTGAAACTATTTAATCAAAAGGGGAAATTAGCATGAGAAAATCCTGAATTGTGAATAATTAGTCAAATAATGTTAATTATTTGATTAATAGAGGAGTAAAGTGACTTAAACTAAATAAATAAACATTATTTAATTAAATTTTGGAATTAGGTGATTATTAGGGAAGTGATTTTAATTAGTGAAATCAAGATGTTTTATATATTTAGGACAGTTTTAGGTGTCTACATTTTACCCCTCTTTGAAGTAATGTACCCATTGTGTTGTTTGAAAGACTGGATTTTTCTTGATTTTTTTAAAATCTGCTAATTTTACCTAATGCCCCACTATGCCCCAATAGATGAAAGAATGGTGGTGTGCTTCCGCTCAAGAGATTGGCTGAAAAAACTAGTTATGGAAAAAAGAGGATGAGATTTGAAGTCCTCAAAAGTCTAGAAACTGATCAAGATCCATAGCCAATGTTAAAATTTGAGTTGGAGGGTGAAACCCTAGGTTTGTCTAGGCATATATGTTCATTTAGGAGAATTTTATCCTCATTTACACACTTCAGTTTGAGAAATTAGAGACCCCTTTGAAATTCAATCTTTAAGACCCTACAGAGATATTTTTAGTGTGGCACATGTTATTTGAGCCCTAGATCACATGGATCAAGTCTATCCATTCTAACGACCTATGGGAGGAAGTTCTCTAGTATTTGACTAACCTTTGTTTCATTTCACACATTTCAAAATAGCTCAATGTAAGTTAGAAGTTAGGTAAACAAAGGTGTTGTAGTTTGTGTTGCTTCTATAACTTAGCGATCTATCTTTGTTTCTCGGTCATGACACCTTTATCAAAGGCATCCAGTTATGAAAATTGTACTAAGTTTTGAAAAAAATTGACTCCCTTATAAAAATACAACGCCTTTAGTTGGTTAAGTGTGACACCTTTGGAAAAGTGTGGCACATATGTTCTAGTTGGGTGTGACACCTTTGTAAAAGTGATACATATGATTGGTTTGATAGTGAGATGATTTTGAAAAAGTGTGAACTCTTTACAAAAAGGTGACTCCTTTAATTCATAACAAAGTGACAACTTTTCAGAAAAGGCGAGCACTTTGGCTTTCTTAGGCATTGGATTTATATTTCTACAAAAAAATTAGAAAATTGGCATAATGAGTGTTACACTTGCAGGTTGTATTAGTCCCTCTCATATAGTGGGAGTGGAATCTATAGGTTTTAAAGTAGATTTCTAGATTTACTACCATGGAGGTCAAGTTTTTACATGAGGTCAGCTTATACTATGTTGCGTACATGTTAGAGATCTGGGCCCACTTAGCATTGATGACAATGGTGGTGGAGCAATGGAATTCAGATACATCATATTTCCACTTCTCAATTGGTGAGTCCACCATCATATTCGAGGATGTGTGGTATATCTTGAGGGTGTCGATTCATGGTGATTGGACGGTATGATACATACTGAGGGTTTGAGGTAATGGAGAACCTCATGATGGATGATCATATTTAGGTCAAGGAGGGAAATATTGATCTTAGAGGCTACATTAGTAGATTTTGTGATGTTATCAATGTAATCATGAGACTCATTTATGGACCTATCATGCCACATAGAAGATCTCAGAGATTTAGCCCTGGATGGGGGATAGTCTTAGAGAGGATCCTTGAGGATAAAGTTACTTTTTATTCAAGGGACCCTGCATCCATATGCACCTATACCATGGAATTTATCAAATGGTGTATAGGGGTGCATCCATAAAATTGATGGGCTCAACACTACTACATATCTAGCCTTGGGAGCATATTGTAGTGCTTCAGCTGATTTGAAAGCTTCACTGAGAGGCTAGAGATTTTTTTTATAGATACAAGGGCTTACTGAGTCACCATCACATGGAGGAGCTAGCTCATTGGCAACATGCAATCTATGATGTTACAATGTTCATATGGAGGCCATGGATTGATGTAGATTATTGGGAAGAATACCATGAGAAACTCTCATATTACATATAGACTCAATGGATCATAGGCCACACACCTCATATACTAGAGAGATACCCAACCAATAGGCTCCAACGATAGTTTGAGGAGTAGCAAGATGCTCTAGTAGATGATTATCATGTTGTTTTTTCTCATACAATGAGGGTGATTCTAGAGTGGGCCTAGTATCCCTAGTACATAAAACTATCACAAATTTTGATCACCTTGCCCCACTTTCGTGGGTATATTCAAATGGTTAGGCTGGTCTAGGGACTATAACAACTTATGATGTTTGGTTATCTACTCATAGACCTCTCTGATTCATACATCCAGATGGAGACACTATAGGTGGTCAGAGGCACAGAGATGAGCCTATCTAATAGCATTGGAAGAGAAAAGGGTGGAGGCTAAGGTTTCCCTGGCCAAGGATAGGGGAGAAGGTTTAGGAAAGGGACCATAGGGTCCATTTCTATCCTAAGGGCCATAAGAGGATCAAGCACATCAACAATAGAAATAGGTGGTAGCTATAGGATGTGGTCCCAATGACATGATAGTAAGGGTTGTTTTATAGGAGATGGATTCGATGTACTACAAGGGTGATGATTTTTGGAAGGAGAGAGATGACCTCTCAAGACATCTTGCAGAAACATAGATAGAGAGGGATCAATTCAAGACTGGGCATGATTAGGTCTAGACCTAGTTAGATACATAGACTACATAAAGGAAAAAAATATAGATTCAACTAGCTGATATCACGATAGAGAATGACTAGGAGAGGACATGGTGAAAAAAGTTGGAGGCTACTATATAGGCTAAGGATAGATCATTTCCTTGTCTCGGCATATTTAGGGTATTCAATATTTATAGAATGAGGCTACTTATTACTAGAATACATATGATATTACTAGAAGACATTTCTAGAGTGGAACCCAAGAATCCTATTTCATTTCTTCATAGAACACCCTTCTGACTTATGGTTTGGAACATAACATCTATAATAATTCCCTCACATCTTATCTAGGGATCAAGTAAAATTGATCATATAATATAAATATATCACCATTAGAAGATTTTGAGTTCATACTCACTATACCATACCAGGATTGGTTCCCAAAATCTCTTTGCATTCCCCTACAGTAGCACATTTTGACTTGTGGTCTGGACGATTGCATCTATGATGAAACTTTCATGTCATACCTCAATATTGAGAGAAATTTAATAGGTACTAGAAATATATTACTATCAGAAGATGTGTGTCCTAGGAATTTGGCACCCATTTCAATAGACTTAAAGGATAAGACAGTTTTGAATCATATGACAATAATTGTGAAGTTTTAGGATGAATAAAACGACTAGTGAAGCATATGAATAAGTTTGCGAGATTACACACTAAATTTAAAAGAATCTACTTTGACATTAAGGCTAACCTAGTATAGTGTGTGAATTCAAATACTAGGTTTTGTCACCATGTTGGCTCAAGGCTAACCTCTTCCTTAAGTGAAATTATTGCAATATAAATTTATGGAGTTAATTCATGTACTGGGCATCAAATTTTTATATAATTTATCTTATATTTTGGGACACTTAGGCTATAGTTCCTCCTGTGGATGAAAACATAGTGTTCACTAGGATTAGAGGATTGGAACCCTTTGGTTCCTTTGGGCATTCTCTTTTAGAAATTGGATATGTACTTCAAGTATTATGTAGGGTAGTTCACAATATTTTTCCTGATTTGTGGTGACCTTGTAAATCATTTTTAATTATTGTTATGAATTGTAATTGATATATCATTTGCATGAATGAGATTTGGTAGTTATAAATATATTAAAGTATCATTTTGTGTTCATGATTTTATGTGTATTGAATGTATTCTACAAAATCAATATTTAGTTAAAAATACATGTTGGGGACATTATAGTGGTATAAGAGCATGATTCTGCTAGCTTGTAGGGTTTTCTAATGATTAATGTCTCCAAGTGAAAGGTAGATTAATCTTCAAAGGATATAATTGAAGAAACTAGGTCGAGAAGAAACCATGGATGATGAAGTGAAATAAATTAAAGAAATATTTGAAGAAATGATACAAGGGAAAAATTGTCTTGTCAACATGTTTGGCCAAATTTTTAGTGGATACAGACTAATGCTATGAAGGAGAATTACAACATCAAAAAAGTTGGAATTACAAGTGGAACCAATGGTGGTAAAGGGAGGGAGAAAATGGTTTCTACACAAATCTTCAAAGATGACTTTAGTAATAGAACCCTCAAGCCTAAATTCATTCAAAAAGTAGAATACGTACCATAGGAAGAAACTACCCTTCAAGATGACATATCAAGATATCATCTTTTAGAGATTTCATGGAGATGAAGAAAGAGAATAAAATAACATATCACTCACAAATTAGGCCTAAAGAGTTGAATAAATCATTGGGGAAGTCATCTATTTCGTCCTTTGATGGATCTAAGAAGAGCATTGCTAAGGCATGGTTGTAGGAACTTGATACATACTTGGCACTCAAACCTATTCTTGAAGAAGAGTACATTAATTTTTTCACCGTACATTTGGAAGGAATTTATCATTGTTGGTGGTACCATGTTGTGATCACTCAATGCCACAAATTGATCAAATCTTATGATGAGCTTTGGAGAAAACTAGTTGAGAGATTATATAGGAGATACCTAGAAGAAAATTTTAGATAATTAGCTCACTTGAAAAAAGGGAAGTGTGGAAGAATATTTTGTGGAATTCCAAATGCTATCAATAATGGTAACAAACGTCTTAGAGAAGACTCATATTCCTATTTATTGAAATAATTGTGGAACAACTTAGGGGCTTGGTGAACTCATTTCACACCTCAACTCTTCAAAAGACTGTTTTAAAAGATTTTGATCTAGAGAATTCTATTCCCCAGCAAAACTAAAAGTCCTCAATATGGAATAAGAAAAATGGAAATTTCCAAAATAATCCTTGGACTACTTAGGAACCTGCCCCCTCTGTCGCAACTAGGAAGATTGATGATGAAATCAAGAATAAGCTCATAAGGAAGAAAATATGTTTCTCTTGTAAGGAGCTATGGATTTCGAGACATACATGTCTCAATAAGGGGAAATTTAAGTTTATAGAAGTCATTTCTGAAAAGAGTCAAAATTAGATGAATTTGTTAAATTCCATGATTTGGAAGAAAACCCACCAAAGGAAGAAGATAAGGAGAAAAAAATGGTGGTACTATAGCATCACTGTCTTGTGCACATAGGTACTATTCTTTCAATGTTTGAGGATTATTTTCTAGGCAAAGAGTGACTATTTTGATTGATGGAAAAGCTACCCACAACTTCATTGATGAATGACTTTTGAAGAGAAAAAGGCTAAATATAGAAGACTTTGAAGGCTTCATTTTCAATGTGGTGGATGGGTATAACTTACCCTAGAAGGAGAAATTTTGGAAGATGAACATAACATTGGAAGATCATAAGGTTTGTGATGACTTCTATGATATTGATTTGGGTTAAATTGATGTAATTTTGGGAATACAATGGCTAAATTCATTGGGTGAGTATGCTACAAAGTACCAAACAATGGAACTCAAGTTCAAAGCCAATGGGAAGGATGTGGTTCTAAAAGGAATGAATAATGGAGGTCTGTAATTAGTTTCAGCTAGGAGAATAGAGAGGATATTTTAGAAGAACCAATTTGCTTAGACCACTAGTTGTTTGGTGATTTCAAAAAGACTCTTTTGAAGGTAAGAGTGGTTAATTTAATATTGATATAAAAAATATTTTGGATAAGAATTTTTTGGTTTTTAGTGAAATACTTCCCAAATTTCCATCGAATATAGGTTTCCATCATATCATAGAACTTGAATGAGGATAAAATTTGGTTATGACCACTCCTTACCACCATTCCACGATTTATAAGGAGGAGTTGGAGAAATAAACAAAGGATATGTTGGATATGGGCTAGATCAGACCTAGCTCTAGCCCTTTTTAATCTTCTATGGTGCTATTAAAGAAGGATGAAACCTTTCAGATGTGTATAGACTATAAATCATTAATAGAGAAAACCATTAAGAACCAATGCCCCATACCATAGATAGATGGACTGATTGATGAGACACATGATGTGATCTACTTCTTGAAGATTTATTTGAGGTCTTGATACAACCATATCAGTATGAGGAAATAAGATGTACATAGGATTTATTTTTTGTGTCATGATGGGATCTTTGAGTTCCAAGTCATGTATTTCGATCTCACTAATACTTCAAAAAAACATTCAATCTTGCATGAATCATTTATTTGGTAAGAACTTGAGGAAGTTTGTGAAATTTTTCTTTGATGACATTCTAATATATAGAAAAATATGGGAAGAACATTTGAAGTATTTGGATATAATCTTAGGAATTCTTGAACAATAGTCTATCTTTACAAAAGATATCCAAATGTGATATTAGGTCAATAGAGATATTGTATTTGGGACATGGCATAAGTGCTAAAGGAGTTCAAGCTGATCAACAAAAGATCAAAGCTATTCTAGAATAGCCATCCACTACAAACTTGTCTCAACTAAGAGGTTTATTAGAGGATTTTCTTACTTTGTGGCCCCCCTTACTAGTGTAATTAAATAATGAGCCTTTTGAGTGGAAAAAGGAGTTGTAAGACACCTTTGAGAAGTTAAAAGCGGTAATGAGCTCTTTTCTGCTTCTTGCAATTCCTTATTTATCACTTCCATTTGTTGTATAATGTGATGCTTTGAGTGAAGGAATTGGAGTTGTTCTCTCCTAGAAGGGACAACCCGTAGAATTTGAAGGTAGGAAGTTGAGGGCCAATGCAAGAGGATATTACATATATGAAAAATAAATGTTGACCATAATGCATGCCTTAGATAAATTCTAGCTGGTGGAAGATTTTTTGTCAAATTAGATCACAAAAGCATATATTTCTTCCTAATTCAATAGAATTTGAATTATAGGCAAAAAAAATGGGTTACAAGTAAACTTCAAGCATATGATTCTTATATTGAATATGTCCAACAAAAAAAGAATATTGTAATGGATGTAATCTCTATGATACCTACTCTATGTCATGTGTCCATCACATTAGCAAACTAGGAGTCAATCATGGAGTAATATGCCAAGGATCCTTTTTCTACAAAAATTATGGAAGGGGCATAAAAGGATGACTAATATTTGATGTCGAAATGTCCAATTCTATTCAATAATAAAGTGTCCCTAGTTTCTATATCCAAGGTGAATCAGAAGGTAATGGAAGCTATCATAATGCACCTATGGTGGGGCATCCCAAATTCTACAAAAAATACCAGTAAATTAGATAAAGGTTTGCTTGGAAGGGCCTTAAGGAAGATGTTCTCTCACATATTATGGAATGTGTCACATGTCAACAGAACAAGGGGGAACACAAAATTTAGTCATTTTACTACAATATCTTCCCATTCCAAAAGACAAATGGTAGAGTATTTCCATGAAATGCATCACTAGATTACCCAAGGTGCAAGAAAAAAAATACATTTATGTTGTAGTTGAATTATTGACTAAGCATGACAATTTCTTTTCCATCTCTAGTAACTATAAATCTCTGCAAATTGAATAAATATTCTTTAAGAAAGTTTTTTAGCTACATGGACTACCCAAAAAAATTGTAAGTGATAGAGATAGCTAGTTCCTTAGTGATTTTTGGAGAGAATTGTTTCTTTTAACTAGCACTAAGATCAAGCCTAGCACTAGCTAACATCCACAAACTAAATGGTAGAGTGAAATTTTGAACAAATGGATGGAAGGTTATCTATGGAACTATATCATTGGTTAGTATTTTGCATGGATCAAGTGGCTTCATTTGGGAGAATATTGCTACAAGAAAACTCACCACATGTCAATTGGCATATCTCCTTTCAAAAAAAATATAGATATTATGCTTTCACCTTTCTGGATTTTGTTCTCATGGATAGTAGGGTTTCAGTAGCAAGCAATTTGGTCAAAAAAAATTAGGAGATTTTGAAATCACTTAAGGATCACTTGTAAAAAGATTAGAATCAACAAAAGATGGAAGAACATAGAAAGTTAATTTGAAGTGGAGGATATGGTATTAATAAGGTTGCAACCATATATCTATAGTCTTCTACCAAGAAAGGTGGAGTAGAGAAACTCAAGCCTAAGTTCTATGGGCCATAAAGGATAATTTGAAGGTTGGAGAAGTTTCTTATGAAGTGAATATTTTGAAAGACAACAAAGTCCATAATTTTTTTCATGTTTAATGTTTGAATAAGGGTTCAGGATTGAATACATATCCTACAACTAAGTTACTACCATTAGATTATGAAGGAAATATTACTCTCACTCCAGAAGCTATGATCAACACCCAAGTCAAGGATCTAATAAGTAAAAGAATAAAAAATATTTTTTCATTGGAAGAATTTTCTAATTGATGATTCTACCTAGGAAGGGCCTGAAACTCTAGAGCACCCAAGTTTGCATTGCTTGAGGACAAGAAATTTTAGGAAGGGGGGATTTTTCATGTCCATGTTTTCAAAATGATAATTATAGAGTGGAATACAAGAATCCTACCACATTTATTGATAGAACACCCTTCCAACTCATATTTTCGAATGTAGCATCTATATTTAAATTTCCTCACATAATATTTGGGGATCAAGGAAAAAGGATCATATAACAGAAATGTATCGTCATTAGAATATTTCTAGTTCAAACTTATTGTACCAGAATAGGATTTGGTCTAAGAATCCCTCCACATTCCTCTATAGGGGAACATTTTGACTTACGATTGGGATCATAGTATCTATGATGACACTTGCACCTCATAACCCAGAATTTAGAGGAATGGATCACATACTGGAATTATATTTATGTTGGAAGATAACTATGCTAAGTAACTAACACCCACTTCAATAGGCTTAAAGGATAAGACACCTCTAAATCATGCAAAATCACGTGCAAAGTTTTAGGATGAAGGAAATGGCTAGAGAAGCATATGGATAGGTATATAGGATGAAACAATAATTCCAAAATAATCTACTTTGGCTTTGAGGACAACCTATTATATTGTGTCAATTCAAATTCTAGGATTGGGCACTATTTTGGCTCAAGGGTGAAATTTTCCTTAAGGGAAATTGTTATTGTATAAGTGTATTGAGTCAATTCATATATTGGGCATCAAATTATTATATCATTTTTCTTATATTTTGGGACACTTGTGTTCTACTTCCTTTTATGGATGAAAATCCATAGGATTTTGTGTTCATTGGATGAAAACCCAATGTTCACTAGGATTAGAGGATGAAAGTCCTTTGGTTCCTAAGAGCATTCTCATTTAAATATTGCATATGTACTTCAAGGATTCTATATGATAGTTCACAATACTATTTTTGATCTATGGTAACCTTGTAAATAATTCTAGATCATTGTAAGTTATAATTAATATATCATTTAAATGAATGATATTTGGTAGTTATCAATATATTGAAGTATCATTTTGTGTTCATGAGTTGATGTGTACATTCAATACATTAAGCAAAATCAATATTTGGTTAAAAATATATGTTGGCAGTATTGCAGCATCAGCAATAGCCCATGGGAGCACCACTAGCTCAACCTCCTCCTAATTGAGAGGATCATGGGAGCTAAGGGTAGCTTGATATGTATGTATAAATTTTTATATAAATATGCTAGTATAGATATGTTTTATGATGTATACATAGTCACCGACTATGGATATCCCCATGTATACTTTTTATGTATATCACACATTTGATATGTATCATGAGATTCATTTTTTTTATGATATATGAGATGAGGAATTTTGATACAACTATTATATATGATGTTATTTTATGCATTGATCTCTTATGATATATGCTATGATGTATGGATGCAAATTTATGTATGGGTGCATGTGTTATCATGACATGTATGATTATGCTTATGCTAATGATTAGTTGATGAAGGATGAGATGTCATGATATAATGATATGGATTATGTGAGATGCATATATTTTGAGTTGTATGTCATGATACTTTGATAGAAATGTTAGTACGGATATAAGTATAATGAATTATTAGAAATAATAGAATGGAATTGATCAAGATACCAATAAGTTTATGATTACTAGGATGGATTCTAAAATTTTATTGGATAAATGATGATAATGGATAGATGGTTTTTCTTTTTCCTTTAAGATTATGCCACTTAATATAGAGAAGTACTTATTTTGATATAGCATGTAGACATGATGCACCAAGGTATGAAGAACTAGGGTGACATTGTATCTATTACATGGACTTTGACTCTACAAAAAAATAGGAGTATCCTTGTCCATACTTGATATACATACACCTTGTCTAATCATGTGAGAGAATGAATCCATCAAAGTAAGGATACCAATACAAAAAAGGTATGGAGAACCTAATATGCAATAGGTGTTGTATTACTCAAGGCTATCTCTACACATAGAAGGAAAGTATTTTCCAAGGTCGTATTACAAGAAAATCCAAAAAACACAATAAAAAAGCAATGAGAATGCCCCATTATGTACCCCTCTAGGCATACCAAGATATTGAAGATCAAGGATTTTCAAGTGAGCGATATAAATGAGACAAAAATAAAACCAAAAGAAAAGGTCAAAATGACAAAGATATCTATGCCATCATATCTCTTGCTAGGGAGAGTTATTTTAGTTGATATATGAAATGATGTTTATTGTAGGAAATATCTATCCATTAAGACATTCATTAGATGTTGATTTTCATTTGAAAAAGGATTAGGCCATTGATATGAAAGCCTAGTGATATGTTTGACAATGATCAAAACTTATGATTTTGTGTGAGGATTTATGTTTCAATAATTGTTGTACTTGTTTCTATTTTCATTGTGAAAGGTGAGGGTGACGATAAGTTTATTGTGGATGGAGATTTATTGTAAATGATATGAGATGGGATGGGGTGCACGTTTTTGTTTCTTTTTTTGAATGCTTTTAAAATGGTTTACCTTTTTTGGAGTGTTGATGTTATTTTTGGTATTTTAACATTTTCTAGTTTTTCAATATGTCAATATTTGGATTGGGAGAATAAGACCTAAGGGAAAAACCTATGCCTCAAGGGTACATCTTGGATGGCCTTTCCTATGTTATGCATAGAGGCTTCATCGTTCAATTCTTTGGACTTAAATTAGCACATACTTCAATTTCCAATAAGAATGATTTTGGAATTTTGATACTTTATGGATTTTTTTTGAATTTTTTAAATATGTGGATGTTTTTTGGATTTTTGAAAATATTTGGAGGTTTTCAGATTTTTCAACATATATGGATGTTTTTTGGATTTTGAAATATGTGGATGTTTTGGAATTTTTGTAAATATTTCGATATTTTTGCATTTTTGAACATATATGGATATTTTGTGGGTTTTTGAAATATTTTCATAGTATTGGATTTTTGCAAAATGTTTGGAGGGTTTTTTTTAGTTTTTCAACATGTATGGATGTTTTCTAGATTTTTACAAATGTTTGGATTTTTTTTATTATTCAATAACTTAGGGGATATATAATAATCTAATCCAAAAACTAAGTATAAGAACATGCCCCAAGTATGATGTTAGGCCACTTTTCTATGGGTTAGATGAGGTGACCTTAGGATAGTGCTAAGTAGTAATGATAGGTATTTGTCAAATACCAAGGTATGATAGGAATGTAGATACAAGGATGAAAGATAAATAAGTGGAAGATGGATGCATGTATGAATGGGGGTTTTACAATGGATGGATGATAAGAGAAAGAGTGTTTAACAGATAGTAGATGATTCTTCTTTAAACAAGGAACATGTTTTCTAGGTTTCTTCCAAGGTACTTGCCCAAAGTGCAACCAAAGTGGTTTTCACTAGAGGATAATTTTTCTCTTTATTATTTTATATCTTTTTTGGATTTTTGGGAATAAGATACCCCTCATGGACTAGTCAAAGAACCAATTGAGATGATTTGTGTTGATAGAATCCTACAAGGAATCACCTTCAGGTTTCAATAACTAATATGCTCTAGATCTATAACTTGTAGTAATGAAAAATGTTCCTAGTGATTTTAGGTTCAAATTTCCCTTTGTTGTCTTGATCCAATTATTTTTTCTCATTCTCTTTAAGAACTAGGTATCCAAATTTAAAGTGTCTACCCTTTATTTTCTTGTTATAACCCCTATGGAAATGATTTTGATATGTGTGTAAGTGATTTAGTGCTTCTAGATGTTGCTCATCCAACAACTCTATCTCATTCAATTTGGATGTTTGATACTCTTTGTCATCAATCATGTGTTGCACTGAAACCCTTAGCGATGAGAGCTCAATCTCAATGTGTAAGATGTATTTGGTTCCATAGACATAGGAATACAGAGTGGTACTAGTGGTTGTCCTAATGCTTTCTCGATAGGATCATAAGGTGGGATTAAACTATAAGTGCCAATCCTAGCCAACATCATTAGAAATATTTTTCAATATCTTTAGGATAGTCTTGTTAATGTTGTTAAGATGTACAATATTAAAGTTTTTTTGTAATTGGTGGAATCAATACTAGTTGTGATGCAAGGTAATCATTCAACTACAAAAAGTATTATTGATAATATTGATCTTGTTTGAATGTGACACATTTGTGAAGAATATGTGTGAATGGTTGACATTTATCATCCAGTTGTGAATGAATCTCTTCATAGATTGTAAGTTTCCTTGTAGACTTCAGAGTTTCATGAATTTTTTAGGTGGGGGCATCTTAATGATTGGTTTGAATTTGGTATGATCCACTTTGATTCCCCTTCATGACACTATGTATCCCAAAATTTTATTTGAAGTGAATTTGAAGACATGTTTCTTCGGATTCTCAATTGATATTTTTTGAGTTTGTAAAAAATGTGAGCCAATACTTCAGGATGTCCTCTTCTTGTCACTGATTTTTCTAGTATGTCATCCACACAATATTCTAGGATTTTATGAAACATGTCATGGAATATTATAGTCATCACTCTCTGATATGTTTATCCTACATTTTTTAGGCTAAAGGGCATGGAGTTCTAGCAATAAGTTCCCCATCAGTATGTGAAAATAATTTTATGTTGATCCTCATATGCTATCACTAACTAACTATACCCTAAAAATTCCATCTAGGAGAGATAATATTTCATGTCCATCTATGAGGTCTATGATAATGTCAATATTGGGTAATGGAAAATCATCTTTAGGGCATGATTTATTCAATTATTTGAGGTATGTGGATATTTAGATGCCCCCAATGTGTTTTGATACTAGTATGAGGCTTGAAACCCACTCAGAATAATAAACAGGTCTAATGAAACCCATGTCTAGCAACTTTTGTAGTTCTAATTTGACCAATAATATTATGTAAGCATGCATTTTCTAGAGCTTTTATTTGACTGGTTTAACATTCATATGTACTATCAAATGATGTACCACCAATGAGGTATCAATTCTTAGCATGCCTACAGAAAACCAAGTGAAGTTGATCTTTCTCTCTTTTAGGATTTTTTCCAAGTTACACTGTTATTCATCATCTAGAGATGTTGCATGCAGTATTTTACTTGAGGTTGATCAACTATTCTAATATTCACTGGTTGCATGGTTTCAATGAGAATTGTTGACACTTTTCTTGATCCATAGTGATACTAGGAATATTTAATCCTTCATCCTTAGGAAACTTCTAGAGGGTTTTCACCTTTGGATATGTCTTTTTTTCATGATTCAAAAGTGTGACTTTGTGGTTTTTTTCTATGGGATATAATTTTTATTTTTATATTTATAATTTTGCAACTAAATATTCAATAGTGTCACCATAGTATGCTCTTGTATCAAGTTCAATGTTAAATATTGCTTTGTGATCACCCAAAGGTATTCCATCTTGGAGTCCCATGAATTTGACAATAGACTCATCATTTTTAAATAAATCTACAGCCATTCCTTATTGTTGGTCCCAATAGATGAGTTGGGGGTAGATGAGTTTAAGGTCACTGTCTTGGATAGGTGAAGTAAATGATGTGGTAATGAAAGTGTATATAGAGGCATGCTAAAATAGGTATTTTATACACATGGGTAACTCTTTTATATTCTCATTATGAAATGTATTATACTAGGAAGAAGCTTAAAATTCCTCAATAGAGATATCCTTAGTGGGAGGATTCACATTTTTCATGCAAACCACAGCCAAGACCTTTGTATTTTGGTCACTTTTCTAAAATTATGTTTTTCACGGATGCCTTTTTATTTCAAAAAAAATCTTCCATTACTTGTATAGCCCATGTTCTTGATCAACTAGTATCCTTTTCTATTCTGATCAACATGAAGAGGAAGTTCCTCTTGTTCTTCTTGATATATCCACTTTGAGAATTATCCTTCATCAATCACCTCTATATTGAGTTATCCTCAATTTGCAAAGGTATTCGGTTCAAACGTGTTGATTTTTATACAATTTTCAATATGATTAGGTCTACCATATGTTTTTGGAGAAATCAGTAATTTTCCTAGATAGAAAGATTCTTTGATATTATAGTCACCACAATAATTGTCATGTATTTGTACTTTGATTTCAGGATGTGTGCTTTGGGTATTTTAAGTAGATTCAAGAATTGTTGGATCAACATATGAATATGATGATTTAACTTCATCATTCTTAAGCACTTGGGGAAATATATAATAATTCTCCTAAATATTTTTGTAGTATTAGAATGCTTTAGGATCACCCTATATTGTAGTATCTTGGTTGTTATATAGAAATTTCAAACATTTATAATAAGTAGATGCATATACATGCATGACATGGATATATGGGTGGCACAGAAGGATGTTATAATGAAATTATAGGTCTATACTTTACATGTTCTAGTCCAAACTATATACGTATCTTTATGGGGTATGTGCAGGATCATGATGGGCCAAAAAGTGGCGATATGTAAGTGATTTGATGGCCCATGTGGTTGATGACTTTTTTCTTACCCAAAATTGATAAAATGAAAAGGGTTTTTAAAGGAGATTCTCATCTTTCCACCAATATAAATTATGTTTTACTTTGAATTTAATAAATAATTATTATTCATTTTCTATTTGAATTACGACTAAAGTGCTAATTGATAGGCTAATTGAAAAACATCTATAACTTTCAAACGGTATCACATTTTTTGAATCCAAAACATGCGTCACATTCTATGATTTGCAAAATATAGGATTAAAAAATAAAACATTGAATTTCATGAATTTTTGACCAAGTTAAGGTCGTCAGACAAATGAGTTTTTATATTTTTAAAAAGTTGTAATAAAAAATTCATGATTAATTATTTACTTGGAAAAACATTACAAAAAAATGTGCATCACATCGGGACATGAGTCCTTTACTTATATCTAAAATATTATTATTTTTTTTATCATTTTATTGTGGTTAGGGTGGTCAGACAGACACCTATTTCTTATTTGTTCCCTGAAATTCAAGTACTACTGCATTGAAATTTCCGATTTTCACCAAATAGATTTTTTATATTTTTAAATAAACCTAGTAGTTTAGAAACTAAATTCAATTTTCTAAAGATTCTATTCTTACATATTTTTTAAATAATATAGATAACTTTTTTAAAATTTTACGTCAAGTTGCCTAACTCTGATTTTTCTAAATTTTATCGCCACTTAAGTGCCTATTTTTTCCATAATGATCCTGCACATACCCTATGGTTCCTTTTGAATCTCATTAATTATCATCATATGCTCAGATTGTGATTCTCCTTTTCTTTTAATTACCTCCTTAGAGTATCCCAAGTTTTTGACCAATGCAAGAGTACATATTTTAAACCCGCACCTCCATCTATCAGAACTCTCTTCACATTATGTTTGTGAACACATGTACCTCAAGATGTAATGCATGATTATGGAATATTTATAATGGGATATCATTTTTATGAATATGAGATAGTGAGAGGATACAATATGTCCTTACATGGTCTGGAATTGTTTTGTATCTATGTCAGTAGGTATATATGAGGATGAAAGATATTTTTCCAAGAATTATTTATGTGTGAGGGAAATTATCAAGAGTTCTCGGATTGAGATTTGTGTCGGTTCTTTCTTAAGTTTGTCTATCAAACTATAATCCATAGGACTAGATACTGATGTAATTATTTATTTCAAAGGAGCTCATTGGGTGGTGACTCCATACTTATGATTTTGTTCTTATATAGTGAGAACAAAGATATGATTATTGCAACATTGTGTATTTCCTATGGCATTGTAATAGGTATGATTAAATTGATTGTAGACCTTCAATTTTATAACATCATTTTATTCTCCATGTTTGGGCATCAGATTCTTGTATGTACCCAGGTCATTATTTATCCGAAAAAGAAGAAAACTTGAAAACCAATTCCTTTTGTATCATTAGATGGAATCTATTCTAAGAGAGTGTCAATTTCATGTTTATTATCTATATCACAACCTTATTTAGCAAGAATCTTAAACCCTTGGCCATAACATTGCTCTAAACTAATGGGTGTATCAATTACTTTGTTTTTATAGGATGGAGGACTTTTTTTAGCTATGTGTTCATCTTGATTATCATTGGAAAGGGATTTCATGTGTAATAGGCGAGGTATAAACTGTTAAGAACTCTCTTTGTGGGAGGAATAAAGAATCTCAAATGAAGGTATTGTCAGATTTGTTGATTGTTGAGGATTGTGAGTAGGGAATAGTAGTAAGGATAAAGGGAAATGTTAGTTCCAAGGGTAGGTAATGTATTTTGTATGGAATTTTCAAATATTTCTTCATCTTGCACCAAGATAGTTTCACTTGAAAGATAAACATTAGGAGATATGGAAGTATAATGTTCATCAATTATAGGGGAAGCATTACCAAAGACACAACATGAAACATCAACCAAGGACCTTAGAAAAGACAACATCTTTACAAAGCACTCAAACATTATGAAATATTAAAAATAACAAATAGATCATAACAGGTTAACCTAAAAGTAAGATCAAAATAAAAAAAATGAGTAACAGATAGTTTTTTCACCAAAATATGATAAAAATTTATCCATTCAGGGGTAATGGGAACCCTATACCAATGAGTCAAATTTTCAAATTTCAAAATATGGCAATTGTCTATATTGTTTGAGGATCCTGAATTGTAATTGTTGAGGTATGAGAATAACAGATTTCCAGAAATGCATTGATTGTATTTTTTTTATATGTAAACAAATTTCAAAAATTTCAAGCAATAAACGAAATGCCAAATTCACTTTTTAGATTGCACACTATAGAAATTGCCTTATCCTAACTTGAAAAATCTAGAAATTGAAATTTTACTATCTTTTGGGATACAACAATGTAATTTTTTTACTTTTTCACTATATGCACATGCTTAATAAACACCTTAAAGACTTTTATATTTTTTATCATATTTGAGTATGATCTAACATAAATTTTTCAATGCAATTATGACTTAGATCTATCTTGCAATTACTAAAATTTACCATTATTGTTAGTAAATTGAAATAAACCTCTCCCTATGAAATTGTTGATCAAACATAGAATAGAAAAACATGAAGAAATACATGTGCAACCTAAAATATGTAAATCTAATCTAAGTTAACCAATCACCATCCCATAGGGGGATTGGTGCTGCTTGATGTGAGAATAGATCCCTTTCCCAATCCCTGATAAGCAAGATTTCCAAGATGATAGTGATAATGCAAATGCATGTAATTGTGGACAAAATTGGTTCTCACATGTAGAGAGTAACTTTGCATGAGAGTGTGTTGTTCTCAAACTGTGTTGTGGTTGTGTTGTTGAAAAGCCTTTCTTTTATAGATTCAAGGTTAGGAGATTGAGAGATTTTGATGAATGTGGGATCATTCATAAGCCAATGACAAGATGCGACTTGTCAATATTTGGGAGGATGAGGAATGTGCAAGTTTTGGCCAATGTGCCCATTTGAAGTTTGAAAATGGCAATAAATGCATGTAGTTGAAGGATTTGGGGGGAAATGTGTTTGGACAAAAAAGTCAAACTAGGGAGTCAATGAGGGCATATTCCTTGGGAATATTCCTTGTGAGGAAAATAAGGCTTTTTAATAGATCAAATTAAATGATTTATTGTGCAAGTGGATGGGACATGGGTTATGCTTAATATTAATCAAGGATTTAACTAATTAAGCTAGTGATTAGGTGGTGTGACATTTGATTTGCATTTTTGGATTTTTTAAAAATCAAATGAGAGGAAAATGAATATTAGTCACTTAATTAAATATATGTGATTTTAATAAATGAAGAGACTTTAGGAAGTTAATTAATTAATTTGATTTAATTAATTAAGAAGAAAACCTTAGTGAATTAATTAAATTGGTTTATTTAATTAATAGATGAAATAATGTTGAATGAAGCATGATTAGATGCATGAGTATATTTTACATGTCTACATTTTGCCCCTCTTTGAAGCAATTTACTTGTTGCATTGGTTCAAAGAATGATGTCGTTGACATCAAACTTTAAAAAAATTCTGATTTTTTTGGATGCCCTAGTGGAAATAAGTACATTAGTACATTGCCCCCTCGAGAGATTGAGCGAAAAGATTTGATTTGAGGTTGATCTCACGACAAAGAGGTTCAAAATGGATGTAAGGATGGCAAGACTATATGATCTATATGATAATAATGATGTAAATTAGATGTTTGGAAGATGCTTATAATAAAAAAATTATATTATCCTAAACAAATTAAAGGATTATGAAATGCATGTGAGGTGAATGCAATGGGTGATGTTGTCCTATGATGATATGACATGATTATGTAGGATGCAGGATGCAGGATGGATGCATTGTTAGCACAAAAGAGGATAGAAGAATGAGAGGGATCAACCCTTAAATTCAAGAAAATGAAGAAGTCCAACAAGTCACTTAGTTGTCGAGACTTTATTGGATATGAATGATGATGGATTGCTTATACAAGGATGAGAAAGATAAAGAGCACATCAAAATCTGCAAATGGTTAGCACAATTCCAATATCCTCATAGAATAATACACCATTCTTCCAAATAAATGACAAAACTAATCCAAGCATGCAAAGAAGACATGAAGTATATCTATTCTATGATGGATTGGTGCTATCCTTTGTGTAGAAGATAGCCCTTTCCCAATCCTTGCCAAGATAAATGATGAAATGGACAAAATTACTTCTCAAATGAAGAGAATAACTTTACATGAGAGTGTGTTGTTCTCAAATTGTTTTGTGGTTGTGTTGTTGAAAATCCTTGCTTTTATAGATTCGAGGTTAGGAGATTGAGAGATTTTGATGAATGTGGGATCATTCATAAGCCAATGAAAAGATGCCACTTGTCAAGATTTGAGAGGATGAGGAATGTGCAAGTTTTGGCCAATGTGCCCATTTGAATTTTGAAAATGGCAATAAATGAATGTAGTTGAAGGATTTGGGGGGAAATGTGTTTGGACAAAAAAGTCAAACTGGGGAGTTAATGAAGGCATATTCCTTGAGAATATTCCTTGTGAGGAAAATAAGGCTTTTTAATAAATCAAATTAAATGATTTATTACGCAAGTGGATGAGACATGGGTTATGCTTAGTATTAATCAAGGATTTGACTAATTAAGCTAGTGATTAGGTGGTGTGACATTTGATTTGCATTTTTGGATTTGTTTTAAATCAAATGAGAGGAAAATGAATATTAGTCATTTAATTAAATATATGTGATTTAACTAAATGAAGAGACTTTAGGAGGTTAATTAATTAATTTGATTTAATTAATTAAGAAGAAAACCTTAGTGAATTAATTAAATTGGTTTATTTAATTAATAGACGAAATAATGTTGAATGAAGCATGATCAGATGCATGAGTATATTTTGCATGTCTACATTTTTCCCCTCTTTGAAGCAATGTACTTGTTGCATTGGTTCAAAGAATGATGAGGCTGACATCGAAATTAAAAAAAAATCTAAATTTTTCAGATGCCCCAGTGAAAAGAAGTACGTTAGTACATTGCCCCCTTAAGAGATCGAGCAAAAATATTGAAGTCGATCTCATGACAAAGACGTTCAAAATGGATGTATGGATGGTCAGACTATATGATCTATATGATAATGATGATGTAAATGAGATGTTTTGGAAGATGCTTAGAATAACAAATTTATATTATCCTAAACAACTTAAATGATTATGAAAATGAGATGTGAGGTGGATGAGATGGATGATGTTGTCCTGTGATGATATGATGTGTTTATGCAAGATGCAATATGGATGCAGGATGGATGCATTTTTAGCGTGGAAGAGGATAGAAGAAAGAGAGGGATCAACCCTTAAACTCAAGAAGATGTAGAAGTCCAACAAGTCCACTAGTCATCGAGAATTTATTGGATATGATGATGAATGATGATGATGTTTTGCTTATCCAAGGATGGGAGAGATAAAGAGCATAACCTTCTTTATGTTTGATAACACACATAGGTGTGATGCATCAAGGTATTAAAAACTAGGATGGCATTGCACCTAGTGTGATGGACTTTGACTCGTCAAATAGATAGGAGTACTCTTGTTCACACTTGACAAACATAACCTTATTCAAAATGTAGTTCAAATATTCTAGACATCTTGGGCCAAAACATAAAAAGGCAAGCCTTCGTAAGTGGTCAACAAGACACCTAAAACATCCTCCCTACAAACAAAAAAAAGTATGCATGATGAAGTTATTTTACAACAATATCCAACAAGCATAGCAGATAAAAAGATAATCATCACTGCCCCATTCCTTTCTCTCTAAACCTATTTTGTTTAGGCATCATCAAGAGGTCCTTGGAATGAGCACAAAATAAGATAAGTCAATAAAAGACCAAATAAAGAAAACCAAACAAGCTAGTGTTCTTCATACCGCTAGCCAAGTCTAACTACTGTGAGATACCTGATGCTTATGTCCATCATGGGAAGGATACATCCTAGGACATGTTGTGATTAGGGTTTTGGTGAGACTGATTGAATTATAAGCTATTAATACTCTAAGCTGATCATCTTTCTTGCTTACTAACTTAGGCTTTTGGGACTCTGTCGATTAGGGTGTTTACTTCTGAACATGCTAGACTTGATTCTGACTGACTCACCAAAGGGCGAAGGCGACGATTGGATTTATTAGGAATGATGACTATCGCTGGTGAAAGGGAGATGAGATGGATCCACCATTTTGGGTTTTTCAAATATTTTGAGGTTGTTTTTGGTATTTTGAGATGTTTTACAAATGTTTTTGGTATTTTCAAGATTTATGACAAAGAGACTAACTTAAAGACCTATCCTAGGGGTCTCAGGAGTTGATCCATAGATTAGCCTTGCCTACATTATACACGCAGAGACCACGTAGTTTGACTGATGACAAACTTGACTTAATGACAGGATGGATGGGAAAACGGATTTCCATTGTGACAAACGCCAATAAGACTGACCTAAAATGTAAAATAGATGGGCAAATGGATTGCCAATGCAACGAACGCTTAAATTCCTAAAATGTAAACTAGATGGGCAAATAGATTGCCATTGCGATGGATGCCTAAAGGATTGACCTAAATTTTAAAAAGAGATGGAAAAACGGATTGCCCATGCGATAGACATGTAAAGACTGACCAAAGATGTGAAAAAGAGATGGACAAATGGATTTCCCATGCAACAGACGCCTAAGGACTGCCTAAGATGTGAAAAACAGATGGAGAAACAGATTGTCCATGTGACGAACACCTAAGGACTGACCTAAGATTTCTCAGGGGATGATCAAAGATCAACCTTGCCTACGTTCAAGCTCAGAGATGACATAGTTCGACTAACATGTTTTTGACTATCCAAACTTTTTGAATGTTTTTTAAATTTTTGATGGATATTTGAATGTTTTTAGATTTTCGCATGATTTTGGCAATCTGGATATGGATATAATATTAGTGCTTTGTTTTGAGATTTTGTTGAAAACCAAGCTTAATGTTGATCGATCGGATTGATGGATTGATAATTTGACCAAGTGTGTTAAGTCAAAAAAAAGTGATAATGCACTTGTAAACTCTAGGAAGTTGTGTTATCCTAGAATAAACTTGTACATAAGAGGACAATTCCACTAAGTGTGTTAAGTCAAATGAGGTGATTATGGATTTGATAATTTGGCCAAGTGTGTTAAGCCAAACAAGATGATTATGGATTTGAAAATTTGGCTGAGTGTGTTAAGCCAAACAAGATGAACTTGTAAACCCTAGGAAGTTGCGTTATCCTAGAGAAAACACATGCATAAGATGATGGTTTGAGTAGGTGTGTTAAGTCAAAAAAAGTGATTATTTATTGGATTCAATTGATCTAGATTGATGAAGGTTGATTAGGATCAAAATTGTTTTGATTATTTGATGTGACGCTGACATGCAAGTTAGATGTGACTGATATGAATTGTTTAGATTAATGTTCAACAGAAGATAAAGCTTGATAAGGAACATTGTCTTGTCAAAATATGCCATGGGCTAGTGATTTGGATCTTTGGCTCACAAATTCTATGCCCAATTTTATTTCACATTTACCAATGTTTGGATCACCACATAAGTTGGAGGATATATATCAAGATTTATTATTGAAGCAAGATGCAAATATTTGCTTCCAATGTCTAGCTATGTATGCAATGACCATGGATGGATTCTTGGATAGACGAATGGACGAATGGATATGGATCATCTTGCAATAAGATAAGGGTGTTCAGAGAGAGGATTCTCATTTGTATAATGCTTCAAGGCTCAGATAACGTTGGGTAGGATAGGATCAATGAAAATAACCCATGTCAAGATGTCTACCATAAGCAAGTGTAATGTGTGCACTAGAATTTTATCAAGATCAAGATAAGGTAGATACATGGAAATAGGTTGGATAAACGGTTCATGGATGAATGAATGATATGGATGGAATGTTCGCTTTATTATGGATGGGATAAGATGCTCCTTCTTGGAATGGCACATGCAGATGCTTGATTCTACACAAGGTGCCTGTTTCCTAGGTTTTCATCATGGTACTTGTCCAAAGCACCATCGAAGCGGTTTTTGTTGGAGGACGATTTTTATCTTTACTATTTTTTAATCCTTTTTCTCACTTGTTTTGGATTTTTATGTGTTTTTATTTTATTTTTGTATTTTTTGAGAGATTTTAAGCTGATGCTAAACCACCTAGTATTGCTAACATTGATGCTTTTGTCATAATGTGCCATCGGTATCCTACTTAAAGAAGCTACTTTGCCAAGATATGTGTACTTGAAAGCAAATTTGGAGAAATTTGGTCTTCTTTGTTGATACGGGAGTTAACTCTGTCTTTGTACACACATCACGATAGAATGCCTTCTAAATTCTTATGATGAAGGGTTGTTGCAAACACATGGTCAATGAAATAATTGGATATTATGCATGGAGGCATCGATGGAGTGTGTTTAGGAGTAAAATATGGATTAGTTGGTAGTTTCGAGCCTTTGACTCCCCAAACTTGGGAAGATGAGCAATGATGGGTGGATACAAAAGTGTGTGTGGAATTAGGACCAACTGCTTGATACACTTTGTATGTCGCTTGAGAAGCTTTCTTTTTCCTTTGTGGACATCTTTGATGGATACTTTTCCCTTTTTAATTTTTCCCCATAGTTTCTTTCACTAGTGGAGTTTGATAGGGATAATCATTTTTTGTATTCTTTGGTATCCACTTGTATTGGATTTGTCCTTCATGCTTTGCTACTTTTTCTTGGATAGCATTGTTTGTGCTTTGATTTAAATATCCCTTATTTTGATGTTGGTCCCAATTTGTGGATGGGGTGGTGGGTGGATGAAGATTCATGACGTGGTGGGTTGTAGTATTGACATTGGTTTCATGATAAGGATTATTTGTGCTCCCTATGTTGATGTTTTCTTGAGATGAAGTTGCCCCTAGTTTTGTGGAAGGATCACTGAGATTTTCATATCCCTTGATTTCTGAATAACCAAGGCCTTGATGCTTAGGATTTCAAATAATCTGCACTGGTTCTAGGATACCTTGTTCATGTAGACCTAATCCTTTGCCTTGATAATTCATCTACTAAATTTTTTTATCTGCAATAGGATATGATTTACCTTGGAAACAAGGTGCTAATCCTTCTTCGCTTTGTGGTGGATCTTCAAAAGTGACAAATTCTTTATTGATGAGGTAGCTTTCCCTAAGAAAGGTAGGTGATCCAAGTTTATAAGTGATAGGATCATCCATATGTAGGATAAATGCCTGATTGATATCTTTAGCTTGATCTTGTGAGATATGGGATTGTAATGCTTCTTCAAGAGGTGTTGGTGATTTACTATCCACATACAAGTCCTCCTCTTGACTCCTTTCATAGGATGTTTCTGGTTCCCTACTTTTGTAGCAGCCTTCTTCATGTTTTGTTTTCTAATATGTCTCCACATGATGTCTCTGATTCACAACTTTTGTAGAAGCTTTCTTCATGATCCACCTTTGGTATGTTTCTAGAATTTTCTATACTTTGATCATGTGTACAAATGTTAAGAGTAGGAGACTCTTGTTCCTTGGTAATGATATCAAGAGTATGTGACTCTTGTTTTGCATGAAGATCATCTATGGGTCCATTCAAAGAAATAATCTTATGGGTAGATGGAGGAGTATGTGATATGCGAATGCGATAATCTTGTATAGATAGGAGAGTGCCCATTATATCATCGTAGTAGCTTGGAGATACAAATTCTTGATCTCGAATGATTTCGGAATTGATGTCAACATGCTTTGGATCAAGTTGTTGACATGGGTCAATTTCAAAGAATGGATTGATTTCTTTGATATCTTCATTAGGTATAGGAAGTTTCTCAAATGTCATGAGGTTAAAGGATGTCCATATGTTTTGGAAAGGATCATTGCTAGACCTTGGTGAAAGATGTTGATCATGATTTGGAAAAAATTCTTGAGATATGTCCTCTAACTCGTTAGGTGATGTAGAGACATTTTCAATATGATCATTGGTCAATGGATCATGGATTATGTCAATCGGATCAAATAATTTCAACACATCTTGAAATATATATTTGTAGGAGGGGTCTTGATAATGACTAAAAAATGGCTCTTGATGTATGTTGATTTGATCATCAGATGAGGTGGAAACATCTTCAAGGTGTTCATCGATGGATAGATCTTGATTATTATTTTCGACAATTGTGGTGGGGGTTTGTTATAAAATTTGTTGAGCGAGTAATGCCTGTGTTTGTTGTTGAGCCAACAATGCTTGTTGTTGTTGTGCCAACAAAGCTTGTTGTTGGTCTTGATGTTATTGTTCCAAGAAATATTTTTGTTGGGCTCCTTGTTGTGCTACTTGTTGATGGACTTGTTCATGTATTTCTTACAATAGTGCCCGGAATTGTGCTTGCGCCTATCAAGCCTAGTGTTGGGCTTGAGCTTGAGCCTGTGCTTGTTGGTTTTGGAGTGCCTTATGGTGGGCAGCTTGCAACATGATAGAGAATGAATTTGTCATGTTGTGTTTTGGCGGTGGTTGTGGTGGATTGGGAATGGTGTTGATTGTTGGGGTTTCTTGAATGGTTGTCATATGTTGCTACAATATCGATGGAAAAATGGGAGGATTTGATATGATGCTTTGACTTATGAAGGGGGTGTTTCTCTGATTTGGTTGATTGATGGTTGGTAAAGGGGGAAGGCTCATGCCTTGATTGTTTGGTTGATAGATTTGTAAGTTTTAAATTTGATTTATATCTACCAAAGGGAAAGGTGTTCCAAAATTTACATTGGGAAAAATCACATTTTTTGTACCATTGAGGTTTGTAGGAGATAATGATACAATGTATGAATTGTACAAATGCAAGTTTTGAAAATCAATTGGCATTGTAAGGCTTGGATAGTTTGGTTGAATCAGATTACTGATGATGGATGAATCAAGTTTATATTCCATGTTCCTATTGTGTTTTGACCTTGTTGACCTTCGAGGGTTTAGGACCAATGATGAGATGAGGGATGAAAGGGGTGAATGATATGGGTGTTTAAAATTTTAAGAACTTTGGATCAATGCTAGACTTTAGGACTTCATTTGATTTGATTCAGATTGAGGATAGTTTAACCAAGTGTGTTAAGTCAAAAAAGATGATGGTGAACTTGTAAACCCTAGGAAGTTGTGTTATTCTAGGGAAAACTCACATAAGAGAACAAATTGGCTAAGTGTGTTGAGCCAATCAAAGTGATCATGAACTAGTAGACCTCAGGAATTTGTGTTATCCTAGAGGAAAATTTGTTCAAGAGGGTTGAGAATTCGACTAAGTGCGTTAAGTCAAACAAGGTGATGTTGATTTTCCCTAAAAGTCGAGCATAAGTGATGTTTTCAAAGTTAAAAAAAAAAATTGGTGAGATGATGTTTGATTGATGTTTGAAATGGGTGAAGTGTTTGACTTGATCCTAGATGAACCTAAGATGACTTGCTTACAAGACCAACATATTGAAGAACATGCTTTTTCCAAAAGGCCAAATGTTTGCATGAAAACCAAAAGACTCAAAAGAGAGCAAGCACATGTGTGCTTCAATTGTTTGTTTATCTTGCTTAGATTTGGTTCTTTTTACCACAAAAATGTTTTCTTGATTATGCTTTTCAAACTGAATGTCCAATGTCCTAATTTTCTTTCATCCCACAAAGTGCATTATATGGAAATCAAGGAAATCAAGGCAAAATTTTCCTAGGTTTAACCTTAGTGAAAACAAATGATGATAAAATCCAAGAACTTAGAAACCTCTAAGGATATGATCCCTAGGGAAAGCAAGAGTACTTAAATTCGTCAAGGATATTTGTTTCCTCTAAGGGGTTTGAAATTTGGAGCTCTTTGTGAATGCTTGATTTTAAATTGTTTTTGACGACCAATCGGTTTATTTTCCATTTCCAAGCACATGTACAACCCTAGGATGAAGAGACAATATTTTTTTGGGTTCCCACTTGGACGAATCTAGCTGCGCATATTCTTTGAAGATGACTAGATTCTTGACCACACTGGCTTCCCTTCACGATACACACTTCTCGGGTCAGCCAAGCATCAGTACCCATGAATATCCCATGGTATACATTTTATCTCTACAACAAAACTGCATGTATCATGTGGGGCAGCTTGAAGGGACATGACCTTTTCACCAACAAAATAGATAAGGATTTGGCCTTCTAAACAAGGGTTTTAATTCAAAATTTTCATTCGTGGAGGCTCACCCATGCAGCGAGAGACCATTCTTGCCCTTCTCGTCAAAGCCAACCACGTGATACTGGGTTTTGTTCCAATACCCACTTTTATATCCTGGCTGGAAATACACTTGGCTTTAGTGTGTTACTAGTTGGGTTGTTCCCTTGGGTGAGTACTTTTTCCCACAAGGAATTCCCTCTAAGATAAACAAAAGTGAGTAAACATATTTTTAATTTGATCACCCTTTGTTTAGAAACAAAGGGAGAACACACGCAATAATTTTACTCACACTCGCAAGATGTTTTGTTCAATTTTAAGTTCCCAAATCGAAATGTGAAGGAAATCTTTTTGACAACTTAATATCACAAAATAATTTTAATTCTCAAGATCACCGTGAGGCACGAGAGAAGCACATACGCCTTTTAAATGATATTAATTTGTGAAAAAAATTGGAAAACATGAAAAACACTTGTTCATTTTAGACCTCGAAAGGAGTGATTTTGATTCGTTTTAAAGCACCAAAATGAGATGTGAAGTTTGCCTTGTCCAATTTTAACCCAAATCAAAATCTAGTAAATGTCTAAGGTTATTTTTAACCAACTTTGAAAAGATCAAATTAGTGCTTGGTTTTAAGCCCAAATCAGAAAGTGAGTTGAGTTTTAAAACAAAAAATGAGAGTAGAAAATGGAAGCTCTAGATTGTTAAAACAAGCATTAAAAAATGTTTTTTTCCAAATCTTGATTTCAAAAAGATCTCCAACTCCACTCCATTTTCCTTTTTTTTGCTTGATTCCAAATTCAACCTCCAATGTTAACCTTGATGTCAACCTTGATGTCAACCTATATAAAAAAAGAGAAGTTCAAAGTTACAAACTTAGGAATGAAATTTATCTCGACAAATCTATGATAATTTATCATAATGAATACATTTTCAAACAAAACAAATGCATTCAATGATAAATTTTAATGCAAGAGTTCCTCTTTCTTTGAAAAAAACAAAGATATAAATCATGAATTGATAATCTCCCAAATGTGTTTGAAGCATGAAAAATGCTAAAATACTAGAAAGATAAGAAAAACAATGATTTAAATCTACACTCAAATAGCTCAACCAAGAGTTGAAATATGACAAAAGTTATAATAAGTGGTCAGTCCTATTTGGTCATTGAATTTATAAGATACAAATAAATGTGTTTATCATTGATGAGCCGACATAACCAGAACTCCCAACCTGTATTGATTAAACATATGGATGCCCAACTGCCAACCTACAATGGAAATATATTTATTGTATCATAAGGATGATGGTGTACTTTACGATTTCCTTCCTCTTTATGAATACAATATAAGATTAAGTAAAAATATGGCTAAGGATTAATCAAACAATAAGTATAGACTTCAAACTATCTGAATAGTGGTTAGATTAGCCTAGATTAGTGTGCAAGTTTAAAAAGGCTAGATGCATTATGATCCAAGCTTTATATTGGTCAGAAAACAATAACATCACGTGAAAAAAAAATTGGGTTAATATGAAAAAAGATATGTTTATAGTGAATGGCTTAATTTTTTCGCAGAGATTCAATATGGGTTGATTTAATGCATTAATTGATTTTGTCTAAAAAAAAATGCGCTCACTTCGCATCAATATTCAACACCTACAAATAGTCAGATACAATATTAATTTATTCTTTCAGAAGTCACTTCACTGAAACACGTTTCTTTATGCAGTTAGGATGAAAATCACCCTAGTCACCTCCAAGCGGCCTGGATGTGTATTATTGATTGCTCTATTGCTCAAAGAAGTTAGGTGAAGTTCCATCCGCTAACAAAACAAAAAAAACTGGTACGATTTCCTTGAAGGCTTCTCACGGTTCTCTCTAAATATACTTAGCCTCTTACTGTAAGTATCCCTTTACATACCAAATTTTGGATCTTATTCGATGCAATTCTTAACAGTTTTGTGCAAATGGGCCACGATTTCTATAGGAGAGCCAAATCACTATGCAATGGATATATGATTCCAACAAAAATTGTATTGTTCACACCCTAATGTCTTTAGTTTTCATCCCGTGCACTAACACTGGTATGATCGCACCCTATCTTTAGTTTTCATGGTAGCTGGTAGCAACACAGAATAAGTTTATTTGGTATCCCCTTTCTATGGAGATTGGTAGTGCGAGGTTGTTTAATAAAACATGGTTGTTGCAGAGGGAAAAGAGAAAAAAAAAAATAGGAAATCACGATGACATTTTTCTTTTGTTTTAAGACACTTCAGCCTGGCCACACATGATCTCCAGGGTGCTACCATGCCTTAATAGAAAGCCACCATTGAAGCCAATAATGATAGTGGGGTTTGTATTCGACTAAGTGGATTCAAAAATATTGCTACTAATAAGGTTGACTAGGTACTATTAGTGGGCGGCATGAAGGCCATTAGCAATAGTGTTACTAAGTATAATGATCGAATGTTTTCTACCAAGAGAGCTTAAGTGGAAACATGGGTTGCCTCCATTCACCGCTCAATATTTTATTTTCTATACTTAGGCCACATGATGGAAACATAAGCGGGAACCTAAATGTTAGCTTGGCCCGCAAACCATTTTAAGCTTCATCAAGGGTTTCCAATACATTGAGATAGAACTCGAAGAGTTCAAAGAAAAGCACAAGGACAGTTAGGGAAGATACTAACAAGAAAGAAAAGAATAAATTTTCCCAATATTAAAGGAATTTCGTAGAGCCATAACTCTAAGTAAATTCAAATTATATAATAAAGACATGTGTGACAAGCAATAGATATGGGTAGGCTAAGGCAAAACGTACTAATCTAGAGTGGGGTAGGAGGCTATGAAAATTAACTTTATCTCATCTAAACAGCCAATAAAAATCCCTTTCAAAACAACCAATATAAAATTCCTATAAAACATTCACCGAGGAAAAATAAATCTGTCAAATCCCACGCCAATTTTAGCAAATCCAAAGAACATCAATTTGTAACAGGTGGGGCATTTTAAAATAGTGATCTAAAATGAACCAAGGCATAGTATTTTTTAAGCAATGAAACATTGCAAAATTTATTTAAATGAAAAACAAGCTGATGTTAGATGGAGCACAACATCAGGCCTGCCCTCCTTCTAGCACCATTTTGTGGACATCAAAATCTACAAATGGTTAGCACAATTCCAATATCCTCATAGAATAATACAACATTCTTCAAAATAAATGACAAAACTAATCCAAGCATGCAAAGAAGACATGAAGTATATCTATTCTATGATGGATTTGTGCTATCGTTTGTGTATAAGATAGCCCTTTCCCAATCCTTGCCAAGCTAAATGATGAAATGGACAAAATTAGTTCTCAAATGAAGAGAATAACTTTGCATGAGAGTGTGTTGCTCTTAAATTATGTTGTGGTTGTGTTGTTGAAAAGCCTTGCTTTTATAGATTCAAGGTTAGGAGATTTAGAGATTTTGATGAATGTGGGATCATTCATAAGCCAATGACAAGATGCCACTTGTCAAGATTTGAGAGGATGAGGAATGTGCAATTTTTGGCCAATGTGCCAGTTTGAATTTTGAAAATGGCAATAAATGCATGTAGTTGAAGTATTTGGGGAGAAATGTGTTTAGACAAAAAAGTCAAACTGGGGAGTTAATGAGGTCATATTCCTTGTGAGGAAAATAAGGCTTTTTAATAAATCAAATTAAATGATTTATTGTGCAAGTGGATGGGACATGGGTTATGCTTAGTATTAATCAAGGATTTGAAAAATTAAGCTAGTGATTAGGTGGTGTGACATTTGATTTGCATTTTTGAATTTGTTTTCAATTAATTGAGAGGAGAATGAATATTAGTCATTTAATTAAATATATGGGATTTAACTAAATGAAGAGACTTTAGGAAGTTAATTAATTAATTTGATTTAATTAATTAAGAAGAAAACCTTAGTGAATTAATTAAATTGGTTTATTTAATTAATAGATGAAATAATGTTGAATGAAGCATGATTATATGCATGAGTATATTTTGCATGTCTACAGTTATGCATTTTTTTTCAATGTCTTTCTTGAAAATTATGGTGAATGCAAACAAATTCAGATTTATAATCAGATTTGAAAAGATATGGTTTAGATTTCATAATATTTACAGTGCAAGAACAATCAAGTTCACTAAAAATGTTTGATTGGGAAAATGGATCTAGGTGCGACATCACACTTGTCCCAATCATGAAGTATTGAAAGGGTGATCTCAATATCCACTTGGCTACAAACCTCAATGAAAGATCTAGAGTGGTGGATCAACGATTTCTAATATTTATGGGATTGATGTGGTTGATGGATTTTTTCACATAGGAGTGACTAAATTCTATGATGCTATGATGTTCCTAGGTTACTATTGGGTGAATATTTGTAATCCCTTTATGAAGTACAAAATAGGGATTTCAACCATATCTATGATGAGAATGTTCTCTCCTCTCAGAAAGGAAAGGCTCCCTTCTTACTAATTGTTGGAGCAAAGAGTAAACTATGATAAACTAAAAGTATTTACACTAGGTTAACCATGTGGGATGTGTTACATTCACCATTTTCTCTTCTTTCAAAAATTACATTTACAATGTTCCACAATAATATTCTACAATTATTTACACTTCTATAAATCTACCTAGTAATTTATAGTGTAGAAAAATGTACCCCTTTGCATTTTTATGTTGTTTGGATCCTCCTAGTTAAAATGGACTTAATTTTACCTTAACTTAGTGTTGTAATATGTGTATTTACATATTCTCATTAAGTTGAGGGCTCTATTAATTGATTGAGCTTAATTCGGCCTTGATAAGACCTATAATTCAAATCCAAGCTTATTAAATTATATTTTCCAAATGGGAAACCCAACACAATGCCTAAACATTACACTTTACCTTGAGCAAGGTGTTTCCTAGGCTTAGCAACGTAGGACCCATTTTCCCATGGGCGAATGGGTCCTCCCTAAGTCTTAGGACCCAAATTTAAATTATTTTTTGGGGGGTAATTTAATGTTTTCAAATCCATAATTCAATGTCAGCTTGTGAAATTTGAATTTCGGGATATTAAGGATGCATACCTATAAATATAAGGTTATTTCACTAAGTTTCGTCTAATATTTTTAAGTGAACATAAAGTTGATGATCAAGAGAAGATTTCTTCCTTATTTTTTGTAGCAATCAGGATCCATTCATCATGTAAAATTTATGTGGAATCATGCATGTTTTTGGATCTAACATTGTGATGTAGGTTTCAAGATCTAATCCAAGCAGTCAAGTCAAAGATTCAAAGAAAGATTGAAGCAACAATATCCTCATCCATTGAAGCCATTTCATGCAAGATCAACATAAATATTTTAGTATTTCAAAGGTTTTTTTAAGGGTTTGGTGAGTTGAAACATTGCATTTGTTGATTCATCATCCCTTCATGTTTTATTCTTTCATTTCAAGGTTTAATTACCAAAATGGGTTTGTAGGTAAAATCTCACAGGGGTTCATAATTTCTTGGGTGACCTAGAAAACTTCTATCGCAGATTTGTTCTTGGTTTTCATATTTATCATGGCCTCTAAATCAGCCACTAAGGGGTGGATCGCAAGAAAAAATTCATTGGACAAATGTAAAGAAATGAGGATTTAAGGAATTAAACTAAAGACTATGTTCAAAACTAGTGTTGGTCCTTTGAGACCTGTAAAAATCGTTTGAAATAAAAAAAGATGCATCCAAGTATGCCCTTGGTGTTGTACTCATGCAACATGGGCATCTGGTTGTCTACCATAGTGAGACGTTTTCTAGTACAGTGCATCGATACCCCGCATATGATAAGGAGCTACATGTCATCATCCAAGCCTACAAATAGTGGAAGCATTAAATTCTAGGAAAGGAGATTGTTATACATATGGATCACAAATCCTATAAAGTTTTGAAAACACAATAGAAGTTACAAAATGATAGGCATCAAAGGTGGTCCACTTACCTACAAAAATTTCACCTCAACATTCGTCTTAAAAAGGGGAGCAACAAAAAGGTGGTATATTGTTTTAGTAGGCCTCCAATTGCATCTTTGATAGTTGTTTTCGATTCATGTGGTCACCAAAAAAAAACTTAGACCCAACTATATGGTAATGACTCTGATTTTACTGAAATTTACAATAAATTGGTAGAAGGAAAGTTTGTCCCTAATTTTCACTTACATTATGGGATTCTTTGTCACGTTGGTAACATATGTGTTCCCACTAAACAATGCCAAAGGATGATATGGGAGACACACTATAGTCATGTTGCAGGCCATTTTGGCATCACAAATCTTGTGCAGCCTATGCAATCACAAAGCCTGCAAATCATAAAATTGGCCTATACTTGTCACTATCCATCCCTAATAAACCATGATAGTTAGCTTCAATGTATTTTATGTTTGGGCTTCCAAGTATCAGATGTGGTCATGACTGTGTATGTGGTGGTATATAGGTTTTCTAAAATGGCTATCATGGTGGAATGTAAGAAGACGATCTCTATAGAAGAGACTACCAAGCTATTTTTGAACATGTTTGGGTTCATTTTGGGTTGCCAAAAAATATTGTTTCTGACAAGGATAGTAGATTCATCAAAAAAACTTGGTCTTCACTATGGGTTATGATGGAAACAAAGTTGATGAAGTCTACAATATTCCATCCTGAAATAGATGGATAGACAAAGGTGGTAAATCAAATGATCATTCACATCTTATGAATGTATCATTCATGGAATCCTCGCACATGGGATAAAAGCCTACCCTACATCCAACCTAGCTACAACCGCACACTCCATATTTCTATAGGACACGGTCCATTTGAGGTTTATCTTTGGTATCAACCATTGGAACCTATGGCTATAGCACCACCTATACTAAAACCTAAAATTCCAAAAAAATTGAGAATGAGGTAGATAAAGCAATAAAATTCATCAATAAGATTAGACACCTAGACATCAATAGGTTCATGGGATTTTGGAGCACACCAATAAGAAGTATAAAGATAGGCATGATCAACAAAAAACTCCTCATCAATTTAATTTTTGTTATAAGGTGTGGCTACATCTTTAGAAGGAGTGTCTTCAAGGACCAAACATGAAGCTTCATCCTCTTCACTATGACCTATATTCCATTATCAAGAAAATTGGTGAAAATGCATTTGAGCTTAATTTTCCAACATTTCTGGGGTTGCATCCAGTTTTCAATGTGGAGCTATTGAAACCTTATTTTCCTCCTTTTTTGGACATTTCATAGGCCAATGAGGACATTTGTGCTATAGAATTGAGCCTAGAGACCAGTACTCCATTACAGTGTGATCATGTCACCAAATTCATTGTGAAGACTGTAAAAAATCAACACATTCCTCTCTACCACGTGTATCAAGTTGGTCATCTTTCTCACCAGGGCAAGTGGTTAACTAGGGAAGAAATTCAAGTAAAATTTACCCATCTGCTATAGAAACTAAATGTAATGGGGCCCATTTCCTCTGAAGGGGAGAGGAATTATCCAGAACAATCCAAGGTTTATCTAGAGGTGTTAGCTCAAGCAAAAATGGAAAATATTGAAAATTCATTTGTTTGATATTTTCTACATTTTAGTAAATAGTGTTTTGAAAGGTCTTCAGAATAAAATTTGGGTTCAAAAGTGTCATCGATGGCTTAAATTGCATGTGCTATAGGCATTATATTTAAGGGAATAAAATTAGATCTCTTCGAGACCTTTTCAACGAGGTGAAGTAGAAAATTTTGATCATTGGGCTAGGAGTTATGACCTTGCCAAGTTGGGGTAGAGAAATACACAAGTTTTTTGAAAATTTAATGTTTTACTATTTTATTTTCTCATTTTTGAATTCCCAACAATGTGATGACTGTTGGAATTCCTCTTGCAATGTACATATTTTAGTTTTGAATATAAATAATTCAGTTTAGGAGTTGCATACATCTATTTTTGAGTTTGTTGTTCTATATAAAACCATTACAATATTGTAGGTCGCATGCCAAGTATTGTCTTTGTATTTTATAATTCATATCAAATAGTGAAAGAGAGAGGGGGAAGTCAAAAAGAGATAAAGATCATAAAAGAGAGCTACAAAGAAAAAGAGGGAGGGAGAAAGAAAAAGATGAATAAAGAAGGGAGAGATGGAAGAAGAGAAAGATAAAGAGAAAATGGGATATATATATATATATAGAGAGAGAGAGAGAAGATATATTTGAAAGGTAGATAGATGAAGAGGGAGGAGAGAGAGATAAATATATATAGAAAAGGAGGGAGAGTTGGGGAAAGAGAGATAAATATCTAAAGAGAGGGATATTGATAAAGAAAGAGGAATATAGAAAGAGAGATAGAGTAGAAGATAGATGGATCTATATAATATATGTGGGAAAAAGGGAATCTAGGTTATAAATCACACATTATCCCATCTAACATCTAGGGAAAAATAATGTTCACAAAAGACCATTTGGCTACTATCTTCAATGGAAGAGCCAAAATGGCCGATCAAGGTTTTGATCCCTTTTTGTGGTAGAGAGATTGGATCTGATTTAGAAGTAATGTGTGTGGCACAATAGTGAACTAGGCTAATGATGCATCTACATCAAATTGATGGAATTACATAAAAGTATAGAACTAAAACATAGAAATTGATTCTAGAGAACTATAGTGTAGAGATAGAAGAACTTCACTTTCAAATTTGAGTTGGATCTGGTTGGTCAAGGGTGTGGTCACTCTAGAATGGAAATTCTAATTTTTAGGAACTTTGAACGAGTCTTATTAGGATGGAATTTGTAGGTTCAATCCTCTTGGAATCAGCTTCAAAACTTTGTTTTTTGATAAATAATTCATCTTGCCCTAATTTGTTGAAGAAAGATGCTTCAATATTCAATCTTGCAATTAAGTTTTGAATCTATTTCCAAGTTTGTTTTAGATCTATCACCTACACACAAGAAAGGAAATAAAGGGTTGTGCCATATAAGGGATTGACTTAGTCAAACTTTATTTTGGTGTTCCCATCTCCACAATGGTTATGATGATGTAAAGAGTACTTAACCTCCATCGGGAAAAGGCAAAATGGATAAAACAAGTGATAAATTGATAAGTTCTATGACTTTCCACTTTAGATCTAAGATCCTCGATGGACTAAAGTCATGACACATTTGATGCAAGGATAATTAGATGCTTGGTTGAAAGTCCTACAAGTGCCAGCACTCACAAAATAAATACACAAAAAACATGACTAATCTTACTCATATAATTGATGCATTGTTGATCATGAATCTTGATAGAAATAATGCTTTCATAATTTTGTATATTCTACTCTTGACTACTCTTAGGATGCTCCAATTTTGTATTTCAATTGTTAAGCTTTTTCTTAGATGTTTAAATGGTGAAAAAGATATGTTTTGTTATGCATTTATTCATTTCCCATAAAATTAATTGTAAAGAGCCAAACAATATATTTAAATTTATAAATATAAAAAATGGCAACGATAAAATATTTAAAATTGGGCCAAAATAGGTTGGTCAAGTGTGTGGGCCCCTTAGACCAGACCTATTTTGGAGCTTTTGATATTGTTAAATGAATATTTAATATCAATTCTTATTTTTATCTTGATTTTTTAAAAACAACAAATTTATAAGACAATTAGGTCTAGATACATAAGGGGTGTCTAAACCTAGTGTGAAACTGTCAAGGGTGACAATTTATGATGCTACTATATAATTTTAAAGATGACAATGCATCCATGTAAGTAGCTACATTCGATATGACATTTTATTTGCATAAAGATTCAATAATTCACCTTGATCTTCTAAATTTGATGGTGAACTATCTTCCAAAGTATGGGATGAAAGATCACATATTCCTCTTCTAGAGTGTCTTCTTCTTCCACAACATTGTAATGTTGTTTATGTTTGTTCTTTTCTCCCATCATGTATTTCCACTTTGAAATGACTTCCTTTGATGTGATTTTGTAGTCAAGATCCTTTGGCCAAGGAATTGTACAAACAATTTTTCACATCATGTCCAATCCTTTCACAAATTGGCCACTTTTTTTGAAATCTGGATGAATTACTAGATTTGGGAAGTCCACAAAATTCATTCATAGACCTATTGCCTTTATGACTTGTATTCATGAAATGAACCTCCTCAGTGTGATCTTGGCTTAGAGACTCCTCTTTTTGAAGTAGGCTCACAAGTTTCTCAAAATTGGGCATCTATTTTGTGACATTCAAAGTCATCACAAACACTTTGAAGCTAGAAGGCAATGCTCACAAGACAATGGGCACTAGGACAACATCTTCAACTATTTCTCAGGCCAATGCTTTTAGGAAATTTCTCAACTCAACAATCTTTTTGAGAAAGGATTCCAACTATTCTCTATTTTTCATCTTCAAGCTATAGAGCTCACTCTATAAATTCATAATCTGATTCTGATTCTTCACCTCATATACTGTCCTGACCTTGTCCCATGCATCTTTGACTGTGCACAAGTCTCAGATAAAGGGCTAAACATCATTTCATACACTAAACTTTATGATCAATTTAGCCTTCCTATCGGGTTGATCAAAAATTCCTTACACATCAATATCATTTTCCGGTCATGTTATGACACCATTAACCATATTCCAAATTTCTTCAAACTCAAATTGAGTTTTGAGATTGGTTTTCTATGTAGAATAACTATTCTTGTGCAACAAGTAAAAATCTCGAAGAAGAAATTTCAGAGAACTACTTCCCATTGTGTTAGCTAAATATAAATATTATTTTCTCCTATTTCTCATCACTCATATCAACAATTCACTAGAGGATAAGCTTTAAAATAAAATTAACATTTAAAGAGAGTTGGGAGATACGCAAGTCATTTGAAAGCGCAATAATTCATTTGAATACGTTCAGAATGACCTTCGGCCTATGTGGCTTCTCCAAATGCTGCGTTGATCAGTATTAAATACAAAATTGTTTTCCATGGCTATCTTTTGCATGGATGACAGTCGTGGTAATCTGGTTGTGAAGCTTTCTAGCTTATATCTTCTACACACTCACGCCCACCTGAAAGAGAAATTGCAAAATCCACACACTACCACTCTCTTTTAAGTTAATCCTTTTGACAACTTATGCGCTTTTACTCAATTTCAGAGGTCTGAACTTGTTTTCCAATGATTTCCCCCTACAAACGTTCTTATAGTGGTCGTCAAGCCATACTTGCGCCTGACATTACAACCAAAAAGAAGTTAAAACCAACAATTATTTTGGACCATAAACTCTTGAAACGGAGTTTGAACACAACTTTCTTGACAAGAAAAACTCAGAGATCTTAACAGAGCTGTCTTAATAAAATCCTTCAATTGCCATGATTTTTTCTCCTGCTTTCATGGCAATTCATTCTACCAGAGATTTGTTTTGATACTTCTACGACCTATCAATGCTCCACGATTTCGTTGCTTGGCAACTTCCTCAGACCTTAGCTCACACTTGACCACACTCTAACCATCTCAATCATTCACCACGTAGAGCTTGTGATAATTTATTTCACGGTCATTTCAAAAAACTAATCAATCAAATCGCTGCAAGAAAACAATCCAGCGAGAAAGGCGTGGAGGGAAGAGGAAACTAGGAGAACGATAAAGATCTCTCTTTTTATCAGAGAAAATCAATGGCAATATTTTCTCATTTATTTCTTCCAAAAGAACCTACAATTATATATAGACAGAAATATAGAAAGAGCATAAAATAGCTACAAAGAGAAAGAGGAAAGAGGGGTATAGAGACAGGGGGAGATAGAAGTGGAGGTGGAGAGACATTGAAAGAGAGTGGAAGAGACATAATAGGGAGAAAGAAAGATTATATATGGAGAGGGGGTGTGTGGATAGGGAAGGGAAGGGAAGGGAAGGGAAGGGAAGGGGATGGGAGAGGGAAATAGATAAATAGAAAGAAAAAGAGGAGAGAGGGGACGAGATCGAGAGAACATGATATATAGAGATAGACAAATAAAGCGATTATATAGAGAGAGGGGAGGAAGTAAAGAAAAAAAGATAGAGTATGATATATATAGAGAGAGATATCATTTCATACTATAGGAAGAAACAATTTTCAAATTTAAAAAACATATTATCTGTATATTATTCAAAAATCAACTTGTATAAAACATTTACAAATAAACTACAAAATGTCAACAAAATAGTTCTACTTTTAATTGTGCATGTTCTTTTATAATGTTGTTGTTGTGTAGGCTTTCTTTGGAATTTCATTGTGTATGCTTTCTTTAGAGCTTTAATTACATACTTTCTTAGAAGTTGTTGGATGTATTCACCTTTTTGGAGTTGCTATTGCTGCTTTGCATGTGCTATTTGGAGTTGTCGCTCTATGTCCTCTCTTGCTACTACTATGTTTCGACTCTATTTTTTTCTCCTACAACAACCTATTTTATATTTGGCTCTTTTTGTTTTCTATCATATTTAGTTTCACCCTACCCTAATGAATATTCCCAAAAAGAATTATTCAAAAACTAACTTAAATATAAATGTGACAAATAGATCCTCCAAAAATAAACAAAGTTTGATAGATATTGTAGGATGGAATGTCTTGAGATTTAATAAATCTTGAATAAGAATGAAAAACATGTCAAAAATTTATTTCTGATCAGATGTCCCCAGATCTAAGAAACCTTGGACAAGAATGGGAAACATGTCCAAAGTTTATTTCTAATGGAATGTCTCCAGATTTAAAAAATCTTGAACAAGAATGAAAAACATGTAAAAAATTTATTTATAATGAGATGTGTCCAGATCTAAAAACTCCTAGAAAATGAAAAACATATTAAAAATATTGAACACGTCAAAAAAATTCCAATGAGAACGAAAAGAATGGGTATTTCAAAAGCTCCAGAATAAGTCCAGAAATAACACCTCATTCAAATATTTTTGTTTTACTTCCTTATCATTAACAATAAAAATAGGACAATGTGTGAGATTCACATCACTCTAATCCACGTAATGCATGAGATCATGATATTCCAATCCATGTCTCTTAAAGGATTGTATTCAATTAATGGATGAATGAGATTTTAATCTCGTCCATGAGACCAAAAATGTCTAAGGGATTGAGAACCAAAATGGTAAAAATTCTCAAAATTTATTTCAATGTTGGATCTTCTGCTATAAATTTCGACCAAAAAGCTAGTAGTCATGTTGATCTTTTCTTTCTCAAATAACTCATGTAAAATGTTAGCCTTTAAATTACTTTCATATTGAGTATAGATATTTGAATCGATCACACTTATAAACCATATTTGAACACTGATTGCACATGGAAGAATGTGTAGTGGGATATCCAGACTCAATTGTAAAAAAGATTTGTCAATAGAATATTATAATATTTCATTTCTAAGAGTGCTTTGTCATTAGGACAAACCCTTGAACTTTTAATTTAAAATACACCAAATTAGCTGATAGGCTATTTTGTTTGAAGTTTTTGTTGGGATTATTGTCAGCCTAGCTATGAATTGGATTTTGCAATGTCAGAGATGTACCGGTTGGTGGTGACTTGACCCAGATTTTTCGTGGTGACATGGAGCTTTGTAATTACGTGGGTTGGCGGTGGTGGAGTTGATTTCCTTGATATGTAGAAGATAAATGGTAAGTGTTTTCTCTCGGGAGTGTTCACGTATTTTATCATTGTTGTACGATGGGGGCATAAGAAGTAAATGCAATATTGAGTGTTCTAGTGTGGGAAAGTATAGTTTGATTAAGTTATATTGTTGAAACAACCATTGTTGTGATGGTTTCATAGCAGACTATTGTAAAAATCATGTTTCTTGCTGGTTTGATAGCAGACTATTCAAAAAATCGATGGCTTCCAAACTATTTTATGCCAGATTGAATATCGTTCTTCTCTGAAATCTGTAAGTCCTTTTACATGGGTATTTTGCATAGATGATTAATTTATTGCTCATGTCTACTTGTTCTATATTTTTGTCTTTAGCGTTATACCCATTTTGGAGATTTCAAAGAGATTATTGCTTTTGTATGGATGGAGATATTGTAGTTAAATCTTCTTTTTCTTGTCAAAAATCATGGCTAGTGTTAGTAATTTTTTCGCCGTTGTTTTATTTTTTTAGTAGTCTCCGTGCATCTGTATGGTAAGTTGTTTCATATGGGTATTTTATATAGATGATTAATTTATTTTTCATTTCTTCTTGCTATATGTTTCTATCTTTGGTATTATACCCATTTTGGACATTTGAAAGAGATTATTGCTTTGTATGGATGGAGAAAATGGAGTTCAATCTTCTTTCTTTCATCATAAAATAATGTTAGGGTTAGTAATTTGTTTTCCATTGGTTTATTATTTCAATTATCTCTATGCATCTTTGTCGTTATACTGATTAACATACGAGCAATTGTAGATTAACATAGGAGCAATTGTTTTATCACTCTTAGTTTATTGTTTTAGTTATCTTTGTGCATCTTCCATTTATTCTTTGGTACCAGGCCCACATTAAATACAAATCATAAAGCCAATGAGTAGCAATAACCTATACAAAATACCTATAATGCCACATACTTTCCTAATAAATTTTGAGCTACATTGCTTGACACTAAATATTCTAGACAAATAGAGAAATTGTAAAAGAGCTATTACACGACAAATCCTATTCACCGCTAGCCTAACAAAAATCTCGTTGGAAACATCAAACAAATAAATTGAACAAATAAAAGAGATATTAGAAAGTAGTGTCAGGTGATGTACCTATAATTTTCAATAAATCCTATGAGATTATACTCATTATTACATGGCTATTTTGCATAGATGATTAATTTATTCTTAATTTATTCTTGTTATATCTTTCTATCTTTAGTCTTATAGACATTTTGGAGACTTCAAAGAGATTATCGCTCTTTACAGGTGGAGAAATTACCAATAAATATTCTTTCTTTCATCAAAAAAATATGGTTAGGGTTAGTAATTTTTGGCTTTGCAGTGTCATTATAATAGCTCTTTTACAATTTCTTCATTTGTCTATAATATTTAGTGCCAGGTGATGTAGCTCAAATTTTGAATGAACCTTTAGGAGTTCTATTTAATGTAGCTTTGCATTTATCTATGTTGTATGAATATGTTTCATGATATTATTTTTACCTCATGTCTTTGAAGCTCCCTATAACAAAGTATTCCTCATGATATTCTTTTTTCCAATTGCTCATAACAAACTATTGATTAACGTAGTTTTCCTGTTCTATTTTGTATATTTTATTCATCATATTCTTGTTTCCTAATCTATTCGAAGGAAAATTCATAATTTTTCCTTGATCCTTATTGAACAATAAGCGATGTTTAGGAAAATTCTTTGTTCAAGAGGTAAGTTCCACATCATGATAAGAAAATTGAAAAGTTAATTTTCTTTGGAATATGTAAGTCATTTTACATGGGTGTTTTGCATAGATCATTGATTTATTGTTAATGTCTTCTTGTTATATGTTTCTATCTTTGGCGTTATACCCAATTTGGAGACTTCAAAGATATTATTGCACTTTACAAGTGGAGAAATTATGGCTAAATGTTCTTTTTTTCATCAAAAAAATATGGCTACAATTAGTAATTTTTTTGTGCCCCATTTATTGTTTGTAGTTATCTTTGTGCACCTTTGGCATTATACTCGTTACCATAGGAGAAATTGTATTTAAAAATTATTTCTCTCATCAGAAAATATGGTTAGGGTTAGTGTAGACATCCAAAAATAACATTATGCATTCCACTGTAACTAACATCATGCATTCGTTTCTTCTACTAATCAATTAAAGCAATTTATTGATTTAATCCTAAGGTTCATCAAGCTTAATTAAATAAATCAAATTATTTAATTAAGTTCCTAAGGTTCTTCTTATTTGATTTAATAAATCAAACTGATTTAAAATCAAATATCAAATCCCTAAAATCCCCTAAGTTAATTAATCTAAATTAATTAACTTCTAATCATGATTAGCATTCTCTAGCTTTTGACTCAACTAGAGTCAAATCTAAACTCCTAACTAACCCACCCACTTGCATCAATAAATCAATTTATTGATTTATTAAAAAGAGTTATTTTCCCTCAATAACTCTCATCTTTGACTTTTTTGAACAAAGATTATTCCCCCCAAAACCCTCAACAACATGCATTTATTGACATTTTTCAAATTTGAATGGGCACATTGGCCAAAACTTGCACAAGCTTTGACCAATCCCATCATGCCAAGTGTCTCTATTCTATTGGAGGGGATTTAGTCCCACATTGGCTAAACTTGGCCTCTCTTCTCTCAACTTCTTCTATAAAAGCAATGCATCTTCTCTCATTTTACAACACACTTTGAAGGTATCAAAACTATAGGCAACTTGAGTTCAAGCATCTCATTGTCTATGATATCACTAAGCTTATCAAGGATTGGGAAAGGGCTCTCTCACATTTTCATGGAGGGCACCAATCCACCATAGAATAGGTTGTCTTGCATTTCTTCTTTGCATGCTTGAGTTGGTTTTATCAACTGTTTGAAGGAATGAATCATATTATTCTATGAGGATGGCTGAATCTATACAATCCATGTGTAAGATTTCACCATCCTATAGTTAGTAATCTGATCACCCTTGGTTTATTGTTTTATTTCTTTGTGCATCTTTGGTGTTATACCCGTTAACATAGGAGCGATTGCAGATTAACATAGGAGTAATTGGATATATATATAGAGAGGGTTAGTATGAAAGCATAGGCATATTAGAGATAAAATTAGTTTATTGATTGTTAAGTGTTATTCTAATAGCTCTTTTATAATTTCTCTTTTTGGGTATAATATTTAGTGCTCAATAATAGGTTGAATTTTCTATAAATCCTGTGGGGTTACACTTATTTTGCAAAAATTATTGCTACCCATTGTCTTTAGGAGTTCTATTTAATGTGGCTTTCCATTCATCTTTCTTGTATCAATCTGTTTCATGATATTCTTTTTTCCTTATGTGTTTTAAGTTCCCCATGACAAGTTGTTCTTCATGAGATTTTTATTTCTAGTTACCCATAACAAACAATTGATTGTCATGGTTTTCCCCTTCTATTCTTCATTTTCTATTCATTATATTTTCTTTAGGTTATGACAACCATTATATGATGCAATAATCTATGCAAAATGTGTATAACACCACAAATTTAATTGTAAATTTGAGCTACATTGCTTGGCATTAAATATTATAGATAGATCATTTATGTAAAATACCCATGTAAAATGATTTGTAGCAAATATTTTTTATTCTAACAACTCTTATATAGTTTCTATAATTTTTTCAATATTTATTGACAAAGAACATAGCTTGAACCTTGTATCAATATGTTTCATGATATTCAATTTTTCCCTGATCTACTTGGAGGTCATTGGAACAAACTGGTCAAGTCTATTTGTGTAGGCGGTCAAGCTTGCTAATTGTGTGGGATGGTAGTGTCTTATATGAACATGTTCCATTATATTCTTTTTCCCTCATCTACTTCTTCAAGTTCCCCACAAAAAAATATTCTTTATGATATATTTTTTTTCAGTTTCCCGTAACAAATTGTTCATTATCGTAGTTTGCCTCTTCTATTCTACATATCTTAAAGTTCAATTTAATGTGGTTTTGATAACATCTCTCATTTTCCTCTAATTCTTAAGTGTTTTCCTAATAGATCTTTTCCAATTTTTATTTTCTTGTTCTATCAATATATTTCATGGTATTATTTTCTATTTAAACTTCCCATTAACAAAGTGTTCTTCATGATATTCTTATTTGTAGGTGCCCATACCAAACTATTCATTATCATACTCTTCTTGTTCTATTATCCATATTTTAACGTTCTATTTAATGTGGTTTTTGAAACATCTCTCATTTTTATTTGATTGTTAAGTGTTTTTCTAATAGGTTAGTGAAATGCATGTATAGATTTGAGCTTGCACCATATTTGTACTTACCAGAAATTCTATCATTGTCTAGACAAGGTGTAATAGAAAATTTTATGTAATAGTTGGCTTGTCGAGCTACATTATTTCCCACTAAGTATATTAGATAAGATAGGTAAATTGTAAAGTATCTATTAGAAAAACACTTAAGAATCATAGGTAGCACTAGAAATGTACTAGCCAACATGCTATTTGTTTGAAGTTTTCAAAGGGATTTCTATCAACCCAACCATTAATTGGATTTGACGGCATCGAAGATGTCTCGATTGGTGGTGACTTGATTTAGTTTTTGGGTGGTAACATGGAGCCTTGTAATTATGTGGGTTGGTGGTGGTGGATTTGGTGTCCTTTATACATAGAATCTCAATGGTAAATTTTTTCTCGCACAAGTGTTAATGCATTCTATCATTGTTGTCTGATGGGAGCAGGTGGAGAAAATGTGAGTGACTGAAGTAAATGGTATATTGAATGCCATAGTGTGGGAAAGTATACTTTTATTAAGTTGCATTGTTGAAACAACCATTGTGGTTTTCATTACATGGAATTTTGTATAGGTTATTTACCTCTTCTATTCTCCATGTTTTTCCCATGATATTATTTTTTCATTCATCTATTAGTTATGTTTGCTTCTTAAGTGTTTTCCTAACATCTCTTGAAACTATTTCATAGACTGCTTGTCTTGCAGCAATATGTTTCTTGGATTTCTTTTTCCCTAATCTGTTTGAAGCTGCTTATAATAAAGTGTTAATTGTTGTGGTTATTTTGTTTGTATGGAATATTTTATGTCTTATATCAATATGTTTCATGATATTCGTACTTTTGCATCTTTTTGAAATTCACCATAACAAACTATTCTTCATGATATTATTTTCCCCAGTTTTCAATAACATACTCTATCTCTCCTCAAGCTGCTAAACAACCCTCAAGCACCAGTCCTGTACGTGTGTTTCTTGTGTCCCTTTTGTTGTGGGTAATTGTATTAGCCCTTTTTTGGATGCATGGTGGATTTGTTCATTAATTACACTAAATCTTAGATCTATGAATTTTTTGTTACACTTTGTAGTATTGTTTGATATGCATATGTATATACATATACCCATATGTATATGTCTATATGAATATGCAATAAAAAAGTGAAGGTTTTTTAGATGGAGGGTACAACGAAGGAAGGAATGATGCATACGTATAAGCAACAACAACATTCAACTCTCTAGGAAAGATAAAAATGCACTGTACCTTTCATTTTTTTACGCTCTCCACCGAAAATGCATTGCATATGCATATATACATTTACATATAGATATGCATATACGTATATACATATGAATATGCATATGCAACATATATGCATATGTACGTTCAACCTAATTAGATGTATGCTTCTTTTGTTCTTCAATTAAACTTTGTCTATATTATTTTAGTTGCTCTTAAGTGTTATTGTCATTCATGTTATGCAATTGCTCTATGTGTCTTCAATATATATGCATATATCTATTTGTGTATGTTTCAAAGAATTAATTTCCACATACAATTCACAATCTACACCATGCTCTTTATAAGGATTTAAAGTTAAGTCAATTAGAAAGATACCAAGGAAGTAATTGGACAAAATGTGTATAGCACCAAAGATGCACAAAGTATATATATGTGTCTATATATGTATATATTTGTATATATATGTATGTATGTATATATATGTATATATATGTATGTATGTATATGTATATGTATATTGTGTCACTAAAAAGTGTAGCCTTGACACTTTGCACTCATTTGGGCCTTTGCCTAGGGATTTTGGACCTCTTTTTACCCCTTTCCTAGCCTTGTGCCAAAGTGTTGTAAGGTGTTGTAAAACAATATCACACTTTCCTAGACTTGTAGTCACAAAATCAACCCTTTCTTATGGCATAATGACCCCCTAATAAACATAAATGCCTTACTTTAGAGTGTTTTGTGATACAATCCTAAAAACCATCAATAATCATCTCATAATCCCCAACAACCAATCAAAAATTCCTAGGTGGACTAGGTTGCCACCTTGGGTGACCTAGTCCCTTCTGGCATAAAAATCAAAATTAACTTAAAATTCTTTCAGGATTTTGGCTCCTAAACCCTAAGGTTAGCCTATGTGGTGTTATTTCAAGGAAATTAGTGCACAACTTGTATAAATAATTTTTTTCCCACTCATTTTGACCTTAATAATCCTAATCTTCTAATTATTTATTCACTCATCTCTCATCCACCTCTCTTCTCATGAAAGCTAGAGTTTTGAGTACTCTGAGCCAACAAGACATCTCTCTCAAGAAGCATTCAAGGGCTGAATCTACTATTGCTGCAACTCAAGATCTATCATCAAGGTAGGGTAAAATCCATTTGTGTCATAGTCTATTATATTTTTTTATCCTTTTGATTTGATTACGCAAAAGGGGTTTGATGAAGGAAAACCACTAATCCCTAACAATCAACATTTTTTCTTTCTTTGTGTGATTTGCAAGTATTGTGTATAGATTTGGGAAATAATTAAGGTGGAAATGATTTCAACAACTTTTAAAAGCTCTTCAAGGTTGGAGAAACCCTAGTCTGAGCTTAGAGAACACTTACAAACCAGATTCTTCAACTTCAGGACTAGATGCCTAGACGATCAAGAAGTGCAGACCAAGGGCTTCCATTTCTAGTTTTTGATCTTTAGAAATTCAAAAGAGGCCTAAGTCAACAAAAATGGCGACCTAGTCTCTCTAAACCTACTTTTCAAAGATTTTGGTAGATCTGGATACCATTTTGGCAGAAACTGGCTCTGTAACAGTTTTCTAGAATTTTCCCTAAACTAGACTAGGTCGCCCAAAATGGTGTAAGTGTCCCAATAGGCTTAAATTGCAACATCAGTAGATTTCTTAGCCTCCAATCCATTCTTCAACTCATTCCCAGGTGCACCTCTTCAATTTTATTCATTTATGTAATAGTTTGCTTATGCTTCCTAGGTAATTTGCATATCATTATGTGTTTTCCATCATTTGCATTTCAATAGTTTGTATTCAATAGTTAGTCTCTTTTCACCTTTCTCAATGCTTAGACACATTCACACACCACACACACTAAAAAACCATAATCATTTTGAATGAGCCCTAAGAACACCTCTAGTGTGAAAGAGGCATTGTACCAATGAACTTCTAGGTGAAAGGCCCTAGGAGCCTATTAGGGAATCCCTTTCCCTAAATGCATGTTTTTGGTGGTTCATTTTGGTGAACCCAACTTTCAAATCCCATTTTCTCTGATTTGGATTTTTTTATCATCCCAGGTTTTCATTTCATTGCATTTTTCATTATTTAAATTACATTCTAGGGTTTCCAATTTTTGTATTAGTCAAAGGTGCATATAGGTTGCATTTTTGTATTTAAATCATTACAAACTGTCTAAAATTTTACATTTTTATCTTAGATTTGAATTATACAATACAAAAACCACCTACACCCATCAAAATATTCTACAAAAACTAAAAAAAAATCACCAACATGACTAAGTCACCACCCTAGGGGACCTTGTTCCTTTAGGCGCTTAAATATGCCTTTTACAGAGCTGAAAACCTTGTTTTTATGCTTTTGTTTTGTGCCATTAACTATATGTATCCATTGGTTGTGTTTTTGTTACATGCATTTCATTAAAAATATCTTAAATTAGCTTATTTCATGCATTGTTTAGTTTCAGTTTTGCATATACTACATTTATTTTTTAGACTGTTACATAGTGTAATCAGAAAATTACCTTGTTCTACATCTAAAAATTGCATTTCAACATTTTACTTTATACCATTGCATTTCATTCTCTTTCCCTTCTCTTCATGCCATGTTTTCTTTTAAAAGATGTGGCTTTGATTTGGTTTCAAGTGGATTGCATAAATATAACATTCCTTCTTATGAGTGCAATGTAGATTACAAAAATGAATTCATTAAAGAACATGTTAATAACCAAACCATTGCAAAAAATATTAACATTACACTACTCCTTCATGAGGATGTTAGTGTTGACAATAATAACACTCATACTTGTGCTTCTCCCTATACCTCTCCTAAAAGTAACAACGTTATTTTGGTGATAGAAGCTACAAGTGTTGAGGGCCTTGATTCTCCCTCTCCTCATCCCCCTTTGCACACCATTAAATAAAAAAAAATTCTTGACATCACCTTACCTAGTCTCTGTAACCATGATCTGTAAAATTTCCCTTCCTCTAATATCACTCCTCGATGCCAAGAGGATATGTTTGTATTAGAAGATATACCTCTTAAAATTCATGAGACTCTTGACCCTCCCATCCCTAAGGCTCTTACCCTTTGGGACAATCTATTTGACAATCATAGTTGTCATTTTCATGAGGCGAACCTCTTCCAAGCTCTCTTACTAAGTTAGATAGTATATGCAACAAGAGAATGAGAGGATGAAGCTGCAATAGTGGTTTACAATTTAATGGAGGAAGGAAAACAAGAAAAAAATGACCCCATGCAAAAAAAATTAGTTTTAGGGGTTCAAATGAACTTTTCGGTTTGAGCGAACCCATTAAGTATTTGTCTCACATTTCCCTCCCAAAAAAAAATGCAAAATGCAAAAGGAAAGGGGGTTCAAGCAAAACCCTACGTTTTCACTTGAACCCCCCTTTTCCCTCATTCTCCCCCATGGGAACCTCGAAAGTCCAGATTATTACGCTTTGAAGCTTAGGTTGAGGATGAAAATGGAGGAGAATTCACAAACCCAATTGGAATCAGGTAGTTTCAGAACTTGCTATCCAATGACTATAATTTTAATATGTTTTGGTTTTATTATGTATTTATTTTTTGTTTTATTAAACATAGTTTTTTCACCAAAAATCAAGATTATTGTTCTGCACATGTGGAAAAATACAAGATTTTCAAAAACAAAATTTTGAGAAATATGAGTGCACCAAATATTAAATTCCTTGATCGAACAAAAAAAAATTCAATCTCAATATATACAAAAAATGTTACGCATTATATGGTCACGCTATGTCTGAATTGTAATTGGTTTGACTTCAAAACTTGATTAAAGAAAAAATATTCAATGAAAACTATATAACCAAGTGGAAGCACTAGATATTGGAGTTGAAAATCTAAATTCAAAAGAACTAGAATTTTATCCTTCATGGAAAAAAAGTTTTGTATTATATGGTGTGCGTCACTTTTTTAAAATGTTATTTTCTGAAAAAATCAACTTTCATGGGAGATGGAAAGATAAGTGCAATCTGATTCCAAAAATTTTGAAAAAAATATTTTTAGAATCTACAAGAAAAATGTGGCAAGAGTCTAGTTTGCATCATCTTCAAATTCCTCATGGTTTAGCTGCTATAGGTGCCTGAATGTGAAGATTTAGTTAAAAACAAAATCAATATCCAGTTTGGTCAGAAATTGTAAACCACTATTGTGGGATCACTTGAGACCTTAGACCAACAAGAAGATCAAATATAACCCTATCCTAATCATCCCACCATTGATCATTCCACTACTTATGATGAAGTCATTTTAGAAGAATCGTTCCTTGAATGTCAAGAACATGAGGCTTGTAGTTCTCCTAAATGCTATACTCCTAGGGAGAATATCATGATGCACAACAATGACAATAATAATATTATACCCTTAAATGAAGATGAAGAGCCCATATTATATGCTCCTTCCCTAAGGGATGTTAATATTATTCAACCTCAACTCATCATTTATCCTCCTCCAAACAAACCCAAACCCGAATGCACCTTATACGCACGTACTCATAATGTGTCACAATAACCAAATCATAATAGAGTTTATTATACACATTACACAAGAAACAACCTCTACTCACAAAACTCAACCTCCACTTCATTACCATCATCCCCTCCCATCTTACCTGTTGCCCCTCGCTTAAATTCACTTATTAGGGAGTATGACCTTGTTGACCAACTAAGGAATACTCTCACCAAAATATCATTATGGGATCTCATTCAAGTCTCCCCTCACTATCACAACATGATGCAAGCAGCCTTACAAAAATTTGTATCACTTCTAATGTGCAACCCAATGAAATAGCAGCTATTATACACATAATCAATGCTCATATTGTTTTTGACCAAAGTGAGCTCCCTCCTTTGGATGTACAAACACAAAATGAAGCTTTCGTAATAATCTCCCAATACAAAACAAAAGGGATCATGAGAACTATTGTAGATACCGACTCTACTCTTAATGTGTGTAGTGTGTGCCTTTTGGATAGGCTTGGAATTGATAAATCCCAAATCAAACCTGATTCTCTATCTATCAGAGGATTTTACAACATCAATAAGCAATCAATCAGTGTGATCACTATACCTCTTACAGTTTGAATGGCCATATTGGTCACTAAAATCCATGTTATGCCTTGTGAACTTTCATATAATCTTCTCTTAGGTAGATCATGGATTCATTATATGAATGGAGTGCCTTCCACTCCTCATCATAAGATGAGATACATCTACAATCAAAAAAGTGTACACAATTGAAGTTGACCTTGAACCTAATAGTTTCTTGAACATTCACAAACATGAATCAAATCCCTTGAACACCTTAACACCAACCACCCAAGTGAAACCCTCACAACACACAAAAAAAGAACAACATATGGAGGAAATCATGAAGATCTTAGATGGTGAATGGGGTTTCTTAGACTTCACAACAACCTCCTTGGGAGAATACAAGATCACACACAAAGACTCTGAAAAGGTAACCGTAGTCTTTTCCACACAAGACTTGGTAGATCCTTCACAAGCATCCACCTCAACTACATTAGACAAAGAAGCCAACAATGAACCATCACCCAATCAAGAAGTGTTGAAAAATATTTATGGAAAAGGTTATGATCTCATGAAACAACTTGGCTATAGTGGAAAATGTTGTGGTTCTCATGAAAAAGGAATCGACAACCCTATCAAGCCGAACATGCAAAAAATAGATCATGGTCTTGGTCATTATGGTCTTGGTTATTGTCCTTTAAGCAAGATCATCAAACCCTCCTCCAACATCAACACCATACCAACTCACCCTTCCAAACCACCCTTACAAAGTGATCCTTTGAAACCAACAAAAAACTTTAAATTCTTAATGCCAATGTCATCTCACAACCCACTAAAAAAATGGATTTTACACACTCCTCTAAAAGATTGTACAAAATATCACAATCTCTAGCGCCTTGTGTAAGTATGACATCCTATACTAAGAAAGACCCTTCTTTGTTTCATGATAAAATATCACCTTCTACCCTTGATCAAGAGGGTATCTTGTTGAGACTCCTCCAAGATCACTTGATCTCCCTCCCTCCTAGAACTTGAAAGAAATGTTCCCACAAACATTCCTTTTGTGCCTACCACTGAGTTCATGGTCATCACACTAATGAGTGTAAGCCCTTGAGTAGTAGAATTCAAAATATTAAGGATCCTAGTGCTTTTCCTTATGTGGGGGCACCTCATTCCTCTAATTGATATTGGTTTTCACTCAACCTTTCATTTCACCAATCCTTTCCGCTCACTCTTGTCCTACACTAAGTTGGGGCAAGGGGTTAGTTAGCCTTTTCCCTTGTATGTCACTTGTTGTTGTCTCTTTTGACTACTCGTTAAACTTTCATTAACACTAAAGATCAAGCTTGGGATGTGGACGACATTCTTAAGTTGACTCGCTTGTGACATACCACCCCTTTTTCAAGACATAGCTTATCAGAAACATATGACTTAGCATAGGGCTTTCTAAACAAGCTCTCATCTCTCCTTCCTCTTCTTCTTCTACGTAAAGCAATTTATCATATCAATGGTGTTAGAAACTTCTTTAAAGTGCTGGCATGCATCACCACTCACATTTAATTACACGGTTTTCTTTTTCTTGTGGTCCCTTTCTTCAAAACATTAGGTACAACATTTCTTAGGATGAGACTTTGCATTTTTCCTCTTTTGTATACAAGATGAGTCTTTCCTCTCTTGGATACAAGATGAGACCATTTTAATTTTTCCTCTCTTTGTGAAATTATTCATAATGTTCCTTAATATGATACATTTCACAAACTAAGCAAAATCCCTTTGAACATTCCTTACACCATTGGGTGCTGCCACAATAGTGCTTTACCATTTCTAGGTGATCCTAATTTTTCCTGAAATCACATATTTTTAGAAAATATAATGATTTAATCCTTGAAAAGTTAAATTTAAAGAACTCCAATTGAAGAGGGTTTTATAAAAGCACCTTAAACCAAGCCCTCTTGGATAGAACCCCACTAGTTTTAAACCATACCTATAACAAAGTCTCCTTTACACCTATAAAAATGTTGATTAAAAACCACTTTTGATTTATCTTTTGGGGGATCAAATGAGTTCATTTAAAAAATAAAAAATGTAAGTATGTAATCCATATTATAAGCTTCCAAAAAATTATAATTTTAATTAAATTAAATTTGATTATTATATTTATTTTTTATTTCTTGTGAATGTAGGTTTTTCACCGGAAATCAAGCTCTTTGTTCTAAACATATGGAAAAATTGTAGATTATCAAAATAAAAATTTGAAAAATATTTTCAAGCTGAGTATTGATGTCCTTGATCCATTAAATAAAAATAAATTGAATTTCGATACATTTAGAAAAAAATTATGTTGTATATAGTTCGCCTATTTCTGAATTGTAATTGGTTTGACTTAACAACTTGATTAAGGAAAACATATTTAATAAAACATTATGAAACCAAATGAAATGGTTAGATATCATAGTTAAAAATCTAAATTTAAGAAAAATAGAATTTTATCTTTCATAAAAAAAAATTATGTTGTATACGGTGAGCATCACTTCTTAAAAATGTTGTTTACTAATAAAAACTAGTTTTCAAAGGAGATGAAAAATAAAGTGCAATCAGATTCCAATTGTTTTTAAAAAAAATATATTTAGAATCTATAGACCAAACTTCACAAATCACTATTTTGTATCATCTTCAAATTCCTCACGGTTTAGCTGCTATAGGAGCTCGAAAATGAAGATTTAGTTAAAAAAAAATAGTTTAGTGTCCAGTTTGCCCAAAAATTGTAAACCAGTATTGTGGGATCACCCCATTATTTTACAATTCTTTTTCTTTTGCGTTGCCTTATCAAAGTTATCAATAAGTATAACTTTGGTATGGTTTGATTGGGAAGCCTAAGTGGCATAGCTTTCCCCATATCCACCTATGTTTTTCACCTTTTGGACCTTCTCACCTGGCCAACAACCAAAAGTCTCATCACCCTAGAGTGAGTAAACTTTTTTTTTTTAACAAACAACCTAAATCTGATTCACAACTAGTTGGAAAAATGCTCAAATCTTGATCCACCCCTTTTTACTTTTGTTCTTTTCTCTATTCTATTTCTTTTCATTACATAATCATGTATCTCATCTTGTTGCAATTCATTCACCCTTGAATGTGTCGTCTTGTCCTGATGTCGAATTGGCTTAGAATCTTGAATCCTGGGGGCTTGACCACCTTCTTCATTCTTCACGATTTTTCACCATCTCCATTTGAATACTTTAGTGTGAGTTTGAAGCAAGTTCATCCTCTCACTAAAGTGGGGGATAAATGTGTCACAAAAAGTGTAGCCTTGACACTTTTCACTCATTTGGGCCTTTTCCTAGGGATTTTGGACCTCTTTTTACCGTTTTCCCAACATTGTGCCAAAGTTTTGTGAGGTGTTGTAAAATATTTTCACATTTTCCTAGGATTGTATTCACAAAATCGACCCTTTCTTATCGAATAATGACCCCTTAATGTACATACATGCCTTAATTTAGTGTGTTTTGTGAGACAATCCCCAAAAAAATCAATAATAATCTCTTAATCCTCGACAACCAATCGAAAATGCCTAGGTGGACTGTGTTGGCACCTTGGGTGACCTAGTCCTATGTAGCATAAAAATCAAAATTAACTTAAAATTATTTTAGGATTTTGTCTCCTACACCCTAAGGTCATCCTATGTGGTGTTATTTTGGAGAAATTAGGGCATAAGTTGTATAAATAAATTTTTTTCCCATCATTTTTACCCTAATCATCCTAATCTTCTAATTCTTCATTCACTCATCTCTCATCCACCTCTCTTCTCAAGCAAGCTAGGGTTTTGAGTAATCTAAGCCAAGAAGACATCTCCCTCAAGAAGCATTCAAGGGTTGAATCCACCATTGTTTCAACTCAATATCTATCATCAAAACAAGATAAAATCCATTTGTCTCATGCTCTATTATGTTATTTCATCCTTTTGGTTTGATTACTCAAAAGGGGTTTAACTAAACCAAACCCCTAATCCCTAGCAATCAACAAGTTTTCTCTCGTTATATGATTTGCAGGTCCTATGTGCATATTTGGTAAAGAACCAAGTTGGAAAGGCTTTCAAAAACTTTTTAAAGCTCTTCAAGTTTTGAGAAACCCTAGTTGGAGCTTGGCGAACACTTGTAGACTAGATTCTTCACCTTCAAGACTAGATACCTAAAGTAGCAAGAAGTGCAAACCGAGGGTTTCCATTTCCAGTTTTTGATCTTCAAAAGATTAAAAGAGGAATAAGTCACAAAAATGGTGACCTAGTCCCTTTCAAGCTAATTTTTATAGATTTGTGTAGATTTGGATACCCGTTTGGCAAAAACGGGCTCCAAAGCAGTTTTCTAGAATTTTCCCTAAGCTGGAATAGGTCACCCAGAATAGTGTAAGTGTCCAATAGGCCTAAATTTCATCATCAACAACTTTCTCAACCTCCAATCAAGTCTACAACTCATTCCCAGGCGCACCTGTTCAGTTTTATCAATTTGTGTAATAGTCGGTTTATGTTTCTTAGGTCATTTACATATCATTATGTGTTTTCTAGCATTTACATTTCAATAGTTTGTAGTCAATAGTTAGTCTATTTTTCCCTTTCTCAACACTTAGACGCATTCACACACCAAACAACCTCACAACCCCTAATCCTTTTGAATGAACCCTATGAACACCTTTAGTGTGAAAGAGGCATTGTACCAACCAACTTCTAGGTGAAAAACCCTAGGAGCCTATTGGGGAATCATCTTTCCCTAAATGCATTTTTTTGGTGGTTCATATATATGTATGTATGTATGTATGTATGTATGTATTGGAAATCATACTCTGAAATGTGTAAGAAAATATATTCATTAAGTTTTATTGTTGAAAGAGATATTTTTTTGTTGGTTTGATAACATAGTGTAGACATGCAAAACTAACATCATGCATTTTGTGTATTATCATATTCACCCATAAACTAAATAAACCAGGTTTATTTAATTAATCTCCTAAATTCATCCATTCAAATTAACATCATCTTTGATTAAATAAAACAAATCTTTATTTAATTAAATGTAAAATCATTTTCTTCTCATTTTGATTTATTTTAATCCTAAAATATAATTCAAAAGTCAAAATCACCTAATCTCCTATTAGATTAATCAAATCCTGATTAATTTAATCCTAATCACCTGAATCATCTAGATTCTTCCACTTGCATGAATAAATCATTTAATTGATTTATTATTTCATCTAATTTCTTTCAAAAGGGCGTAAAGATGGAATATTCTTCAATTTTGAATCTCCCTCTCAAATGCTTGTCCATCCAACAAAGCATTAAACTCTATTACATGTCTCTTACATGTCTCTTGTACAAGTCAAACTTGGCCTTTAATTCACCTTTCATCCCCCCTAAACATGTCATTTTCATCCAAATTTAAATTTCAAATTGGCACATTGGCCAAAACTTGCACAAACCTCATCCTCTCACAACTTGACAAGTGGCATCTTGTCATTGGATAATGAATGATCCCACATTCATTCAAAATCACTCAGTCTTTCAACCTTGAATCTATAAGAGCAAGGCACAACAACACAATTTGACATCATAATTTGAGCACTCTCACTATAGGAAACTTGAGTTCACTTTTCATCTCATTTTCTATCATCTCATTTGGCTTATCAAAGATTGCGAAAGGCCTACTTCCTACAAAAAAAAGTGGCACCAATCCACTATGAGATAAGGGTTTAATCATGTTTTTGCATATGCTTTTGTTTAGCTTGTTTTGTTCTCAATAGTTGCATATTTGAACATGATTAGGTATTTCATAGGGATGTTGAGTTTGTTGATTTAAATTAACTTGTGCTAACAACATGAACTGGTTTAAGTCTCTCGTGCAGATTTTGACATCCATATTATGGCGCTAGAAGGAGGGCACTTCTGAATTTGGTTTTGTTTTACAATTTACTTGTATCTTTGTTGTAAAAAATTTCATTCGTGTAGATGTGTTTAATTTTTCTATTAAAAGTAGCTTCTTTGTTGTTATTTGTGGTTAAATTCCTTTTGCACATTGTTGAAATTCATGAGAAGATGGTTATTTGATAAACTTCCAGTTGAATGATTTGTGTCACATCTATGTTTCCACATTCTTGTGAAAGCGTAGGTATAACGTCTGAGAAATCTTCCATTTCTTTATATTAGTTTGCTTGAGAAATATTCCATTTCTTTATATTATAACATCTGAGAAATTTTCCATAGAGTACAAGTCTTGATTCTTGTTTGATAAATGCTTAATATTCATGTATCCTGAAAACAAGTAATCTAAAGAGATCAAATCATAATCTGAACAGGCCTTGCCATAGCTTTATTCTCCATACTATTTCTTATAGTTCTAGACATTAGTATTTTTGAAGTATATTTCTTTGAATGTGAAGACCATCCCCTGCCTGTGTTTTCCCTTTGCTGAGATATAGTTTATTTCTCTCTGAATGCATTCATGGTTCCTCTATCAGCTTTTCCTTTTGGAACAAATTCATCTTATATTCCATTAGAATAGATATCAATTACATGGAAGGTCTTGTCCAATTAAAGTTGAAAGGGTAAGCATCTCAAACTTTACCCTCAGAGGCAAAGAATCAAGTATGTATTTATTTTTTCTGTTAAGAGTTCAATATAAGATTCATAGCCTTGTGATCATGCTGGATAGGCACTGCCTTGCAATAGCTTTATTCTTTGTACTATTTCTTATAGTTCTAGAGGTCAGTATGTTTGAAGTAGATTTCTTTGAATTTCCAGACCATCCCCTTCCCCTAAGTATCTCTTTCTTCTTTTAAGAGATGTGTCCTCTTTTTGTTTGAATAGGATACTCGATACTTGAATGAAAAACAAAAAAAACGTCCCAACCAAATAGTGTGAGAGCTCCCCCTGGCTTATTACTTCTCTATTCTTTAAGACCTAAGACAAGAAAAAACACCTATGATAAAGATTGGGTTCCTCACCAGTTTGTTGCATTTGGCGCAAAAGTGTGAATACCTCTTGACAAAACCCATGTTTTCTATGAACTGTAATTATCATATTCCATGAGAAGACATCTCGTTTATTCATGTGGTCAAATTTTTTGTGAGCACCCACCATAGTTCCGCAATTGTAATACATATTGACGACCTTATTTTGCAAGGAAATGTTTGTGGCAAATAGACGTCCACCACCATTGATATGAGAAAGGATTTGGTTACCCTCTGCAAATGCATTCTTATCAATGTAGGTCTGTAGTAGTTGAAAATGTGTAGGAGAAACACAAACTCAAATTGTACAATATCAGAGTGTGTACAAAGAAGATGTGGTCTTGGGTGCATATTGTCAATTAATTAATAAATTCACTCAAATGTACATTTTTACATTTTATTGCTATCTTTGCCATTCCAGAGCCTAATAATTGTGGCTGTACACATTTTTCTTTCTACACAAGACACTCTGCTATAACCTTCTACACATTTTCTACCACTTAATGATTGTTGCGAGGGGGAAAACAATCTACCATTTATTGACAATATACATCGAAGACTATGTCTTATCTGAGTTTGTGTTTCTTGTAGGCATAGATCTCATCCATTCACATATTTTTGTTTTTCCTCCATGCACATTGATTACAATGTGTGGAGCTTCTACCTTTCTTCCGCGACCTACACCTCACTTAATGGGTACTTTCATCTAGAGTAGGTGAATATCTTTTAACCATTGATGTTTTTTTCACGGGTGGATCAAGACTTACATTATTATTTATTTTATGAAAAGACTTTCATGTCTAGCATAAATTTCTCTTTCCATCATTACTATCGTTGTCTCTTTCATTAATATCAATGTTTCTCATTAATATTGCTATTTTTAGTAAAATATTAAGGTGCATAGAGTGGTAAGTAAAGTCTTTCACATTTATATATTTAAACAAGATTTTCATATGAAATCTTAGTTTGGTAAGATTGAATTATTAAGAGGATTTTCTCATTATTTACAAACTTTCTCTTTATGGAGAAGATTTCCTTTCAAGTCTTTGAATAGAATTTTTCCTTTAAAGATGCTAACTTTAAACCATTTGTCTTTTTAATCTTATGGAACAAGAATACGCGAGGAAAAGGAAGGAGAAGGGATTTTCATTTCCATGAAGACCTCAAAGTGTTGAAGCATTGGAAACAACCCATGAAGAGTCTTGGAGTTAAAGAAGATTGCAGCCTTAAAACTTGAAGGGTCCATTTTCTACTCACACTTATTTTTGGTCTTAAAATCAATCACTAATTTGATCTTTTCAAAGTTGGTTAAAAAAAACCTTGGACATTTACTAGAGTTTGATTAGGGTTAAAAAATTAGACGAAATTTCACATCTCACTTTGGTGCTTTAAAATGAATCGAAATCACTGCTTTTATGGTGTAAAATGAACAAGTGTTTTTCATGTTTTGCAAAATTTTCACAAATTAATATCATTTAAAAGGCATATGAACTTCTCTCGTGCTTAACGGAAATCTTGAGAATCAAAATTCTTTTCGTGATATTATTTTTTTTAAGAGATTGCCTTCACACTTTGATTTGGGATCTAAAATTGAACAAACTTGTCTAGTGTGAGAAAAAGGCATTGTGAATGTTCTCTCTTTGTTCACGCAAAAAAAGACGATCGAACTACGAATGCACTTACTTGATATTGTGTGCCTTTAGAGAGCCTTCCTTGGTGGTAAAAATTACTCACCCCAAGGGAATGACTCAAGTAGTATCGGGCTAAAGCCAAGCTCTTCCAAACTGCTATATAAATTTGTGTTCAAGGTGAAAGCCATGGATAATGGGAAGTAGCGCATGATAACTCTCCCCCAATATCTTTATGATCAGTAAAGCCCTTGTTCTAAGGGTTGGGAGATCTCTCACACGGAGTTTATCATTGCACCCCCTAAATTGGATGCCCTTAATACAAGATTTTGTTTAGAAGCCAAAAATCCTTTCTATTTTTTCGTGCAAGAAGTCATGTCCTCTGAAGCCGCCCCATGTATACATGTGATTTTTTTGTAGAGATGAAAATTATGCCATGGGAGATTCATGGGTACTGATGCTTGGCTGACCCAAGAAGCGAGTGCACTGTAAGGGAGAGCCTATGTGGTCAAGAATCTAATCATCCGTACTGAATATGCGCAGCTCGATTCATCCAAGTGGGATCCCAACAAATACTATCTTTTCATCCTAGTATTTTGGATGTCATTGGAATCAAAACACTTTTCTTGGATCCAAAATAGTGGGAAACAAACATTTAATGAATCATCAGAATTTCAAACCCTTTGGAAGAGAAAATACCTTGGAGGTGTCCACATGTTCCTACTTGTCCCTAGTGGTTCTTATCTCTAGAAGGCTTCTAAACATTCAAACATCTCAAATTTTTTTCTCCCAAAGTCAACAATAGGTAAGCTTTGCCTTGATTTCCTTGATTTCCACATAATACACTTTTTGGGATAAAAGAAAATTAGGACATTGGACATTCAGTTTGAAAAACATTATCAAGAAAGTGCTTGTTTCAAAAACAACCGAATCTAAGAAAGATAACGAACAATTGAACCATACATGCTCTTGTTCTCTTTTGGGTCATATGGTATTCATCCAAACATTGGTCTTGTGGTCTGGTTTACTCTTAGGGAAAAGCATGTTCTTGAGAACCTTGGTCTTGTAAACAATTCCCTCTTAGGTTCATCTAGGATCAAGTCAAACACTTCACCAATCTGAAAAATTAATCAAATTCAATCAAATCCCACCTCACCAACAAACTCTTGGGAACTTTGAAAACATCATTTATGCTAGACTTTTGGAAAATCAACATCACCTTGTTTGACTTAACACACTTAGTCAAATTATCAATCCTCTTGGGTGAATTTACCTCTAGGATAACACAACTTCCTAAGGTTTACAAGTTCAAAATCACTTTTATTTGACTTAACACACTTAGTCAAACTATCCTCAATCTAAATCAAATCAAATCAAGCCCTAAATTCTAGCATTGATCCAATGTTCCTAAAATTTTAAACACCCATATCATTCCCCCCTTTCATCCTTCATCTCATCATTGATCCTAAACCCCTCAGAGGTAAACAAGGTCAAATCACTAGAGGAACATGGAGTTTAAACTTGATTCACACATCATGATTACTCCAAGTCAACCAAACTATCCAAATTTGGCAATGATGATCAATTATCAAAACTCACATTTATACAATCCGTACATGGGATCATTATCTCCTACAAACATCACTCGTACACAAAATGTGAGTTTTCCCGATCTAAATTTCAGAACATCTTTTCCTATGGTAGATTTCAATCAAAGCCAAAACCTGCAAATCTATGCACCGAACACTCAATGCATAAATTTTCCAAACAACATTATCCCACCAAATCCATACATTCCAAATACAGGTTTACCAAACATGAACATTTAAAATCCATACTTATTGAACATTAGGATGGATGTGATTACAAATCAAACCAATATTGTTTGAAATCTAAGTAGTATATTGGCAACTTCAGGTATTGATCCAAGTCAAGGGAACAACATGCAAGATCAAAGTTACCTAAATCAAGGCAATACAATTCCCAACCAGAACAAATTATCAAATTCAACCTATAATGCTAAATCAAAACATCACACTGAATCAGAGCATTATCCAGAATCAATTCGCCCATGATTCCATGCAAACACCTCAAGTATACAATCCAAATCTTCTTGCTCAATAGCCAAGTCAACCATATCAAGAAAATCAAGATCAAATTTTTTGAGATCAAATTTCTTCACTTGCCAAAGTAGTTGATCCATTGCACCGAGAGACATCTCCACCTCCAAATCAATACACTCTTCCATTGGTTGAACTATGTCATCAAAGCATTGAGCTATCTCCACAACCACATCAGGAAGAATATCTCCAATGTCAAGAATTTTCATATCTAGATCAACAACACCAACAAAATCAATCACCACATCTCCAAAATCAATTGCCACAAGGTCAATTTAAAGTGAAAATCTCACAAGGTAAAAAATGAAAATACTCACCACTTGGAGAACCAACCAAATCAGTCTTGCAATGGTTGGTACAAGAAAATCTCATTAAAATCCCTGTTTATTTGAACTATCAAGAGCCCATGGCGAAACCACTAAGGTACAATGAGAAGCACTTTTGTGATTTTCACAAAGTAAAGGGACACACAACATCAAATTATATTCGACTCAAAAATCTCATCCAAGACCTGATTGATCAAAAGCTAATAGCTATTGGGGACAACAATCAGAATTCAACCACTAGCGGTAGCATTAACAATCTCTCCTCCATAATTGTTGAAAATGGTGATCGCCATCAATCCATCAATGAACACATTGAAGATGGTTTCACATCATCCCATGATCAAATCAACACACACCAAGAGACACTTTTCAATCATGATCCAAACTCACCAACGATACCCAACAACAATCCAACTCAAGAGACATTAACATCATTTGATCTTATTGAAAACCCTGTCACCACAATTATTGAAGACAATGTTCAAGATATCTCCATTAAGGAGCACATTGAAGATAACCCATTCGATGATCAACTTACCATACATCAGGAGCCACTTTTTAGTGATCTATTTCAAGGAGTGTTATAATTATTTGATCCCATTGACTTAATCTACGATCCATTGACTAATGCTCATATTGAAAATTTCTACATAGCCTTAGGAGTTAGTGTACATATCTCAAGAACATATTCCAAAGCCTGATCAACATCTATCACCAAGGTCTATCAATGGTCCTCTCCAAGGCATATTGACATCCTTCCACCTCACAGTTGTGAATAGTGAAAGAATGTTTCACACTACACTTGATCCAAATCCGCTCAAATATCAATAAGATATTGAGCCAGTTCCCATGCCTAATGATGATGTCAAAAAACCCTTTATAAGCAACCCATCCTTTGAAACTAACCCATGTCAAGAACTTGATCCAAAGTATGTCGAAAGAAATTCTGAAATCACTCAAGATCAAGAATTTGTATATCCAAGATACTAAAATGATCTAATGGGCACTCTTCTATCTATACAAGATGTCGCAAATGATGATCATATCCATATAGCACATATTCCTCCATCTACCCATGAGATTATTTCTTTGGATGGACACGTAGATGATCTTCATTCAAAACACGAGTCTCATACTCTTGAAATCATTACCAGGGAACAAAAGTCTCCTACTCTAAAATTTTTTACACAAGACCAATATGTAGAAATATCTTGTGAAAACATATCAGAAGTAAATCACGAATAAGTTTTCTACAAAATTTGTAAATCAAAAAAATATTGTGGAAACATATCAAAAATAGATCATGAAGAAGGCTCCTACAAAAGTTGTGAATCAAAAACATCATATGAAATAATATCAAGAATGAATCATGAGGAATAATTTTATAGTGAATCTTCGACACTTCTTGAAGAAGCATTACAATCTGATATTTCTCAATATCAAGCTAAAGATATAAATCAAGAATTCATCCCACATATGGAGGATCCTCTCGCTTATAAACTTTGATCACTTACCTTTATTAGAGCAAGCTATCTCATCAATAAAGGATTAGCACCTTGTTTCCAAGGTAAATCATATCCTATTAGAGATAAAAAAATTGAGCAGATGAATTATCAAGGTAGAGGATTAGGTCTTCATGAAAAAGGTATCCTAGAACCAGTGCAAATTGTTGGAAATCCTGAGCATCAAGGCCTTGGTTATTCGACAATCATGGGATATAAACATATAAATGATACTTCCACAAAACTGGGCCAAACTTCATCTCAAGCAAACATCAACATAGGGATCACGAAGAATCCTTATGATGAAACTGATGTGAATACTACAACCTGCCACGTCACGAATCTTCATCCACCCATCACCCCATCCATGAATTGGGACCAATATCAAAAGAAAAATTTGAATCAAAGCATGAAAAACATCATTAAAGAAAAATAAATACTCAATCATAAAGGACAAATAAAATACATGTGGATACCAAAAAATACAAAGAAAGATTACTCCTATCAAACTTCGTTAGTCAAAGAAACTATGGGGAAAAATTATCCATCAAAGATGTCCACAAAGGAAAAATCAGGCTTGTCAAGCAACATACAAAGTATATCAAGAATTTGGTCCTAATTCCATACACACTTCCGTATCCACTCATCATTGCTCATCTTCCCAAGTTTGGAGAGTTAAAGGTTTCAAACTGTTAACCAATCCATCTTTTACTCCTAAAAACACTCTATCCATGCCTCCACACATGTTATCCAATTATCACATTGACCATGTGTTGGCAACGACCCTTCATCATAAGGATTCAAAAGACACTCTATCGCGATGTGTGCACAAAGAGAAGGTTAACTCGAGCATCAGCAAAGCAGGTCAAGAATCTCAAAAGTTTCTTTCAAGTGCATGTATCTTGGCAAAGAAGTTTCTTCAAGAAAGATATGGATGGCACATTATGAAGAAAGAATCAATATCAACAATACCAAGTTATTAAACATCAGCTTAAAATCTCTCAGAAAATACAAAAAAAAAACAAACATAAAAATAAAAATAAAAAATTAGAAAAAGGATTGGAAACAGTAGAGAAAAAATCATCCTCTAGTGAAAACCGCATGGTTGGCGCTTTGGGTAGGTACCATGATGAAAACCTAGAAAAAAAAGTGTCATGTGTAGAATCAAGCATCTACATGCGCCATTCCAACAGAAAGCATCTTATCACATCCATGATAAAGCCAACATTCCAACCATATGATCGTTCATCCATGAGTTGTTTATCCAACCCATTACCATCTATCTACCTTATCTTGATCTTGATGAAGGTTTGGTACATAATTTACACTTTTTTATGGTACACATCTTGACATGGGTTATTTTCATTGATCCCATCCTACCTAATGTATCCAAGCTAGGAAATATTATCTAAATGAGCATCCTCTGTTCGAACACCTTATCTTTTCACAAGATAATCCTTGGCATCCTTTGCATGCCTACCATATTTATCCAAAATATCCACCCATGGAATTCCATACATTGCTAGACACTGGGGGCAAATATTTACATCTTCCTTTGAGAATAAATCTTGATCTATATCCTCCAATTCATGTGGTGATCCAAACATTGGCAGACATAAAATCAAATGGGTAAAAGAATTTGTGAGCCAAAAATCCAAATCTCTAGCCTATGGCATATTTTTACAAGAATACATTCCTTAGAAAGTTTTATCTTTCATCGAACATCAATCCAAACAATCAATATCAGTCGCATCTAACTTGCATCCCAGCGTCACATTAAATCATCAAAAAAAAATTGTTCCAAATCAAGCTTCAACAATATTGATCAATCAAGTCCGATCAATTATAACCTTGTTTGACTTAACACTCTTTGTCAAACCACCCTCCTGTGTATGAGTTTACTCTACTTCCTAGAGTTTACAAGTGTATTATCATCTTATTTGACTTAACACACTTAGTCATATTATCCAATCCATCATCAACTTTTTTGACTTAACACACTTAGTCAAACTACCCCCTCATGTATGAGTTTACTCTAGGATAACACAACTTCCTAGAGTTTACAAGTGCATTGTCACTTTTGTTTGACTTAACACACTTAGTGAAATTATCAATCCATCAATCTAATCGATCAACATTAAGCTTGATTTACAAAAAAATCCCAAAACAAAGCACTGATATCGTCATGCATATCCACCACCAAAACTTCAAAATCATGCGAAAATCGAAAAACATCCATATCATTCATTATCCAAAAAATAAAAAAAGTAGAGTTATCGGTTGAACTACATTGTCTCTGAGCTTGAACAAAGGAAAGGTTGATCTTTGATCATCCCCCAAGAAATTTTAGGTCAGTCCTTAGGCATTCATCGAATTCACAATCTGTTTGCCCATCTAGTTTACATTTAGTTCAGTTCTTTCAGCGTTTGTCGTAATGGCAATCCATTTGCCCATCTAGTTTACATTTAGGTCAGTCCTTTAGGCATCCGTCACAATGGAAATCTGTTTTCCCATCTAGTTTACATTTAGGTCATTCCTTTAGGCATCCGTCACAATGAAAATCCATTTTCCCATCTAGTTTACATTATAGGTCTGTCGTTTAGGTGTTTGTCGCAATGGCAATCTATTTGCCCATCTAGTTTACATTTTAGGTTATTCCTTTAGGCGTCTGTCACAATGGCAATATGTTTTCCCATCTACTTTACATTTTAGCTCAGTCCTTTAGGCATCTATCGCAATGGCAATTTGTTTTCCCATATATTTGAAATTTTAGGCCAATCCTTTAGGCGTCCATCACAATGGCAATCCGTTTGCCCATCTATTTCAAATTTTAGGTCAGTCCTTTAGGCATTTGTTGCAATGGCAATCTGTTTTCCCATATATCTCATTAGTAGTAAAGTCAATATGTCATCTAAACTACATCGTCTTTGAGCGTAAACATAGGCTAGGCCATCCTTCATGGCCTCCGAGACACAAAATCCAAAAACATTCATAAATGTCAAAAATACCAAATTTTTTTGTAAAAATCTCAAAAGGCCAAAAACAGACTCAAAACATTTGAAAAACCCAAAATGGTGCATCTCTCTCATCTTGGTTTCACCTGTAGTAATCATCATTCCTAATAAAAAATCATCACTTTCATCCTTTGGCAAGTCAATCAAAAGCAAGTCTAGCAAGTTCTAAAAGTGAACACCTACTCGTTAATGTCTCAAGTCTAGGTTAGTAAACAAGCAAGTTTATCAACTCGGAGTATCAATAGCTTATCATCCAATAAATCTCATCAAAACCCTGATCACAACATCTCCTAGGAATGCAACCTTCCTATGATGGACAACAACATCAGGTAACCCCATATTTTATCCTTGGCTAGTGGTATGAAGAACATTAGCTTGTTTGTTTACTTTATCTTGGTCTTTTTAGACTTATCTTATTTTGTGCTCATTCCAAGGACCTCTCAATGATTCCTAAACAAAACAGGTTTAGAGAGAAAGGAATGGGGTAATGATCATTATCTTTTTATCTATTGTGCTTGTTGGATATTCTTGTAAAATAACTTCATCATGCGTACATTTTTTTGTTTGTAGGAAGGATGTTTTAGGTGTCTTATTGGCCACATAAGAAGGCTTTCCTTTTTATATTTTGGCCCGAGATGTTTAGAATATTTGAACTGCATTCCAAATAATGTTTCATTTGTCAAGTGTGAACAAGAGTACTCCTATTTGTTTGATAAGTCAAAGTCCATTAGACTAGGCACAACACCATCCTATTTCCTAATACCTTGATGCATCGCACCTATGTGTGTTATCAAAAATAAAGAAAATAAAGAAATGTATGCTCTTTATCTCTTTGATCCCTAGATAATAAATACATCATCATCATTCACCATCATTTCTAATATAGCTGGCTTGTTGAACTTCTGCATGATTGGCAGTGATGTTTAGATTTATTATTCTAAGCAGGATCATTATCATATAGATCATATAGTCTAGGTCACGATATCAACCTCAAATTGAATCTGTTCACTCAATCTCTCGAGGGGGCAATGTACTAACGTAATTATTTCCATTGGGGCATCCAAAAAAAAGAGCAGAATTTTTTTAATTTTGATGTCAGTGACATCATTCCTTGAATAAATGCAAAGAGTTCATTTTTGATTTAGGGGAATCCTAAAATATAAGTCAAAAGTTAAAATCACCTAATATCCTATTAGATTAATCAAATCCTGATAAATTTAATCCTAATCACCTGAAATCTCTAGATTCTTCCACTTTCACCAATAAATTATTTAATTGATTTATTGTTTCATCAATTTCTTTCAAAAGGGCATCAAGATGGAATATTCTTCAATTTTGAATCTCCCTCTCAAATTATTGTCCATCCAACAAAGTATTGAATTTTCTTGCATGTCTCTTACACAAGTTAAACTTGCCATTTAATTCACCTGTCATCCCCCCTAAACATGTCATTTTCATCCAAAATTAGATTTAAAATTGGAACATTGGACAAAACATGCACAATCCTCATCCTCTGATACCTTGGCAAGTGGCATATTTTCATTGGCTTATGAATGATCCCACATTCATTCAAAATCACTCAATCTTTCAACCTTGAATCTATAAAAGCAAGGCACAACAACACAATTTGAGCACTCTCACTATAGGAAACTTGAGTTTACTTTGCATATCATTTTCTATCATCTCATTTGGCTTATCCATGAACCGTTTATCCAACCCATTACCATCTATGTACCTTATCTTGATCTTGACCAAGTTTGGTACAGACTTCACATGTGTTTATGGTAAACATCTTGGCATGCGTCATTTTCATTTATCCCATATGATCCTTAAAGCATTATCCAAATGAGAATCCTTTGTTAAAACACCCTTATCTTATCGCAAGATAATATATATCCATTTGAACAAGAATCTACCTATGGTCATTCAAACATTGCTAGACATCGAGGGCAGATATTTGCATCCTGATTTAGGAATAAATCTTGATCTATGTCCTCCAACTTATATGGTGATCTGATCATTGGCCTAGGTAAAATGAAACTAGTTAAAACCATTGTGAGCACCAAGTCAAATCACTAGCCCATGGCATATTTTGATGAGATGATGTTCCTCATCAAGCTTTACTTTTCATCGAACTTTAATCCAAAAATTCATATTAGTCACATCTAACTTGTGCATCAGCGTCACATCAAATCATCAAAACAATTTTGTTCCAGAATAAGCTTCATCAATCTTGATCAATTGAATCCAAAAAACTATCACCTTGTTTGACTTAGCACACTCAGTCAAACCACCCTCTTGTGTACAAGTTTACTCTAAGATAACACTGTGGACATCAAAATCTGCAAATGGTTAGCACAATTCCAATATCCTCATAGAATAATACAACATTCTTTCAAACAAATGACAAAACCAAATCAAGCATGCAAAAAAGACATGAAGTATATCTATTCTATGGTGGATAGGTGCTATCCTTTGTGTAGAAGATAGCCTATTCCCAACCCTTGATAAGCCAATGTGATGATAGACAATGAGATGCTAAGTGAACTCAAGTTTCCTATAATGATTGTGTTCAAATTGTAGATGAAAAAATGAGAGAAAATGTATTTAACTTATAGGAGAAGTTCAGAGAAGAGACGCCAATATTGAGCCATCTGGGACTAAATCCCATAAAATGAGAGAGATCCACTTGTCACAATGGGATTGGCCCATGCTTGTGCAAGTTTTGGCTAATGTGCCCATTTCAAATTTGAAAATGGCAATAAATGAATATGGTTCAGGGTTTTTCTGGGGGCAATTGTGTTTGGCCAAAAAAGTCAAACAAGAGAGTTAATGAGGGAATATTCCTTGGGAATATGCCCCTGTGACGGAAAATAGGTGTTTTAATAAATCAATTTAAATGATTTATTGTGCAAGTGGATGAGTCTAGATGATTTAGGTGATTAGGATTAAACTAACCAGGATTTGATTAATCTAACAAAAGTTTAGGTGATATGACATTTGATTTCAATTTTTGTATTTATTTTAAATCAAATGAGAGGAAAATGCATATGAGTGATTTAATTAGAGATATGTGATTTAATTAAATCAGGAACTATAGGAGATAATTAAATAATTGGATTCATTTAATTTTGAGAGATAAGCTTAGTGAATTAATTAAATTGGTTTATTTAATTAATAGATGAAATACTATTGAATGAAGTATGATTAGATACATGCATATATTTTGCATGTCTACAAACACAACTTCCTAGAGTTTACAAGTGCATTATCATCTTATTTGACTTATCACACTTAGTCAAATTATCCAATCAATCATCAACTTGTTTGACTTAACACACTTAGTCAAACTATCCTGTTTTATACAAGTTTACTCTAGGATAACACAACTTCCTAGTGTTTACGATTCCATTATCACTTTTGGTTGACTTAACACACTTAGTCAAATTATCAATTCATCAAACCAATTGATCAACACTAAGATTAGTTTTCAACAAAATTCCAAAATAGAGCACTGATATCATCACATATCCATATCCAAATCATCAAAATCATGCGAAAATCTAGAAATATTCAAAACATGTCAAAATCAAAAAAATCAACAAACAGAGTCATCGACTGAATTACGTCATCTTTGAGCTTGAACTTAGGCAAGGTTGATCTTTGACCATCCCCCGAGAAATTTTAGGTCAGTCCTTTCGGCGTATGTCGCAATGGCAATCTGTTTGCCCATCTTTTTCACATTTCCGGTCAGTCTTTTAGGTGCTTCTCGCATTGGCAATCCGTTTTCCCATCTTTTTAATAGCATAGGTCAGTCCTTTAGGTGTCTGTTGCAATGGAAATCTGTTTGTCTATCTTTTTGACATTTTAGGACATTATTATAGGCATCTCTCACAATGGCAACCTGCTTGCCCACCTATCTCTTCAACAATCAAGTCAATTGTCATCCGAGCTACATCATCTCTGAGCTTAAACGTAGGCAAGGCTAATGCTTGATTGGTCCCTGAGACACAAAATCCAAAAACATTCATAACACCTTAAAAATACCAAAAAATATTGTAAAACATCTCAAAGTTCAAAAAACAGCCTCAAAACATTTTCAAGACATCAGAAACATCCAAGTATCTAAAAACCCAAAATGGTGCACCCGTCCCATCTCTCTTTTAGCAACAATAATCGTGACTGATAATAAATCAATCGTCGGTTTCATCCTTTGGTGAAGGAATAAAAAGAAAGTTTAGCAGGTTCAAAAGTGAACACCTAATCAGCAAAGTCTCAAATCTAGATAAGTGAGTCAACAAGTTGATCAACTCGGAGTATCAATATCTTATCATCCATTCAATCTCATCAAAGTCATGATCACAACATGTCCTAGGAATGTGACCTTCCTACGATCAACATCAACATCACGTAACCCCATAGTTTAGCCCATGCTAGCGATGCGAAGAACATTATCTTGTTTGCTTACTTTTGTAGACATCCAAAAATAACATTATGCATTCCACTATAACTAACATCATGCATTCGTTTCTTCTACTAATCAATTAAAGCAATTTATTGATTTAATCCTAAGGTTCATCAAGCTTAATTAAATAAATCAAATTATTTAATTAAGTTCCTAAGGTTCTTCTTATTTGATTTAATAAATCAAACTGATTTAAAATCAAATATCAAATCCCTAAAATCCCCTAAGTTAATTAATCTAAATTAATTAACTTCTAATCATGATTATCATTCTCTAGCTTTTGACTCAACTAGAGTCAAAATCCAAACTCCTAACTAACCCACCCACTTGCACCAATAAATCATTTATTTGATTTATAATTCCTCTAATTACATTCAAAATGGCATCAAAATGGAATATTCTTCCAATTTGAATCTTCCCCCCAAAAGGGACTTGTCCCTTCCAACAAGGTTTTAAATGCTATTTGCACAAGTCAACATAGCATTTATTACACCTTTCATCCCCCCAAAACATGTCAAGTCATGCAAAATTCAAATTCAAATTGGCACATTGGCCAAGACTTGCACATTCCTCACCCTCTCACAACTTGACAAGTGGCACCTTGTCATTGGCTTGTGAATTATCCCACATTCATCTAAAATCACTCAATCTCCTACTCTTGAATCTATAAAATGCAAAGCATTTCAACACAACACACAACTCATGCTCATTGTAAGGTTACTCTCCACTTGTGAGAACTGATCTTGCTTATCATCACACCATTTGCTTAGCAATATTTTCTGATTGCAAGGTCACTCTCTTCATTTGAGAGGATATCTTGCTCATCATTTGGCAGTTTGCTTATCAAGGATTGGGAAAGGGCAACTTCCTACAACACTAAGTTGCACCAATCCAATATGGGATAGATTTGCTTCATTTATTTGTGCTTTAAAATCATTTCATTTGCCATTTATAGTTGTTTAAATGTTTTAATTTAGCATATCTAGTATGGAGCAATATCTCATAGGTTTTGTTAGGTTTTGTCATGTTAGTTTGATTTGCATAATATACTAACATGTTGCAGAATTTAGCCACCACAAAATGGCGCTAGAAGGAGGGCACTAACCCACAGAAGTTTAAGCATTAGATTACCATTTTAGCATTCAGATTTAGATTGGGTTTCTTTGATATGGCAGTTTAAGCATTAGATTTCATTTGCTAAAAGAAAATTTCTAAAACTAACGGGATTCATCTATGCTTCTACTATAAAGTTTCTAAAAGATAACGAGCTTTGTCTATGCTGTCTTTTATCTTATTCCATGTGCAGTAGTTGAAAGAATTTGTTTTTAGAAATGCATGTTTCTTCAAGCTATCAATGTGTTTCTGTTTAATATTCACCAAACAACATACATCTATTGTATTTGTTTTACCAAAGTCTGCACAGAAAAAAAAAATGGGTTTGTTTATGCTTTAAAGACTGACCTTTGCATTTTCTTATCTCCTGCCTGATGCCTAATATGTTTTTTTTTATATAGATTCAATCTAAAAGATCAAAAAAAAATTATTGATGATCTTTGATGAGCTTCTGATCCTGCTTATGGAAAAGTGAGTCTAAAATATTGTTAGTAGTACGCTGGATGATGTATATGTTAAAATATTCTATGATTGGAAAAACTTGAGGTCGAGTACTTTGCAATCACAGTTTCTTTATTTGTAGTGTTAATCCCCTTACTGCAGTAGTTGTTTTGGGCGTTTCTTTTTCTCTAACAAGTCTTTGCGAGAAATATAACTCTATTCACATGAATAGAACTGTAAAACTCCAGTTGTGAATGCCTGTCGTTAAAAGTTGTCCTGTTCTCAGCCCTACAAATAACAAATCCATATCTCATTAAAATATGGCCATATCTCTCCGCTGCATTATCACATTGTCCTTACCTTAACCTTCTGCTAGAAAATGAATGCAGTGATAATCTTTGTCTTTGGCTCACAGGAATCAATCTTTAGATTTCTGAATGATCTTCTTACTTGTGAATCCAGCGCACATTGATGATGATATCTACGCCTCCAACTACCAAAAAAATAGAATCTAATTCAAGACTTTTGCTAGGCTATCAAATATTCATTCATTTAGCTTAGCTCGAGTTCCTTAAGCCTTTAGAAGACTTAGAATGAAAAGATACACTTGCAATGTAAACATGTCCAGGGTGCGAGCTATTGTTTTGAAGAAATTATTAAATCACAATGCTTTCTTGTCAATACACGCATTTTGTACAGGTCTTACAACTGCTGGCAACTGTTCTTTTCATTTACTTGCTCTGTATATGTTGTTGAGTGAGCTAATCCTTTTATAGCTCCCAAACACATTTACTTGGAAGAGAAGGCACGGCTTTTTCTTTGTAGTCTGGCAGCAAGTAACAGTCCAAATCTGCAATCCCACACAAAGTCTTGCGCATCATCACATTTCTTGTCCACCTGCTGTGAAGTATGAATAGTTATAAAGTTTGGAGAAGCCCGGTGAATGCTTTGAAGTTTTATTACCTACGTTTGTCACCTACTTCCAATTAGCATTTAAGAATTCTTAGGCAGTCTGGGGAGCAGCGTGATGTACCCGATATGTGCAGGGGCCAGTCTTGATGATACTCATGTTATGATTTACAAATAATAGCATGTTCTTTATAAAATTAGATGCTGATTTGACACAATGCGCAGGTATTGGATGGTGGATGATGAGAGACAAAAGAGGAAGCCATCGTATTGTCTAAATAACTGACTTGTTGCATATTTCAAATAATAGCAAAATATGGATAGGGAATTGGAATGCCTAATACATTGCTCTTGAGGGACTGTTCCTCTGTCTTTAATTTGTCTATGACTATCCTTTACATCTACTGTCTTTTTTTTTCTCTATTTGCAGTCCGTAATTACCTTTATCCCGGTTGTATTGTTGTTTCCAAGTTTGGTTGGTACGCTTTAGAAGATAACTTTGGACTGTTAAACTCATTCATTAGTACAACAATAAATGTATGTATGAACAACGTAATTGCAGGATTCAAATCTCTCTTGCTTGTGCGGCGCATTAATTGGTTCAAAAGAATGCCTAAACATGTCATCCTTGTCATTTGGTAGGTAGCGAATAAGAGACTTTTCCTTGAAACTATCATTTAAATAGCTGCAAAATATCAAAGTCACCCTGCCTTTATAATTTTGGGATTCATCATGGTCCCACTTTGTCAAATCGGACATTGATTGCTCAAAGATTTCTTCAAAGTCCACTTGAGCAATATCAATCTTGAGCAACGTATTCTTGATAGGAAGTGCTTGAATCATTCTAGACTATTACCTATTCAAAGTAGCCTTGACATCCTGTAATCCTATTTATAAATGTCATTGTTGACTTTTTTAAATTGTTTCAATTATAATATTACTCTACCTCGATTTGAAATTTCTTTAAAATAGTGAAGTTTTAGATATCATCAAATGGCTAACTTGTTTGCAGATTTCAAGCTATAGTTAAATGTGGGAAAAAGAGTTGGAATGCCTAATACACCACCTTTACATGTGGCTTTTGGGATCAAATAAATGAACTCATTAATGATGCACTTACATTGAAAACTCGTGGCTCTTGGTATAGGCTAAGATTATGAATTTTGACAGATTTGGACTTATGATGTTGAATAATATTAAGTGGATATGTCAAATGAGGAGTCATTGATTACTATTTTTTCGTAATCAAATCCTAGATTTCAATGTTGGGATTTTACTTATTTATTTTTAACCTTGTGTGCAAGTAGCTTGTAAAGGATAGAAGTAGTGGATTTTCCTTTTTCAGCTTATGTTATCACATTGATGCACAAGAGGCTTTGTGGATTATCTTATTCATGATGACTTTGTATTGTTTATAGGTTGACATCAAGATTGAAGTTGAAGGTTGAAACAAAAGTGAAGGCGAAAAGAGTGGAATTGAAGATTCTTGAAAACAAAACTTGGAAAATAGCATTTTTTAATGCTTGATTTGACAATCTTAGAGCTTCCATTTACTACCCTTTTTTTCTGTTTTTAGCTAACTCACCTTTCAATTTGGGCTTAAAATCAATCAATGGCTTGATCTTTTCAAAGTTGGTTAAAATTGAACCTTAGACACTTACTAGATTTCAATTTGGGATTAAAATTGAACAAGGCAACTTCACATTTCAATTGGTGCTTTTAAAATGAACTCATAATTGCTTTGAGGAATTTAAAATTGAACATGTGTACTTTGTGTTTTGTAAAATTTTTACAAAGTAGTGTCATTTAAAAAGGCGTATGCGCTTCTCTCGCACTTCACGGTGATCTTGAGAATCAAAAGTCTTTTTGGTGACCCTAAGTTGCATAAAAGATTGCCTCCACACTTCAATTTGGGCATTTTAAAATTGAACAAAACATGCGAGTGTGAGCACGATATATTGCGGAGGTTCTCCCCTTTGTTTTTCAATGAAGGTTGTGTGAACGACGGGATATGTTAGCTCACTATTGTTTAACTTAGAGGGCCTGCCTTGTGGGAAAAAGTAATCACCCAAGGGAACGACCCAACCGGGAACACGCTAAAGCCAAGCGACTTCCACCCAGGGATATAAGTGTGGATATTGGAACAAAGGCCAATATCACGAGGATTATTCTGATGAGATGGACAGCAATGGACTCTCGCCGACGTTGGATAATCCCCCACGAACGGAATGCCCGAATTAGAACCCTTGTTTAGAAATTGGCCAAAACCTTATCTATCTTGTTGGTGCAAGAGGTCATGTCCTCTGAAGCCGCCCCACATAACATGCGGTCTTGTTGTGGAAATGGAAAGTATGCCATGGGAGATTCATGGGTACTAATGCTTGGCTGACCCGAATAAGTGAGTGCCCTGGAGGGGAGCCAGTGTGGTCAAGCATTTAGCCATTCGCACAAGATATGCGCAGCTGGATTTATCCAAGTGGGAACCCAACAAGGTATTGTCTCATCAACCTAGGAGTGTGAAAGTGCTTGGAAAAAACACATTGCTTGATCTTGAAAACATTTGGAAAACAAACATACACAAAAACCTTGAAATTTCAAACACCTTGTGGGGAACAAATACCTATTGACGAACTTGCCCACTCTTGCTTTCCCTAGGAATCACATTCCTAGAGGTTTCTAAGTGTGCAAATTCTATCATCATTTGTTTCCAATAAGGATAAACATAAGGAACTTTTTCCCTATTTTCCTCGATTTCCACACAAAGGACATTGTGGGATGAGAAAGAGAATGGGACACTAGACATATAGTTTGAAAAACCTAAGCAAGCAAGTGTCTTGGATAAAAAGAACTTCATTTAACCAAGATAAAAAGACAAATTTGATTACACATGTGTTTTCTAACATGATCAAAATCCCAAAACCGAAGTTTAAAAAGTTTAGTGTGAAAGCTAATGAGGAGCATCTTGAGAGACTTTTCGAGTTCAGAATATAGCGTGTTCTTCAACACCGATGTCTTGTAAGCAGAAGTGTCATCTAGGTCAAGTCTAGGATCAAATTCAATAACTTTCATCCATCTCTTCACCCATTTCAAACATCAATCAAATTTCCATCTCACCAACAACTCTTGGAAACTTTGTAAACATCTTTTATGCTAAACTTCTAGTCGAAATCAAATCACTTTGTTTGACTTAACACAGCTAGTCAAACCATCATCCTATACCCGAGTTTTCTCTAGGATAACACAACTTCCTAGGGTTTACAAGTTCATCTTGTTTAGCTTAACACACCTAGCCAAATCATCAAATGATCACCTCATTTGACTTGACACACTAAGTCAAACTACCATCTTGTAGGAGTTCACTCTTGGATAACACAACTGCCTAGAGTTTTACAATTACATTCATCACACTCTTGTTTGACTTAACACATCTAGTCAAACCATCAATCCAATCACGATCAATCAAGTCCTAAAAGTTTAGCATTCCCTTCAAAGTTTCTTTAAGAGTTCCATTCATCCATATCACTCATTTTTCGTTATCTCATCCTCATCATCACTTTGATCCTTCAATTATCCTAGTTCTTTGCTTCTTTGAACCTAAGGTTTAGACCGATCTAAAGGATTAGAGGTTCATCTCTTACATTCTTGAAAATTGATCTTCATTTTATGGTTCAAACTCGATCTCAACACAAGAGGGACATGGAATATAAACTTGATCCATCCATCATGAGCAATTCGATTCAACCAAACTATCCAAGCCTTGCAATACCATTTGATTATCAAAGCTTGTACAATGCATACATGGGAGCATTATCTCATACAAACATCAATGGTACAACAAATATGAGCATACCCAATCCAAATTTTGGAACACCTTTCCCAATGATAGATTTAAATCTAAGTCCAAATCTGCAAATCTATCAACCAAACACTCAATGCATGAGTTTTCCAAACAACATCATCCCACCAAATCCATACATACCAAGTGCAAATTTACCAAACATGACCATTTCAAATCCACACTTGGTAAACTTTGGGGTCGACATGTTTGCAAATCCCCCTAATGTTGTTCAAAATCCTAGCAATATATTGGCAACTCCATATGTTGATTCAAGTCAAGGTAACACCATGCAAAATCAAGGTTACCTAGATCAAGGCAATATGATTCCCAACCACAACAATGTTCAATTTCAATCCATCATGCCAAATCAAAACATCATACCAAATCATCCCATTTTTCCATCGATATCGCAACAACAGATGGAAACCATCCAAGCAACCCCAATAATCAACACCATTCCCATTCCACAAACACCACCACCGCCGCCAAAATACAACACGACCAATTCATTCTCCATCATGTTGCAAGCTGCACAAGAAGCTTCCCACAAAAAGGCACTCCAAGCCCAACAAGCTACATAGCTAGTTGCTCAGCAAGCACAAGCAGCTCAAGTAGCCCAACAAGCGCAAGCGCAAGTAGAATTCTATGCACTATTGAAAGCAATCAAAGAAGAAGTAGCACAACAAAGAGCCCAACAAAAAGCTTTGTTGGCACAAAAACAACATGACGAACAACAAGCGTTGTTGGCTCAATAGAAAACGCATGCCTTACTCCCACAACAAAGCTTGCAACAGATTCCCACCGCAATTGTTGAAAACAATGATCAAGATCTATCCATCAATGAACACAATGAAGATGTTCCCATCTCATTCAATGATCAAATCATCATACACCAAGAGGCACTTTTCAATCACGATCAAAACTCACTCACGATACCCAACAATGATCCAATCCAAGAAACATTAACATCATTTGATCCTATGTTTGAGAACATTGACAATTCCTCCACCAAAATTGTTGAAAACAATGATCAAAATCAATCCATCAATGAGCGCATTGAAGATATGTCTACCCCATCCATTGATCAAATCATCGTTCATCAAGAGCCACTTTTTAGTGATCTATTTCAAGATGTGTTACAATTATTTGATCCCATTGACATAATCTACGATCCATTAACCAATGATCATATCAAAAATGTCTCTACATCACCTAATGAGTTAGAGGACATATCTCAAGAACATATTCCAAAGCATGATCAAAATCTTCCATCAAGGTCTAGCAATGGCCCTTCCAACAACATATTGACATCCTTTGACCTCATGGTTAAAGATATTGAAGGAATCCCTATCTCAACATTTGATTCAAAACCTCTCGAATTTCAAGAGAATATTGAGCCACTTCCTAATGAAGATATCCAAGAAAGAAGTCCATTCTTTAAAATTGACCCATGTCAAAAACTTGATCCAAAGCATGTTGAAAGTAATTCCAGAATTAGTCAAAATCAAGAATTTGTATCTCCGAGATACTACAATGATCTAATGGGCACTCTTTTATCTATACAAGATGCCGCAAATGATGACCATATCCGCATAGGACATACTCCTCCATCTACCCATGAGATGCTTTCTTTGGATGGACACGTAGATGATCTTCAAAAACAAGAGTCTCATACTCTTCAAATCATTACCAACAAACTAGAGTCTCCTACTCTTAACATTTGTACACATGATCAAGATGTAGACAAATACAGAGACATATCAGAAATAGGTCATGAAGAAGGTTTCTACAAAAGTTGTGAATCAAAAAAATCATGTGAAAGCATATCAAGAATAAATCATGAGGAAGACTTTTACAATGAAAGTGAATCATCAATACCTCTGGAAGAAGCACTACAAGATCAAGCCAAAGAGATCAATCAGGAAGTCATCCCACATGCAGAAGATCCTATCACTTATAAACTTGGATCACTCACCTTTTTAAAGGCTAGCTATCTCATCAATAAAGAAGCTGACACTTTTGAAGGTCCACGACAGAGCAGAGAAGGAGAAGCACCTTGTTTCCAAGGTAAATCATATCCTATGGCAAATAAATTTTTTCAACAGATGAATTATCAAGGTAGAGGATTAGGCATACATGAAGAGGGTATCCTAGAACAGTGCAGATTTTTGGCAATCCTAAGCGTCAAGGCCTTGGTTACTCAACAATCAAGGGATCTCAACATATCAGTAATACTATCACCATACTGGGGGCAACTTCGTCTCGAGCAAACATCAACATAGGGAGCATAAAGAATCCTTATGATGAAACTGATGCCAATACTACAACCCGCCATGTCACGAATCTTCATCCACCTATCACCCCATCCACAAATTGGGACCAACGTCAAAAGAAAGATTTGAATCAAAGGACGAAGCATGAAGGACAAATCAAATACAAGTGGATACTGAAGATTACAAAGAAATATTATCCCTATCAAACTCCATCAGTCAAAGAAAGTATGGGGCAAAATAAAAATAGGGCAAGTATCCATCAAAGATTTCCACAAAGGAGAAAGTAGGCTTCTCAAGCAACGTACAAAGTGTATCAAGCAGTTGGTCCAAATTCCATGCACACTTCCATATCCACCCATTATTGCTCATCTTCCCAAGTTTGGAGAGTCAAAGGTTCCAAACCATCGACCAATCCATATTTTACTCCTAAACACAGTCCATCCACGCCTCCACACAGGATATCCAATTCTCACATTGACCATGTATTGGCAGCGACCCTTCATCATAAGGATTCAAAAGGCACTCTATCGCGATGTGCGCACAAAGACAGAGTTAACTCCAGTATCAGTAAAGCAGAACAAATTTCTCAAAAGCTGCATTCAAGTGCACATATCTTGGCAAAGCAACTTCTTCAAGCAGGATATTGATGGCACATTATGACAGAAGCATCAACATCAACACCACCAAGTGGTTCAGCATCAGCTTAAAATCTCTCAGAAAATACAAAAAAAATCAGAAAATGTCCTGAAAAAATGGTTACCTTGATGAAAACCTGGCAAACAGGCGTCTTGGTGACAACAAAAAAATCAAAATAATACAAAAAATCCAAAAAAATCAGAAAAAGGATTGAAAATAGTAAAGAAAAAAAATGTCCTCCAGCGAAAACCACTTCAGTGGCGCTTTGGACAAGTACCATGATGAAAACCTGGCAAACATGCATCATGTGTAGAATCGAGCATCTACGTGCGCCAGTTTAGAAGAAAGCATCTTATTGCATCCATAATGAAGCCAACATTCCATCCATATCATCTATTCATCCATGAACCGTTTATCCAATCCATTTTCTGTCTGCATCCAAGGTCCAAGTTACCTTGATCTTGATAAAATTTTGGAGCACACTTTACACTTGCTTATGGTAGACATCTTGACATGGGTCATTTTCATTGATCCTATCCTACCCAACGCTATCTGAGCCTTGAAGCATTATCTGAATGAGCATTCCTCTATTCGAACACCTTATCTTATCGCAAGATAATCCATATCCATTCATATCCAAGAATCCACCCATGGTCGTTCAAACATTGCTAGACACTGGGGGCAAATGTTTGCATCTTGCTTCAGGAATAAATCTTGATATAAATCATCCAACTTATGTGGTGATCCAAACATTGGCAAATGTGAAATCAAATTGGCCAAAGCATTTGTGAGCCAAAATCCAAGTCATTAGCCCATGGCATATTTTGACAAGAAGACATTCCTAATCAAGCTTTATCTTTCATGGAATATCCATCTGAACAATCAATATCAGTTGAATCTAATACACACATCAGCTTAACATCAAATCATCAAAGCAATTTTGTTCCAAATCAAGCTTCATCAATCTTGATCAATCGAATCCAATCAATCATCATCTTGTTTGACTTAACACACTTAGTCAAACTATCATCTTGTGCACGAGTTTACTCTAGGATAACACAACTTCCTTGGGTTTACAAGTTCATTATCATCACTTTGTTTGGCTTAACACACTTAGCCAAATTATCAAAACCATAATCACCTTGTTTGGCTTAACACACCTAGCCAAATTATCCTTTTTGTATGAGTTTACTCTGGGATAACACAACTTCTTGGAACTTACGAGTGCATTATCACTTTTGTTTGACTTAACACACTTAGTCAAACTATCAATCCATCAGTCCGATTGATCAACATTAAAGCTTGGTTTTCAACAAAATCCCAAAACAAAGCACTGATATCATATCATGTCCATATCCGAATCGTCAAAATCATGCGAAAAGCCAAAAACATTCAGAAAAACTCATCAAAAAATTCAAAAACATTCAAAAAATCCATCAAAAATTTCAAAAACATCTAGAAAATTCATCAGAAAATCCATCCAAATCTTTCAAAAAATCCAAAACATCCAAATCATTCAAAAAATCCAAAAGCATGTCGAAATATCAGAAAATCTTCAAAATTCATCATTTAGTCTTATCAGTTTTTCACCTTGTCGAACTACGTCGTCTCTGAGCTTGAACGTAGGCAAGGTTGATCTTTGATCATCCCCCGAGATGGTTGGGTCATTCATTTATGCGTCCGTCGCATTGGCATCCGTTTGCCCATCTAGTTAAGCGTTCGTCGCATTGGCATTCATTTGCTTATCTTTTTTA
>CM021102.1:704787096-705064149 GCA_007115665.2 Sequoiadendron giganteum
AAGTTGTAGACATGCAAAATTGACATCATACATCTCGCTCTAACATCGTGCATCGAATTCTGCTATTAATCAATTAAAGCAGTTTATTGATTAATTTACTAAGGTTCATTAAATAAATCAAAATTATTTAATCAAATCCTTAAAGTTCTTCTCATTTGATTTAATAAATCAAATTGATTTAATCAAATGTCAAAATCCCTAAAATCTCCTAAGTTAATTAATCTAAATTAATTAACTTCTAATCATGATTATCATTCTCCAGCTTTTGACTCAGCCAGAGTCAAATCCAAACTCCTAACTAACCCACCCACTTGCACCAATAAATCATTTATTTGATTTATAATTCCTCTAATTACATTCAAAATGGCATCAAAATGGAATATTCTTCCATTTTGAATCTTTCCCCCAAAAGGGACTTGTCCCTTCCAACAAGGTTTTAAATGCTATTTGCACAAGTCAACATAGCATTTATTGCACCTTTCATCCCCCCAAAACATGTCAAGTCATGCAAAATTCAAATTCAAATTGGCACATTGGCCAAGACTTGCACATTCCTCACCCTCTCATAGCTTGACAAGTGTCATCTTGTCATTTGCTTATGAATGATCCCACATTCATCAAACTCTCTAAATCTCTCAACCTTGAATCTATAAATGCAAAGCATTTCAACACAAATGAACAACACACAACTCATGCTCATTGTAAGGTTACTCTCCACTTGTGAGAACTGATCTTGTTTATCATCACACCATTTGCTTAGCAATATTTTCTGATTGCAAGGTCACTCTCTTCATTTGAGAGGATATCTTGCTCATCATTTGGCATTTTGCTTATCAAGGATTGGGAAAGGGCAACTTCCTACAACACTAAGTTGCACCAATCTACTATGGGATAGGAATGATTCATGTTTTATGCATTGTTCTTATTAGTTGCATTGTTTAACATGATTCTATATTTCATAGGGATGTTTAAGTTTGCTAATTTAAACTAACTTTTGCGCTAACAACATAAAATGGTTTAGGTTGATCTTGCAGATTTTGACGTCCACAAAATGGCGCTAGAAGGAGGGCTAACATTTGCAGATTTGTTGACTTCAATATGTTTCCTATCACATGAAATAGGACTATACGCTCTTTGCTTTTGTTCAGGCTTCAAACTCTGTTTAAGGCGTTATTGAGTTTTCTAGTTTGCTCTTAATCAAAACATTTGAGAGGCAGCCCATTGGAGTGTCTTTGTTTTTCCTTTCCTAGGCATCACATCTGATTTCATTTGAAGTTGGAATATCAAGTTTTTTGTGCTTATCCATGTGACTTTGAGCTTTGGTGCCCATTGTGCTTTTCAACATTTCTTTGATATACATATGTTTCATATTGCTAGATTTTTATGCATAAATCGATGTTTGTTTTGCGAGTCACTCTAACTTTGGAAAGCTTTATTCCCTCATTTCAGAAGTAGCTAAATACTTTTAATAATTTTGCTAGATGAGATTAGGCAGAAATTCCAACAAAATCACATTTATCTATTGATGTTGGGTCGTCGACTGGTAAAAGAGGGTATAACATTTCTAAATTCTGAAACAATCTTATGTTTGTAAATCCTCCTCGACTTATGTATGATCATAATTCCATAGGTTTTGCCTTTTGTACCCATTCCAAACTCACATATGTTGCTTAATGGAATCAGAAATTAATGCACTGGTTGTATTGCTTTAATTATACTCTTCATAATATTTCAAAACATAGATTGTGGGTTAACTGCATTATCTGCAACTCTATTTCTATGACTTTTGAAGACAAAGAAGGTACAGTTAGGTAGTTTACTAACCCAGTTGAGAGATTGATAACAGTAATCCTAGCACTGAGAGGGCCCGCGTAGTATATTGGTAGCATTTCTATAAAGATGGTCTTCACGTCATTTCTTTGAAAATAAAATGAATCAGATTTAGACTCGCTTCTTTCCTTGATGCCGTATTTTCCTATTTTGGTGTAGGCCTGGGAAGAATGATAGCATGCAACAGAGATTTAATACTACACCTGACAAATGTGTTTGTTTGAAAGTTTCTAACTTTTGGTGATCTCATGTCAATGATAGTTCACTTGGTAAATGCACGTTCCACGGCGGCTGCAGCCTGAGACATCGAGCTTCTGGCACTGAAATGCAGATTACAAGAATGACAATGCGTGGATCAAGTTGATGTTGTAGAGAGTTTCAGAATTTGAAGGCATTTGCATTATAGTTGTTGACAACTGGAAGCAAATAGGCACACCAAGGAGAGTTAAAGAGCGCGTACTCGGGATGCTGACTGCCATTCCAAATGACTTCCTCTCACAATGCTTGTTCTTTTAGAACAAACCAAAAATCTAAAGAGATAAATCGTAATCTTAATAGGCCTTGCTATAGCTGTGCTATTTCTTAGAGTTCTCGACGTCAGTATGTTTGAAATAGAGTTGTTTGAATTTAAAGACCATTCCCCACCTATGTTTGCCTTTGCTAAGTTCCCAACTACCAGTCGCATCAAACTTTAAACCAAATCCTGAGCCTGCGCATTAATCCATATGGTAAAGTTGCATTTGTTTAAAAATTTCCAAAGCCTACACATTAATCCTAGGCCTGCAGAGTAAAGACCACAACTCCATGACAGAGATAATGTCTTATCAACAATTCACGTGCCTACTCTACTCTTCCACTAAGCATACTCTACACGTGACAGCAAGGAAGAGGCTTGCACACAAGAATTGAAGACTTTTTGGTAGGTATTTGCAACTTAGAAACCCACACGCAAAACTTTCTGCCTGTCAGTGATGAGAAGTACATTAGTAAATCGAAAGTGTTGATCCCCACATAAATTCATATTGTCTAACCTGACCAAACCAGCGAATATGTCAGAGGCATGCCTTTCCAAAAGTTAATTTAGAGCTCTACCTCTGTCATGGAAAAATAAAGAATTACCAACCACGCCGGTTTCCACATGGAGAATGATGACTTGATCTGATGGATCGACAATCCCAGTCAAACAAGGCAGATGTGAAACCATCTTTTATTATGTCTTGACAAGACTACTGAGTTGGGAAATCTTTGAAATTTTGTGGGAATGGGTAGATAGTGAATGCATTTTTTTTAAAATAAGGCCGACAAATATGGTAATTCAGGAAGTGGATGAATTCACATTCTCATTTAAAGATTTCCAAGTAGATAAAATCATTAAATGATGAAGGCAACTTTTGGACTGGCACTAGCAGTGAGCAAGGGACATTCAATGAAACATAAATAGAATGATATTGCATACATATGTCTTACATACACAACTGATGATCTACCTTACTCAAACTTGTTGCAATAGGATGGAGCTATTCATACGTACATACAGGGTAAAAACACAGAGCGAGTGGAGCAATCTGTATTTTGAGGTTTTGTGGCAAATCATGAAGCAAGATTAAGTCTCATTTCAAATAATTTTGTTTGCAGGAATAAAAGGGGATTTGGGATTTATGAGGGAAATATTTTAAAAGTTATTTTTGAAATATTTGTTGAGCTAATCTTTCCTTTTTTTTTTTTAACCTCTCAACTGCTTATTTCCAATGAATTTTTTTAATTTTCTTTTCTTGTCTTGACAAGTTTATGAATTCATTGTGTTGCAAACTATATTTATTAAGTTATCATTAGATCTTTCGATTATCATACTTCTCATTTGTGATAACTTTGTGCTGTTTTATAGGTTGACATCAGAGTTGAGCTTTGAAATTGAGCAAAAACGAGAAGATTGAAGTTGAAGAAAAATTGGACATTAAAACTTGAGATTCATAAAGCATTTTTAAATGCTTAGAGTGTCCAAATTCCTGCTTTCGTTTTCTGTTTTAAACCAAGTCACCTTTCAATTTGGATTTAAAATTAATCAATGGCTTGATCTTTTCAAAGTTGGTTAAAATTGAACCTTGGACACTTACTAGATTTCAATTTGGGATTAAAATTGGACAAGGCAACTTCACATTTCAATTGGTGCTTTTAAAACGAACTCATCATTGCTTTGAGGAATTTAAAATTGAACATGTGTACTTTGTGTTTTGTAAACTTTTTTGCAAAGTAGTGTCATTTAAAAAGGGCGTATGTGCTTCTCTCGCACTTCACGGCGATCTTGAGAATCAAAAGTCTTTTTGATGACCCTAAGTTGCATAAAAGATTGCCTCCACACTTCAATTTGGGATCTAAAAATTGAACAAATCATGCGAGTGTGAGCACGATATATTGCGGAGGTTCTCCCCTTTGTTTTTCAACAAAGGTTGTGTGAACGATGGGATATGTTAGCTCGCTATTGTTTATCTTAGAGGGCCTGCCTTGTGGGAAAAAGTAATCACCCAAGGGAACGACCCAACCGGGAACACGCTAAAGCCAAGCGACTTCCACCCGGGATATAAGTGTGGATATTGGAACAAAGGCCAATATCATGAGGATTATTCCGATGAGATGGACAGCAATGGACTCTCGTCGATGTTGGATAATTCCCCACGAACGGAATGCCCGAATTAGAACTCCTTGTTTAGAAATTGGCCAAAACCTTGTCTATCTTGTTGGTGCAAGAGGTCATGTCCTCTGAAGCCGCCCCACGTAACATGCGGTCTTGTTGTGGAAATGGAAAGTATGCCATGGGAGATTCATGGGTACTAATGCTTGGCTGACCCGAATAAGTGAGTGTCGTGGAGGGGAGCCAGTGTGGTCAAGCATTTAGCCATTCGCACAAGATATGCGTAGCTGGATTTATCCAAGTGGGAACCCAACAAGGTATTGTCTCATCATCCTAGGGTTGTAAAAAGTGCTTGGAATCAAAACACATTGCTTGAATCCGAAACAGTGGAAAACAAACATTCAACAAGTCATCAGAATTTCAAACCCTTTAGGAAAGCAAATACCTTTGACGAATTCAAGTGTTCATGCTTGCCCTAGGGATTTCATCCTTAGAGGCTTCTAAACATTTGGATTTCATCTTAATTTGCTTACTGAAGTCAACAATAGATAACCTTTGTCTTGATCTCCTTGATTTCTGCATAACACACTTTGTGGGATAAAGGGAAATTAGGATATTGGACATTTAGTTTGAAAAACATAACCAAGAAAGTGTTTGTGGTAAAAAGAATTGAATCTAAACAAGAGAAACAGACAAATTTGATTACACATGTGTTTTCTAACATGATCAAAATCCCAAAACCGAAGTTCAAAAAGCTTACTATGAAAGCTAGTAAGGAGCGTCTTGAGATCCTGAATTGTTTGAAAGGTTTATTTTCCTCTTATAGGAAATATAGCGTGTTCTTCAACACCGAGGTCTTGTAAGCAAAAGTATCATCTAGGTCAAGTCTAGGATCAAATTTAATCACTTTCATCCATCTTTCAACCATCAAAATCAGTCAAATTTCCATCTCACCAACAACTCTTGGAATCTTTGTAAACATCTTTTATGCTAAACTTCTAGGCGAAATCAAATCACTTTGTTTGACTTGACACATCTAGTCAAACCATCATCCTATACACGAGTTCTCTCTTGGATAATACAACTTCCTAGGGTTTACGAGTTCAACATGTTTGGCTTAACACACCTAGCCAAATTATCAAATCATCATCACATTTGACTTGACGCACTAAGTCAAACTACCATCTTGTAGGAGTTCACTCTTGGATAACACAACTTCCTAGAGTTCTACAATTACATTTATCACTCTTGTTTGACTTAACACATCTAGTCAAACCATCAATCCAATCACGATCAATCAAGTCCTAAAAGTTTAGCATTCCCTTCAAAGTTTCTTTAAGAGTTCCATTCATCCATATCACTCATTTTTCATTCTCTCATCCTCATCATCACTTTGATCCTTCAATTATCCTAGTTCTTCACTTCTTTGAACTTAAGGTTTAGATCGATCTAAAGGATTAGAGGTTCATCTCTTACATTCTTGAAAATTGATCTTCATTTTATGGTTCAAACTCGATCTCAACACAAGAGGGACATGGAATATAAATTTGATCCATCCATCATGAGCAATTCGATTCAACCAAACTATCCAAGCCTTGCAATACCATTTGATTTTCAAAGCTTGTACAATGCATACATGGGAGCATTATCTCATACAAACATCAATGGTACAACTAATATGAGCATACCCAATCCAAAGTTTGGAACACCTTTCCCAATGATAGATTTAAATCCAAGTCCAAATTCACAAATCTATCAACCAAACACTCAATGCATGAGTTTTCCAAACATCATCCCACCAAATCCACACATACCAATTGCAACTTTACCAAACATGACCATTTCAAATCCACACTTGGTAAACTTTGGGGTCGACATGTTTGCAAATCCCCCTAATGTTGTTCAAAATCCTAGCAATATATTGGCAACTCCATATGTTGATTCAAGTCAAGGTAACAACATGCAAAATCAAAGTTACCTAAATCCAAGCAATATGATTCCCAACCACAACAATGTTCAATTTCAATCTATCATGCCAAATCAAAACATCATACCAAATCATCCCATTTTTCCATCGATATCGCAACAACAGATGGAAACCATCCAAGCAATCCCAACAATCAACACCATTCCCATTCCACCACCACCACCACCACCAAAATACAACACGACCAATTCATTCTCCATCATGTTGCAAGCCGCTCAAGAAGCTTCCCACACAAAGGCTCTCCAAGCCCAACAAGCTACACAGCTAGTTGCTCAGCAAGCACAAGCGGCTCAAGTAGCCCAACAAGCGCAAGCACAAGCAGAATTCTACGCACTATTGCAATCAATCCAAGAAGAAGTAGCACAACAAAGAGCCCAACAAAAAGCTTTGTTGGCACAAAAACAACATGACGAACAACAAGCGTTGTTGGCTCAGCAGAAAACGCAGGCCTTACTCCCACAACAAAGCTTGCAACAGATTCCCACCGCAATTGTTGAAAACAAAAATCAAGATCAATCTATCAATAAGCACTTTGAAGATGTTTCAACCTAGACCAATGATCAAATCATCACACACCAAGAGTCACTTTTCAATCACGATCAAAATTCACTGACGATACCCAACAATGATCCAATCCAAGAAACATTAACATCATTTGATCCTATGTTTGAGAACATTGACAATCCCTCCACAAAAATTGTTGAAAACAATGATCAAAATCAATCCATCAATGAGCACATTGAAGATATGTCTACCCCATCCATTGATCAAATCGTCGTTCATCAAGAGCCACTTTTTAGTGATCTATTTCAAGATGTGTTACAATTATTTGATCCCATTGACATAATCTATGATCCATCGACCAATGATCATATCAAAAATGTCTCTACATCACCTTGTGAGTTAGAGGACATATCTCAAGAATGTATTCCAAAGCATGATCAAAATCTTCCATCAAGGTCTAGCAATGGCCCTTCCAACGACATATTAACATCCTTTGACCTCATGGTTACAGATATTCAAGGAATCCCTAGCTCAACATTTGATCCAAATCCACTCAAAGCTCAAGAGAATATTAAGCCACTTCCCAATGACGATGTCCAAGAACCCCTTGTAGACAATCCATCCTTTGAAATTGACCCATGTCAAGAACTTGATCAAAAGCATGGTGAAAGCAATTCCAGAATTAGTCAAAATCAAGAATTTGTATCTCTGAGATACTACAATGATCTAATGGGCACTCTTTTATCTATACAAGATGCCGCAAATGATGACCACATCCACATAGGACATACTCCTCCATCTACCCATAAGATGCTTTCTTTGGATGGACACGTGGATGATCTTCAAAAACAAGAGTCTCATACTCTTCAAATCATTACCAACGAACAAGAGTCTCCTACTCTTAACATTTGTACACATGATCAAGATGTAGACAAATGTAGAGACATATCAGAAATGGGTCAGGAAGATGGTTTCTACATAAGTCGTGAATCAAAAACATCCTATGAAGTGAGTCATGAGGAAGACTTTTGTGTAGACAGCGAAGCATCAACACTTCTTAAAGAAGCACTACAATCTGATATGTCACAAGATCAAGTTGAAGATATCAATCAGGCATTCATCCCACTTATGGAAGATCCTATCACTTATAAACTTGGATCACTCACCTTTGTAAGGGAAAATCATCTTATCAATAAAAGAGCTATGACATTTGAAGATCCGCCACAAAGCAGAGAAGGAGCAACACCTTATTTCCAAGGTAAATCATATCCTATGGCAAATAAATTTTTTCAGCAGATGAATTATCAAGGCAGAGGATTAGGCCTACATGAATAGGGTATCCTAGAACCAGTGCAGATTTTTGGCAATCCTAAGCATCAAGGCCTTGGTTACTCAACAATCAAGGGATCTCAACATATTGGTAATATTATCACCATACTGGGGGCAACTTCGTCTCAAGCAAACATCAACATAGGGAGCATGAAGAATCCTTATGATGAAACTGATGCCAATACTACAACCCACCATGTCACGAATCTTCATCCACCTATCACCCCATCCACAAATTGGGACCAACGTCAAAAGAAAGATTTGAATCAAAGGACGAAGCATGAAGGACAAATCAAATACAAGTGGATACCAAAGATTACAAAGAAATATTATCCCTATCAAACACTATCAGTCAAAGAAAGTATGGGGCAAAATAAAAATGGGGCAAGTATCCATCAAAGATTTCCACAAAGGAAAAAGCAGGCTTCTCAAGCAACGTACAAAGTGTATCATGCAGTTGGTCCTAATTCCACGTACACTTCCGTATCCACCCATTATTGCTCATCTTCCCAAGTTTGGAGAGTCAAAGATTCCAAACTGCCAACCAATCCATCTTTTACTCCTAAACACACTCCATCCACGCCTCCACGCATGATATCCAATTCTCACATTGACCATGTGTTGGCAACGACCCTTCATCATAAGGATTCAGAAGGCACTCTATCGTGATGTGTGCACAAAGACAGAGTTAACTCCGGTATCAGCAAAGCAGATCAAGAATCTCAAAAGTTGCATTCAAGTGCACGTATCTTGGCATGACAACTTCTACAAGCAGGATATCGATGGCACATTATGACAGAAGCATTAACATCAGTACCACTAGGTAGTTCAGCATCAGCTTAAAATCTCTCAGAAAATACAAAAACAATCATAAAAATGTCCTGAAAAAATGGTCACCTTGATGAAAACTTGGCAAACAAGCATCTTGGCGACAACAAAAAAAATCAAAAGATCAAAAAATCCAAAAAATCAGAAAAAGGATTGAAAACAGTAAAGAAAAAAATCGTCCTCTAGTGAAAACCGCTTCGGTGGCGCTTTGGACAGGTACCATGATGAAAACCTGGCAAACAGGCGTCATGTGTAGAATCGAGCATCTACATGCGCTAGTTCAGGAGAAAGCATCTTATCACATCCATAATAAAGCTATCATTCGAGTCATATCATCCGTTCATCCATGAACCATTTATCCAACACATTTTTATCCATCTGCATCCAAGGTCCAAGTTACCTTGATCTTGATAAAATTTTGGAGCACACTTTACACTTGCTTATGGTAGACATCTTGACATGGGTCATTTTCATTGATCCTATCCTACCCAACGCTATCTGAGCCTTGAAGCATTATCTGAATGAGCATTCCTCTATTCGAACACCTTATCTTATCGCAAGATAATCCATATCCATTCATATCCAAGAATCCACCCATGGTCGTTCAAACATTGCTAGACACTGGGGGCAAATGTTTGCATCTTGCTTCAGGAATAAATCTTGATATAAATCATCCAACTTATGTGGTGATCCAAACATTGGCAAATGTGAAATCAAATTGGCCAAAGCATTTGTGAGCCAAAATCCAAGTCATTAGCCCATGGCATATTTTGACAAGAAGACATTCCTAATCAAGCTTTATCTTTCATGGAATATCCATCTGAACAATCAATATCAGTTGAATCTAATACACACATCAGCTTAACATCAAATCATCAAAGCAATTTTGTTCCAAATCAAGCTTCATCAATCTTGATCAATCGAATCCAATCAATCATCATCTTGTTTGACTTAACACACTTAGTCAAACTATCATCTTGTGCACGAGTTTACTCTAGGATAACACAACTTCCTTGGGTTTACAAGTTCATTATCATCACTTTGTTTGGCTTAACACACTTAGCCAAATTATCAAAACCATAATCACCTTGTTTGGCTTAACACACCTAGCCAAATTATCCTTTTTGTACAAGTTTACTCTCGGATAACACAACTTCCTGGAACTTACGAGTGCATTATCACTTTTGTTTGACTTAACACACTTAGTCAAACTATCAATCCATCAATCTGATCAATCAACCTTAAGCTTGGTTTTTCAATAAAACCCCAAAACAAAGCACTGATATCATCACGTATCCATATCCAAATTGTCAAAATCATGCGAAAATTCCAAAAACATTCGAAAAACTCATCAAAAAAATTCAAAAACATTCAAAAAATCCATCAAAAATTTCAAAAACATCTAGAAAATTCATCAGAAAATCCAAAAACATCCAAATCTTTCAAAAAAATCCAAAACATCCAAATCATTCAAAAAATCCAAAAACTTGTCGAAATATTGGAAAATCTTCAAAATTCATCATTTAGTCTTGTTAGTTTTTCCACCTTGTCGAACTACGTCGTCTCTGAGCTTGAACGTAGGCAAGGTTGATCTGTGATCATCCCCCGAGACAGTTTTCATCTGTTGCATTGGCATCTATTTGCCCATCTAGTTAGGCATCCGTCGCATTGGCATTCATTTGCTTATCTTTTTTAGAATTAGGTTAGTCCTTTATGCGTCTGTGGCATTGGCAATCCGTTTGCCCATTCATTTATGCGTCTGTCGCATTGGCAATCCATTTGCCCATTTATTTATGCGTTCGTCGCATTGGCAATCCGTTTTCCCATCTATTTATGCGTCCGTCACATTGGCAATCCATTTGCCCATTCATTTATGCGTCCGTCATATTAAGCAATCCATTTGCCCATCTAGTTAGGTGTCCGTCGCAATGGCAATCCATTGCCCATCTATCTCATCCGCAATCAAGTCAATTGACACAAAATCCAAAAACAATTGGAAAATCTTGAAAATACCAAAAATAGCCTCAAAACATTTAAAAAAACCAAAATGGTGCATCCATTTCATCTCGCTTTCACCCATGATTGTCATCACTCATAATAAATCATCGTCGCTTTCACCCTTTGGTGAGTTAGTCAGAAGCAAGTTTAGCAGGTTCTAAAGTGAACACCTAATCGTCAAAGTCTCGAAGGTCTAAGTCAGTAAGTCAGCAAGTTGGTGAACTCGGAGTATCAATAGCTTATCACCCAAATCAGTCCTACCAAAACCCTAATCACTACATGTCCTAGGATGAAGCTTTCCCATGATGGACATAAGCATCAGGTACCCCACAGTAGTTTAGTCTTGGCTAGCGATACGAAGAACATCAGCTTGTTTGTTTACTTTATCTTGGTCTTTTTGACTTATCTTATTTTGCGCTCATTCCAAGGACCTCTCGATGATGCCTAAACAAAATAGGTTTAGAGAGAAAGGAATGGGGAAATGATCGTTATCTTTTTATCTAATGTGCTTGTTGGATGTTCTTGTAAAATAACTTGGCGAATACTTGCTTTGTTGGGTCCGTCCTGGCAGGGTTTCCGTATGTCGAGTGTGAACAAGAGCACTCCTATCTAATTGTCGAGTCAGAGTCCATCACACTAGGCGCAACGCCATCCTGGTTCTTAATACCTTGATGCATCGCACCTATGTGTGTTATCAAACATAAAGAAAGTTACGCTCTTTATCTCCCATTCCTGGATAAGCAATACATCATCTTTCATCATCATCCCTAATAAAGTTGGCTTGTTGAAATTCTGCATCTTCTTGGATTCAAGGGTTGATCCCTCTCATTCTTCTATCCTCTCTTGTTCTTCCATCCTCTTTCACGCTAACAATGCATCCATCCTGCATTTGCACTCTCATCCTGCATAATCATGTCATATCATCATCCATCTCATCCATCTCGCATGCATTGCATAATCATTTAACATGCTTAAAATAATATAGATTTGTGATTCTAAGCATCTTTCGAACATCTCATTTACATCATCATTATCATATAGTCTAACCATCCATACATCCATTTTGAACCTCTTTGTCGTGAGATCCACCTCAAATTGTATCTTTTCGCTCGATCTCTCGAGGGGGCAATGTACTAACGTACTTATTTTCCACTGGGGCATCTGAAAAAACCAAAGAATTTTTAATTTCGATGTCGGCAACATCATTCTTTGAACCAATGCAACGAGTACATTGCTTCAAAGAGGGGCAAAATGTAGACATCCAAAAATAACATTATGCATTCCACTGTAACTAACATCATGCATTCGTTTCTTCTACTAATCAATTAAAGCAATTTATTGATTTAATCCTAAGGTTCATCAAGCTTAATTAAATAAATCAAATTATTTAATTAAGTTCCTAAGGTTCTTCTTATTTGATTTAATAAATCAAACTGATTTAAAATCAAATATCAAATCCCTAAAATCCCCTAAGTTAATTAATCTAAATTAATTAACTTCTAATCATGATTATCATTCTCTAGCTTTTGACTCAACTAGAGTCAAAATCCAAACTCCTAACTAACCCACCCACTTGCACCAATAAATCATTTATTTGATTTATTATTTCCTCTAATTACATTCAAAATGGCATCAAAATGGAATATTCTTCCATTTGAATCTTCCCCCCAAAAGGGACTTGTCCCTTCCAACAAGGTTTTAAATGCTATTTGCACAAGTCAACATAGCATTTATTACACCTTTCATCCCCCCAAAACATGTCAAGTCATGCAAAATTCAAATTCAAATTGGCACATTGGCCAAGACTTGCACATTCCTCACCCTCTCACAACTTGACAAGTGGCACCTTGTCATTGGCTTGTGAATTATCCCACATTCATCTAAAATCACTCAATCTCCTACTCTTGAATCTATAAAATGCAAAGCATTTCAACACAACACACAACTCATGCTCATTGTAAGGTTACTCTCCACTTGTGAGAACTGATCTTGCTTATCATCACACCATTTGCTTAGCAATATTTTCTGATTGCAAGGTCACTCTCTTCATTTGAGAGGATATCTTGCTCATCATTTGGCATTTTGCTTATCAAGGATTGGGAAAGGGCAACTTCCTACAACACTAAGTTGCACCAATCCAATATGGGATAGATTTGCTTCATTTATTTGTGCTTTAAAATCATTTCATTTGGCATTTCTAGTTGTTTAAATGTTTTAATTTAGCATATCTAGTATGGAGCAATATCTCATAGGTTTTGTTAGGTTTTGTCATGTTAGTTTGATTTATATAATATACTAACATGTTGCAGAATTTAGCCACCACAACTTTATCTAGTCTTTTTTACTTATCTTATTTTGTGTTCATTCCAAGGACCTCTCAATGATGCCTAAACAAAATAGGTTTCGAGAGAAAGGAATAGGGAAATGATCATTATCTTTTTGTCTGTTTTGCGTGTTGGATGTTCTTGTAAAATAACTTGGTGAATACTTTCTTTTTTGGGTCCATCCTAGAAAGGTTTTTGTATGTCAAGTGTGAACAAGAGCACTCCTATCTGATTGTCGATTCAAAGTCCATCAAAATAGGAACAACACCATCCTAGTTCTTTATACCTTGATGCATCGCACCTATGTGTGTTATCAAACATAAGGAAAGTTATGCTCTTTATCTCTCCCATCCCTGGATAAGAAATACATCATCATCATTCATCATCATTTCTAATAAATTTGGCCTATTGAACTTCTACATCTTCTTTGATTCAAGGGTTGATCCCTCTCATTCTTTTATCCTATTTCACGCTAACAATGCATCCATCCTGCATCCACACTTTCATCCTACATAATCATTTAAGATGTTTAAAATAATATAGATTTGTTATTTTAAGTATCTTACGAACATCTCATTTACATCATCATTTAGGTTGTCTAAACTAATATAGATTTGTTATTCTAAGCATCTTAAAGAAAATTGCATCATCATTATCATATAGATATGTATCCTAATCATCCATACATCCATTTTGAACCTCTTTGTCATGAGATAGACCTCAAATCAAATCTTTTCGCTCGATCTCTTTAGGGGGCAATGTACTAACGCACTTATTTTCGTTGGAGCATCCGAAAAAATCACAATTTCTTTAATTTCGATGTCGGGGGCATAATTCTTTGAACCAATGCAACATGTACATTGCTTCAAAGAGGGAAAAAATGTAGACATGCAAAACTAACATCATGTATCCAATTATTCTATTAATCAATAATAAAAAAATTATTGATTAATTCCCTAGCTTCATCGTATTTAATTAAACAAATCAAATTATTTAAATAAGTCCTTAAGTTCTTCTTATTTGACTCAATAAATCAAAATTATTTAAGAAAAATATCAAACCCCTAAAATCCTCCAAGTTAATTAATCTCGATTAATTAACCTCTAAACATAATCACCCATTTTCTAGCTTTTGACTAAACTTGAGTCAAATCTAGATTCTTAACTAACCCACCCACTTGCACCAATAAATCGTTTCTTTGATTTATTAATTTCTTCTAATTACTTTCAAAAGGCCATCAAGATGGAATATTCTTCAAATTTGAATCTTCCCTCCACATGACTTGTCTGTCCAAAAAAGCATTAAATGCTCTTACACATGCTCTTACATGTCTCTTACACAAGTCAAATTGGCATTTAATTCACCTTTCATCCCCCCTAAACATGTCATTTGAACAAAATTCAAATTTCAAATTGGCACATTGGCCAAAATGTGCCTAACCCTCACCTTCTCACATCTTGACAAGTTGCATCTTTTCATTAGCTCATGAATGTTCCCACATTCATCCAAAATCACTCAATCTCCTAACCTTGAATCTATAAAAGGAAGGCATTTCAACACCACAACTACAGCACAAAATTGATACACAATCACATGCATTTTCATTATCATCTTGGCATTCTTGCTTATCAGGGATTGGGAAAGGGTTGCTTCCTACACAACAAAGTGGCACCAATCCACTATGAGATAAGGGTTTAATCATGTTTTCATGTGCTTTTATGTATTTGTTCTCTTTATCTAAGTTTCCATATTTGAACATGATTAGGTATTTCATAGGGATGTTAAGTTTTTTGATCTAGACTAACTTGTGCTAACAACACGAACTAGTTTAAATCTCTATTACAGATTCAACATCTACACATAGTACTATACTAATTGCTTGCTCTGTGTCTGTTTTATAGCAGATTGGAGGATTTTAAAACTGTTGTGCTCCAAAATATTTGAGTTGTATATATATATATATATGTATATGTATGTATGTATGTATGTATGTATGTATATATATATATATATATATATATATATATATGTAAATAAATATATATACCTATATATATGTATAAATGTATGTATGTATGTACTCTTTTGCAATAGTTTTTTTACAGTTTCTAGGTGATCCCACAAAGCTGGTTTACAATTTCTGAGAGGAACTATTTTTTGCTGAAATCACATATTTTTAGAAAGTATAATGATTTCAGCTTTTAAAAGTTCCATTTTAAGGATTCCAATTGAAGAGGATTTGATCAAACCATCTTAGATCAAACTCCTTTGGATAGAACCTCGCTAGTTTTAAACCATACCTATAAATGAGTCTCCTTTACACCTATCAAAATGCTGATAAAAAAACACTTTTGATTTACCTTTTGGGGGATCAAATGAGTTCATTTAAAATTTATTTCAAATTATTATGGTATTCCTCAAAATGAGCTATCCCACGAATATAATTTTAATATGTTTGGGTTTTATTATGTATGTTTTTCTTTAGTTTTATTAAAACATAGGTTTTTCACCGAAAATCAAGCTCTTTGTTTTGCACATGTAGAAAAATAGAAAATTATCAAAAAAAAAAAAATTGTGTTGGGTATTGATGTCCTTGATCCATTAAAAAAAAAAAATTGAATTTCGATAGATACAGAAAAAGGTATGTTGTATACAGTCTGCCTATGTCTGAATTGTAATTGGTTTTTATTCGCAACTCTATTAAGGAAAAAATATTCAATAAAAAATTATGATATCAAATGAAAATTCTAGATATCGTAGTTAAATATCTAAATTCAAAAAAATTAGAATTTTATCCTTCATACTAAAAAAATTACGCTGTATACAGTGAGCGTCACTTTTTAAAAATGTTGTTTTATGAAAAAAACCAGTTTTCGTGGGAGATGGAAAAAGATGTGCAATCTTATTCCAAAAATTTTGAAAAAAATATTATTAGAATCTATAGAAAAAATTTGATGAGACTCTAGTTTGCATCATCTTCAAATTCCTCACGGTTTAGCCGCTATAGGTTCTCGAATGTGAAGATTTAGTTTAAATTAATAATTTCAATGTCCAATTTGGCCAAAAATTGTAAACCACTATTGTGGGATCACCCTTGTCTATTTGTCTATAATATTTAGTGCCAAATAATGAGGCTCTAATTTCAAATTGATAAGAAATTTGTTTCATATATTTCTTGTGTTGTATCAATATGTTTTATAATATTCTTTCTTCGTATTTAAAATTTCTATTTAATGTTGGGTTTCAATCATCTCTCATTTTCCTGTGGTTGTTCAGTATTTTCCTAATAGCTCTTTTAGGATTTACCTATCTATCTATAATATTTCACGCCAAATAATGGACGTCAAATTTAGAATATATGTATGTATATATGTATATATATGTATATATATATGTGTATATATATATGTATATATATGTGTGTATATATATATGTGTATGTATATATGTATATATATGTATATATGTATGTATATGTGTATATGTATATATATGTCTATATGTAGATGTTTATATATAAATATGTATACATATTTACACATATACATGTGTGTATATATATATATATATGTATGGCAAAGTATACTACGAAATATGTGAAAATATATTGAAAGGTTGCATTGTTGAAAAATCCATTGTGGTGTTAGTTTGATAACATAATTTATTTTAAAAAATGTAGCCTATGCGTCTCTTCCAAGTACCCCATAAGAAATTGTGCTTCATGATACTCTTTTCCTGGTTCCTCACAATGGACTGTTCATTATCGTAGTTTGCATAAGAACTAGAGGTTAATGATAGATAATTGAGAACCCACATTAAACATATTCATTCAAGTCGAGCAATGTATGTGAGAGTTGGCTTGTGAATTGAAAATTTGAGCTACATTCTTTGGTAGTAAGCCCACATTAAATAGAAATTGTAAATGCAATGGGGAGCAATAATTTGTGCAAAATGGCTATAAGGCCACAAAGTTAATAGGGAATTCAAGCTACATTACTTGGCATTAAATATTATAGATAAATTGACGATAATTGCATGGGTTTTTAAATGATGAAATGGACCTTACCTCTTCAAAGGATGTTCCTAAATGTTGCTCATTGGTCAATAAGGGTTGCAAAAAAAAAAAGAATTTAGAATTGACAAGGCAATTGTTACATAGATTAGTTGTCTTCTAGAAATATGTTTCATGATATTTTTTTTCACTCATCTTTAGTATCAATATGTTTCATGATATTATTTTCCACTCATGAGTTTGAAGCTACCTTAGATAGATTATTCTATTGTTCTTGTAATAAGGATTTTAAAATTCTGAATTTTTCACCATGGTCATTTTGTTTGGATGGAATATGTTATATGACTTGTATCAATATGTTTCGTGATGTTATTTTTAACTCAACTGTTTGAATTTTGTGATAACAAAGTGCTCTTAATGATATTCCTTTTCTTAGTTCCGCATAGCAAGTTGATCATTATCGTAGTTTTCATTTTTCCTATACTCCATATTTTAAAGTTGAATTTTTCATCATCTGTTATTTTATTGTTCATACAAGTCAAGGAGTGTATGTAAGGGTTGGCTTTTCAATTCAAAATTTGAGATACATTCTTTGGTAGTAAACCCACATTAAATAGAACTTGTAAACACAATGCATACCAATAATTTGTGCAAAATGGTTGTAAGGCTACAGTGTTAATTGAGAATTTCGGTTACATTGTTTGGCACTAAATATTATAAATAAAGAGAGAAGAATTTCCCAGGGCTTTTAATGAAAACGTCGAGCTTACCTCTTCATCAAAGGATGCTCCTAAATGTTTCTCATTGGTCAATAAGCAGTACAAAAAAATTATGAATTTAGAACTAACAAGGAAGCTATTACATAAATTGGTTGTCTTGTATCAATGTGTTCCATGATATTATTTTTCTCTCATCTATAAAAAATTATTATATTGTTCTTGTAACAAGGATTGATTTCAATTTTTAAAATTCTAAAAAAAAAAATTGTGGTTATTTTGTTTGGATGGAATATATTATATTTGTTGTATCAATATGTTTCCTGATGTTCATTTTTACTCAACTATTTGAAGTTTGTGATAACAAAGTGTTCTTTGAAAAAAGTTATTCATTGTCATGGTTCAGCTCTAGTAAATTTTGAAATTTTGTAGACTACTAGAAACTGCAACAATGATGTTGATCAGTATCTTTGGGCTTCTTGAAAATTTTACATAGACAAATATATGTGCATATATATATGTATTTAATTCCCCCTTTTATATTTAAAAATGTACATATAGGAAGATATATATACCTATGTATACAGACCAAGACTAGTGTGGTATGTTTGATAATCCAATAGTAATTTATATGTTCAAATGTATATCAAAACATATGTGTATGGTATCTTTATTCGTATTTGTGTAGACTTTGATTTAGAAAGAGTAGAAAATACTGGAGGACCACAATTCCTCTTTGGACAATGAAACTTAATCACTATATTTTCTCAAACATTTTGGAGTATGCTTTCCCATACTGCAACAATGAATATTGCATTTACTTCCTCCAACGCCATGGTGCAGCAGCACTAGGATGTATTAACCCTCATGTGAGAAAAAACTTACTACTCTACTTCCATGTATTGAGGCAACCAACTCCACCATTGCCAAACCACGTAATCACACTATTAAAAAAATTTGAGAATGATATGTAGATCATAGATGATTGAAAAACCGCACTAAAAATATTCATACAAGACAAGAGGTATGTGTAAGAGTTGGATTTTCAATTCAAAATTTGACCTAGATTCTTTACCACCAAACCCACATTAAATAGTACTTGTAAAGCTAATGAGTACCAATAACCTATACTTGTCTCTGTGGTCGGTTTTAAAATTGTTGTTCTTCGTAATCTATATGTCATTTTACATGGATGTTTTGCATAAATTATTTATTTATTTTTGTGTTAAAACTGTTGTTATGTGGAATCTGTAAGTCATTTTACATGGGTGTTGTAGTGAAAAATAGTAAAATGGTTGGTAGATTATCAATATGTCTAAGTTGTCTGCTAGTTCGAATTGTATGTTGGAATATATTAATTTTTTATTGTTATTGTGAAATGGAGGTGCCAATCAGTCAACTATAATTGTAACATTTCCTCCTTCTAAAAGGTTCCAGAACTATGTTTGCGGGAACAAGATTTGTGGATGGGTCTCTAGAGCCCCCCAAAATTTAATTGGTTATTGATTTCATGACAGCTCCCATAGGTCCCACAATGGAGTCTGACTCTAAGGGTGCCATCCACCAACCTCCAGATCTTGATTCCATAAGTTTTAATTTCCTTTTCCTTATACCTGCTGCAAATTTTCTTTTATTATTTTCTTCCTCTCTTGTAATAAACTTGAATATTGCCTTTTAGTTGCTTTACTTTTGGGATTCTCAAATATAAAAATATACAATGCATACGCTTTACTATTTATGTTTCTATTTTTATATCCCTTTAGGTGTATACACACATGGTTGAACCTAGTAGAACATATATATGTGGAAGTACATATGCATTGATATTTTAGAACACATAAAAATATCTCTTTGCAATCTTTCTTTTCCTTAATCATTTTATCCATTTGGTGTGATGATGTGAATTTTCCTTGATTGAACTTATCTTTGTAGTCTGCAAAGAAACAACCAACTTTGACTTCATTTTAAATTCATTCAATCAATGTTGGAGATGTCGTTACCTCTTCGGTCCTTCATCTTTTGTCCTTCAAAAAAATTAGCAGTGATGAAGGGCAAGTTGAGTGAGACTGGGTTGTTTTGTCTGATCAACACCATATGCAAATAGGAACCCTACCTTCCAAATGCAATCATTTGTTTTTTTAAGGTTCCTTAAACATAGGGTCCCTTTTATGTTTAAAATACTACGTCTATAGGAATGTCCAAGATTCAAGGTGGGTTGTGTTGTTTGTTTTCCATTTAAAAAAATTATATTTCTCCTTCATATGTGCCTAGTATAATGTGTCCAATATATTTTTTTTCTTCTTTCCTGGTCCCTTAATCATATTCAACTTAGTTGTCATTAAGTATGATTGTCAAATCATTTGGGACCCCTAGGTATTTGTTCAAGCAGCAAGAACATAAAATGTTGGGGCTAGACTCGCCTTCTCCTTTTAAACAGACCCCTAAATTTGGTCTATAGTTGTCCCCTAAATAATAAAGCACCCATCCAAATGTCAGCCCTCTTGAAAATTTGAATATTTATCAAAAACATTGGATAGTAAAAGGGCATGTAACATAGATTAGAGAGATGTACCATTTCCAAAAACAAAGAGGTGAAGGCAAAATTTTTAGTTTTGGCATTATAGATATGGAGGGGACAAAAATAAATGTTACTTGTTTCAATGATATTGTTGAACTACATTACGGTCAAGTTGAGGTGGGTGAAACTTATTTAATATCAAGAGGATCGATGAAGGAAGCAAATAAAAAATTCAATAAATTAAATAGTAAGGAAATGAGATCTATCTGCCAAAAGGACCTCTATATTTGTGCATTTAGTGACGTAAGAAATTATAGTGATAATAGCTTGGTTGATACTATTGGCATTGTAGTACATGTTGGGTACATATCAACTGTTCATAAGAAAAATGGATCCCAAACAATCTGGTGAACTATTAAACTATATGATATATATGCTTCTTTCATTAATGTTAATTTGTGGGGCCCAAGTTGGCAAGAAAAAAGGTGATGCCTTGGAGAAAATGTAACTTTCTGGTGATATAGTCATAGTTTTTGTGTTGGGTGGCTGTGTAGGCCACTTTAATGGTAAAGTTATCAACACATCAACAACAATAGTCCTTGAAATTAATCCTTCTATTCCTAAGTCAAACACTCTTAGATCCAAGGGCCCAATCAAATTAGAACAAATGGTTTCATCATCTTTTACACCTCGTAGGTTGTATCCTTCAAATGATAGAGTTACTATTTCATTCATCTTGAACAACTACCTTGGCTTGCCCAAAATTGTTGAAGCCATTTTTAAAGCAACCATTCAAATTGCAAAAACAAAGTCTTTTTATTATCCTACTTGCCCTTTGTTGGTTAACAAGAAAGAATTCAAAATAAAATGAACATGCCCCCATGTTGATGTTTGGTTTTGTGATCATTTCCATATGGAAATCAATGAATGCAACTATTGCTATCTTTTGTAGCTAAAGTTGCAAGATCATTCAACCAACCTTTGGTGTATTGCTTTTGATGAGGATGCCACTAGTGTACTACAAATTCCAGCAAAAGACCTCTACATGTTGCAAAACAACTCTGAGTCTATAACATGTCATGTTGTTGTTATTAAAGGCCTTGTTTGTATACCATACATCTTTACTACTTCATCATAATAGATACTTACAATTCTGAGCACCGGCTTAAAACAATGATTTTGAAAGAAAAAAAAATTGATTTCGAAGCAAAGTGTAAACTATTGCTTTCAAACATAGTAAAGATATCTACCCCTACTCCAGAGAAAGGCTTCACTAGTGAGCCTATGCTTTGATTTCTCTTTTGCACTTTCCAAAATTTGTCATACTCTTTCCTTTTTAATGCTTACTTTAGGATTTTAAGACTTTTGTTTTACAAATATGAACATAATTTATTCCTATGTTTGCATATATATTTGCACATTTATTGACCTACCATCCTTTTGATTTTAACATGGTGTCCACATTGTTTTTACGTTGCATTGTCACTATGATTCTTGATTCTTGTTATATGGTGGAATTTTTATTTCTTTAATGCGTACTCTAAATTCCCTTCTTCCATTTATAATCATTGAATTGCAGTATTATCTTCAATGTAAAACATATAACAATAGTCAAATACTAAAAATGGTTAACAAAGAAATCTGTATAATACTTGTATATATATTTTTTTATAAATTGCAATGTTGAAACCATGTTATTCCTCTTTTGATCATCCATAGATATGAATTTATATCCACATGGATGTACATATATATTTTGTTATATGTTTGTGTGTAATAAATTTGACCATCATAACTAATATTAAAAAATATAAAATGAAAATAAATAACATCAATGTAATAAATTATCTACTAGCACATAAGAATTGGGAAAAATATGGCATACCTAAAATTATGGACTGATGTGTTTTTAAAGAATACCTTTTTATTGAATATTAGTAATTAAAGATATGAATAATAACTCTTTAAAAGAGGAGAATCCTTTAATCTTCTATATTTTTCATAAATATTATTTAATCTATAACTTCAAGTTTGTGATGTATTTCTATGCATGTGTATCTTAAAATAAATAAATAATAATCTACCAATTGATTGATTAGCCTAGAGAAAAATGTCAAATATAGATTTGCATCTAGGTCTAATAAATATAAAATTAAGACAAAGGATAAATTACATCGTAACTAAAGCAATCTATATAACATTTCGCTTGTCAATTAAAAATTCAAGGTACATTATTTGGCACTACATATTATAGACAAATAGGGAAACTATAAAAGAGTTATTAAAAAGATAGTTACTATGTAATAGTTGCCTTGTCAATTCTAAATTCTTTTTTTTTTTGCAATCCTTATTGACACATGAGAAACACTTAGGAACATCCTTTCTTGAAGAGGTAAGTTCTAGGTCATCATTAACAAACCCCAGGAAAATATTCTCTATTTATCTATAATATTTAGTGCCAAGTACATGAAGAATAGAAAAGGTAAAAAAATTACAGCGCCTTAACCATATTTTTTTGATGATAGAAAGAAGATTTATCTGAAATTTCTCATATGGTAATGAGTATAAAGCCAACGATGTACCTAGAGATAACTACAAACAATAAACAAAGGGTGAAAAGTATATGTATATGTATATGTATATGTATATACATATGTATAAGTATATGAATATGCATATGTATAAGTATATGTATACTTATATGTATATGTGTATGTATGTATACATGTATGTATGTATATGTATGTGTATGCATATATGTATATGCATATATATATATATGTATATATATGTATGTGTATATGTATGTATATGTATGTGTAGGTGTATGTGTATGTGTATGTATATATATGTATATGTATGTGTATGTATATGTATTTATATATGTATATGTATAATTTTGATCTATAGAATTCTCTTCTGAGGATTTTACTGTTTCACTCTTCCTCTATATTGCTTTCAAAAATATATAGTTTTTTGTACATTGTATTTTTTTCTTAATATATTATAACAATCCATGCAATTTGCAAGGCCTTTCCTAGGCTTATTCACAAAAATGGTGGAGTTTGTCAACCACATGGGTTAGCGATAGTGGAGTCGGTTTCCTCGCTCAATAGGTATAGAATGGTAAAAACTTGCCATGCACCTCTAGTGGTTGGTAGATTGGAGAGTTTAACAAGTGTTGTGTTCTGAAATCTACATTGTCTTATTCCCCTATAGTTCATGTAAGTTTTCTTCCCATTTTCTTTCTAACCATTCCATAAACATCTAACCACTGATATATAATTTGATAGATTAAAATATAATATTTCTTTGTAGTAATACAATATTGGCCTCGATGCAAGAATAGAAGGAAAAGGAGATATGAAGCCCATATGTGATAGCTGAAAATATGTTATTCCAACTGAAAAAATACCAATTTGAATCTAACCACAGGTATTCTTCTTTCTTGGTCCATTTAATCTTGCATTAAACCTTTAGGTTTCTAGAAATAAATTTGCGTATATCTAGGTTAGATGAGGAGGGTTTAACTCAGCCAATTTCTATATGGACCTATATCCTGTCAAGGATAAGTAGCTATTATTGGTTTGTACACCTCTTTCTGAGGCCAGTGTTACAAGAGTTGTTACCACAGTCCAGTGACCGCTTGTCTCCTAGAGTTTTTTTATGGATACAAAATGCATCAACCCTGGTGGATTACTTCTTCAGGGAAGATTTTACATTTATAAGATACCATGGTTTTGTCGAAGAACCTTTTTGACTCCCTAGATTTGTAATGGATCAAGTCTTCACATTGCAGGTATGCTAATAGGAAACTCTTGCTAACAACATGTATGGAAGAGGAAGGAAAAAAATAAGGTTGTATTTGCTCCCCCTCTACATTGCAAATAGTGGGGTAGTGCTAGAGAAGCATAAAGTACAAAATGAATTGACCAATTTTTCGATGCCTTTGAGCTTAGTCTGCATATGTGACAAATGAGACTATAATATTTCAAGGATAATTCCCTTGAAACATGAGGCACGAGAGTATGTGGAATCTAAGAGAAACCTAACATAGGAGAGGCTGGACTTGTACGTCAACTTGGCCCTCATACCAATGAAGAGGTCGAAGTGGTTAAGTTTCTATACATCACAAACAAGATATCAGAGGGAGATTCCACTAATAAAATTCCTAAATAATTAGATGAAGGGGAAAGGATGGTCAAAATGCAAAATGGTTGACTTCTAGAGGTTTCGACAAGAAATAGAAACACTCATAAGTTTCTTGAGGGCTTTCCGCTATATGATGAAAATTTTGAAGACATTTATGATCGAGAGGTTGATTCTAACAACAACAACACATAGTCCATTCATGAAGTAACAAAGGGGTGACTTCCACGCTATGCTCCCTACTCGTAGGAGTCTGACAAGGGAAATAGATCTAAGAAAAAGGACTCATAGGTTGTATCCTTCGCCAGTGTCTGAAGCAAGGGGAAGAGATCCTGACAGTCCCCAAAACGATTAGCCACTGAACTTGAAGGCTAGGCTTCGACAAGATCATCCACAAAGGGGTCTAAGTGTTTGAGTCCAGGATAGACAAAATTACACCGAGTCCAGGATCTGATGCATTTGATACAACTGTCAGAAATGAAGAAGAAGCTGAGTCTGCTCTCCAAAACATTTGGACGATCATGGTTCAGGTAGATATTTCTCCCCCTCTTCTTCTTGATTCTACATATTTGGTTAATCCTTTACCCATGCTTGTTGAAAATAATTCTCCACCTTGGGATCCTGAGTTGTTATTTCTCAATGAGACCCCTGCCATTTTTAATTTGTCAAGTGATGTGCCAGGATGTGTCAAATAAGAAATTTCTGCTTCGACCGCCATTGATTATTTAATCGCCCTATCTAGTGCTCCCATAGAAAAGGTTGAGTCACCCATGCTACCTGTTACCCCAAGCCTGCCCACATTTAGATATAAATTTTCCACCTCATCTATTACTCTTTTTACTGTGAATGGTACTTGAGGTCCCCAATCGCAATTTGCTATCCCACTATTCTCAATGGTTACTCTTCCATTTACCACCCCACATGCCCATACATCTAAAGTGTCCCCTTATGTGACTCTTTTTAGTTTGCCCCCTGGGGCTTCTATGGCCATACAAAGTATTGATACCCCATAGATTCTTCAGAATAATTTTGATGTGACTAGGCAGGCCCAACAAAATAGAAAGCATAAAAGAAGAGAGAAGAATGCCAAGTTGTCGACATCCAAGAAGATCCAAACATATTTTAATGAAGAAATAAATTATCTATGGATCACCACTATGACGCCACTCACAACCCAACCCAAAGGACAGATGCAGATTAAGGATTATGACATTCAAGTAGTGGGTCTAGATTTGAATTAGATCCATTTGTGCAACAAGGTAGACTTGGCAAAGACCACTCAAAAGGTGATATACATAGATTACGAGTGGCTGGATCAAAAGTTGGGAAAGCGTGAGGGTGAGCTATAAAATTTAAAAGAAACAATGAACCGTTTGTAGTACGAGCTCAAGGCCCAAAATGATGAAACGAACTGCATACTACAAGTGCATGACCAGCAAAATGAAGTAACATGATCTCTTCTAGCACTCCAAGATGAGAGGATCCAACTTTACATTGCGATAGACAATTTGAAAGGTGAACTTGCAATTGATTGCCAATCTATTTTAGAACACTCCTGTGTTCGAGAAGGTATAAAGAAGGAGCTAGAAAACATCTGAGCTCAAGCTTTCGATGAGATGCAAAAGTCACGATAAGATATTGAAAAGATGAAAGGTAATAAATGTGGAGTCGAAGCTACTTTACATGCTCAGAATAAGAAAACCCAAAATTTGGTTTCAGAGCTAGAAGAAGCCCTTGAGAAGAGGGATCAACTAGATTAGAGATTGAAAGTGAAGGAGGATCAAGTGCAAGAAGAATCAGCTATTGCATAGAGATATGCAACCCTTCCTTTAAAGAAGAGTTTATTATTCACTTACTAGGAGCGAACCATTGTCTCACTTTCAATTCTAAAACCAACCTTGCAATTTCTAATGGATGCCCAAGAAATAAATGATAAGGTAGGCCCATTGGCTAATCAAAATCTTCGAGAATATGCTCCCCGATTGGCCAAGTCACCAAATTTGATCTCTAAGCTCTGTGTGGCAACAGATGAGGCCCTAAGAGGTGCAGGTATTACAAATCGGAGGGTTGCCTTTATTAAGGAAAATGAATTTTCCTAGTACCATAATGTGGCATCTAGAACCAAGAAAAACCATGTGATTTTAAATAAGAAGGTCCATGAAATCAACAAATATTTCAGGATCTTATACAATTATGGGTTGCCTCCCTTCCTATCGGAAAATGGACATGTATTTTCAGTTGAGTATATTATAGAAGAGGTTAGAAACAAGGTTCAAAAATTTTTCAGATCTTCTTGTGTCAAGTTGAGCACTAGTAACGGATGACATTGAGAATGAAATTCTTCAGCTTTCACATCTTTACTATCACCTAGGAGCCATTTCAGCAAGATGGGTATTTGTTTCATTCAAGGAGATCTTCAAGCTGGATCAAGAGTCTAAGGAATTTTGTAGCCTTGACTGACCGACTGAAGTATACTAGGAGATGCTGCATTCCACCTCTCTTAAACTCCAAGAATAATCAGATGTCTAGGTTCATGCCTTTGCAAGCAAAGCCCCTACGAGGCGCGAGAATTGTGAAGAAAATTTTGCTTAGTCCTATTTTTGTCTTTCGGCTTTATTTTGATCTTCAAGGTGATCCACGCAAAAGGAGCTTGTATTTCTGATAAATGCGCAATTCACCACATGGTGCCTGCACATGTCTTAATGATCATTCTCTCTCTAGTCAAAATTAGGCCATGTGTCAGTCTAGTGGACATTTTCTTGCCTCTGCTTTTCATAGATTTGAGATTATATGCCCTTTTGACATGACAACCTTTTGTGCTACATAGTTTTATAAAGGGAATGTTCACTCGTTGTTCATCAGAATGTGCTATACCTTTTCCCAATGAAGGGACGTGAGTCAGTGCTGCCAAAGCCACTTGGGTGACTGATAAGGTTTCTGCCAGACTATCTTCTAAGATCAGAGTGATTACAAGGATAAAATTTGATGAGCAGAATTTCAGCAACCTAATAAAAGATCTAGAATTGGATTTCCAAGCTTTCAAGTTTGGACGTCTAGCAGTCATTAACTCTAGATGAGGTCGGTATTTTCTCTTCTAGATGGCTATATATTGAAAATAGCAGCATAAAGCAAGGGTTCCAATAATTTTCCCATTGGAAAAGTTTTCTTTAGTTTTCTTAGTTAATAGAAATATTTCATTTAAAAGTTCATAGAAAACTGCTTCACTCTAGCATGTTATGTCTATTTTATGATCAAACTATTATCAAATTGGAATCTGATCTCTATTTTAGAGTTCATTTGAATCTAAAATATGAGTTATCCTAAAGAAATACTTGAAAATGTCCATGATATGGTCTTTGTCAATATTTATTTCTTTATATCCTCGTTCAAAATAGAACACTGTGTCTTGCTTGATCTAAATAGTTTTGGTTATCGGATTTCCATGCTATTTTTGTATATGACTGAATTATATAATCTTTAGAGACTCTACTATGTCATTGGACTTCTCCATTTTATTTGTAAGGTTATCATTTTTTCATTATATGCTATATTAAGTGGAAGGGTTTATATTTCTTTTGAATGTTTTTATGTTAAATATAGAACTTCTATGTTTGATTCTCATCTTAATACACATTTCCTAAGGCTCGATTGAATGACTATATTTGTGCTTGTATTGAGCCCTATGCTTGTATCAAGCCCTGTTGTCTGTTCTCCTCCCAACAATGAAGGGAAGTGGTGTTATGTGTCTTTCATATCACTCATAGAGTAAATATTGTGTTTCTGAAATGTTGTAAAAGCATTGGTGCATCGCTATTTTTCATGTTTTACTCTTAACATTTCCTTTTCCTTTTTCCTAAACTCCAAAAGAGCTAGCTTTCTATAAAAATCCCAGAGGTATTTAGTGAGGTGTATGTTGTCCCCCACTCACTAAATTTACCATAAGACTGTCAGAGAGGTGCACTCTTTTATGATAGACACATATAATTTTATGTTATCATTCCTTGACAAGGAGTTTATGTAGTGACCCTCCTAGTGACACATTTATTTAAGTTGTTTTGTGACATAGTTAGTAGATAGACCTTTGATATTATGCTATTTCCAAGTGTTATGTCATGATTTACAAGAATGGTTGTGAAACTCATTTGATGATACACTATATTATTTGATGTGATGTTGATCTTTATGAGATGACATTTAATAATGATTACCTATGCTGTTATGTTTTATTCATGATGATGTTATATTAGTTAGATGTTTACGTTAGTCAGTGAAGAAGATGATTTAGCAGTAGTCATCAGTGAGTGCCCTACCATGTCGCGACTCTTCTTCATGGTATGCTTTCATATTTTACATGTTGGATTAATTGTGCAGTGTTACAAAACTTTTAGGTATAGGCATCGACTCCACTTGTTGGTCAGGTCTGAGCATGCCATGACCCAATGGAATTATCGATGAGAGATAGACATGTCCTTTGTCCCTACCCTTCGTTCTGAAAATAATGATTATATGTAGTTACCCTCTTGTTGTGTCACTTGTTCATTGTGTGCTTGTAGTCATTTGTTAATGTTGGATTCTATAATGCATATATTATGATAATTTAGATTAATCTAATGTCTTAATTAATATTAATGTTGCTTTATGGATTTAATGAAATAATTAAATTCGAATTTTTTTTGTTTGTTTATTAAGTGATTAAATTAAACTATTAAATTATCTTGTTTTGAAAAGAGCATTTAATTGTTTTGATAAAAGGGTAAAATGGGTTTTACAGGGACCCGAAACAATAATGTTTACAAAATAGAAAAGAGGACACCATAGTCCAACCAACAAAACCAGCTGCCCAAGAAAAGACCAGCAACAACCAAATGAAAAAGACCAGAAAGGTCAAGTCGAAAGGAACATCAAAGAAAGCACCAAGAAAACCCCAACTGTTAATTCAGAGTCATGAGGATAGACTCCGTCTCCGCCTCTAGATTCTGCATATCATTGACACCCTTTTTAAAAGTTTGAATCATCTTCAAAGTAAGGGGGGCCTTGCACTTCAGATTGGCTCTGGTTCTTCTAGAAATTCCCGCATCCGTATCTTGGCTTTTATCCTTTGTTTCCTAAGAGCATTTAATTGTTAATTTGATTTCATTATTCAATTTGACGTTTTCGAAAATGGAATTTGAGTTGTGATTTTAAGTTGAAATATATGGTTATCTATTGTGTCTATTGAATTTAATACTTGTGTTGCATGCTGAAACCGAAGGTTGAAATTTGAGAATATTTATAGAATGATATAATTTGTAAAAAACATGATGGTTTTTTGGAAGGAGAGATAGTTTTTGGATTTTGAACATTAGAAAAGATAAAAAAAAATTGTTTTCAAAAGTATTTTTTTCTGGAATTTTGGGTTCGGAGGAAGTGATCATAGAAGATTCAATTTGTGATAAAGATGGTGTGCTGGTTCTGGAAATAAAAATTTTGATTCTATGGGTGTTTTATGTGTTCATCCTCCATTTTCAGGGAAATGTTTTCAGGTTTTTATCTTGATTAAATTTTAAAGTATATTAGTGATGAACATGTAAATTTGTTGTGAGGATTTTGTCTTCGATCGTTGTTACACCATAGGAAAATGAAATATGTTAGTTTATGAATTTTTGAAACAATAGCACGATTGATTGAGAAACAAAAATAATATCATATAATTAATTGTGTTTACAAAATAATATAGAGGAAAACATTATTAATTCTATTACAAAAAGATTAGAATTATCAGTAATAGTTGGATTCTTGTATGTTGACCATAGTTATGGCTGCGAGATTCTTATTCTCTTTCTCGGGGGTTTATCAATCTTCACTGTAGATGTTTTATTTGGTTGCAGTGAATGGAGTTTGTGTCTTTATTTTTGATTGCATGCAACATGGATGCTTAGTTTCTTATGTCACCCATTTTTCTCCTGAAATCATGTAATCTAATGAGATCAAATCATGATCTGAATGGGCCTTAATTTAGCTTTATTTTGTTATTCTATTTCTTACAGTTCTGGAGGGCAGTATGTTTGAAGTAGATTTATTAGAATTCAAAACAATCCCCTATTTAAGTTTGACTTTTCTGTGAGTCAGTTTTTGTCCCTCTGAATGCACACGCGGATTCCTCTATCTGCTTTGTTTTCTTTTGCTGAGATACACTTATTTCCCTACATGCCTACGTGGTTCCATTATCATGATTTCCTTTTCTGTGATATAGTCTATATTTCTCTAAATGTATTCATGGTTCCTCTTTCAATTTTTCATTTTAAAAAGATTTATCTTATTTCTTTTGAAAGATATTGATCACATGAAAGGCCTTGTCCAATAAAAGTTGAATTGGCTAACATTCATCCTAGCTAAGCCACTGTGGAGTAGATGCATGACGTCTGTCTTGGATCATTATTTTGTTATTTGATTTAGAGATGATCAATGGTATTAATTAAAATTTAACTTCAGTTTATGGTAGTTCGAAACCCATGTGTAGTGTAAGTTGGCTCCATCACATTGTTTTGATTTTCTTATTCTGGTGTGAACCGACGGTGGATAAATGTTAGTACATGTATCCATAGAAATTGTGTGTGGTTTCACCACCACCTCAGATCACTTCCTAGATGTGGTTATGGCGGTTATACTTAGTATTTTTGTTTGGCTTATCGTTAGTTTGCATGCATGCATCCACTATTTGTCGTTAATGTTCAACCACTCTATGCGTAGCAGCAAGAAGTAACTCTTATGTTCATCCATATTTTATCCCTCCATTCGACCTTGGGCAAGCTATTTATAATTGCCACGAAGTTTATGACCATGATTCGATGGTAAGTAAGTTTAAGTATGAACCATGTGTGGTCTTAAAATTATAAATCGATGTGTTGAACTAGGGTAGGATTTACTTTTGAAGACTTAAGTCATAGGAAAGCTAGAATTATAGTCTTATTCCATTTGAATAAAACCTAGCTACCTCTTTATAAGTGGAGAAAATAAAATAAAATAATGAACATGGTAGTCAAGAATGAGAAATGGGAAGTCTTAAAGAATATTATGATTTTTAAATTGATATTATTACTTTAATAATAATAATAATACTTGCCATTGTTTATTTTTCCATTTAATGGTGATACATGTATATAAGTATTTATGTAATTTCAAGTCCTTACTTTATTAAGTGAAACAACTTAGTAGTTTAGATATATATGCTTCAATAAAATTAGAATCATGGATTATTTTACTGGTGGTAATAAATATGTATATGTAATTAGATGATAGAGTTTTTAAATTCATAAGATCATCTTTTGTAAGATTATGGATTTAGAAACATCATCATCATTTGGAGGTATTGATTGTCTTTACATTCAATGAACTAAATGTTTTGAAATAGTCATGTATGATTGGAAGTCTAGAATTAAATTTGTAAATTATGTTTAAACAATATTCCTACTTAGAGTTTATTTATACTTCATGGAATGAGGTGTGGTGTTGGTATATCATCTTTTAAAGTCTTATGATGTTGGTTCTATTTTTTTTTAGATCCTGAATAGAGATTTGTGAATTGCTTCCATATTGATTTAAATGCGATTCCATGAGTTATGCAAATTTAGAGTTCTGATGAATTCTACTTTAAGACATGTTGAATACTTATGAGTGGAGTTGAGTTTGTTCATTGAAAATTTCCCTTGCTTGTATTGTGATGTATTGTGTTGTTTAAGTCTTGGTATGTACTCGACTATCTTGAGTCTGTATGGGAAGAAGTATTCTCTTGCATACAAGTTGGCATTATTGTCTTGTAAGATTGAGAGTTGTACTTATGAGGTGTGGCTTTTGCTAGGGATTGGACCCAAAAAGGGTTGCACAGGTAACATAGTAGAAGTTGGTAAGGGAGTAAAAACCTTAATTGTTGTTCTGGGGGCTTATCTATTGTCTTGTCTTTGTGATGTCATGTACATCGACCTTGTGTTGTGTCATTATCCTCCTTGTTGTCTATATGTCTTGAGGACTTTTTCTATCTCCTAACACAGGGGGTGGGCTTTTGAGCACCACACGATTGGGAGGATCATGCCACTTCTTCCATTGGGTTCCCTACAGGTGATATATTTCATGTCGTGATTTGTCTTGGCAGGATCTTGGATGCACGTAGTTCATAGAGATATTCATCGGATGAGTTGGTGGTCGACTTGAACTCTTGATCTTATTCTTTATTGTATTCTCTACTGAGGCTCTATTGTATTATTCATTAAAGTATTGAGATTGGTCACAATCCCATTTATTGTAAACAACTTGTAATATAACTATTGATGTATGGAATCTGTAAATGACCATATTATTGATTTGAGTTATTTGGTTTTAGTTGTGATGTGTTTATTACTTACTTTAGTAGCGTTGTTTTGGAACCCTTGAGTGTTTATGCTAGATTGTTATTACTTATTGATATTAAATGTTTTTAAAAAAAATTATTCGATTATTTAGTGTAACAGTTCCTCGGTTCCATGGGGGGGTATTATAGTTTAGGACATGGCTATTGGGTTAATTTCATATTTTGATAATGGATATTTTGAATTTGATCTTCTTGGTTAGATAGGCTTATATCCATGTTGGAATTATACATGATTCATAAGTTTTTTTTTTATCTAAGAGATTGAATGCTATTTTGGGTGTTGTTGAGGCATCTCATTTGGGGTTGTTAGGAGATCATACTTGACATAGTGTTTCACTTTGATGTGTTGGTAGAAGCACATGTTATGGTTTATAGGTTTTCTCTCTTCATTATTTGGTTCCTTTGTAGAGGTTCATGCTCATATGAATTGAAGGACATGTTGTGAGAGAGTTTGTAGTTGTTGGTGTTGCATGTATAGATAATTGTGATTGCTCTTAGTACTTCATTTTTTATTATGTATCACACCTTGAGATAGTGTTTAATGGTAAAATTGATATGGCTTGACATTAGTCATACATTAGGAGTTCCTGGATATCTTTGTTGTTCATTGAAATTTTTAATATAGGGATCTTGTTATTGTAGCTTATGGGTTGCATATGTTGTTGGCATGATTAAAATAATGTTTTTGATACCTTGGAGGTATGAATGGTTGGATGCACTAGCATGTGTTATGGATTCTATTTTTCATCATCTGGGTTTTTCACCTATGACAACTTGGTTGGATCCTTTGTTATCACTTGGATTTAATGCTTGTGTTTTGTTGATTGGTGAATCTTCACCTTGGTATGTTATTTTTCTTCCATAAGTGGCACATTGGAGGATGAGAGTAGTTCTTGTTTGATATGGTGGTCCCTTTGGTTTTATTTATGGTATCTAGATGGAGAATGAGAGAATTTTGGAGATTCATATGGTTTCATTTATTGCTTTGATGACGAATTTCATTGATCAATCCCTTATGCAATATGAAACAATTGGGAGAATGTTAGGATATGGTGTTTTAAACCGTTGTATAAAATGCTATATTATAATATAGTAATTAAATAATCATTTAGTTGTGATATGCCTAGGAGGTGTGGTTAATCAAACAAGGTAATTATTTGGGTACCACTTTATGTTGTATTATAGCACTGGTTTATTATTTAATTTGTACGATATATGAGATAATAATTTAATATTAAAGAAATATTTAATAAAGTGAAAATCTAGTACCAAATATTAAATGAGGGGTTAGTGGTTTTGTATTCACATGGTTTTATAGTACATGGTTCTATCTTACCTCTTGGTTGTATTTCTGTGAGTTTGAGTCTATAAATGCAAGCACATGATTAATGGTTAAGGTTAGCCATGTGACTAGACTATCATTATTGAGTCTTTTTTAGGAGTGCATATGTGAAGAATTAAATGGGAAGTGTGGATTCACCCTTGGAAACATTGAGGATGTATTGGAGAGACTTTATACTTCAAAGGTATTCATTGTAACTCTTATAATTTTTTATTGTTGAATAATAGATGGAGTAAGGATGCTTTTGGAGGCTAGGTTTTTTTCCCACTTGAGGGTTTTCCTAAGGAATATCTTGTGTTATCTTATGTTTTTTCTATTTGTTCTATGTATTATGGTTACTTGCATGCATTATTTTCTCTCATGGTATTATGTAGGAAATGGATTTAGATTGTGGATAGTATGCATTATTTTCTAACAGATACACACCCACATTTTGGCTACTTGATTTTGAAACTTGAAAATTCAGAAAAACTTCAAAAACAATCCTTACATCCTAATGTATTTAGGAGGCCCTTATTTGGTTATCAATTATTTTATTAAAAAGAGATTAATTTTTATTTAAGTACAAGAGACATCTTTACCTAGCCATTTAGATTTATAGATTTTTTTCAAGTTTAAAATTTTAAAATTTTGGGACATAGAAATTTATTATTTCCTAATAAATCACCTAAGTTATTAAGTATGTTATAGCACTTAATTATTTTGTAAGTACTCAAAATTTCCAACTTAGCATTCAATGCACTTTATAGGCTACTTCTCCAATGGATTTCAGCCCAATAAACACTCTAGACTTTTCCCTAGTGGATCTATTAACTTGAAAAATTATCAACCATTTTTACCACCACAGTTGCTCCATAGTGGTTCTCTTTAAGCCAATATAAGGTGTTTTTCAAACTAGCATGGCTTTTTCCTAAGAGGTCAAAATTGATTTTTTTAGAAATTTATTGAAAAAATACAAGGAATTTATTAGTGAGATATATATTTCCTTTCAAAAAGTTGAAAAAATAGTTAGTTTTGACTTCTTGATTGTAAAAATTAAAATTAAGGGGGTATTATATTGAATGTGTCATTTACTAGAATAGTTTACTTTTATTTCCTATTCATACCTATTTAGTTAGGTTTGGACATGAATATTTATGTAATTTTCTTGATTCATGTACGTATGATAATTGCTAGGATACTTTCCACATGCACATGCGGGATTTTCACCTATCCAACTATCTTCATATCTTACACTTTCCAATAGATACAAGGGTATCTATGTGCATTCTTATTGTATTAGGATTGAAAATAAATAGTTTATTTTTTCTCATCTATTTTGTGGAATATTATTTGGTATTAAAAAAAAAATTCTTACTCCTAGGATGTTGTTTTCCAACTTCAAAATTGTATCAATGTAAAAATTATCAAGATTTAATTGAACTTAGAAAAAGATAGACATAAATTTTAAGGTTTATTGAAGTATGCCCATACCTTGCATCTTGGATCACCTAAAAACTTATAACAATTGAGAGACATATAACATTCTATGTGTTTCTTCGTTTATCTTATTTATATATTTTCTATTGTAGTCATCGACAAAGGATCCATTTAAGGATTAAATCCAACCATGGAATAAAATAAAATAAATCACAATTACATAGTGGAAATTCAATGAAATAATAAAATATTGAATATATTTTTTAGTTTACAATCTACCTCAATGGGATTCCAACATGCTAAGACCCGGTTGCTTGGTTACAAATATATAAAATCATGAAGTACAAACTATAGTACAATGTAATCCTATGTATAAACTCATTCTACTTTCTTTATTTCATTCTAATAATCTTAATGAATGTATACATATCCAATCTCAATCTTAGAGGTGATATAATTCAACCACAAGGTAGTGTGAAGATCAATCACTCATAAAACGTGTAGTTGGCTAGATGCATGGTTGAATCTCCCAAATCATATGTGATGTTGAAGTATCCTTTTTGGATGCACACCATAAGCACTATTAGATCTTATGTATCTTTCTATAGTTTCCTTTACTAGCATAAATTATAGAAATATTCCCAAAAAAACATAAGCGTAAACTAGTTATAAAATTGACCAATTGATGACATTCTGATGATAAAAATCGGTGGCAAAGAATGAATTATTGTCTGTACTTTGTAGAATATTTTAAAATTGACAATGCCTTACAAAAAGGGGTCACGAGATTTTAGTAACTTCAAATAAGTCATTTTGAAGTAGCTATCAACCGCGTGTTTATAAAAATCTAGAAAGAGTGTACATCAACCAGCACTGCCATTGCTATCTATTTTATGCTATTTACAGACATGACTTTGTAGCGATCATTTCATTAAAGAATTTAGTTAAATGTTGTTTCAAATGTCGGCATGTTGATGTATTCGAACAATCCAAAAAAAACACACATCACCTTTTTAACATCCCATAGAAAGAAACTTGATTAATACTTTGGTTGTAGATTCGGGGTTTTAAATTTTTGTTTACGTGTCGCTTGGGTAAATTGCCCAGCTACCCCATTTGGCAGGATTACCCATATTTTGAGCAAAGTCAAGATCGACAAATAAAGATATTTATTCCCGCACACAGTAACTTTCATCGTACAGAAAATTGAGCATAGATGAAACAACATTCTCCACACTGCAAATCAACAATGAAGACCACTATTCTTTTTGCATGTATTACTGCTTTGGTCATCATTCTATGTTTTACAGCTTCCAATCGGCAACTCAGTGAAACATTCTATGCCAAGTCATGTCCCGTTGTATTGACTACAGTTAAGACTGTTGTTGCTGCAGCTGTGGCAAAGGAGATAAGAATGGCTGCATCATTGCTCCGCCTTCACTTTCATGATTGTTTTGTAAATGTAAGAATTTTATCTCCATATTGTTAAAATTTCACTTCTATTTTGTATTTTTTAATAGATCTGTAAGTAAATTGGTTTTTTTTCTTTAAAGGGATGTGATGGATCTATACTGTTGGATGATACCTCGACATTCACTGGAGAAAAGACTGCTCGAGAAAATGCCAATTCTCTGAGAGGGTTCGATGTGATAGACACCATCAAGACTGAGGTCGAGGCTGTTTGCAGTGGGGTTGTGTCTTGTGCTGATATTGTAGCCATTGTTGCTCGTGATTCAGTTGTATTTGTAAACACTCTTCCCTTCCCTTCCTCACCTTCTCTACCATTATTTTTTTCTTTATTATGAGTTTTTTTTTCTGGATTTCACTGTGTATAACTTATTTGCATCAATGTTAAGGATCACACTCCATGATCCATCATCAGCATTTCACATTTTTCTCCTACAATATTTTTTTCATCTGATAATGGATCAGGGAGTGTGTTCCGAAACATTGATGCAAATAAACTACACAATAAAATATAGAAAAAACACTCATTGAATATGAATTGTGGAAATCTAATATTTTTAATAAACAAGCTTTTTACACATAGCCTTTTAACTTATTGTGCATAATATAAAGTATTATTAACAATTTTGTTTTAAGGACCTTGGCCAATCTTATTTGTGGGCTATCTTTGTGCTTGTGTTTGCTAGACGGGAGGGCCAACATGGACAATGTAGTTAGGAAGAAGAGACTCAACTACTGCAAGCTTAAGTGATGCCAACACCAATCTACCTTCTTTCTCTTTAGATTTAGCTACACTTATCTCTATCGAGATTTTTAAATGCAAAACAAAACACAAAGATGTTGCTTTGATTTCTAGCCAAACTAGAAATACCCAAATATCAAAATGCGGAATAACAAACAAGAGGAGAAATGTAATATTTTCTTCTTCTATTAACAGATTGGAAAAGAACAATACATAAAACAAACTAAAAACTACCTATTACAATTTTCTAGGAATGAACATAAACTGCTCAACCAGATCATAAACAATCAGAAGCTACTCAGAGCTTACTATTACAACTTGTTTGGAACTATCTGTTGTTCCTGGGAAACTCGAAGCAATCAGGAGCAATCAACTACTCACTACAAACACTCTACAACAAGTCTGAGTAATCTGGAGCTATCAAAAACTCCTTGCACAAAATGTTCTTTATTGCTGCTGCAACTTCTCTTCTTTCTGCAAATCACTTGCTATTACAAAAACTGAATTTAGCTTGGCTTTTGACTAGGAAAAATATTCCCTCTCTTTGTCTCATTTAAAAAATCCCTCCCAAATTCGAATTTACCTACTAGAATTAATTGGAAATTCAAAAATTTCCACTTCATTCAATTATGAGCAGTCAGGAGCTATAGGGATGAAGATCCCAAAAAATGTTGTCGAAAAAATAGTTCATGACAGGTACGTGAAGCAACGGCAGGCTTAGGGACAAGTAATAAATTCCAACACTCTCCCTTTGTCATGAGCCAACAAAACATGATCAGGCCTAATCCAAATCAAATACACCCAAACTGCTCCTTAAGCGCTCAAAATTATTTTTGCTCAATGGCTTGGTGAATATGTTTACTAGTTGTTGCTCAGACCTGCAAAAATCCATTTTAATTTCACCATCTTCAAACAATTCATGAATGAAATGATACTTGATTTCAATGTGCTTGCTTCTTCCATGAAACACAAGATTTTTTGTGAAGGCTACCGATGAAACATTGTCACAAAAGATCATTGTTTCATCCTCTTGCTCTTCTGTCAAATCTGCCAAGATTCTTCTTAGCCAAATAGCTTTACATGCCACTGCATTTGCTTCTATATACTCAACTTTAGCTTTTGATAGGGAAACAACAAATTACTTCTTGGAAGCCCATGAGATAGAACCCGAACACAAATGAAACACATAGCCTGAAGTGCTCTTCCTATCATCCAAACTTCCAAACACTGCCAATGTATCCAACCAACCCAAACTTTATTATTGTTGTGTACAACACACCATATCCTTTAGTGTCATTCACGTACCTCAGGATCCTCTTACCCGCTTCCCAATGGGTGTCTCTGGGAGTCTCCATAAATCAGGAAATAAGACTAACTCCATGTATTATATCCGGCCTAGTTGTAATCAAGTACATCAACCTTCCAACCAAACTTTTATACATGGTCACATCCACATTGCTACTGCAATCTTCCTTGCTCAACTTTAGACCTACGACTGTTGGTGTTGGTGCAAGCTTTCTCTCAAGCATCCTAAATCTCTCCAAGATCTCATTTGCATATTTTTCTTGAGAGATAAATATACCATCATGCATTTTTTTTACTTCTATCCTAGAAAATATCTTAAGAAAGGGTATGTGCAAGATCATCATGGAAAAAACAAACCCTTAAATAGCAATAAAATTCAGAAAAATCAGAATTAGGCAACTTGATGTAAAAATTTGAATAAGTTATCTATATTATCTCAAAAATATGTTAGAATAAAATCTATAGAAAATTGAATGTAGTTTCTAAACTACTAGGTTTATTTAAAAGATGAAAAAATCTATTTGGGAAAAAATAAGAAGATGGTGTCTGTCTGACCACCCTAACCACAATAAAATGATTAAAAAAAATTGTAATATTTTAGATATAAGTAGAAGACTCATGTCCCGATGTGATGCATATTTTTTTGTAATTTTTTCCAAGTAAACAATTAATTATGATTTTTTTATTACAACTTTTGAAAATATAAAAACTCGTGTGTCTAACCACCTTAACTTGGTCAAAACTTCATGAAATTTTTTTTTTTTTTAATCCTATAGTACGTGAAGCATATTTCCAATCCAAAAAATATGATACCATTTGAAAGCTATAGATGTTTTTAAATAAACCTATCAATCAAGACTTTAGTCTTAATTCAAATAGAAAATGAATAATAATAATTTATTAAATTCAAAGTAAAGAATAATTTATATTGGTGGAAAGTTGAGAATCTCCTTGAGAAACCCTTTTCATTTTATCAATTTTGGGTAAAAAAAAAATCATCAGCCACATGGGCCATCATATCACTTACATATCGCCACTTTTTGTCCCATCATGATCTTGCACATACCCAAAACCTAGATCTGTCATTTCAAACTCTCTTTCCATGGCCTCTTTAAAATTAGCAATGAGGAAATCATCATCCCCGGTGAAAAATAGATCATCTACATACAAGGAAACAATCAAAATATTAACATTTTTTACCTTGATGTAAAGAGTGGTCTCACCATTGCTCTTGCTCACCATCGATTTTGCTAAAGCCATTTCTCATCAAATATGAGTCAATCATGTTGTACCATACGTGTGGAGCTTGCTTCAACCCATAAAGAGCCTTCTTCAGCCTATACACCTTATGTTCTTCACCTAGAACTTCATATCCAAAGGGTTGATCCACATAAACTTCCTCTTTCAATACTCCATTAAGGAAGGAAAAAGAAACACCTTCCTTTTGTGTTGGGCTACAATTGCCATGACTACTCGCATAGTCTCCATCCTAGCATCAGGGGGGAATGTCTCATCATAGTCTCTTCCAAACTGCTATTTTGACCCCTTGAAAACTAATCTTGCCTTGTACTGATCTATCCTTCCTTCGACATTTCTCTTGGTCTTATAGACCCATTTTACTCAAGTAGCTTGCTTGTTTGGAGTTAAATCAATCAGTTCCCATGTATTTTTTATTTCTAATGCATTTATTTCCTCGTCCATGGCTTAAGACCATTTATCCTCCTTCACAACATCTTATTTGTGGGCTATCTTTGTGCTTGTGATTGCTAGACAAGAGGGCCAACACGAACAATACAGTTAGGAAGAAGAGACTCAGCTACTGCAAACTTAAGTGATGTTAACACCAATCTAATTTTTTTCTCTTTAGATTTAGCTACACTTATCTATGTCAAGATTTTTAAATGCAAAATAAAACATAGATTTGTTGCTCTAGATTCTAGCCAAACTTGAAATACACAAATATCAAAATGTGGAATAACAAACAAGAGGAAAAATGCAATATTTTCTTCTTCTATTAACTAACTGGAAATGAACAATACAAAAAATAAACTAAAAACTACCTATTACAATTTTTTTGGAGTGAACAAAAACTGCTCAACTAGATCATAAACAATCAAAATCTACTTAGAGCTTACTATTACAACTTGACTGGAACTATCTATTGTTCCTAGGAAACTCAGAGTGATCAGGAGCAATCAGCTCCTCATTTCAAACACTCTGCAACAAGTTTGAGCAATCTGGAGCTATCAAAAACTCCTTGCACAAAATGTTCTTTGGTGCTGCTGTAACTTCTTTTCTTTTTGCAAATCACTTGTTGTTGAAAAAATTGACTTCAACTTGTCTTCTAACTCGGAAAAAAAATCTTTATATTTGTCTCATTCAAAAAATCCCTCTCAAATTTGAATTTACCTCCCAGCATTAATTGGGAATTCAAAAATTCCTGCTTCATTCAATTTTGAGTAGTCAGGAGCTGGAAGGATGAAGATCGCAAAAACTGCGGTTGAAAAAATAGCTCCTGATAGGTAGGTGAAGCAACGATAAGCTTAGGGACAAGTAATAAATTCCAACAATCTCTACATTTGAAGCTCAAGAACTCTCTCCTAAGGATATGATTTCTCTTTCAGGTATTCGCAAGTTCAGAATTCATATTTTAGTTGAAAATGTTTATGACAGTGCTAATAAGCAAGCACTTTCATGTATTTCAGGTGCTCATACGCTCGGTCGAGCAAGATGCACCAGCTTCAAATCTCGCATCTTCAATGATAGTAACATTGATTCTCCATTTGCCACACTTCTTTGGTTAAACAGCCCAAGCAGTGGTGGCGATGAAAATCTCGCAGCTCTAGACCAAGTCACCCTCGTTGTCTTTGACAATAATTATTACTTAAATCTGATAAACCATAGAGGACTCCTTCATTTTGATCAAGCACTTTATAGTGGTGGTTCTTTGAATGCTTTGGTTACTACTTATGTTGGCAATCCAACTACCTTCTTTAATGATTTTGTAGCAGCCATGGTGAATATGGGGAATATCTGCCCTCTCACTAGTACTTGTGGAGAAGTTAGAAAAAACTATAGGATAACTAACTGAAATGTATTTAGTAAAACCATGACACAACAGTGTGGATGGTTTAAAAGGTTGTTAAAGCTTCCTCTTTTATAATTTATATTTTGTCTTATTAATAATCTTTGGCAAAACAATGTAATTTAAATCCATGTTTTGTTTTTAAGGAAATAAATCAGCGTGAGAATTTGAAAAGCCCACAACCTTCTATTTCAAACATTGAAGTAATTCGCTCTTGGATATTGTTATAATATTTACATTCCAAAAAATAAATTGTGGAGGTCTCAATGTTCTAATAATTTTTATGTCATGAATACCTTTCAATTTTTATTTTATAGCTTTTATAAAGTCACGCAATAATTTTTTTATACAAGATATTTAAATTTAAAATATTTTATTAAAAATCAATTATTTACAAATTTTGTGATATAATAATAACAATTTTGGATTTTTCTAATTTGGATTAGGATTCTTTAAATAATATTTTTTATAGGGCATATTAGATAGGCATTGTTTTTCATTACTATGTTATCCAACACTATGTGGTGGTAATATCCTTTTCATTCTTTATCATTTTGTATGACTTCAATACACCCATAATATTGTCTAACTTATCATTAGTGGATAATTTAGTGTTTGAATTACGCTTATTAGGTCGATTATATTTCATATATTTCATCTTAACATTTTTTATTGATCTACTCATATTCGGACCTTCAATGTTATTGTTATGTTTCCATATCAAGAGTAGACATTGTGGATGCTATCCCTTTGATATTCAATTTTAAAATTATTATTGTACATAAATTATTTAAGATAGAGTCAACACTCTTCACACTATAAGGTATTTTGATTTGAGTCCTCATTGTTGGGATTTTTTAGTAGGATAGAGAAATTAAACTTACCTATTACAAATTACAAATCAAAGAATAATAAAAAAATATTTAGAGGGAATTTTTTAATGTTGTTCACCCAAAGTGGGTTACATCAATAAACAACTATTCAATATATTTTAACTTCTAGAAAAATAGAGTATGATATTTTATTAAACCCATAGTAATATTTCAATTGTGTGTAACTCAAAATTCCTATAGTCTATTTCTGCAACAAGAGTTGTTGCATGCTCATACATAAATTGTGATCCACTACCCATGTGCTATTGTTGTGTGTTCTTTCTATGCACAATTTCTTAACTTCAATTCAACATTTTCTTGCATGCTATTTGCATTTGTGTTGTGACTATCACACTTTGATCCATAACAAAAAACTATTCATTTTGGACAATTACAAAAAAAAATTCTAATAGAAAATTGTAAAAATAATCTTTACTAAAAATATAATTAACTTTTTCTTTGGGGGTATTTCTCTAGTAGCCCCATTGTGGGATTTTCTCTTTGGCCCCTATTGGGAGGATAGGCCTTGTAGACCCTGCATCAGGGAATTCTCCCCCTTGCAATCCCCCATTAATTAATTTGGGTGAAAAATGTGGTTGCTTAAGTGGAAAAATTATTAACACTGAATCATGATCAAGGTCCACAGACCAACACTCACTAGATGTTTGAGAATGGCTCAAATATTAGATAATAATTTGAATACCAAAAAATAATTTAACAAATTCCTAAGATAGATGGCATTGATCGGTTCTCATAAACTACATTCCCTACAAACCTAAGGACTACACCTCAAAATTTAGACACTAGACTAAAGATAATTTAAGATGGTGAGATAAGCCTATGATCATAATGCAAGTATTTGTCAACCAATTTTTAAGAAAGGATGAATCTTATTAATTAAAACTTTGTGAGATGTAGGAGGGTGTTCCTATAGGTTTAAAAATGGACAATTAAAGATAAATGAAACTAATAAATTGATATCCTAGAAAAACTATACCTTATTTATGTCCAAACACCCAAAGAATTTGTCACTAATTATTATTTCATTGATACAATAACTTAAAAAACCTTGAAATTAGATTTAACAAGCTATAAATGCATGTAAAAATTGACCAAATTAAGCACTTACGAATCTAAGCTTGGTGTGTAGAAATGAACTTTGACCATGAAAATAAACCTAAGATCTACAAACCTTCTATACCTATAGAGAAATATTTACCTTGTTGTTTTGATTTTCCATAAATATTGATAGTATCAATAAGTTACACCTTGTTGATCTTGCTAAACAAAGATATTCTCCTTATAACAATTCCTTGGATCTAATTTATAATTTTTAATAAAAAAGTGGAAAGTGTTATGCAATGAATGGAAAAGGTAGTGTCCTGATGAGGATAACTTTAAATTTGGAGAAAAGTATAAATGGGTTATGCAAAGACCTAATGTAGAGATATGGTTTCATGATTGGTTAACAAAGAGAAAATGGTTATAATATGTTGAGCTAATGTGATGTCACAATTGAGGCAAGGTTAATTTTTTAGGAACAAATGATGGATAATGAATTGATAGTTGATGGTCGTAAGAAAATTCACATATTTATTATGAATTGTATGTCGATGATGTGGATGAAAAATATAAATTATGGACCTGTGGATGCTAAAATCTACACATGGATTGCATAGACTAGCATCCTCATAGAATAACATAAATTATTACTCCAACAATTGATAAAACTAAGTCAAGCATGCAATAGAGAAAATGAAATACAACCTATTCTATGGTGGATTGGTGCCCTCCATGAAAATGTGAGAGAGCCCTTTCCCAATCCCTTTCTAAGCCAAATGAAATAGACAATGAATTTCTATGAGCTCAAGTTGCCTATAGTCTAGATGCATTCAAAATGTAGATGATGAAGAGCAAGATTGATTCTCCAATGAAGAGAGTAACCTTGCATCAAGATGTGTTTTTTTTTTTAGGAGAGAAGCCTTCAACTTATAGTTGAACTTGAAGAGAGGAGAGGCCAAATTCATGAATGTGGGATCATTCATGGGCCAATGACAAGATGCCACTTGTCAAGGTGTGAGAGGGTGAGGAATGTGCAACTCTTGGCCAATGTGCCAATTTCAAATTTGAATTTTGCAATAAATAAATGTGGTTGAGGGTTTTTGGGGGGAGTTGTGTTTGTCCAAAAAAGTCAAACATAAAAGTTAATGAGGGTATATTCCTTGGGAATATGCCCTTGTGAGGGAAATAGATCTTTTTAATAAATCAATTAAATTGATTTATTGTGCAAGTGGATGAATCCAGAGGATTCATGTAGTTAGGATTAAACTAATCAAGATTTGATTAATCTAATAGGAATTAGGTGATTTTGACTTTTGACTTATATTTTAGGATTAAAATAAATGAAAGTGAGAAGAATATGATTTCAGATTTAATTAAATAAAGGTTTGTTTTATTTAATCAAAGATAATGATGTTAATTGTTAAATCAAATGAAGGTGAATTTATTTAATTTAAGTGGATGACTTTAGGAGATTTATGATTTAATTAAATAGAATTTGATTTATTTAATCAAAAAATGAATATTAGCCATGATGTCAAATCTGCATGTCTGCATTTTGCCCCTCTTTGAAGCAATGTACTCTTTGCATTGGTTCAAAGAATGATGTCGCTGACATCGAAATTAAAAAAATCTTTGGTTTTTTCAGATACCCCAGTGGGAATAAGTACATTAGTATATTGCCCCCTCGAGAGATTGAGCGAAAAGATTCGATTTGAGGTTGATCTCACGACAAAGAGGTTCAAAATGGTTGTATGGATGGTGAGACTACATGATCTATATGATAATGATGATGTAAATGAGATGTTTGGAAGATGATTAGAATAACAAATCTATATTATCTTAAACATCTTAAATGATTATGCAATGCATGTGAGATGGATGAGATGGATGATGTTGTCCTATAATGATGTGACGTGATTATGCAAGATGAGAGGATGAATGAAGGATGGATGCATTGTTAATGTGAAATAGGATAGAAGAATGAGAGGGATTAACCCTTGAATCCAAGAAAATGAAGAAGTCCAACAAGTCCCCTAGTCATCAAGACTTTATTGGATATGATGATGAATGATGATGATGTATTGCTTATCCAAGGATGGGAAAAGAGCATACCTTTCTTTATGTTTGATAACACACATAGGTGTGATGCATAAAGGTATAAAGAACCAGGATGGTGTGGCACCTAGTGTGATGGACTTTGACTCGTCAAATAGATAGGAGTACTCTTGTTCACACTTGACATACGGAAACCTTGCTAGGATGGACCCAACAAAGCAAGTATTCACCAAGTTATTTTACAAGGACATCCAACAAGCACAGCAGATAAAAAGATAATGATCATTGCCCCATTCCTTTCTCTCTAAACTTGTTCTATTTAGGCATCATCGAGAGGTCCTTGGAATGAGCGCAAACTAAGATAAGTCAACAAAGACCAAAATAAAGTAAACAAACAAGCTGATGTTCATCGTACTGCTAGCCAAGGCTAAACTATTGTGGGGTACCTGATGCATATGTCCATTGTAGGAAAGCTTCATCCTAGGACATGTAGTGATCAGGGTTTTGGTGAGACTGATTTGGGTGATAAGCTATTGATACTCTGAGTTGACCAACTTGCTTGCTTACTGCTCTAGACTTGAGACTTTGACAATTAAGCATTCACTATTTGAACCTGCTAAACTTGCTTCTGATTGACTCACCAAAAGGTGAAAGTGACGATTGTTTTATTATGAGTGATTACAAGCACGGGTGAAAGGGAGATGAAATGGATGCACCATTTTGGTTTTTTTCAAATGTTTTGAGGCTGTTTTTGGTATTTTCAAGACTTTTCAATGTTTTTGGTATTTTCAAGATTTATGAGGAATAGACTAACTTAAAGACCTATCCTAGGGGTCTCGGGAGCTGATCCATAGATTAGCCTTCCCTACGTTATACACGTAGAGACCACTTAGTTCGACTGATAGCAGATTTGACTTAATGAAAAGATGGATGGGAAAACAGATTGCCAATGCGACAGACGCCTAAAGGACTGACCTTAACTATAAAATAGATAGCCAAACGGATTTCCAATGTGATGGATGCCTAAAGGATTGACCTAAATGTAAAATAAAAGGGCAAACCGATTGCCAACGCGACGGATGCCTAAGGACTGACCCTAACTGTCTCGGGGGATGATCAAAGATCAACCTTGCCTACGTTCAAGCTCAGAGACGACGTAGTTTGACAAGGTGAAAGATTGAAAAGACTTAATGATGAATTTTGAAATTTTTTTGATATTTTGACATGTTTTTGGATTTTTTGAATGATTTGGATGTTTTGGAAATTTTGATGAGTTTTTTGAATGTTTTTGGATTTTCGCATGATTTTGACAATTTGGATATGTGATGATAGCGATGCCAGTGCTCTGTTTTGGGATTTTGTTGAAAACCAAGCTTAATATTGATCAATTAGATTGATGGATTGATAGTTTGACTAAGTTTGTTAAGTCAAACAAAATTGATAATCCACTTGTAAATTTCAAGAAGTTGTGTTATCCTAGAGTAAACTTGTACATAAGAAGATGGCTTGACTAAGTGTGTTAATTCAAACAAGTTGATGATGGATTGGATAATTTGACTAAGTGTGTTAAGTCAAATAAGATGATAATGCACTTGTAAACTCTAGGAAATTGTGTTATCCTAGAGTAAACTCATGCATAAGATGATAGTTTGACTAAGTGTGTTAAGTCAAACGAGGTGATAATTGATTGGATTCAATTGATCAAGATATATGAAGCTTCGTTTGGAACAAAATTGTTTTGATGATTTGATGTGGCGCTGATGTGCACATTAGATGCAACTGATATGAATTGTTTGATGAAAGATAAAGCTTGATAAGGAACGTCTTCTCATAAAATATGCCATGGGCTAGTGATTTGGATCTTTGGCTCTCAAATTCTTTGACCAATCTGATTTTACATTTGCCAATGTTCAGATCACCAAATAAGTTGGAGGATATAGATCAAGGTTTATTCATGAAGCAAGATGTAAATATTTGCCCCCAGTGTCTAGTAATGTTTAAACGACCATTGGTGGGCTCTTGATTAGGTGTATGGACAGATACGGTAAGCATGCAAATGATGCCAAGGATTATCTTGTGACAAGATAAGGTGTTTGAATAGAGGAATTCTCATTCGGATAAGGCTTCAAGGTTCAAAAAATGCTGGGTAAGATAGGATCAATGAAACTGACCCATGTCAAGATGTTTACCACAAGCAAGTGTAAAGTGTGCACCAAACCTTCACCAAGATCTAGATAAGGTAGATAGATGGTAATGGCTTGGATAAATGGTTCATGGATGAATGGATGATATGGCTTGAATGATGGCTTTATTATGGATGTGATAAGATGCTTTCTCCTGAAATGACACATGTAGATACTCAATTCTACACATGACACATGTTTGCTAGTTTTTCATCATGGTACCTATCCAAAGTGCCACCGAAGAGGTTTTCGCTGGAGGATGATTTCTATTTTTACTATTTTCAATCATTTTTCTAATAATTTTGGATTTTTATGTTTTTTTTTTTTTTGTATTTTCTGAGAGATTTTAAGCTGATGTTGAATCACCTGGTACTTCTAACATTGATTCTTCTATCATAATGTGTCCTCAATATCCTACTTGAAGAAGTTTCCTTGCCAAGATACGTGCACTTGAATGCAAATTTTGAGATTCTTGATCTGCTTTGCTGATACTCAAGTTAACTCTGTCTTTGTGCACACATCACGATAGAGTGCCTTCTAAATCCTTATGATGAAGGTTCATTCCAAGCACATGGTCAATGTGAGAATTGGATATAATGTGTGGAGGCATGGATGAAGCATTTTTAGGAATAAAAGATGGATTGGTTGACAGTTTAACACCTTGACTCTCCAAACTTGGGAAGATGAGCAATGATGAGTGGATACAAAAGTGTGCATGGAATTAGGACCGACAACTCGATATACTTTGTGCATTGCTTGAGAGGTCTAGTTTTGCCTTTGTGGGCATCTTTGATGGATACTTTTCCCTTTTTTTTAATTCTTCCCCATTGTTTCTTTGACTAATTTAGTTTGATAGGGATAATCATCATTTGTATTCTTTGGTATTCACTTGTATTTGTGAACCCCAATCCTTTACACCTACACAAACATGAGAAACAAACACACAATAAGATTCAAATGCAAGTAAGAAGAAGGATTCCCCATGAAATCCATTTAAATTTCTCAAATAGAAAAGAAAATGAGTAAATGAACAAAGAACACAATGAAATCCTATTCTAAGATGCAAAATCTTGATCCCATGGGGGAGTTGGTGCCAATTTGTGTGTAGGAAATGGCCCTTTCCCAACTCCTTTGTGTGATTATTCATGATTTGATGAGTGATCCACTTTGATGAAGACTCAATCAAGCTCCATGATGAAAAACCTACATAACCTAGCTAAGAACTTGATGAAATGGATAATGTTGAGGATAAAATTGAGTATAATAAACTTACTCAAATTGTGGATGATTGAATGAGAAGAAGAGTCTCTCATTTATAGATTTCAAAATAGGAAGAATGGGTGAAATTGAGCAATGTGGGATCATTCAACATCCAATGGCCAAGTGCCACTTGTTAGGATGTGAATGGTTGATGGTAGTGGAAGTTTTGGTCAATGTACCAAAGAGGGGGAGATTTGAAATTTGAATTTGAAAGTTGGAGGGAGAGAAGAATGGAGTTAATATCACTTGGCTCAAAGCCAAGGACATGTAAGAGGCATTAAATGACTTGTTGGAAGTAACCATCCCCTTTTGAAGGGATTTTTCAAATTTGAAGATTATTCCCTTTTGATGCCAAGTTGAGGGAAAATAGATGAATCAATAAATCAATTAAATTGATTTAATGGTGCAAGTTGCAAAATCTAGAGGATTTTAGTGATTGAGATTAAATTAATCAAGATTTGATCAATTTCATGAGAGATTACCTGATTTGACCATTTTGACTTGGATTTCACATTTTAAATAAATCAAAATGAGAGGAATAATGATTTTTAACTTAATTAAATAAAGTTTGATCTATTTAATCAAAGAGAATGGTGTTAGTTTTAAATAAAATAAAGATAATTTTATTTAATTTAAATAAAATGACTTTAGGGATTAATTAATTAAAATGATTTATTTAATTAAAAGGGGGATTAAATAAATAATTAAATCAAATTGATTTATTCAATTAACAGGGGATGATGACTTAATTAGATAAAGTTGATTTATTTAATTAAGAGATGAAGAGTGATGAATTTAATCAAATATAGATTATTCGATTAAATGACTAGTAAAGGAGATGATTCAAGATGAAATTGTGTTAGTAAATCAGGATCCAGTGTGTCATATCAAATTGTATATTTTCCATGTCTATATTTTGCCCCTCTTTGAAGCAATGTACTTGTTGCATTGGTTGAAAGAATAAATTCTTGTGATCAAAGTTTAAAAAAATCTGATTTTTCAGATACCCCATTGTTGCCCCAGCGAGAAGGATTATGTTGGTATATTGCCCCCTCAAGAGATCAAGCGAAAATGTTCAATTTTTCGATTGAGATCACGATAAAATGTGAGAGGTGTGGTTCTATTGATCAAAGGATGAACGATAATTATTTAAAGTAGACAAATCTGATGATGTATAGATAGTCATTGGTCATGGGTAGCCTCATTTATATTTTGATACACACACTAATTTTGGATAGAAATGTTATTAAAGATAGAAGAATATGAAGAAAAGAATGATGAGAAGAGGATCCAACAAGCCTATGTTATCAATGATGATGGTGACGATTTTCTTACCAAGAGTTGGAATTTTCAAAGGGGCAATTTACTTTATGTTTGATAACATACATAGGTACGATGCATCAAGATATAAAGGACCAGGATGGTGTTGTATATATTGTGATGGACTTTGACTCGACAATCAGATAGGAGTGCTCTTGTTCACACTTGACATACATAAACCTTACTAGGACAAACCTATCAAAGTAAGTATTTGCCAAGTTATTTTACAAGAACATCCAAAAAGCACATTAGAAAAAAAAGATAATGATCAAATTACCCCATTCCTTTCTCTCTAAACCTTTTTTGTTTACGCATCATTGAGAGGTCCTTGGAATGGGCGCAAAATAAGATAAGTCAAAAAGACCAAGATAAAGTAAACATACAAGCCAATGTTCTTCATACCATTAGCCAAGGCTAAACTAAGGTGAGATACCTGATGCCTATGTCCATCGTGGGAAGGATTCATCCTAGGAAATATTTTGATCAGGGTTTTGGTGGGACTGATTGGGTGATAAGCTATTGATACTCCAAGTTGACCAACTTGCATGCTTACTGACTTAGACTTACGACTCTGACGATTAGGGTGTTCACTTTTGAAGCTACTAGACTTGCTTCAGCAAAATATGAAGGCGTTGATTGATTTATTATGAGTGATGATAATCGTAGGTGAAAGCAAGATGAGATGGATGCACCATTTTGGATTTTTCAAATGTTTTTAGGTTATTTTTGGATTTTGTGTCTTGGGAGCCAATCAAGAATTAGCCTTGCCTATGTTTAAGTTCAGAGATGATGTAGTTCGGATTGAAAACAGACTTGATTAATGAGATAGATGGGCAAATGGATTTCCATTACGACGAATGCCTAAAGGTTTAACCTTAAATGTGAAATAGATGGGAAAACAGATTGCCATTTTATTGCGATAGATGCCTAAGGACTAAATTTAAATGTGAAATAAATGGGCAAACAGATTCCCATTCCAATGGATTCCTAAATAGAGGGGAAAATGGATTCCATTGTGATAGATGCCTAAGGACTGACCTAAAATGTGAAATAGATGGGAAAATGGATTTCCATTGTGACAAACACCTAAAGGACTAACCTAAGATGCGAAATAGATGGGGAAATGAATTCCATTGCGACAAACACCTAAATTGGTGGGAAAACGGATAAAATTGCCATGGACACCTAAGGACTGACCTAAAATATCTCGGGGGATGATCAAAGATCAACCTTGCCTACGTTCAAGCTCAGAGATGATGTAATTCGGTCAAGGTGGAAGACTGACAAGACTTAATGATCAAAATTTTGAAGATTTTGAAGATTTTTCTAATGTTTTTGGATTTTTGAGAGTTTTATGAATTTTTTATGGGTTTTTTGCATGATTTTGACAATTTGGATATGGCAATTTGTTGATATCAGTGCTCTATTTTGGGATTTTTCTGAAAACCAAGCTTAATTTTGATTGATCGGATTGATGGATTGATAGTTTGACTAAGTGTGTTAAGTCAAACAAAAGTGATAATGCACTTGTAAACTCTAGGAAGTTGTGTTATCTTAGAGTAAACTCATACGCAAGAAGATAGTTTGGCTAGGTGTGTTAAGCCAAACAAGTTCATGATGGATTGGATAGATTGACTAAGTGTGTTAAGTCAAATAAGATGATAATGCACTTGTAAACTCTAGGAAGTTATGTTATCCTAGAGTAAATTTGTACACAAGAGGGTAGTTTGACTAAATGTGTTAAGTAAAACAAGGTGATAATTGATTGGATTTGATTGATCAATATTGATAAAGCTTGATTTGGAACAAAATTGTTTTGATGCTTTGATATGACATTGAAGTACACATTAGATGCAACTGATATTGATTGTTTTGAATTGATGTTTGATGAAATATAAAGCTTGATAAGGAACATCATCTTGTCAAAATATGCCATGTGCTAGTGATTTAGATTTTTTCTCAAACATTTTTGACCAATTTGATTTCACATTTTCCAATGTTCGGATCACCACATAGGTTGGAGGATATATATCAAGATTTATTCCCGAAGCAAGATGCAAATATCTACCCCTAGTGTCTAGCAATGTTTGAAAGGCCATGGGTGGATGCTTGGATAGATGTGTTGACGAATGGATATAGTAAGAATGCAAAGGATGCCGAGGATTATCTTGCGATAAGATAAGGGGTTCAATTAGAGGATACACATTTGGATAGTGCTTCAAGGCTCAGATACCGTTGGGTAGGATAGGATCAATGAAAATGAACCATGTCAAGATGAATACCATAAGAAAGTGTAAACTGTGCACAAAACTTTGTAAAGACGAAGATAATTTGGACTATGGATGTCAGTAGATGGAGATGGATTGGATAAATGGTTCATGGATGAATGGATTTATTATGGATGGAATGTTGTCTTTATTATGGATGTGACAAGATGCTTTCTCCTGAAATGGCACACATAGATGATTGATTCTACACATGATGCCTATTTTCCAAGTTTTCATCATGGTACTTGCCTAAAGCGACACCATAGTGCTTTTCACTATAGGATGAATTTTTTTCTAACTGTTTTCAATCCTTTTTTGGATTTTTGAATTTTTTTGATTTTTTTGTAATTTTTTGAGAGATTTTAAGCTAGTGCTAAACCACCTACTACTGCTGATGTAGATGCTTCTGTCATAACATGCCATAAATATCCTTCTTGAACAAGCTACCTTGTCAAGATACATGCACTTGAAAGAAAATCTTGAGAAATTTGTTTTGCTTTGCTAATACCGAAGTTAACTCTGTCTTTGTGCGCACATCACGATAGAGTACCTTTTGAATCCTTATGATGAAGGGTTGTTGTCAGTACATAGACAATGTGAGAATTGGATATCATGCGTGGACGCCTGGATGGTGGAGTGTGTTTAGGAATAAAATATGGATTGGTTGACCGTTTGGAACCTTTGACTCTCCAAACTTGGGAAGGTGAGCAATGATGGGTGGTTATGGAAGTGTGTGTGGAATGAGGACCAACTGCTTGATACACTTTATATGTTCCTTGAGAAATCTTGTTTTTCCTTTGTGGATATCTATGATGGATACTTTTCCCCTTTTTATTTTTCCCCATAGTTTCTTTGACTAATGGAGTATGATAGGGATCATCTTTCTTTGTATTTTTTTGTATCCATATGTATTTTATTTGTCCTTAATGTTTTACTACTTCTTTTTCTTTGATAATGTTCTTCATGCTTTGATTTAAATCTTTCTTTTGATGTTGGTCCCATTTCCTGGATGGGTTGATGGGTGGATGGAGATTCATGGTGTGGTGGGTTGTAGTATTGGCATTGATTCCATCATATGGATTCTTTGTGCTCCCTATGTTGATGCTCGCTTGAGACGAAGTTGCCCCCAATTTTGTGGGAGTATCACTAATATGTTTATATCCCTTGGTTGTTGAATAACCAAGGCCTTGATGCTTAGGATTGCCAAAAATTCGCACTGGTTCCAGGATACCCTATTCATGTAGGCCTAATCCTCTTCTTTGATAATTCATCTATTGAAACATTTTATTTGCAAAAGGATATAACTTTCCTTGGAAACAAGGTGTTGAACCTTCTCTGCTCTGTGGTGGATCTTCAAAGGTGCTAGCTCTTTCATTGATAAGATGATTTTTCATTAAAAAGGAGAGTGATCCAATTTTATAAGTGATAGGGTCTTCCATAAGTGGGATAAATTATTGATTTATCTCTTTGGTTTGATCTTGTGAAATATCATATTTTAATGCTTCTTCAAGAAGTATTGATGATTCACTATCCTCGTAATAGTCTTCCTCATGATTTATTCTAGATATTCTTTCACATGATGTTTCTGATTCACAAATTCTATAGAAGCCTTCTTCATGATCCATTTCTGATATCTCTCTTCATTTCTCTATATATTGACCATGTGTATAAATGTTAAGAGTAAGAGACTCTTGTTCTTTGGTAATGATTTCAAGAGTATGAGACTCTTGTTTTGAATGAATATCATCTATGTGTCCATCCAAAAAAAGCATCTTATGGGTAGGTGGAGGAGTATGTGCTATATGGATATGATTATCTTGTGCGACATCTTGTATAGATAGGAGAGTTTCCATTACCTCATTGTAGTATCTTGGATATATGAATTCTTGATCTTGGTTAATGTTGGAATTGCTTTCAACATGCTTTGGATCATGTTCTTGACATAGGTCAATTTCAAAGGATGGATTGTCTACAACGGATTCTTGGATATTGTTATTAGGTATGGGAAGTGGCTCAATATCCTCTTGATCCTTGAGGATTCCTTCACTATCCACAACCATGAGGTTGAGGGATGTCAATATGTCTTGGGAAGGACCATTACTAGACCTTGGTGATAGATGTTGATTATGCTTTGGAATAAATTCTTGAGATATTTCTCTAAGTCATTAGGTGATGTAGAGACATTGTCAACACGATCATTGGTGGATGGATCTTGGTTTATGTCAATAGGATCAAATAACATCAACAATCCTTGAAATAGATCTTTGTAGTAGGGGTCTTGATCGTGACTAAAAAATGGCTCTTGATGTATGTTAACTTGATCATCAGATGAGGTGGAAACATCTTCAAGGTGTTCATCGATGGATAGATCTTGATTATTGTTTTCAACAATTATGGTGGGAGTTTGTTGCAAGCTTTTATGAGGGATTAATTCATGCACTTGTTGTTGAGCCAACAATGCTTGTTTTTGGTCATGTTGTTGTTGTTCCAACAAAGCTTTTTGTTGGGCTTGTTGTTGTGCTACTTTTTGATACACTTGTTGATGGATTGCTTGCAATAGTCCCTGAAATTATGCTTGTGTCTGCCGATCTTGGTGTTGGGCTTGAACGTGAGCCTATTCTTATTGGGTTGCTTGTGTTGCTTGTGTTGCTTGTGTAGCTTGTGCAGCTTGTGTAGCTTGTGCAGCTTGTGTAGCTTAAGTGACTTGGGCAGCTTGAAGTGCCCTTTGGTGGGCAGCTTGTTGAGTAGCTTGCAACATGATGGAGAATGAATTTTCCATGTTGTGTTTTGGTGGTGGTGGCGGTGGATTGCGAATGGTGTTGACCATTGTGATGAATGGAACGGTCGTATTGATTGGTGGGGTTTGAGTGGTGAATGTTATGATTGAGATGCCTGGTCCCTAGGACACTCGAGGAATGGTAGATGTGTTAACCGTTGGGGTTCCTTGGATGGTTGACATCTTTTTTTGCAATATTGATGAAAAAAAGGGAGGATTTGATATGATGCTTTGACTTATGAAGGGGGTGTTTCCCAGATTTGGTTGATTGATGGTTGGTAAAGGGGGAAGGCTCAGGCCTTGATTGTTTGGTTAATAGATTTGTAAGTTTTGAATTTGATTTAAATCTACCATAGGAAAAGATGTTCCAAAATTTAGATTGGGAAAACTCACATTTGTCATACCATTGAGGTTTGTAGGAGATAATGATCCCATGTATGGATTGTACAAATGCAAGATTTGCAAATCAATTGGCATCACAACACTTGGATAGTTTGGCTGACTTGGATTACTCATGATGTATGAGTCGATTTTACATTCCATGTTCCTCTTGGGTTTTGACCTTGTTGACCTCTGAGGGGTTTAGGACCAATGATGAGATGAAGGATGAAAGTGGTGAATGATATGGGTTTTTTGAACTTTTTAGGAATCTTGGATCAATGCTAGACTTTAGGACTTGTTTTGATTCGGTTTTGATTGTAAATAGTTTGAATAACTATTTTAAGTCAAACAAGGTGATAATGCACTTGTAAACTCTAGGAATTTATGTTATCCTAGAGGAAACTCGTACATAAGAGGATAATTTGGCTAGGTGTGTTAAGCCAAACAAGATGATTTTTAATGATGAACTTGTAAACCCTAGGAAGTTGTGTTATCCTAAAAGTAAATTCACTCAAGGGGATTTATAATTTGACTAGGTGTGTTAAGTTAAAAAATATCATGTTGAATTTTCCTTAAAGTCTAGCATAAGTGATGTTTTCAAACTTCCCAAAAAACGTTGGTGAAATGGAATTTGATTTTGATGGTTGAGGGATGAATGAAATGTTTTGATTTGATCCTAGATGACCCTATGAGGACATTAAGACCATGATAACGAAGAACATGATTTTCCCTAAGAGTATTTCAAACCAAAAGATCAATGTTCACATGGAAAACATGGTGTTCAATTGATTTACTTTGCTTAATGAGTTCTTTTTACCACAAAAAATCTCTTGATTATCTTTTCAAACTAAATGTCCAATGTCCTAATTTTATTTCATCCCACAAAGTGCATTATGTGGAAATCAAAGAAAAGGTTTCCTAGTTTGACTTTAGTATGAGAAAATTATGATGTAAATCCGAATGCTTAGAGACCTCTAAGAATAAAATCCCTAGGGAAAGCAGAAACACTTGGATTTGATCAAAGGTATTTGCCCCTCCCAAAGGGTTTGAAATTTGAAGATTTTATGAATGTATGTTTTCAATTATTTTTGAGGATCAAGCAAAGTGTTTCGATTCCAAGCACATGTACAATTCTAGGATGAAGAGGCAATATTTGTTGAGTTCCCACTTGGATAAATCCAACTATGCATATTCAGTGTGGATGATTAGATGCTTGACCACACAACATCCCCCTTACAGTGCACTCACTTCTCGGGTCAACCAGGCATCAAAACCCATGAATCTCCCATGAAATAATTGTAATCTCTACAACAGAACCACATGTATAATGTGGGGTGGCTTCAAAGGACATGACCTTTTGTACCAAAAAATAAATAGGATTTTGCGCTTTTCTAAACAAGGGGTTTTAATGCGGACATTCCATTCGTGGGGGACTATCCATGCAGTAAGAGACCATTGTTGACCTTCTCATCAGAATAATCCTCATGATATTGGCCTTTGTTCCAATATCCACACTTATATCCTAGGTGGAAGTCGCTTGGCTTTAGCATATTCCTAGTTGGGTCGTTCCCTTGGGTGATTACTTTTTCCCACGAGGAAAGCCCGCTAAGAGAAACAATAGAAAGCTAGCATATCTTATAGTTCAATCAACCTTAGTTAAAATCTAAAGGGAGAAAACTCGCAATATACCATGCTCACACTCGCATGTTTGGTTCAATTTTATTTCCAGAAATGAAATGTGGAGGTGATTATTTTATTCAATTTAAGATCACCAAAAGAAATTTTGATTCTCAAGATCGTCGTGAGGCACGAGAAAAGCGTATATGCCCTTTTAATTAATTTGAATAAATAATTACAAAAAAAAATAATACTTGTTCATTTTAAACCCTCAAAGAAAAATGAATTCTTTTTAAGACACCAAATCATATGTGAATTTTGTTTTGTTCAATTGTTAACCTTTAAACAAAATCTAGTAAAATTGTCTAAGGTTATTTTTAATCCTTTTGTCTTGTTATTTTTATAGCCCAAATTGAAATCTATTGAGTCCTAAAAGATTTGAAAAGATAAAATCCTTAGACTTGGAATTATAATTCTTCCAAGAGTGTCTGAAGACACTTGATACAATAGAAAAATGATGTCATGAGAAACTTTTATTTTGTTTCCTCCTCCCCTTTTTGATTGACTAACCTACAAAAATGCTCAAAATTTTAGATGAAATAGCATAATTTTAGAAAATTAACGCACAAAACTATAAAAAAATAGTAGAATTTTAGAAAATTGTGTTTGATTTGTGAATTCTTGCCCTCCTTCTAGCACCAAAATATGAACCCTAATCTGTTATACCTGCCCAAACCTGAGAAATAAACACACAATAAGATTCAAATGTAAGTAAGAAGAAGGATTCCATATAAAATTCATTTGCAATGCTCAAATAGGAAAGAAAATGAGTAAATTAACAAAGAACACAATAAAATCCTATTCTAAGATGCAAAATCTTGATCCCATGGGGGAGTTGGTGCCAATTTGTGTGTAGGAAATGGCCCTTTCCCAACTCCTTTGTTTGATTATTCATGATTTGATGAGTGATCCACTTTGATGAAGACTCAATCAAGCTCCATGATGAAAACCCTACATAACCTAGCTAAGAACTTGATGAAATGGATAATGTTGAGGATGAAATTGAGTATAATAAACTTACTCAAATTGTGGATGATCGAATGAGAAAAAGAGTCTCTCATTTATAGATTTCAAAATTGGAAGAATGAGTGAAATTGAGCAATGTGAGATCATTCAACATCCAATGGCCAAGTGCCAATTGTCAGGATGTGAATGGTTGATGGTTGTCCAAGTTTTGGTCATTGTGCCAAAGAGGGGGAGATTTGAAATTTGAATTTGAAGGTTGGAGGGAGAGAAGAATGGAGTTAATGTCACTTGGTTAAGGCCAAGGACATGTAAAAGGCATTAAATGCCTTGTTGGAAGTACCCATCCCCTTTTGGAGGGATTTTTCAAAATTTTCCAAGTTGAAGGAAAATAGATGAATTAATAAATCAATTAAATTGATTTATTGGTGCAAGTTGCAAAATCTAGAGGATTTTAGTGATTGAGATTAAATTAATCAATATTTGATCAATTGAATGAGAGATTAGTTGATTTGACCATTTTCACTTGGATTTCAGGTTTTAAATAAATCAAAATGAGAGGAATAATGATTTTAGACTTAATTAAATAAATTTTGATCTATTTAATCAATGAGAATGGTGTTAGTTTTGAATAAAATAACGATTAATTTATTTAATTTAAATGAAATGACTTTAGGATTAAATAAAATGATTTATTTAATTCAAAGGGGGATTACAAAAATTATTGAATAAAATTTATTTATTTAATTAACAGGGGATGATGACTTAATTAGATAAAGTTGATTTATTTAATTAAGAGATGAAGAGGGATGAATTTAATCAAATACAAATCATTCGATTAAATGCTAGTAAAGGAGATGGTTCGGGATGAAATGGTGTTAGTAAATCAGGATCCAGTGTGTCATATCAAATTGTATATTTTCCATGTCTACCATATTTAATTTGCCATTCATGATTCTTAGCTTCTTTTGCTTTGATGAAATTTTTCATGCTCTGATTTAAATCCTTCTTTTTATGTTGGTCCCAATTCGTGGATGGGGTGATGTGTGGATGAAGATTCATGATGTGGTGGGTTGTAGTATTGGCATTGGTTTCTTCATAAGGATTCTTTGTGATCCCTTTGTTTATGTTTGCTTGAGACGAAGTTGCCGCCAATTTAGTGGAATTATCACTGATGTGTTTATATCCCTTGATTATTGAATAACCAAGGCCTTGATGCTTAGGATTGCCAAAAATCTGCACTAGTTCTAGGATACCTTGTTCATGCAGACCTAATCCTCTACCTTGATAATTCATCTACTGAAAAAATTTATTTGCAATAGGATATGATCTACCTTAGAAACAAGGTGCTACTCCTTCTTTAATCTATCGTTGATCTTCAAAACTGACAGCTACTTTGTTGATGACATAATTTTCCCTAAAAAAGATAAGTGATCCAACTTTATAAGTGATAGGATCTTCCATATGTGGGATGAATGCCTAATTGATATCTTTAGCTTGATCTTGTGAGATATCAGATTGTAATGATTCTTGAAGATGTGTTGATGATTCATTGTTCACATAAAAGTCCCGCTCATGATTCATTTCATGGGATTTCTCTAATTCACGACTTCTGTAGGATCCTTCTTCATGATCTATTTTTGATATGTCTCTGGATTTTTCTATATCTTGATCAGGTGTACAAATGTTAAGAGTAGGAGACTCTTGTTCCTCAGTAAGAGTATGAGACTCTTCTTTTGAATGAAGATCATCTACGTCTCCATCAAAAGAAAGCATCTCATGGGTAGGTGAAGGACTATGTGCTATATGGATGTGATCATCATTTGCGACATCTGGTATATATAGAAGAGTGCCCATTAGATCATTGTAGTATCTTGGAGAAATGAATTCTTGATCTTGAATTATTTTGAAATTGCTTTTGACATGCTTTGGATCAAGTTCTTGACATCAGTCAATTTCAAAGGATTGATTTTCTACAAAGGATTCTTGGACATTGTTATGAGGAATGGGAAGTGGATCAATATCATGTTGATCTTTGAGAAGATTTGGATCAAGTGTAGATTCAAAGACTCTTTCACTATTCACAATTGTGAGGTCGAAGGATGTCATTATGTCTTGGGAAAGACCATTTCTAGACCTTGGTGATAGATGTTGATCAGGCTTTGGAATAAATTCTTAAGACATGTTTTCTAAATTCATTAGGTGATGCAGAGATATTTTCAATATGATCATTGGTTGATGGATCATGGATTATGTCAATAGGATCAAATAATGTCAACACATCTTGAAATAGATCACTAAAAAGTAGTTCTTGATGAATGTTGATTTGATCACTTGATGGGGTAGACATATCTTCATATTTCTCATTGATGGATTGATTTTGATCATTATCTTTAGCAATTATGGTGGAGAGATTGTCAATGTCTTCAACCATAGGACCAAGTGATGTTGACATTTCTTGAATTGGATCTTTGTTGGGTATTATTGGTGGATTTTGATCATGATTTAAAAGTGGCTCTTGGTGTATGTTGGTTTGATCATTGGTTGAGGTGGAAACATCTTCAATGTGCCCATTGATGGATTGACCTTGATCATTGTTTTCAAAAATTATGGTGGGGAGGTTTTTAATGCTATCGCTAGAGGTTGAACTCTGATTATTGTCCCTAATAGCTATTAGCTTTTCATCAATCAGATCTTGGATGATATTTTTGAGTCAAATACAATCTGATGGTGTGTGTCCCTTTGTTTTTTGAAAATCACAAAACTCCTTCTCATTGTACCCTTGTGGTTTCACCATGGGCTCTTGATAATTCACATAAACGGGGATTTTAATGAGATTTTCTTGGATTAGCCATTGCAAGACAAACTCAATTGGTTCCCCAAGTGGTGTGTGTTTTTGTTTGTTACGTTGTGGGATTCGTACTTCAAATTGACCATGTGGTGATTGATTGTGGAGATGTGGTGATTGGGTTTGTTGATGTTGTTGATCTTGATATCCAACCTTTCGACATTGGAGATATTGTTCTTGATTTGGTTGACTTGGTTGTTTAGCAAGCCGATTCAAAATGTATCCTTGTGGTTCTTTCTTGGGATTGTGGACAAGTTGATTCTGGATAATTCTCTAATTCGATGTGATGTTTTGATTTGGCATTATAGGTTGAATTTGAATATTGTCATGATTGAGAATCATATTGCTTGGATTTATGTAACTTTTATTTTGCATGGGGTTACGTTGACTTGGATCAATAAATGGAGTTGTCAATATATTTCCTAGATTTTAAACAACATTAATGGGATTTGCAAACATGTCTACCACAAAGTTTACCAAGTTTGGATTTGAAATGGTCATGTTTGGTAAAGTTGCACTTGGTATATTCCCATTTGGCATGTATGGATTCGATGGGAAAATATTGTTTTCTTGAAGATTCATGCATTGACTATTTGATTGATAGATTTGTAGGTTTGGAATTTGATTTAAATATATTATAGTGAAATATGGTCCACAACTTAGATTGGGCCTACTCACATTCGTTGTACTTTTGAGGTTTGGAGGAGATAATGATGTCATGCCTAAATGTGAGTTTCGATAATCAATTGGCCTTGTGAGACTTGGATAGTTTGGTTGACTTGGATTACTCATGTTGTATGAGTCAAGTTTATGCCCCTCTTGTGTTTTGACCTTTTGCACAAGTGACCCCCAAGGTGTTTAGGAAAAATGATGAGATGATGGATGAAAGGGGTGAATGATATGGGTGTTTAATCTTTTAGGAACTTTGGATCAATGCTCGACTTTAGAAATTGATTAGATTTTATTTTGATTGAGGATAGTTTTACTAAGTGTGTTAAGTCAAACAAGATGATAATGAACTTGTAAACCCTAGGAATTTGTGTTATCCTAGAGTAAACTCGTACATAATAGGATAATTTGGCTAGGTGTGTTAAGCCAAAAAAGTTTATTTTGAACTTATAAATGGGTAATACCACAATAATGGGTTACACTTTTTGGCCAAACTTGACATTGAAATCAACATTTTTCACCAGATTTTCACTTTCTTACACCTATAGAAGCTAAACCATTAAGAATTTGAAGATGAAGCAAAATAGTGATTTGTGATATTTTGTGTGTAGATTATAATTATATATATTTTTTAAATTAAAAAGTAAATTGTGAATCCTTTTGTGTAATTTTTATTAACTTATTTTTTGTGCTAAACATCATTTTCAAAAAGTGATGTTTACTTTCAGCTGCATAATTTTTTTTATAGAAAGGATACAATTCTAATTTTTTAAATATAGTTTTTTCACACCAATATCTAGTGGATGGATATTTTTCAATAATTTTTTTTTGTATATATATTTTTTAATTAATTTTCTAAGTCAAAGTAATTATAATTTTGATATATTATACTTTCAGCTGCATAACTTTTTTTGTATGCATTTGAATTAAGTTATTATTTTTTTGTTGGAATAAGGACATCAATATCTAGTGTACATGTATTTTTTAGAAAAAAAATTCTCTCATTTCCTATTTTTCCCTATGTGTGAAACAAAGACCTCAATGTTCATTGAAAAACCTACATTCAAAAGAAATAAAAAATAAATATAATAATAAAATTAAATATATTTAAAAATATACTTTTTGGGAAGCTTATAATAAGTATTACATGTTTAGAAAATATAAATTTTAAATGAATTAATTTGATCCCCTAAAAGGTAAATCAAAAGTGGTTTTTTATCAGCATTTTGATAGGTGTAGAGGAGACTCCATTATAGGCATGGTTTAAAACTAGCGAGTTTCTATCTAGGGGGGTTTTATATAAGTGGGTTTGATCAAACCTTCTTCAATTAAAATCCTTTAAATGGAACCTTTTTAAGGCTTAAATCATTATATTTTCTAAAAATAAGCGATTTCAACAAAAATAGGATGTCCCAAAAAGTGTAACCCATTGTTGTGGCAGCACCCAAACCTTAGGAAGTTGTCTTATCCTAGAGGCAAATTCTCTCAAGAGGTTTTGATAATTTGACTAAGTGTGTTAAGTCAAACAAGGTGATGTTGATTTTGCCTAAAATTCTAGCATAAGTGATGTTTTCAAAGTTTCCAAGAGTTTGGTCGGTGAGATGGGTGAAGTGTTTGACTTGATCCTAGATGAACCTAGGAGGGACTTGTTTACAAGACCAAGGTTTTGAAGAACATTATTTTCTATAGGATAAATTCATACCAAAAGACCAATGTTTGCATGGAAAACCATAAGGTATAAGATTGCAAGCACATGTGTGGGCTCCAATTGAGTTAATCTTGATTAATGAATTTCTTTTTTACCACAAACACTTTTTGCTTAGTTTTTCAAACTGAATTTCCAATGTCCTAATTTTGTTTTATCCCACAAAGTGCATTATGTGGAAATCAAGGAAATCAGGGCAAAGGTTACCTATTGTTGACTTTGGGAGAAACAAATTGAGATGTTTGAATGTTTAGAAGCCTTCTAGGCATAAGAACCCCTAGGGAAAAGAAATAACATGTGGACACCTCCAAGTTATTTGTTCTTCCAAAGGGTTTAAAATTTTGATGATTCATTGAATGTTTGTTTTCCACTATTTTGGATCCAAGCAAAGAATTTTTTATTCCAATGATATGCACAATCTTAGGCTGAAAAGATAATATTTTTTGGGTTCCCACTTGGATAAATCCAAATGCACATATTTAGTGCAGATGATTAGATGTTTGACCACACAGGCTCCCCCTTATAGCGCACTTTCTTCTCGGGTCATCCAAACATCAGTACCCATGAATCTCCCATGGCATATTTTTCATCTCTACAATAGAACCACATGTATACATGGGGCGGCTTCAGAGGAAGTGACCTCTTGCACCAACAAATAGAAAGGATTTTTGGCTTCTAAACAAATTTTTGTAGTAAGGGCATCCAGTTTAGGGGTGCAATGATAAACTCCTTGTGAGAGATATCCCAACCCTTAGAACAAGGTCTTTACACATAATAAAGATACTAGGGAAGAGTTAACATGTGTCACTTCCCATTGTCCATGGCTTTTATTGTGAACACAAATTTATATAGTAGTTTGGAAGAGCTTGGCTTTAGCCTATTATCGCTTGAGTCATTCCCTTCGTGTGAGTAATATTTTCCACCAAGGTAGGCTCTCTAAAGGTGCACAATAGCAAGTAAGTTCATTCATAGTTTGATCATCTTTGTTTAAGTGAACAAAGAGAGAACACTCACAATGCCTTTTTCTCACACTAGACTAGTTTTTGTTCAATTTTAGAATCCAAATAATATGTGGAGGCAATATTTTAGACAACCTAATATGACCAAAATTCTTTTGATTCTCAAGATCATTGTGAAGCGCGAGAGAAGCACATATGCATTTCGATAGTATTAGTTTGCAAATAAGATTATAAAACAAGAAAGACACATGTCCAGTTTAATCCTCAAGCAACGATTATTTCATTTTATAGCACCAAAGCAAGATGTGAAATTTGTCTTGTTCAATTTTAGCCCAAATCAAAATCTAGTAAATGTCTAAGGTTCTTTTTAACCAACTTCAAAAATATCAAATCAATGATTGAGTTTAAACCCAAAAAGAAATGTGAGCTGGTTTAAAATAGAAAATGAGAGTACAAAATGGACACTCCAAGCATTTAAAAATGCTTTATGAATTTCAACTTTCAAATTCTCGATTTTCTCTTTGACTCCAATCTTTCTTTTCCTTTGCTTGATTCCAATTCTTGATTTTGATGTCAACCTTTTGAACTTCAAATCTTCCTGTGATTTTTTTTTTGGGTTTCTTCACCTTGCTATTTCATCATATTAGTTAAAAGTGTGTCATGTGTGTTCATCATCTTGAATCCTCAAAAACTAATGCAAAAGAGATCAATAGATATTAGTACTATCAAACTTTTAAATAATTTCAATCAAACTTCATTCGAAATTAATAAAAATGAGAGCTTATTTTTAATCAAAATATGGAAATAAATAAAGCACTCAATTCCTTGATTTAAAATCTCTCGAGTCCTTGAATTTCCCTTTCACTTCATGCTTGTCCAAAAACACAGTAAGAGAAAAGAAAGTGTGGATCAAATCTACATTAATCATGCATATTATATGTACTACTAAAATGATCAAATCTGCTTTAAATGTTTCATCAAGTATTTTTGTATCAAAAAAAGTAAACAAGATCATAAGGGTTCCATGAATTCCAACCCCCACCTTCCCTGAGTTCAATGTGTAAGATATGGAGAGATTTTAAAGTTTTTGAAGTTAAAAAAGATGATTGTGACTGATTTTTTGTATCTACCTTACACTTGATGGACCAAAGAATTTAGATTTTGTAGATCATAAAATAATAATGGCATTAAAAATGAGAAGTCAGATAAAACACAACCCAACAAAATTCTAAGAAACATCACTTTGAGCTATGCAGCTCTACTCAAATTTAATCCCTCTTAACCAAGTTAGTAAGCTTGTGGTTGAGTGAGCTTTCTGCAGCATTCTTCTTTGGTTTCTTTGATTCTTTCAAATAAAAAGGTGACCGGTCGGCGAAGAAAAATCTGCCTAACCCGTGACTCACTTTGCATGAGGGTGGTGATAGAGAAATTAGTAACACGAATCACTCGGTAGGTTAGAGTTGGATTTTCTCAATGTGATACGAGCCATTGGTCAATACTAACTCATAACCACGTAAAATAACATAAAGATTTAAAAAAAGTATTAAATGCCTGTTGTTAGGGTTTGGTGAAGGTGTGTATTTTTAATGCCAAGTGACTCTAATCATGAAATATGGCAGTAGGAAGATTATCCAATCACTTAATTCTTACAAGAGATATCTCTTTGTCAGTGGATTGTGGACGCACAGCTAAGATATTAGTACAAAGAGCAGGTTCTCCTGATGAGTTTACTTGGTTGACAATGATCAAAAGAAATGCATTGAATGAAACCCTTATTTAGAGCCTTGTCCTATGCTGCGTATGTTGATAGAGCCCCACAAAATTATCCACTTCCTCCTTCTGCTACTTATGGATGATTATCAACATCCTGTAGCCAACGTCAGTTAGGAACCAAAATATAATAAAAAAAATTCTCGCAAACCTCTTTTATACACGTTGTCATGTGAAATGAGCATTCACCATTCCCTAAAGACGTGTATGAAAAAGAAAAAGAAAAAGTGGTAGCTCAGACAAGACTTATGAACTATTTGACCAATCCCTCATAGGAGCACAAGAAAAGGCACGTGAACTGCTCGACATAATCCCTCCAACAAGCGCAGAAAAAATCACGTGTACTGTTTGACACATTCCCTCAAAAACAAAAATAAAAAGGCACTTGAACCATTTGACACATTCCTTCAAAGAAAGCGTGAACTACAGGAGTCTCTCTTTTTTTTATCAGATATTTTAGTTGCAAGTTCCACTTTAGACCTCCCAAATTCTCACAAGTTCTTATGCACAAGATGTAGTTGGCAGGTGTAAACAATAGATCTGATTGGCAAGTGTAGATTATTGAATAAAATGCATGGTAGAGGATTGAAGGTGGCCTAGAAAAGAGCTTAAGTGGTGAATAGACTAACATCACAACTATTTCATAGCTTAGTAATTCCAAAAATATATGTGCTAGCAAAAGGTTTTGAAAATGTATTGAGTGCCCCAAGTAATATCTACTTGATTCCCTTTGTCTTCAGTCGTTAAAGACTCTGAACGAATTTTTTGTTGCTTTAATCGATGGCAGGTTCCTGAAAGAATTTAAATAGCAAGATAATCTTGATATGTATGAGTAAATACAGATGCTTTAGTCAAGATATAGTTAGTTATGCCATCAATTTTGACATGATAATCAAAGCAATTGAATGTTCTCCAAAATTTAAATTTCAAATGGATAGTGGAATTTTGGACAATAGCACCACTTACCGACTTCATAAAATTTATATGTCATTGCGAGTGTTCCAATGATCTTCGAATGTTGATTAGAATCTTCACTCCATTCAAAGCTCTGGAGAATCTACAAACAAAGTAGTTGAGAAAAGTCGACATGGGAAGGGCACGAAGAAGAGTGTGCTGGATGACATAATGGGTGATCCAGATGACTTTGGAGACCTCGAGGACTCTGACGTAGGATCCGAGAGCGATGGTGGTCGATGGGAAGACACTTTCAAAATGATAGTGGATGATGAACTAGATGCATTAGCTGCAATGGCTACATCAAATTGTATTGATATCAAGGATATAGGGAAGGCTTCACCTAAAGGGACCCCGAAGGAAATAATGAGAAGTCACTAGCAACAATTTTGAGCAGATTTTTAGTGGCTTTGACCGTTTCTCTCTTCAGAGTTTGGAGCTGCATAAGGGAGGAAGAGAGGGAGCTAGCAAGTGAACCTGCCACTCATATGAATCCCTTCACAAAATGATGAAGCGTCAAAAAGGCATGTGAAATACTTGTAAAATGCCTCAAAGAATCATAGAAGAGGCACATGATGAGGCACTATGATGGAGCACAGAAAAGGCACGCAACTGTTGAAGGGAAAAAATGGATGGATCTAATGACCCAACAGTGCGGAATACATTCCCTTAACACTAATACAACAAAGGAGAAGAGAAAAAAACAAGTTCTAATAGCTTCTTGTAACTAATGAGATGAAAACAAATAGCATAAAAGAGATAACATAAATAAGCATTCACAGATGACACAATTATTTACATGGGAAAACCTTTTCAGGTAAAATACCCACCACACCAAGCAAAGACAATTTTGTATTATAGTAATAAAAATATTACGTATAAAATTATTCAATCTTCACTCTCTGATCAACTCACAGCAACTTCAAGTTATTTCTTCACTATTACAATGCTTCCTATCAAAGCATACAATAATGAATTCTCTCTCGTTCCAACATTGAATTGCCAACTACATATACATAGATGTCAACCTCACATTGACTGTACAAGTCTTCATCTCATTTACACTATCAACCAATCCCACAGCTTTAGGTTCATGCATCGAACTTCTAGTATGCCATCAATCTTTACCAATTTCATCAAGCCACCCAGCAATAACTTCACCACCCAAATCAAGTTCTTGTCATCAGCTTAAATCAGCCTGCACTTACTACTTTTACTACATTGGCCTTTAGCCAATCAAACTACCACGTGTCCTTATTTCATTCGCTATCGCTTTGAATTTCTAGTCCAACTCGGTTCACCGAGCTCTGAGCTCATTCGAGCTCTTACCGCACAACTGTCGAGCTCAACTGACCCAGCCGCGATGTAGTAGTGAGCTCATCCAAGCTCACCCAAGACTACACTGCACTACCACTGAGTCTATTCCATCTAGCTACGGTATGGTGGTGAGCTCGTTCAAACTTACCTCACCATCTACCGCGATACCACCGAGTCCGATTGACCCAACTGTGGTATAGCAATAAGTTGTCTGGGGGACCATTGGCAGTCAAACCGCACTACCATGGAGGTCGCCAGGCCTCCCCATGGTAGGGCGGTGACCACCAGCCAGACCATTGGCGGTCTGACTGTGGACAACGCAGTGACAGGATCCACCACCCGCGGTGCAACGATAACCACCAACCAAGTCATTTGTAGCTTCACCACGGCCACCATCATTAGTCAGCTCACTACCTGTGGTAGGGTGGTAAACCACCAGGCACACAACTAATGGTTTACTGCAACCACCATGAACAGAACGACCACTGCGTGCAGTACAACGTTGAATGGTAAGGAAGGCTGCAAGCCAACTACCACCAATCAAACTGCCACATGTCCTTCTTTCATTCATTGTCACTTTGAATTTCTAGTCTAGCTCAGTTGACCAACCTCCAAGCATGTTTGAGGTCTTACTGCACATTCGGCGAGCTCAACCAACCCAGCCACAGTGCAGTGGTGAGCTCATCCAAGCTCGCCGAAGAATATACTATGCTACCACTGAGTTCATTCCATTCAGCTATGCTATGGTGGTGAGCTCATCCAAGCTCACCTTACCATCTACCGTGCTACCACCGAGTCTCATCGACCCAACCACAGTATAGCGGTAAGTTGTCTGGGGGACCGCTAGTAGTCAAACCGTGTTGCCGCTGAGGCCACAAGGCCACCCCACGGTAGGCCGATGACTGTCAGCCAGACTGTTGGTAGTCTCATTGTGGACATCACAATGAGAGGATCCATTGCCCACAGTGTGGCAGTAACCATCGACCAAGCCGTCGGTGGCTTCACCGAGGTGAGTCAACTCACTACCCGCGATGGGGTGGTAAACTGCCAGGCACACAACTAACGATTTAACATGGCCACTATGAATAGAACAACCACCGCATGTGGTACAATGGTGAATGGCAAGGTAGGCTGCAAGCCACCTACCGCAGTCACCACGACACTGCCAAGGTAGAGTCAGGCCATTGCGGTAAAGCGATTAAGGCTGAAACTTGAATTTTTTTATTTTTTATTTTTTTTCCACCAAGTCTTGAATTCTTGAGGCTTAGAACTAGAAGTTGAGACACAATTTTCCCAACAAGCTCCCACTTGGCGAAGACTTTCAACTCCCTCTAGACTTTGAAAAATCACTGACTGTCATAGGCCCCAAGGTCCATCGATTATGCATACCATCAGAACTTGTCTGTGCTCACGGGCTTTTTCAAAGCATCTACAGCATTCCTCAAGGTGTTGACCTTTTCAAGACATACTCTTCAATCTTCAACCATGTCCCTCACGAAGTGAAACTGCACATCAATGTGCTTCATTCTAGCATGGAAAATCGGATTCTTTACCAAACAAATGGGACTCTAACTATCACAGCAAATAGTAATCTTCCCTGCATTAAAATCAATGTCTAAACACAAATGCCTCAGCCAAACTGCTTCCTTGTAGGAATGAGTGTAGCCATGTACTCTGCCTCTATTGTGGATAAAGCAACTATAGCCTCTCGCTTTCTCATCCAACTGATTGCTCCACCATTAAGCATGAACATATATCCATTGCTGGATCTCCTGTTGTCAATGTCCCCTGCCCAATCAGAATCAACATATCCCTAAATGTTGAGAGTCCTCTTTGATGCAACCAAACTTCCATGGTAACATAGAGCATAATTTGAAGTCCCCTTCAAATACCTGAATACTCTCTTCATAGCATCCCAATGTGATCTTCCCATATTTTCCATAAAATGGCTTAGAACTCCCACTGCTTGGGCAATGGTTGGTCTTGTACAGACCATTGCATACATCAAACTGCCAACAACACTTGCATAGGGCACACTGGTCATGTCCTCCATCTCAGTAGCAGATTTTGGACAACCTTCAAGAGATAGTTTCATTCCATACATGATTGGAACAACTAGTTGCTTGTAGTCATTCATACAAAATCTCTCCAGAACGGTGTTCACATACTTACTCTGACTTACCCAAAGCTTTTTGCTTGTTCTATCCCTGGTTATCTCCATTCCTAGAATATACCTAGCTACACCAAGATCTTTCATTTCAAACTTTGCAGATAGCTAAGATTTAAGATCAAAAATCATAGTCTTGCTATTTCCTATGAATAACATATCATCCACGTACAGTGTAATAACAAGCACATAATCATTCTCAGATTTATGATAAACACAATGATCAGATTTTGATCTTACAAATCCCATAGACAACACAAATGTGTCAAATTTTTGGTACCACATTCTATGAGACTGCTTCAAACCATACAGAGATTTATTTAACTTACAAACTAGATTTTGTTTACCTTTCACAATGAAATGCTCAGGCTGGGACATATAAATTTCTTCTTCCAACTCACAATGGAGAAATGTTGTCTTCACATCCATCTACTCAATTTCAAATTCATACACAGGTGTTAATGACAACAAAAATCTGATGGATTTTGGCTTTGCTATAGGGTAGATAATCTCTCCAAAATAAATTCCCTCAATTTGGGAAAATACCTTTGCAACCAGTTGTGCCTTATACTTCTCAACACTGCCATCAAGACCTATCTTCTTTTTGAATATCCACTTACAACCTGTGGTGGCTAAATTCTGCAACATGTTAGTATATCATGGAAATCAAACTAACATGGCAAAATCCAACAAACCCTATGAAATATAGCTCCATACTAGATATGCTAAATTAAGACATTTAAACAACTAGAAATACCAAATAAAATGATTTTAAAGCACAAATAACATGAAGCAAATCTATCCCATATTGGATTGGTGCAACTTAGTGTTGTAGGAAGTTGCCCTTTCCCAATCCTTGATAAGCTTAGTGAGATAGACAATGATATGCTTGAACTCAAGTTGCCTATAGTGTAGATGCTTGGATATGTGGTTGTTGTAGATGATGAAGAGCAAGATTGATTCTCAAGTGAAGAGAATGACCTTGCATGAAAATGTCTTTTTAAATTGAGTTGTTTTGCCTTGCATTTATAGATTCAAGGGTAGGACTTTGAGAGATTTTTTATGAATGTGGGATAATTCACAAGCCAATGACAAGATGCCCCTTGTCAAGTTGTGAGAGGGTGAGGAATGTGCAAGTCTTGGCCAATGTGCCAATTTGAAATTTGAATTTTGCATGAGAAGACATGAAAGGTGCATTAAATGCCAAGTTTGACTTGTGCAGATAGCATTTAAAACCTTGTTGGAAGGGACAAGTCCCTTTTGGGGAGAAGATTCAAATTGGAAGAATATTCCATTTTGATGCCATTTTGAATGTAACTAGAGGAAATAATAAATCAAATAAATGATTTATTGGTGCAAGTGGGTGGGTTAGTTAGGAGTTTGGATTTGACTCTAGTTGAGTCAAAAGCTGGAGAATGATAATCATGATTAGAAGTTAATTAATTTAGATTAATTAACTTAGGGAGTTTTAGGGATTTGACATTTGATTAAATCAGTTTGATTTATTAAATCAAATGAGAAGAACATAAGGATTAAATAATTTGATTTATTTAATGAACCTTAGGAAATTAATCAATAAATATTTTAATTGATTAATAGAAGAAATGAATGTTAATTTGTATGATGCATGATTGTTATTTTTGCATGTCTACATTTTGCCCCTCTTTGAAGCAATGTACTTGTTGCATTGGGTCAAAGAATGATGTTGCCGATATCGAAATTAAAAAATTTCTGAGTTTTTCAGGTGCCCCAGCGAAAAGAAGTACGTTAGTACATTGCCCCCTCGAGAGATCGAGCGAAAGGATTCAATTTGAGGTGGATCTCACGATAAAGAGGTTCAAAATGGATGTATGGATGATAATGATGATGAAAATGAGATGTCTGGAAGATGCTTAAAATAACAAATCTATATTATTTTAAACATGTTAAATTATTATGCAATGCATGTGAGATGGATGAGATGGATGATGTTGTTCTATAATGATATGACGTGATTATGCAAGATGAGAGGATGAATGTAGCATGGATGCAGGATGGATGCATTGTTAGCGTGAAAGAGGATAGAAGAATGAGAGGGATCAACCCTTAAATCCAAGAAGATGCAGAATTTTAACAAGCCAACTTTATTAGAGATAATGATAAAAGATGATGATGTATTGCTTATCCAGGAATGGGAGATAAAGAGCGTAACTTTCTTTATCTTTGATAACACAAATAGGTGCGATGCATCAAGGTATTAAGAACCAGGATGGCATTGCGCCTAGTGTGATGGACTCTGACTCAGCAATTAGATAGGAGTGATCTTGTTCACACTTGACATACGGAAACCTTGCTAGGATGGACCCAACAAAGAAAGTATTCGCCAAGTTATTTTACAAGAACATCCAACAAGCACAACAGATAAAAAGATAATGATCATTGCCCCATTCCTTTCTCTCTAAACTTGTTCTATTTAGGCATCATCGAGAGGTCCCTGGAATGAGCGCAAAATAAGATAAGTCTAAAAAGACCAAAATAAAGTAAACAAACAAGCTAATGTTCTTCGTATCGCTAGCCAAGGCTAAACTACTGTGGGGTACCTGATGCTTATGTCCATCATGGGAAAGCTTCATCCTAGGACATGTAGTGATCAGGGTTTTGGTGAGACTGATTGGTTGATAAGCTATTGATACTCTGAATTGACCAACTTGCTTGCTTACTGATCTAGACTTGAGACTTTGACGATAAGGCGTTCACTTTAGAACCTGCTAAACTTGCTTCTGACTAACTCACCAAAGGGTGAAAATGATGATGATTTATTATGAGTGATGACAATCACGGGTGAAAGCGAGATGAAATGGATGCACCATTTTGGTTTTTTTAAATGTTTTGAGGCTGTTTTTGGAATTTTCACATTTTTCAATGTTTTTGGTATTTTCAAGATTTATGAATGTTTTTGGTATTTTCAAGATTTTACAATGAACAGACTATCTTAAAGACCTATCCTAGGGGTCTCGAGAGCTCATCCATAGATTAGCCTTCCCTAAGTTATATACGCAGAGACCACACAGTTCGACTGGTGGTGGACTGACTTGATGATAATATGGACAAATGGATTGCCATTTTATTGCTGTAAACATGCAAAACTGACATCATACATCTCGCTCTAACTAACATCAAATTCTGCTACTAATCAATTAAACCAATTTATTCATTTAATCCTAAGGTTCATCAAGCTTAATTAAATAAATCAAATTATTTAATTAAGTTCCTAAAGTTCTTCTTATTTGATTTAATAAATCAAACTGATTTAAAATCAAATATCAAATCCCTAAAATCCCCTAAGTTAATTAATCTAAATTAATTAACTTCTAATCATGATTAGCATTCTCTAGCTTTTGACTCAACAAGAGTCAAATCTAAACTCTTAACTAACCCACCCACTTGCACCAATAAATCATTTATTTGATTTATAATTCCTCTAATTACATTCAAAACGGCATCAAAATGGAATATTCTTCCAATTTGAATCTTCCCCCCAAAAAGGACTTGTCCCTTCCAACAAGGTTTTAAATGTTATTTGCATAAGTCAACATAGCATTTATTGCACCTTTCATCCACCCAAAACATGTCAAGTCATTCAAATTCAAATTTCAAATTGGCACATCGGCCAAGACTTGCACATTCCTCACCCTCTCACAACTTGACAAGTGGCACCTTGTCATTGGCCCATGAATGATCCCACATTCATCAATTTGGCCTCTCCTCTCTTCAAGCTCAACTATAAGTTGAAGGCTTCTCTCCTTCAAACAACACAACAGCCACATTTGAATGCATTTGCACTATAGGCAACTTGAGTTCAAGCATCTCATTGTCTATTTCACCAAGCTTATCAAGGATTGGGAAAGGGCTCTTTCACATACTCAAAGAGCACCAATCCAATATGGGATAGTTTTATTTCATATTTTACATGTTTTGTTCATGTTTATCATTTAGTTACATTGGAATCATGAAATAATATCTCATAAGGATGTGAATTTCTGTCATATTGTTTTATCATGTTGCTAACCCAATTTGTAGATTTCACCATTCCACAATTGCCTAAAGGACTGACTTAAGATGCAGACTAGATGGGCAAACGGATTGCCAATGCAACGGACGCCTAAAGGACTGACCTAACTGTCTCGGCGGATGATCAAAGATCAACCTTGCCTACGTTCAAGCTCAGAGACGACGTAGTTCGACAAGGTGGAAAAACTGACAAGACTTAATGATGAAATTTTTTGAAGATTTTCTGATATTTTGACATGTTTTTTGGATTTTTTGAATGATTTGGATGTTTTTGAAATTTTTGATGGATTTTTTGAATGTTTTTGGTTTTTTTTGATGAAATTTTTCTGAATGTTTTTGAATTTTCGCATAATTTTGACAATTTGGATATGATATGGGATATCAGTGCTCTGTTTTGGGATTTTGCTAAAAACCAAGCTTTAATGTTGATCAAACGGACTGATGGATTAATAGTTTGACTAAATGTGTTAAGTAAAAAAATAGTGATAATGCACTCATAAGTTCCAGGAAGTTGTGTTATCCCAGAGTAAACTCGTACAAAAAGGATAATTTGGCTAGGTCTGTTAAGCCAAACAAGGTGATTATGCATTTGATGATTTGGCTAAGTGTGTTAAGCCAAACAAAGTGATGATAATGAACTTGTAAACCCAAGGAAGTTGTGTTATCCTGGAGTAAACTCGTGCACAAGATGATAGTTTGACTAAGTGTGTTAAGTCAAACAAGGTGATGATTGATTGGATTCGATTGATCAAGATTGATGAAGCTTGATTTGGAACAAAATTATTTTGATGATTTGATGTGACACAAATGTGTGCATTAGACATGACTGATATTGAATTGTCCAGATTGATGTTCGATGAAAGATAAAACTTGATAAGGAACATCGTCTTGCTATCAAAATATGCCATGGGCTAGTAATTTGGATTCTTTTTGGTTGGCAAATTCTTTGATCAATTTGATTTCACATTTTCCAATGCTCGGATCACCACATAAGTGGGAAGATATAGATCAAGATTTATTCTCGAAGCAAGATTTAAATATCTGCCCCCAGTGTTTAGCAATGTTTTGAATGGCCATGGGTGGATTCTTGGACGAATGGATATGGATTATCTTGCGATAAGATAAGGGTGTTCGAAATAGAGGATTCTCATTCGGATAATGCTTCAAGGCTTAGATAATGTTTGATAGGATGGGATCAATGAAAATGACCCATGGCAAGATGTTTACCATAAACAAGTGTAAAGCGTGCACCAAAATTTTATCAAGATCAAGGTAACTTGGACCTTGGATGCAGATGGATAAAAATATGTTGGATAAACAGTTCATGGATGAACAAATGATATTGCTGGAATGCTAGCTTTATTATGGATGTGATAAGATGCTTTCTCCTGAATTGGCGCACGTAGATGCTCGATTCTACACATGATGCCTATTTGCCAGGTTTTCATCATGGTACCTGTCCAAAGCGCCACCGAAATAGTTTTCGCTGGAGGATGATTTTTTTCTTTACTATTTTCAATCCTTTTTCTGATTTTTTTGGATTTTTTGTATTATTTGTATTTTTTTGTTGTCACCAAGATGCCTGTTTGCCAGGTTTTCATCAAGGTAACCATTTTTTCAGGACTTTTTCTGATTGTTTTTGTATTTTCTGAGAGATTTTAAGCTGATGCTGAACCACTTGGTGGTGCTGATGTTGATGCTTTTGTCATAATGTGCCATCAATATCCTGCTTGAAGAAGTTGCTTTGCCAAGATATGTGCACTTGAATGTAGTTTTTGAGAAATTTGTTCTGCTTTACTGATACTGGAGTTAACTCTGTCTTTGTGCGCACATCGCGATAGAGTGCCTTTTGAATCCTTATGATGAAGGGTCGCTGCCAATACATGGTCAATGTGAGAATTGGATATCATGCGTGGAGGTGTGGATGGAGTGTGTTTAGGGATAAAATATGGATTAGTCGATAGTTTTGAACCTTTGACTCTCCGAACTTGGGAAGATGAGCAATATTGGGTGGATACAGAAGTGTACATGGAATTAGGACCAACTACTTGATACACTTTGTATGTTGCTTGAGAAACATGTTTTCGCTTTTGGCGACATCTTTGATGGATACTTTTCCCTTTTTGATTTTTCCCCATAGTTTCTTTGACTAATGGAGTTTGATAGGGATAATTATTCTTTGTATTCTTTGGTATCCACATGTACTTGATTTGTCCAATATGCTTCTTAGCTTCTTTTTCTTTGATAACATTCTTCATGCTTCGATTCAAGTCTTTCTTTTGATGTTGGTCCCATTTCGTGGATGGGGTGATGGGTGGATGGAGATTTAGGATGTGGCGGGTTGTAGTATTGGTATTGGTTTCATCATAACGATCCTTCGTGCTCCCTATGTTGACGTTTGCTCGAGACGAAGTTGCCCCCAGTTTTGTGGAAATATTACTAATATGTTGAGATCCCTTGATTGTTGAGTAACCAACGCCTTGACGCTTAGGATTTCCAATAATCTGCACTGGTTCTATGATACCCTGTTCATGTAGGCTTAATCCTCTGCCTTGATAATTCATCTGCTAAAAAAATTTATTTGCCATAAGATATGATTTACCTTGGAAACAAGGTGTTGCTCCTTCTCTACTTTGTGGCAGATCTTCAAATGTCATAGCTCTTTCATTGATAAGATGATTTTCCCTTACAAAGGTGAGTGATCCAAGTTTATAAGTGATAGGATCCTCCACATGTGGGATAAATTCCTTATTGATATCTTTGGCTTGATCTTGTAGTGCTTCTTCCGGAGGTATTGATGATTCACTGTCATTGTAAAAGTCTTCCTCATGATTTATTCTTGATATGCTTTCACATGATTTTTTTGATTCACAACTTTTGTAGAAACCTTCTTCATGACCCATTTCTGATATGTCTCTGCGTTTGTCTACATCTTGATCATGTGTACAAATCATCTACGGGTCCATCCAAAGAAAGCATCTCATCGATAGATGGAAGAGTATGTGCTATGCAGATATGGTCATCATTTGCAACATCTTGTATAGATAGGAGAGTGTCCATTATATCGTTGTAGTAGCTTGGAGATACAAATGCTCGATCTTGAGTGATTTCGGAATTGCTTTCAACATGCTTTGGATTAAGTTCTTGACATGGGTCAATTTCAAACAATGGATTTCTTTCTTGGATATCTTCATTAGGCATAGGAATATTCTCAAATTTCTTGAGGTCAAAGGATGTCAATATGTTGTTGGAAGGGCCATTGCTAGACCTTGATGGAAGATTTTGATCATGCTTTGGAATATGTTCTTGAGATATGTCCTCTAACTCATTAGGTGATGTAGAGACATTTTCAACATTATCATTGGTCGATGGATCGTAGATTATGTCACTGGGATCAAATAATTGTAACACATCTTGAAATAGATCACTAAAAAGTGGCTCTTGATGAAGGACAATTTGATCAATAGATGGGGTAGGCATATCTTCAATGTGCTCATTGATGGACAGATCTTGATCATTGTTTTCAACAATTGCAGTGGGAATTTGTTGCAAGCTTTGTTGAGCGGGTAAGGCCTGCATTTGCTACTGAGCCAACAACACTTGTTGTTCGTCATGTTGTTTTTGTGCCAACAATGCTTTTTGTTGGGCTCTTTGTTGTGCTACTTCTTCTTGGATTGCTTGCAATAGTGCATAGAATTCTGCTTGCGCTTGCGCTTGTTGGGCTACTTGAGCTGCTTGTGCTTGCTGAGCAACTAGCTATGTAGCTTGTTGGGCTTGGAGTGCCTTTTTTCGAGAAGCTTCTTGCAACATGATGGAGAATGAATTGGTCATGCTATGCTTTGGTGGTGGTGGCGGTGATGGTGGAATGGGAATGCTGTTGATTGTTGGGGTTGCTTGGATGGTTGCCACCTATTGTTGCGATATCGATGGAAAAATGGAATGATTTGGTATGATATTTTGATTTGGCATAATGGATTGAAATTGAACATTGTTGTGGTTGGGAATCATATTGCTTGGATTTAGGTAACTTTGATTTTGCATGTTGTTACCTTGACTTGAATCAACATATGGAGTTGTCAACATATTTCTTGGATTTTGAACAACGTTGGTTTGATTTTCAATTGTGTCTATCCCATAATTCACCAAGTATGGATTTGAGATGGTCATGTTTGGTAAATTTTCACTTGGCATGTATGGATTTGGTAGGATGACGTTGTTTGGAAAACTCATGCATTGAGCATTTGGCTGATAGATTTTCAGATTTGGACTTGGATTGAAATCTACCATTGGGAAAGGTGTTCCAAACTTCGGATCGGGCATACTCACATTCGTTGTTCCATTGATGTTTGTATGAGATAATGCTCCCATGTGTGCATTGTACAAGCTTTGATAATCAAATGGTATTGCAAGGCTTGGATAGTTTGGTTGGATCGAATTGCTCATGATAGATGGATCAAATTTATATTCCATTATCCTCTTGTGTTGAGATCGAGTTTGAACCATAAGATGAAGATCAATTTTCAAGAATGTAAGAGATGAGCCTCTAATCCTTTAAATCGGTCTAAACCTTAGGTTCAAATAAGTGAAGAACTAGGATAAATGAAGGATCAAAGTGATGATGAGGATGAGATAAACGAAATATGAGTGATATGGATGAATGGAACTCTTAAAGAAACTTTGAAGGAAATGCTAAACTTTTAGGACTTGTTTTGATCATGATTGGATTGATGGTTTGACTAGATGTGTTAAGTTAGACAAAATTGATGGATGTAATCGTAAAACTCTAGGAAGTTGTGTTATCCAAGAGTGAACTCCTATAAAAAATGGTAGTTTGACTAAATTTGTCAAGTCAAACGAGGTGATGATTTGATAATTTGGCTAGGTGTGTTAAGCCAAACAAGATGAACTTGTAAACCCTAGGAAGTTGTGTTATCCTAGAGAAAACTCGTGTATAGGATGATGGTTTGACTAGCTGTTTATGTCAAACAAAGAGGTTTTGATTTCGCCTAAAAGTTTAGTATAAAAGATGTTTACAAAGTTCCCAAGAGCTATTGGTGAGGTGAGTTTTGACTGATTTTGATGGTTGAAAGATGGATGAAAGTGATTGAAATTGATCCTAGACTTGACCTAGAATGATACTTCTGCTTACAAGACCTCGGTGTTGAAGGACACGCTATATTTCCTATGAGAGGAAATGAAACCTTTTAAAACAATTCAGGATCTCAAGACACTCCTCACTAGCTTTCACACTAAGCTTTTTGAACTTCGATTTTGGGATTTTGATCATGTTAGAAAACACATGTGTAATCAAATTTGTCTTTTATCTTGGTTAAATTAGGTTATTTTTATCCAAGACACTTGCTTGCTTAGGTTTTCAAACTATATGTCTAATGTCCCATTCTCTTTCTCATTCCACAAGGTCCTTTATGCGGAAATCAAGGAAAATAGGGAAAAAGTTCCTTATGTTTATCCTTATTGGAAACAAATGATGATAGAATTCGAGCACTTAGAAACCTCTAAGGATATGATCCCTAGGGAAAGCAAGAGTACTCAAATTCATCAAGGATATTTGTTTCTTCCAAGGTGTTTGAAATTTGAGGCTCATGTGAATGTTCATTTTTCAATGTTTTGAATCCAAGCAAAGTGTTTTTGATTCCAAGCACTTTTTACAACCCTAGGATGATGAGGCAATATCTTGTTGGGTTCCCACTTGGATAAATCCAGCTGCGCATATCTTGTGCAAATGGCTAAATGCTTGACCACACTAGCTCCCCTCCACGACACTCACTTATTCGGGTCAGCCAAGCATTAGTACCCATGAATCTCCCATGGCATACTTTCCATTTCCACAACAAGACCGCATGTTACGTGGGGAGGCTTCAAAGGACATGACCTTTTGCACCAACAAGATAGATAAGGTTTTGGCCAATTTCTAAACAAGGGTTCTAATTCAGGCATTCCGTTCGTGGGGGATTATCCAACATCGGCGAGAGTCCATTGCTGTCCATCTCGTCGGAATAATCCTCGTGATATTGGCCTTTGTTCCAATATCCACACTTATATCCCGGGTGGAAGTCGCTTGGCTTTAGCGTGTTCCCAGTTGGGTCATTCCCTTGGGTGATTACTTTTTCCCACAAGGCAGGCCCTCTAAGATAAACAATAGCGAGCTAACATATTCCATCGTTCACACAACCCTTGTTGAAAAACAAAGGGGAGAACCTCCGTAATATATCGTGCTCACACTCACATGTTTTGTTCAATTTTAGATCCCAAATTGAAGTGTGGAGGCAATCTTTTATACAACTTAGGGTCATCAAAAAGACTTTTGATTCTCAAGATCGCCGTGAAGCGTGACAGAAGTGCATACGCCCTTTTAAATGACACTACTTTGCAAAAAAGTTTACAAAACACAAAGTACACATGTTCAATTTTAAATTCTTCAAAGCAATGATGAGTTCGTTTTAGAAGCACCAAAATGAAGTGTGAAGTTGATTGTGCAGTTTTACACCAAATTGAAATTCTAGTAAGTGTCTAAGGTTCAATTTTAACCAACTTTGAAAAGATCAAGTCATTGATTGATTTTAAGCCCAAATCGAAAAGTGAGTTAGCTAAAAACAGAAAAAAAGGGTAGTAAATGGAAGCTCTAAGATTGTTAAAACAAGCATTAAAAAATGCTTTTCAATTTTTTATTTGCAAGAAAACTTCCAAGTCCACTATATCCGTCTTTGTTTTCACTTGATCATAATGTTCAACCTATAAAACAATACAAAATTAGATCTTAGAAATGAGATTTATTTGCAATAAATCAATGTACCAATGCATTACCAAAATAAATTACCCTTGTCATGCAACATGTCTGAAAAAACAAACAATGGTTAGAGCACAAAAAGGAAAATCAGATTGGAGGAACCCCAAGAAATCACATTGTGATTAAGATCTAGTATTTGTTTGCTTGATTGAGGCCCTATTACATGCTTCAATTCAAATTATTCCTCAAATAAATCTTATAAAGTGATAATCGTTATTATCTTAATATTGTGAACACTTCAAAGATAAGTATTACAAATCACAGACCCAATGTTGCCGCCATTTTTAAATCAAATCAAAACCCATTAACAAGACTTTGGCATTCCAAACCATATGTCAAATATTTTCCTACAAGAAGCAAATATGTCAAAGATTGGATTGCATCGAGATTTACTTGTAAGCATCACAACCCCAAGTTGCCATACCATAGCTGCTTGAAATGAATGTTGACAAAAGAGTCCTCCTGAAATGGATGCATCTTTTAATGCTACCAGCTAACAGAATAGATGTTTTATGATGGCACAACCTTGGGTCTAATCATCATTAAATGCAGTGTGCTTGCACCTCAAAGAAGTAAATGCGTGACAGAGACAAATCTATTCAGATTTAGTGGTTAAACAGATTTCCTTCTCCCAAGCGTATGACTTTAAGTTTGTGATTTAGACATTTTGAAGTGATGCGGCTGGCAGAGTGACAGGCTGAAAAGAAATTGAAAATGACCTCTGACTTGATCCACCAAGATTAATGCTACCAACCAAAGATTTGGATTCGACGCGTAGCCCATAGAAAAATTTACTATCCCACTGCCATAAAAGACACCTAATTGCAAGAAATGGTTAAGAGAAGACACCTAAATTACTGTCATTTTGAACCAATGAGATTTAGAGCTCAAATGATAACTATTGTTGACCGGGTAAAGGTTCAATAGCAGGGGCCTTGTTTGTTATTTGGGGCATTCAAGACCACAAATAGTAAACGTTGTGCCGGCGGTTAGCTCTAAACCCCTAGAAAGCTAGGTTGCAGAAAAATTCTCCAGGAAGGTCTACACGCCAGTTCCTGGCCTAGGCCAGATCAGTGGCCCAAAGATTACAGCTAATAACAAGAGGAATTGCCCCACGCATGGAAATCCAACCTTGGAATTCATGTAAACGATAAGAAATTTAGCACAGCTACAGTGAAAGCCGATGGCAAACTTGCCTTATGGGATTGCAGTGGACCTCAAAGCGCGCAGAGTAGGAAATGTAGCAAATTCTCTCCAACTCGGGGGTTGGAATGCTTGGTAAATGGCACGCCCTTTCTTTGGAAACACACTACTTCCAGCGATGAAGGTTTGGACAAGTACAAATTCCTCAATGTTTTTGAAGGTACTCTAAATTGTAAATATAGAGAGTATTAGCCTTAGAAAAAGTGATACCGAACCGGATTAGAGAGCCAATGCACCATTGCGTGAAACTTATGCTTTATACTCACTTAGCATTAGTCATTGTGTAGTAAAGAATAAATAAGCAAATTACAATGCAAAATCCAGGCAGAAAACACGTTAGTAACCAGTGCATAAGGCACAAAGAGATATTCTTCTACTCCTATCCTTTGACTGAGCCTAGTAGGGACTTGGGTGATGCAAGGAGTTCGGTATAACCAGGCATTTTCAAGCAATACATTTGTTGGGAGTAGTGCTAAATTCCCATCATATGCTAGCATTCTCCCATGCCTGTGCCAAAATAAGAGAATGCGGCCTCATGGACATTAGTGTCTGCAAAATATACATATAATGACTAGGTAGAGGGGTAGAGAAAAATTTAAGGCAATCTATTTGGCTAGTGCAACACTAATCTCTAGAGTTTTCGCAACATCCTCCCATTCTGAACCGAATAGGAGCATTGGACAGGGCATGGCGCCATTACCACATGGTAGTGGGAGGATTTTAGAACTTATAGTTGTAAAAGCTTTTGGTATACATGTCAGCAAAAAGTGGAAGCATAGACAAAGCGAGTGGAAGTATAGACAAAGTGCCTCCATTATATGAAAAAAAATACCTTACAGGGATGTCGTTTCATAAACTGCCATGACTATAGAAAGTGCACAATATGGTTTTTCCTGATGGATTTAATATAGTAGCAGACTGTGACAGACAGATTCAGACTACCACCAGAATTATTTGCAAGCTTACACAAGCAATGTACGTGTGTGAATGTCCTGACATTCTCTAAAGAAGAATGGAGCGCTTGGTCCTACAGCCTGTAGGTGGATCTCTTAAATTTATTTTTCTAAATCTAATTCTAGTCCACATGCATTGTTTCTAAAGAGAGATATTGACCTACTTATTCATCATTAACAGATCATACAGATAGGACAAGAGTAACTGCACATGAAAGTTTATTTAAACAGCAAACAAAGAGTTTCTAGATGGCACGTGAATGCTAATCTTTACGGGATTTTTTTTTTTTTTTTTAATATTTAATGTGTGCCTTAAAGAAAGATGCAAACAACAACAAATATTTTATTTTCCTATCAAAACAGGAAAGCTTCCAACTGAATTTAAACAAAACAATGAACTATCATCCATGTCGGAGGTTCAAGCCCTCCTTCTAGCGCCATTTGTGGTCGCTAAATTCTGCAACATGTTAGTATATCATGTAAATCAAACTAACATGGCAAAATCCAACAAACCCATTGAAATATAGCTCCATACTAGATATGCTAAATTAAGACATTCAAACAACTAGAAATACCAAATGAAATGATTTTAAAGCACAAATAACATGAAGCAAATCTATCCCATACTGGATTGGTGCAACTTAGTGTTGTAGGAAGTTGCCCTTTCCCAATCCTTGATAAGCTTAGTGAGATAGACAATGAGATGCTTGAACTCAAGTTGCCTATAGTGTAGATGCTTGGATATGTGGCTGTTGTAGATGATGAAGAGCAAGATTGATTCTCAAGTGAAGAGAATGACCTTGCATGAAAATGTCTTTTTAAATTGAGTTGTTTTGCCTTGCATTTATAGATTCAAGGGTAGGACTTTGAGATATTTTTTATGAATGTGGGACAATTCACAAGCCAATGACAAGATGCCCCTTGTCAAGTTGTGAGAGGGTGAGGAATGTGCAAGTCTTGGCCAATGTGCCAATTTGAAATTTGAATTTTGCATGAGAAGACATGAAAGGTGCATTAAATGCCAAGTTTGACTTGTGCAAATAGCATTTAAAACCTTCTTGGAAGGGACAAGTCCCTTTTGGGGGGAAGATTTAAATTGGAAGAATATTCCATTTTGATGCCATTTTGAATGTAACTAGAGGAAATAATAAATCAAATAAATGATTTATTGGTGCAAGTGGGTGGGTTAGTTAGGAGTTTGGATTTGACTCTAGTTGAGTCAAAAGCTGGAGAATGATAATCATGATTAGAAGTTAATTAATTTAGATTAATTAACTTAGGGAGTTTTAGGGATTTGACATTTGATTAAATCAGTTTGATTTATTAAATCAAATGAGAAGAACATAAGGATTAAATAATTTGATTTATTTAATGAACCTTAGGAAATTAATCAATAAATATTTTAATTGATTAATAGAAGAAATGAATGTTAATTTGTATGATGCATGATTGTTATTTTTGCATGTCTACACAACCAATAGGCTTTCGCCCTTTAGGCAATGGTACCAAATCCCAAGTTTCATTCTTTTTTAATGAATCCATTTCTTCATTCATGGCTTCTAGCCAAGCATTTGAATCAAACATGTTGATTGCTTCTTTTACAGTCCTAAGCTCGTCATTGCTAGTAATTAAGGCATAGGCATAGTTTGAATCTAACAATGAGAAATCATACCTTTCAGGTTGTCATTTTTCTCATGTAGATCTCCTTACACACTGAGGTTCTGGTTCTTCATCATCAAAACTATCAGAGCTGCTTGAACTCTCCTTAGTCTCAGGTACACCATGCAGCTCTTCACTTTCTAGATTTTAGGGAATGTCAACTGCATCCTTCTTCTTGTCACTCTGATCTGTCTCAACTTGTTGATCACTTATTTAAGGTTTCAGCTCATGAAATATCATGCTTCTGTTGTACAAAACTTTCTTAGTATCAGGGTTCCAAATATTGTATCCCTTCACACCAAATCCATAGCCGATGAGAATACACTTGAGAGCCTTGTTATCCAATTTTGATCTCTTTTCAATTGGCACATAAACATATGCCTCACATCCAAAGACACGAACATGCATTAGAGAGGGATTTTTACAAGACCATGCTTCCAAAGGTGTCTTATCAACAAGAGTAGAGAAAGGAAATTGGTTTACCAGATAGCATGTTGTAGCCATAGTCTTAGCCCAGAACATCTGCTCGAGACTAGCACTGCTCAACATACTCCTCACCTTTTCCATCAGCATCCTATTCAACCTTTCAGCAACTCCATTCTATTGCAGAGTGTAAGGTGTTGTCTTATGCCTTTTAATTCCATGATCTGTACAATATCTTCCAAAATATGCAGAACAAAATTCACCACCATTGTCTTTCCTCAAACATTTAATTTTCTTTCCAGTCTGATTGTCTACCAAATATTTAAATTCTTTAAACTGATTGAACACTTTCGATTTGCTGTTAAGAAAGTATACAAATGCCCTTCTCGAATAGTCATCAATAAAAGAAACATAATATCTAGACTTCGATAATGAAGGAACATTAACTGGACCAAACACATCAGAATGAACATTATCCAGTATATACCAGAAGATTTATGAGGACTATATTAAGATTTTTATTCTTCAAGGGTTTTAAACCTTTCTCACCTATGTGACCAAGTCTATGATGCCACAACATAGTCTTCTCTACTGGGAGTTTTACTTCCAAAGCATTTGTAGATAGAGAAGTGTCTTCATCTTTCTCTACAGGTACTGATTTACATGACTCTATAGAGGCATCATTACACTGAATATTATGTGCATCGAACTTATACAGAGTGCCAGTACAAACACCCTTAACCAACACCATTGTACCTCTAGCCATTTTTCATCCTCTACTTGAGAAAGAAACTTCTACACCAAAATCATTTAACTTACTAACAAAAAGAATATTTTGAGCCAGACCTGGTATATGAGGTATGCCACCAACACCTTTGACTCTCCCATCAGGAAACTAAATTCTGACTCTTTCTCTGCCAATGATCTCTAGCATTGAATCACTTGCTAGGTACACCTTTCCACCATCCTACTTCTAGTACTTAGATAATCACTCTTTATTGAATGTCATGTGAAAGGATGCACCTAAGTCAACTAGCCAAACATCATTTGATGCCTGAGTTGTCAAGGCTACTGCAAAGAAGATGTCTACATCACTTTGAGAAGATTGATAGTCAGAAACATTCTTCTTCTTCTTCTCCTTGCAGTCCTTGACCAGGTTGCCCACAGTTCCAGCATCTCACCTTGAATGTTTTACCAGGAGACTTTGTTCTCCCTGTAGATTTGGATTTTGACTTCTTGGCCTTTTTCTTTCCTTTTTCCTTTGGTCTACCTTGAACAGAAAGAGCCTCTTTGGCCATCTTAGAAGACTCCCTTCTCATTTCTTTAGATAGAAGTGAAGCAACCATGTCATCCATCTTGAATTCAGTGGTTTTGCTTCCAATAGCCATCACCGGATGATCCCAACTGTCAGGTAATGAACATAACAGGAGCATGCAACGATCCTCCTCCTCAATCTTTACACCTATAGATGCCAGTTGAGTAACACTCATATTAAATGATTTCACATGGTCTGTAATAGATGCGCCTTCTTCCATCTTCAAGGAGTACAACTTCTTCCTCAGGAATAACTTATTTACCAAAGAATTTCCCCGATAAATATCACCAAGCTTCTTCCACAATGAAATTATAGACTACTCCTCATGGACATTCAGGAGTACATAATTGGCTAGACTCAGTCTTATCAGACCTCTTGCTTTTATATCAACAAGATCCCAAGCCTCTTGCGTCATACTTTTTGGCATAGTTCCAGACACTGCTAACAAGAGGTCTCTATCCACCAGCAAGTCTTCCATTTTGAGTTTCCGTAACTCAAATTTTTTGCCATTAAATTTTTCAATATCTACACTACCTGATGTACTCGCCATCTCAAATAGAAAAAAGTTTTATCAAACCAAGACTCCCACTAAAATAGTATTAGCACAAAAAACTGACCTTTTCTCTCAAGGATAACACAACTGGCCAGGCTCTAATACCACTTGAAAGGAAAACATGGATGGATCTAATGACCCAACAGTGCAGAATACATTCCCTTAACTCTAATACAACAAAGGAGAAGAGAAAAAAACTAGTTCTAATAGTTTCTTATAACTACTGAGATGAAAATAAAAAAGCATTCACAGATGACACAAGTATATATGTGGGAAAACCTTTTTAGGTAAAAAACCCACCACACCAAGGAAAGATAATTTTTTATTATAGCAATGAAAATATTACATACAAAATTATTCAATCTTCACTCTTTGATCAGCTCATAGCAGCTTCAAGTTATTTCTTCACTATTACAATGCTTCTTATCAAAGCATAGAATAATGAATTCTCTCTCATTCCTACATTGACTTGGAAACTCCATATACATATCCAACAACCTCACATTGACTGTACAAGTCTTCATCACATTTACGCTATCAACCAATCCCATGGCTTCAGGTTCATGAATCAAACTTCTAGTATGTCATGAATCTTTACCGATTGCTTCGAGCCACCCAACAATAACTTCACCACCCAAATTGACTTCCTTTCATCAGCTGAAATTGGCCTGCAATTACTACTTTTACTGCATTGGCCTTTAGCCAATCAAACTAATGCAAAACTACCATGTGTCCTTGTTTGATTCGTTGTCGCTTTGACTTTCTGGTCCAACTTGGTTGACCGAGCTCTGAGCTCATCCGAGCTCTTACTGTGCAATTGCCGAGCTCAACCGACCCAACCACGATGTATTGGTGAGCTCTCTGAGTTTACCCAAGAATCCACCACACTACCACCGAGTCCGTTCCATCCAGCTGCGGTATGGCGATGAGCTCGTTTGAGGTCACCTCGCCATCTACCGCACTACCGTTGAGTCTGATTGACCTGACCACAATATAGAGATAAGTTGTATAGGGGACCACTGGTGGTCAAAGCATGCTACCGTGGAAGCCATAGGCCACGCCTAGGTAGGGCGGTGACCATTGGTTAGACCGTTGGTGGTCTCACTATGGACACCATGGTGAGAGGATCCACCAACCACAGTGTTGCGGTAACCATCAACCAAGCCATTAATGCCTTAACCGCAGCCACCGCGGTGTGTCGGCTCACTACTCGCGATGGGGTGGTAAACTGTGAGGCACACAACTGATGGTTTACCATAGTCACTACAGACAGAACGACCACCGCCTATGGTACAATGATGAATGGTGAGGTAGGCCACAAGCTGCCTGCCTTGGTCACCGCAATCAATAAACTCACCGTACATGGTAAGGTGGTAACTGCCAAGCTAGTCACCATGGCACCACCAAGGCAGAGTCATTTCGATGCAGTAAAGTGGTTAAAGCTGAAACTTGACATTTATTTATTTATTTATTTTCTGCCAAGTCTTGAATTCCTGAGGCTTAGAACTAGAAGTTGAGACACAATTTTCCCAACAACTGTTATTTAGATCTCTCAAGTAGTATGTCAAAAGGGGGATTAAAATCAGACAATTGGATTGTGTTATGGCCTGCAGGAGTCTTTAACAGGATTAGTGACAAGATTAAGAGCATACAATAATACCCTTCTTTTATGTGATTAGTTTGGTTGAAGAACAGCCATGCGGTCTCCTATTGGCTGTAAGGTTTTCAAGGCCAGACCAAGATACACGTAACACTATAGAAGCAGGTGAAATTCGGGTCAGAGAAGAGAGGATATTCGACATCAACCAAATAATATATACGTAATATTTTCAAGCTAATCCCATTTCTCAAACAGGGAATTTAAATCCATTTTGTGCTACCTAGAGCTGCTAAAACAACTAAAATCATAACAAAACTAACCCAAAAAAGGACAATGTAAAAAGGATTATGATCAAAGACAGAGACAAAGTCTCATTTCTGCATTAATTGATAAATAGAAAACATATCCTTTTATCTGTATCTACTGCAAGAAACAAAGGTGAATAGAAACAAAAACATTTCATTCCTGCAATTAAAATTAAAGTGAACAGAAACCAGAATTTATATTTCTGCAATTAAAATTGAAAGATAAAAATCCTAACATAATATTATGATGATAATCAAGGCTCAACTTCAATTCATAAGAATTTAAGTTTCACTAAGGCCCTCCTTCTAGCGCCATTATGTGGATGCTAAATCTATAATAGGCTAGACTTTGACAAACATGGTGAAGCAAAATCTGCAACAAATTAAGCATCCCTATGAAATATAGATTCATGTTAAGTAAGAAAACAAAAAAACTAAATAAGACACACAATAACATGAATCAAAATTATCTCATAGTGGATTGGTGCGACTTTTTTGTGTAGGAAGCAGCCCTTTCCCAATCCTTGCTAAGCAAAAATATGTCGAGATGATCGTGTTGAAATGCAAGAGATTATGCATCAAGCTACATAGTAGTGTTGTAGCCAAATTGTGTTGAAATGCTTTGCATTTTATAGATTCAAATTTAGAAGATTCAGTGATTTTGGATGAATGTGGGATCATTCATAAGCCAATAACAATATGCTTATCAAGATGTGAGAGGATGAAGATTGTGCAAGTTTTGGCCAATGTGCCAATTTGAAATTTGAATTTACATTAAATGACATGTTTAGGGGGGATGAAAGGTGAATTAAATTCCAAGTTTCACTTGTGCAAGACACATGTAAGAGCATGTGTAAGATAATTTAATGCTTTGTTGGAAGGGACAAATTCTTTGGAGGGAAGATTCAAATTTGAAGAATATTCCATCTTGATGCCCTTTTGAAAGAAATTAGATGAAATAATAAATCAATAAAATGATTTATTGGTGCAAGTGGGGTGGTTTAGTTAAGAGTTTAGATTTGACTCAAGTTGAGTCAAAAGCTAGAGAATGGGTGGCATTCCTCTCTCTTTGTACCTTCCTCTCTTTGTGGCATTCCTCTATTTGTGACATTCCTCTATTTGTACCTTCATTCTTCTATATGTCGTACAACTTTTCACTTTTTCTTTTATCTTTTTTATTTTTCTTGTCTTTTCCTTTTGGGGATGATCCAAGGAATCGAGACATTCATGTCTCTTCCATGTTGACCCAAAATGTTTTTCTTTTTTTTCACTCCTTTTGTGCCATTCTTCCAGTTCTATGTATATTTGGGGAATGAAGATAGTTTTGAGCTCTTTAAAGTCATTGTGGTAGACAAGAGCCATAGGTTGTTGAGTCATACATAAAGATATGTTATGTTTTCCCCTCAACTAAATTTACTAAGTGTCCTCACTCAGTGGGCATGACTTGGGAAGAGGAAAATTATAAGTAGTTGATAATTAAAACACGATATCTGACATGAATGAATAAACTATAAAGATGCACAAAAATAAGCTTCTATGTTAATTATGATAAATTAATGCATAGTGTATCTATAGGAATAAATTGAATTTGAATCCAACTTGTGTGAAGTAATTCTATTTTGGTAAATGGTTCCTCTACTGATAGATTCTATTACAATGAGAGAAATACAATATTATATGATATAAAATAGAATTAATAATTTAAATTCAATATAATCTTATAACAATTAAAGATTATTAAAATAATAATTATAAATTAAATAAAATAAGATAAAATAAGATAAAATAATAATATAATAATATAATAATATTATTATAATATTAACATTACAATAATAATATTATTTAATATTAATATTATAATAATAATAATATTATAATAATATAATAACAATATAATAATAAAAAATAAAAAAGTGAGCATAAGATAATAATAATAATATAATTAACAATATAATAACAAATAAACAAAAAAATGGAAAATGATCCAATGACTCTAGACGTTGCAGTCATCTTGCATGTTTTTCAATAAATGTGGACTATTGATTAAATAAGTCAACCAATTGGGTTTATATAGAGACCTTAGGAGTAAAAATACTATTTTATATAAATTCTCTAAATGTAAATTACTATATCGTTGTATTTGATGAAAAAATTAAGAGTAAAGGCACTTTATCCATAGAAAATATTTAATATTGAGATTAAACCATTCTACATATACAAAAGGGTAAAAAATTATATTTTATAATTTTAAAAGTTATATATATTTAGTATATTGATGGACACATAACCAATGCTATAAAGAGAAGGTTTGATTTTTCATAATAGATACAAGTTATAAGTGTTGGGGATTTTATTGGTCAAATGCTCTTTCTTTGTTCATGTTGTATTTGTAGATAATTTCAAATAATTTGTCAAACATAATATTATTTGTATGATTTTAGAATTTTTTTATGGGGGCTTGAATTTTTTCCTTAAATCAAAATTGCTTTGGTGGTAGTTCATGGGATTTTTTTGTTCATATTTGTTTTTAGAAATTTTCAACAAGCTTTTATGAATGCATAGTTTGAATCTCTAAAGATGTGTCCATGAGTTCACTACAATAAAATTTCTAATTCAAAACATGAATATATGTAGTATTTTATGATGGAATATGGGGTCTAGCAAAAACTAGAAAAGTGTTAAAATAAAATTTTGTGTACTATAAGAATAGGTACAAATAATAGAGATCAAATAACAAGCACAAATGAACAATTGCAAATCATGTATAAAGTAGAATAGATATATTAGCCAAATAGACATGCATATAAAGGTAGGAGAAAGGTAGTTGATCTCCATGAAATGAGGATAGGACTCCTCACTTATGGAGTGGTAGCATGTTTTCTACCACAAAAGTTGCATGAGGTGTCAAAAGTGATTCAACACATCTAAAGACTCCTAACTAACTTGATAGCTCATGCGAGCAAGTGTCAAGAGATGCTTATTTAGGCTTATAGCCTATGTGTATACAAAATATACACTAACACCCACCTTAAGAATAGCTTAGGTTGGTACAAAATAAATGGGTCACGATTACAAATCCTGGTGAGGTACCCATGTACAATGCAATTGCTCATAAATAGAGAAAGATAGAAAACTAAGTGGGAAACACCTATCCTCTAAAAAGAGAGATAAAAAGAGAACAAGGCTAGAAATCCCCTCCCAAAGATTTTATTTTTTCTGATGTAGACCACGTGCCAAGAAGATATCATAGATGAATGAACTTCCTCTCAGTAAAGGGTTTGATGAAAAATTCAGCAACCTACTCTAAAGACTGGCAAAAGAATAAGTCAATCATCTACCCATTAATCAACTCTTGAATATAATGCATATGAATCTCTATGTGTTTGGTTTGTTGATTCTGAACTAGAATCTTGCATATCTGAATGGTGTGTTGGTTATCACAATAAATGACTATGGGCTTCTTGAAAGGAATACCAAACTTAGAAAGAATACTCTGAAGGCATATAGCCTCATTAGATGAATTAACAACCCCCCTGAATTCTACCTTTGTGGATGGTATAGCAATAACATTTTGCTTCTTGCTAGACCAATTGATAGGACCTAAACTAAGTGAAAATTTGTAACCTAAAGTGGACTTGTGATGCTTAGTATCACTAACCTTGTCTAAGTCTATAAAACCAACCAAGACAATTGTTAAACCAACTCTATAATGAATCCCAAACCTAAGAGTACCATGAAGGTAATGAAGGATCCTCTTAGCTTCTTTCCAATCCAACTCATGAGGTTATTACATAAGTACTTTTGAAGCTTGGAGATGATTGAAGAATAGGTTTCAAACTTTTTGGAGTCATCTCCCTACTTGCAAGGTTAAAATATTCACAAAAACTCACTTATAGTCCTAAAAATCAGGGTTTCAGATGTGGACACCTGGAGGTATGGATTGGGCAGATCAAGAAGAGAAGATCCAAACCTTGAATTTCTGAAAAATCCAAGCTTGAATCATTCACCACAAGTGGTGAATGAGTCCCGCTATAAATTTTTTTTTGGAGATCTTTGCAGATTTGGATACCCATTTGCCTGAAACCCGCTTCTGTGCAGAAATCCAGAATTGGGATTGATTCGTCCAGAATGGCGAATGAGTCCCACCAAGCCTAAAAACTAGTAATTTCAGTATTTTAGAGCTCCATTTCACACAAATTCCAGGTGCATACTTTCCGTTTTGTAGCTGTCTATTTTGTTTCATGGTCATTTCTAGGTCATTTTGCATATCACATTGTGTTTTGCAATTCATTGTCTTTTCCAAGTTTACACTTGGTGGTGAACCCCTTATTATATATCATTCAATCCCTAGAATAGTCCCTTTACAATATTGTAATCTCCTTTGCATTGAAATCTCAAGGTTTTATTCTTGAGTGAAAGGTTGCAAGTTGCATCTCTCCTTTTAGGTCCTAAACCCTAGAAGTGAAAGAGAGAACACACCCCTATTTTTCATCATTTTAGTACTCACACAAAAAACAAATTTTCTATAGGAAATTCATGCCTAATTTTGACTTCACGTCTGGCTAGACCAAAGCTATACCTCCTGATAAATTTGAAAAGACAACACACAACAATGAACTTTGAGCTTCATGAGGCAAGCAAAACTTTGTATGCTTGGTACTCATGAACAAAAAAGATGGCTCCACAGGCATGCAAATTATATTATGCAAGGTAGTTGTATAATAGAAACCACAAATACAACATGTAGGAAACATTCAAAGGATTTTTTCTTAGTTCATGTAAGGTCTTTAACTTAGGGAACATTGTGCCTAATGTCTCCAAGAGAGGACCAATCAAATAATAGAAGATTCACAACTTAGGGGATGCAGTGTATGTCACATCATGCCACTAAGAGGAATATAATATGCTAAGAGAGATCATTCTCTTGAGGAACATTACACCCAATGTCACCACAAAGCGAAAGAATGCTCACATGAAGTAAGAAGACTACACAATGAAACATGAAATGGAAAAGAATAATGCCAATGTATGCCCCCACTTTAAAGAAATTGCAAAACAACATTTTATGAGAAATTACTTTAAAGTAGAAAATGATAAATATTAACAATAAAGAGGACATGAGAGCCAAATTGGAAAGACCTATGCCAATTCATGTTTCCAAATGAAGTTATGACAAGAAAAAGGAAGGGATTTCCCCCAAAGTGAAATCCCAAACACATAAGGGATCTATGGATTTGGGGTCAGTATGTTCTATGCTACAATATTTTTAAGAGATCTTGGAACTATCATCATTTCCCATATACTCATAGAACTAGAAGAATGACATAAAGAGAGCGAAAACAAAGAAAAATATTTCAAGTCAACATGGAAGAGCCATGAATGTCTCAACGCCTTGTGTCATCCCTAAAAGGAAAAAACAAGACAAATGAAAAGGTAAAATATTTACGACATAGAGAAGAATGTAAATACAAATAGAGGAATATCACAAACAGAGATAGATACATCAGACAGAACAACACGGGGGATCACATTACACAAATGCAATCACATAGAAGAAAAAGAAACAATATAAAAGGATAGTTAGGCACATGCGTGTCAACTTATTAGCAATTCATTTGCATCCCAATCATGTTCATCATATACAGTAGGCAGACAACTAGCAAAAGAGACAACACCAAGTGCACTACTAGGACAAGGCTATCTAATTCTAGTGCCCACTATGTGCAAGACAAGAATGAGCTAGGGTAGGTGATCGGAAAGAGCTCCTTGGATTTTGAAAATATTTGCAATGAATGTAAAGCATGTAATAGTTAGAATATGATGATTCTAAAACCAGTACACGGCAAGGAGCAAGAGGGGTCCCACTTTAAGGGACTATTTCTAACATATCATGTCTCTAGAGGATTCTTCTTAAAGTATGACATTCATCAGTAAGATTCCCAAGAGTCCTATAATACACACAATAATTGTTGTTTTTAGGATTTTTCATTCTTGTAGGAGGTGTCATTGCAATCCAAGCTCTATTAACAAGTTCTTCTAGCTTTTGTTCAATTTTTGTTAGATTTTGTAGGAATGGTAAGTCTTTAAATTTGTGAAGCTTTTGTCTATTGCTAAATTCTCCAAATTCTCGAGTTGAATATTAAGGACGACCTAAGATGATCAGGTATCATCCTTATCATTGTTATGAAGCATTGTTTGTTCTTTAGGAAGGTTGACACTCGTATCAAGAGGGTTATCTTGATATCCTAACCCTTTATTATTTTCAGTTGGAATTTTCTCTAAGAGTTGATGAATTTCATGTTCACTTGTTTTATCATATCCTTGTTTTCTTAAGATCGTGAATCCTTTTCCATGTGTCTCCTCTAGATTAATGGGAGTGTTTGTCACTTTGTTAACATAGAATGTTTGAATGTTTACTTGACTAGAGGGACTAGGCTCACCTATTGTAGGGAACTTATGCTTAACTTGTATCTTAGTTTCAGGATGTAAGTAACCAAACATGTCAAGTGGTGGTATTTTAGGACGTGCTGGTTGTTTCATGGATGGATATTAAAAGGATGCATTGTTCTGAAGGTTATTAAGGCAATCATTTAGGAATGTATTCATGCTATAATAATCTTCTTTAATAATGTCAACATCAGGAGGAGGAAATCCATTATGATATATCCATAATTTAGAAAAGCACATATCTATTATGCAATGCACATAATGAACCGAATGAAGATAAATGGAATGAAATGAATATATCAAAAACTTTGTAAACTGAAATAGAAAGCTAAAAAAAGAAAATAGAAGCACATAAAGATAGTTTTGGATGCTAGAAAATTCAGTTTAAAATTTGCACTAGGACTAAATTGCCCAAAGGGGCGTATGAGTCCAAATCAGGGTTTTTTTCACAAATTTCAAAAACAATTAAGTGATTTTTATGCTTTTTGGTTTGAATGATGTCTAAATTAAATGGAAATGCATATTTAAAATGATTTTCAATGATGCAAGATACAAAAATGCAACCTATATGCACTTTCACTAATGCAAGATTAAGAAACCCTAGAATTTCAATTAACTAATGCAAATCCTAATGCAATGTTACTGTAAGCTCGATCTAGGATGACGATGAACTCCAAATCAGAATTCAGATGTATTTCCTCCTCTTGCTGGACAATTAGATGTTCACAAATGTTGATCTCAATTTTTTTTAAATTGTTACTATGGATGATCTTTAATCTTTGAATATTATTGCATTCCTTTCCTTTCATAATTTCTACACTGTCATCACCAAAACTTTGCACAAAAGATCAACAAAGTTTGGGCCATACATCGAATATTTCTTCTAGTTTATTTGACATTGATCTTTTTCATCCTAATTAACCTCTTAAATTATTCTAGTAAATTTGAGTAATTGCATATTGAATAAGAAGATGATCCATATTTTCATCTCTATATTTTCATATTACGCACTACTATGGTCTAGAAATTATAATCTTGTTTACTCTGTCTCTCATTAAAATTTATTTGTTGAGGAAACCATGAAAATTTCTCATCCTTGGTAAATATGTGACCACCCCAACATAGTTCCTTCATCCATTTACATTATTCTCTTTCCTAATTCAATACTTTGTAATTGATCTTGGTTGTATATTCCAGTGATTTTTCCACACACCACATTAGTGGATCATTTCCTTTTGTGATTAACATCATTTTTTTTATATCTTTCTCATTAGTATTCATTTATATTGATCATTTAGTACATTAAATTCATTTCACTTATAGTCATAACATCCATTAACTTTCGATATGGCTATATAATTCTTCACCTTTTCATTGTAGGCATCATGTGTGATATGTATTACATCTTCTATCCTGGGAAGTGATCCTAACAATTTGTATCCATTCTAAGAGTCTAACCAAAATAAGACTTCACTTCCATTCTTGATCCTCCATGTGAAGTGCTTCATAATTTTTGGGATGTACTTGATAACGATGTTCTGGATTATTGATCCCATCAGAGGATTTTCTATTGTCAATATTTGCATTGGGTCTTCATCATCAAGGTACTTGGCTTGCAATAGTTTAAACAACTAGGAGTTTGTATTTCAGTACATTCTCCATCTGAGATTTTCCCAAATTACTCTATTATGTAGCTAGACATTTCTACTGTTCACCCCTACCCACTCGTTTCTTTTATAAACGTTTCCCAAGATATTAATGATATTCGCTTCCTCTCATTTGGTCCCTCCCAAACAAAATTTGTGTACTTCTATCAAGGCCATTTCCATCCTTTTTGGAAACTCAATACAAGACATCAAATATATTGGGATGGCCATGATTATAAAATTTAGCATAGTAATTCTCCTATCCAACATGACAATCATTTACCTTTCCAATATTCCATCTTAACTCTACACTTTGATATTGTTTCTTCCCATTATTCTGATTTGGCTAGACCTCCAAACAAGGGCTTCCCTGGATATTTTATTAGGAGTTGTGGATATCAAAATTTACAAATGGTTAGAACAACTCCAATATCCTCATGAAATATTGCATCTAGTTTAAACATGCTAAATGAGATATTAAAACAATAATGAAAACTAAAGAAAGCACATAAAACATGAATGCAAATCTATTCCATGTTGGATTGGTGCTCTTTGAATATGTGAAAGAGCCCTTTCCCAACCCTTGATAAGCTTAGTGAGATAGACAATGAGATGCTATGATCTCAAGTTGCCTATAGTGTAGATGCTTTCAAATGTGGATGATAAAGAGCAAGATTGATTCTCAAATGAAGAGAGTAATCTTGCATAAAGTGTTGTTTTTGTTTGAAGGAGAGAAGCCTTCAACTTATAGTTGAACTTGAAGGGAGGAGAGGCCAAATTGATGAATGTGGGATCATTCATGGGCCCATAACAAGATGTCACTTGTCAAAGTGTGAGAGGGTGAGGAATGTGCAAGTCTTGGCCAATGTGCCAATTTCAAATTTGAATTTTACAATAATTGAATGTGGTTGAGGGTTTTTGGGGGGAATTGTGTTTGTCCAAAAAGTCAAACATGAGAGTTAATGAGGGTATATTCCTTGGGAATATGCCCTTGTGAGGGAAAATAGGTCTTTTTAATAAATCAATTAAAGTGATTTATTGTGCAAGTGGATGAATCTAGAGGATTCATCTAGTTAGGATTAAACTAATCGGCATTTGATTAATCTAATAGGAATTAGGTGATTTTGACTTTTGACTTATATTTTAGGATAAAAATAAATCAAAGTGAGAAGAAAATGATTTCAGATTTAATTAAATAAAGGTTTGTTTTATTTAATCAAAGATGATGATGTTAATTGTTAAATCAAATAAAGGTGAATTTGTTTAATTTAAGTGGATGACTTTAGGAGATTTATGCTTTAATTAAATAAAATTTGATTTATTTAATCAAAAGATGAATATTGGTGATGATGTCAAATTTGAATGTCTACATTTTGCCCCTCTTTGAAGCAGTGTACTCGTTGCATTGGTTCAAAGAAAGATGCCATTGACATCGAAATTAAAAAAATTCATATTTTTTGGATTCTCCAGCAAAACTAAGTACGTTAGTACACTGCCCCCTCGAGAGATCGATTGAAAACATTCAATTTGAGGTGGATCTCGGGACAAAGAGGTTCAAAATGAATGTATGGATGGTTAGACTATATGATAATGATGATGTAAATGAGATGTTTGGAAGATGCTTAAAATAAAAAATCTATATTATTTTAAGCACGTTAAATGATTATGCAATGCATGTGAGATGGATGAGATGGATGATGTTGTCCTATGATGATATGATGTGATTATGTAGGATGCAGGATGGATTCATTGTTAGTGTGAAAGAAGATAGAAGAATGAGAGGGATCAACCCTTTAATCCAAGAAGAATGCAGAAGTCCAACAAGACAACTTTATTAGAAATGATCATGAATGATCATGATGTATTGCTTATCCAGGGATGGGAGATATAAAGAGCATAACTTTCTTTATGTTTGATAACACACGTAGGTGTGATGCATCAAGATATTAAGAACCAGGATGGCGTGGTGCCTAGTGTGATGGAATTTGACTCGACAATCAGATAGGAGTACTCTTGTTCACACTTGACATATGAAAACCTTGCTAGGACGGACCCAACAAAGCAAGTATTTGCAAAGTTATTTTACAAGAACATCCAACAAGCATTATAGATAAAAAGACAGTGATCATTGCCCCATTCCTGTCTCTCTAAACCTATTTTTTCTTAGGCATCATTGAGAGGTCCTAGGAATGAGTGCAAAATAAGACAAGTCAAAAAGACCAAATAAAGTAAACAAACAAGCTAATGTTCTTTGTACTGCTAGCCAAGGATAAACTATTGTGGGGTACCTGATGCTTATGTCCATCATGGGAAAGCTTCATCCTAGGACATGTAGTGATCAAGGTTTTGATGGGACTAATTTGGGTGATAAGCTATTGATACTCTGAGTTGACCAACTTGCTTGCTTACTGACTTAGGCTTGAGACTCTGATGATAAGGTGTTCACTTTGGAACATACTAAACTTGCTTGTGGTTGCTTCACAAAAGGATGAAGGCGACGATTGATTTTATTTTGAGTGATGACAATCATAGGTGAAAGAGAGATGAGATGGGTGCACCATTTTGGGTTTTTCAAATATTTTGAGGCTGTTTCTGGATTTATTTATTTATTTTAGATGTTTTACAAATTTTTTTGGTATTTTAAATATTTATGAATTTTTTTGAATTTTGTGTCTCGGGGGCCAATCAAGGATGGCCTTGCCTATGTCTAAGCTTAGAGATGACGTAGTTCAGACTCCAATTGACTTGATTGTTAATGAGATAGATGGGCAAACAGATTGCCATTGCGATGGATGCCTAAATTCCTAAAATGTGAAAAAGCTGGACAAACGAATGCTCATGCGACGGACGCCTAACTAGATGGGCAGACGGATGTCATTGTGACGGACGCCTAAAATCCTAAAATGTAAAAAAGATGGAAAAATGAATGCCACTGCGACGGATGCCTAACTAGATGGGTAGACAGATGTCATTGCGACAGATGCCTAAGGACTGACCCTAACTATAAAAATAGATGGGCAAACGGATTGCCAATGCGACGGACTCCTAAGGACTGACCCTAACTGTCTTGGGGAATGATCAAAGATCAACCTTGCCTATGTTCAAGCTCAAAGATGATGTAGTTTGACAAGGTGAAAGACTAACAAGACTCAATGATGAATTTTTGAAGATTTTGTAATATTTCGACATGTTTTGGATTTTCGAATGATTTGGATGTTTTTTGGATTTTTGATGAATTTTTTGAATTTTTTTGGTTTTTTTGCATGATTTTGATGATTTGTATATGGATATGCATGACAATATCAGTGCTCTATTTTGGGATTTTGCTGAAAACCAAGCTTAAGGTTGATCGATCGGGTTGATGGATTGATAATTTGACTAAGTGTGTTAAGTCAAACAAAAGTGATAATGCACTTGTAAACTCTAGGAAGTTGTATTGTCCTAGAGTAAACTCATACAAGAGGGTAGTTTGACCAGGTGTGTTAAGTCAAACAAGGCGATTTATGGATTTGATAATTTGGCTAAGTGTGTTAAACCAAACAAGATGATAATGGACTTGTAAACCCAAGGAAGTTGTGTTATTCTGGAGTAAACTTGTGCACAAGATGATAGTTTGACTAAGTGTGTTAAGTCAAACAAGGTGATAATTGGATTCAATTGATCAAGATTGATGAAGCTTGATTTTGGAAAAAAAAAAATTTGATGATTTGATGTGCCGCTGACGCAACTGATATTGATTATTGGATTGATGTTCGACAAAAGATAGAGCATGATAAGGAATGTCTTCTTGTCAAAATATGCCATGGGCTAGTGATTTGGATTCATGTTCACAAATGCTTTAAACAATTTGATTTCATGTTTACCAAATGTTTGGATCACCTCATAAGTTGGTTGATATATATCAAGATTTATTCTCGAAGCAAGATGCAAATATCTACCCCCAGTGTCTAGCAATGTATGGAATGCCATGGGTGGATGCTTGGATATGAATTATCTTGCGAGAAAATAAAGGTTTTCAAACAAAGGAATGCTCACTCGGATAATGCTTCAAGGCTCAAATAATGTTGGATAGGATGGGATCAGTGAAAATGACCCATGTCAATATTTTTACCATAAACAATTGTAAAATGTGCTCCAAAATTTTATCAAGATCAAGGTAACTTGGACCTTGGATGCAAATGGATAAAAATGGGTTGGATAAATGGTTCATGGATGAACGAATGATATGGTTGGAATGCTAGCTTTATTATGGATGTGATAAGATGCTTTCTCCTGAACTAGCACACACAGATGCTCGATTCTACTCATGATGCCTGTTTGCCCAGTTTTCATCATGCTACCTGTCCAAAATGCCACTGAAATGGTTTTCGTTTAGGATGATTTTTTTCTTTACTGTTTTCAATCCTTTTTCTGATTTATTTTGGATTTTTCTATTTTTTTATTTTTGTTGTCGCCAAGACACCTGTTTGCCAGGTTTTCATCAAGGTGACCATTTTTTGAAGACATTTTTCTGATTTTTTTTTTGTATTTTTTGAGAGATTTTAAGTTGATGCTGAATCACCTAGTACTGCTAATGTTGATGCTTTTGTCATAATGCACCATCGATATCCTGCTTGAAGAAGTTGTTTTGTCAAGATACGTGCACTTGAATGCAACTTTTGAGATCCCTGATTTGTTTTGTTGATACCGGAGTTAACTTTGACTTTGTGCGCACATCGCAATAGAGTGCCTTCTGAATCCTTATGATGAAGGGTCACTACCAATACATGGTCAAAGTGAGAATTGGATATCATGTGTGGAGGCGTGGATGGAGTGTGTTTAGGTATAAAAAATGGATTGGTCGATAGTTTGGAACCTTTGACTCTCCAAACTTGGGAAGATAAGCGATTATGGATGGATACGAAGGTGTGTGTTGAATTAGGACCAACTGCTTGATAAAATTTGTACGTTGCTTGAGAAGCCTGCTTTTTCTTTTGTGGACTTATTTGATGGATAATTTTCCATTTTTTATTTTGCCCAATAGTTTCTTTGACTAATGGAGTTTGATAGGGATAGTCTTTCTTTGTATTGTTTGGTATCTAAGTGTATTTGATTTGTTCCATATGCTTCTTACCTTCTTTTTCTTTCATAAGGTTCTTCATGCTTCGATTCAAGTCTTTCTTTTGATGTTGGTCCCAATTTGTGGATGGGGTGATGGGTGGATGAAGATTCGTGATACGACAGGTTGTAGTATTGGCATTAGTTTAATCATAAGGATTCTTCGTGCTCCCTTTGTTGATGTTTGCTCAAGATGAAGTTGCCCATGGTATTGTGGAGGTATTACTGATATGTTGAGATCCCTTGATTTTCGAATAACCAAGGCCTTGATGCTTAGGATTGTCGATAATTTGCACTGGTTCTAGGATTCCTTGTTCATGCAGACCTAATCCTTTGCCTTGATAATTCATTTGCTAAAAAAACTAATTTACAATAGGATATGATTTACCTTGGAAACAAGGTGCTAATCCCTCTCTGCTCTGTGGCAGACCTTCAAAGGTCAGAGCTCTTTCATTGATAAGATGATTTTCCTTTACAAAGGTGAGTGCTCCAAGTTTATAAGTGATAAGATCCTTCACATAGGGGATGAATTCTTGATTGATATCTTTGGATTGATCTTGTGAAATATCATATTGTAGTGCTTCATCAAGAAGTGTTGATGCTTCATTGTCCATTCTTGATATTCTTTCACATGAGATTTCCGATTCACAACTTTTGTAGAAGCATTCTTCATGACCCATTTCTAATATATCTCTGCATTTATCTATATCTTGATCATGTGTACAAATGTTAAGAGTATGAGACTCTTGTTCCTTTGTAATGATGTCAAGAGTATGAGACTCTTGTTTTGAATGAAGATCATCTACGTTTCCATCTAAAGAAATCATCTCATGGGTAGATGGAGGAGTGTGTGCTATATGGATATGATCATTATTTGCAACATCTTGTATAGGTAAAAGAGTGCCCATTAGATCATTGTAGTATCTTGGAGATAAAAATTCTTGATCTTGACTAGTTTCAAAATTGCGTTCAATATGCTTTGGATCAAGTTCTTGACATGGGTTGATTTCAAAGGATGGATTGCTTAGAAGGGCTTCTTGGACATCATCCTTAGGCATGGGAAGTGGATTAATATCTGCTTGTTCTTTGAATGGATTTGGATCAAATAGTGGGTTAAGGATTTCTTCAATATCTGCTACCATGAGGTCAAAAGATGTCAATATGTCTTGGAAAGGACCATTGCTAGACTTAAGTGAAAGATGTCGATCATGCTTTGGGGAAAAATATTGAGATTTTCCCTCTAACTCATTAGGTGATGTAGAGACACTTTCAACATGATCATTAGTTGAAGAATCACAAATTATAGGATCAAATAATGTTAACCCTCATTTGAATAGATCATTGTTGGACATCGTTGGTGAGTTTTTACCATGATTGAAAAGTGGCTTTTGGGGTGTGTTGATTTGATCATCGGATGATGTGGAAACATCGTCAAGGTGCTTATTAACAGATTGATCTTGATTTTTTATTTCAAGAATTGTGGTGGGAATTTGTTGCAAGCTTTATTGAGCGAGTAATTCATGTGTTTGTTGTTGAGCCAACAATGCTTGTTGTTGGTCGTGTTGTTGTTATGCCAACAATGATTTTTTTTGGGCTTGCAATTGAGCTTGTGCTTGCGTTTGCTGAGCTTAGAATTGTGCTTGTGCTTGAGCGTGTGCTTGTTGGATTGCTTGTGCCATCTCAGCGGCATGTGCGGTTTGCACAGCTTGTGTGGATTGAGCAGCTTGAGCAACTTGAGTTGCTTGTGCAGCTTGTTGTTGTCGTAACAAGGCTTGGGCTTTTGCAGCCTATTATGTAGCCAGTTGTGCTTGCACTTGCTGAGCAGCTAATTGTGCAGCTTGCTGATTTTGAAGTGCTTTCTGCTGGGCAACTTATCGAGCAGCTTGCAACATCATGGTGAATGAATTGGTGGTGTTGTGCCTTGGTGGTAATGGCGGTGGATCAGGAAGAACGCCAACCATTATGATGGGTGGAATAGTCGTGTTAATGATCGGAGTTTGAGTTATGGATGGTGTGATCGAGGTGCCTGGTCCTTGCGAGACCATGCTTTGAGGAATGGCAGACATGTTGATCATTGCGGTTTCTTAGATGGTTGCCATCTATTGTTATGATATAGATGACACAGCTGGTGGATTTGATGAGGTGCTCTAATTCAAATAATTGATGGCGGGAAGAGAGGAGGAAGACCCAACCTAAGTGATGATGTGGATGTGAGCGGAAAGGGTGGTGCAATCCTTGAAAGTGATGATGATGGATCCATGAATCCTCTTGCTCTAAACAAGTCACCTTCTCCTTTCGAGATAGGGAGAGAATTTTTCATGTCGAGAGGATAATCTAGCGTTGCATGAAATGAAGACGAATTGGTATGATCATGAAATGTGAGTAGGATGTATGGGTGCAATGGATTTACCGGAACAGATTGTTTCGATGTAGCCCCTATGTTCAACCCTTGATTATTCACCAAATGATGTTTTTGAAGTTCGCGAAACATGGCACTTCCTTTGTTAACAACCAGCGGGGTTGAAGTGATAGATGATATGACTCGAGGGATGTCCTGAGTGATACTTTGAAGTGGAAGTGTGGATGCAGGTGAAGGCATGATGCCGAGAGTCCTCTCTACAAGGGTGCTTACGTCAAAGTCAGAAGGGAGTTTAGCCCCTTCTTTTACTAACTCAAGCATGTATTGGGATGGGTACAACTTCAACATGGTACTAACAATTCGATGACTCTTAGTATTTCACACCATTTCTAGAATTTTTGATTAAGTCATCCCATTGTCAGTAATATCCTTAATATGACCTTCTTCTTGAGAACTTCAAGGAATTTGAGGAGGATTTATTTGGATTTTGATTGTTATCATTGGGTTGAACGTTGTTTCAGTTTGGCTTAAATCACTTGAAATGGATGTTTCTTTGTTTTTCTCCATGTTCTTCTTGTGTTGAGATCGAGTTTGAACCATAACATGAAGATCAATTTTCAAAAATGTAAGAGATGAACCTCTAATCCTTTAGATCAGTCTAAACCTTAGGTTCAAAGAAGTGAAGAACTAGGAAATTTGAAGCATCAAAGCGATAATGAGGATGAGAAAAATGGAAGATGAGTGATATGGATGAATGGAACTCTTAAAGAACCTTTGAAGGAAATGCTAAACTTTTAGGACTTGATTTGATTGATTCATGATTGGATTGATGGTTTGACTACGTGTGTTAAGTCAACCAAGAGTGATGAATGTAATCGTAAAGCTCTAGGAAGTTGTGTTATCCATAGAGTGAACTCCTACAAGATGGTAGTTTGACTAAGTGCGTCAAGTCAAAAGAGGTGATGATTTGATAATTTGGCTACGTGTGTTAAGCCAAACAAGATGAACTCGTAAACCTTAGGAAGTTGTATTATCCAAGAGAGAACTTGGGTATAGGATGATGGTTTGACTACTTGTGTTAAGTCAAACAAAGTGATTTGATTTCGCCTAGAAGTTTAGCATAATAGATGTTTACAAAGTTTCCAAGAGTTGTTGGTGAGGTGACTTTTGACTGATTTAATGGTTGAGAGATGGATGAAAATGATTGAATTTGATCCTAGACTTGACCTAGAATAACACTTCTGCTTACAAGACCTCGGTGTTGAAGAACATGCTACATTTCCTATGGGAGGAAATAAAACCATTCAAAAAGTTTAGGATTTTGTTGATAGTAAAATTCATAAAACTCAGGATTGTTTCTTGAAGCTTTTCTATAAAAGTTATAAGCCAATCTTTCTCTAAATTCGAAAAGTCTCTCAAGACATTCCTCACGAGCTTTCAAACTAAGCTTCTTGAACTTTGGCTTTGGGATTTTGATCTTGCGGGAAATCATGTTAGAAAACACATGTATAATCCAATTTGTCTTTTATCTTGTCTTAGTGAATTCCTTTTACCAAAATCACTTGCTTGATTATGTTTTCAAACTGAATGTCTAATGTCCTGCTTTCTTCTTCATCCCGCAAGGTCCATTTTTTTGAAATCAAGGAAATTAGGGCAAAAGTCTCCTATGTTTATCCTTAGTGAAAACAAATGATGATAGAATTCAAGCACTTAGAAACCTCTAAGGATATGATCCCTAGGGAAAGCAAGAGTTCTTAAATTCATCAAAGGTATTTGTTTCCTAAAAAGGGGTTTGAAATTTGAGGCTCTTTGTGAATTTCTATTTTTCAATCGTTTTCACAACCAAGCAATGTATCTTTTACTTCAAAACACTTTTTACAACCCTAGGATGATGAGGCAATATATTGTTGGGTTCCCACTTGGATAAATCCAGCTGCGCATATCTTGTGTGAATGGCTAAATGCTTGACCACATTGGCTCCCCTCCACAACACACACTTATTCGGGTCATCCAAGCATTAGTACCCATGAATATCCCATGGCATACTTTCCATTTCCACAACAAGACTGCATGTATAATGTGGGGCGGCTTCAAAGGACATGACCTTTTGTACCAACAAGATAGACAAGGTTTTGGCCTATTTCTAAACAATGGGTTCTAATGCGGGCATTCCATTCGTGGGGGATTATCCAACATCCGCGAGAGTCCATTTTTGTCCATCTCATCGAAATAATCCTCGTGATTCTTGAACTTTCCTCAAGAATCCACACTTATATATCAGTTGGAAGTCACTTGGCTTTAGCGTGTTCCCGGTTGGGTCGTTCCCTTGGGTGAGTACTTTTTCCCACAAGGCAGGCCCTCTAAGTTAAACAAAATCAAGTAAACATATTCGTAGTTTGATCAACCTTCATTTAGAAACAAAGGGAGAACACTTGCAATAAGTTTACTCACACTCGCAAAGTCTTTTGTTCAATTTTTAAATGCCCAAATTGAAGTGTGGAGGTAATATATTTGACAACTTAACATCACCGAAATGCTTTTGATTCTCAAGATTATTATGACGCGTGAGAGAAGCACATACGCATTTTAAATGATGTTAGTTTGTGAAAAAGATTGCAAAACATGGAAACACTTGTTCATTTGAAGTCCCAAAAATAGTGATGAGTTCGTTTTAAAAGCACCAAAATTGAAATGTAAATTTGCCTTGTTCAATTTTTAGTCCAAATTGAAATCTACTAAATGTCTAAGGTTATTTTTAACCAACTTTGAAAAGATCCAATCAGTGATTGATTTTAAGCCCAAATCAAAATGTGAGTTGGTCTAAAACAAAAAAAAAAAGGTAATGAATTGAAGCTCTAAGATTGTTTAAACAAGCATTAAAAAATGCTTTTTTCAAATCTTGATTTAAAGAAAATCTCCAAGTCGACTCTGTTCGCCTTCATTTTCGTTTGATGCCAACCTTCAATTTCAACCTCCACTTTCAATCTTGATGTCAACCTATTAAAAAATTACAATGAAAGACTTTAGAAATGAGTTTTTCTTTAAGGAAGCAATGAAGTAAAAATAAAAATTACCCTTGTCATGCAAATTCTATGTGAAAAAAAACAAATTTGTTAGAGTATAATGTTTATCATACAAAAAAAGCATAACAACACAAAGGAATTTTGATCATGGAGAATGGAGAATGATCAAAAGTCCTTTGTGTTGTTATTCTTTTTTGGTATGATAAACATTATACTCTAACAAATTTGTTTGTTTTCATATAGAATATGCATGACAGGGGTAATTTTTATTTTTACTTCATTGTTTCCTTAAAGAAAAACTCATTTCTAAAGTCTTTCATTGTAATGTTTTAATAGGTTGACATCAAGATTGAAAGTGGAGGTTGAAATTGAAGGTTGGCATCAAACGAAAATGAAGGCGAATAGAGTGGACTTGGAGATTTTCTTGAAATCGAGATTTGAAAAAAGCATTTTTTAATGCTTGTTTAAACAATCTTAGAGCTTCAATTCATTACCTTTTTTTTGTTTTAGACCAACTCACATTTCGATTTGGACTTAAAATCAATCACTGATTGGATATTTTCAAAGTTGGTTAAAAGGAAACTTCGACATTTACTAGATTTCAATTTGGACTTAAAATTGAACAAGGAAAATTCACATTTCCATTTTGGTGCTTTTAAAAAAAACTCATCACTATTTTTGGGACTTAAAATGAACAAGTGTTTCCATGTTTTCCAATCTTTTTTACAAAATAACATCATTTAAAATGTGTATGCACTTCTCTCGCACTTCACAGCGATCTTGAGAATCAAAAGCATTTTGGTGATTTTAAGTTGTCAAAAATATTGCCTCCACACTTCAATTTGGGCATTTTAAAATTGAACAAAACACTTTGCGAGTGTGAGTAAACTTATTGTGAGTATTCTCCCTTTTTTTCTAAACGATGATTGATCGAACTAAGAATATGTTTACTCGCTTTTTTTTAACTTAGAGGGCCTACCTTGTGGGAAAAAGTACTCACCCAAGGGAACGACCCAACCGGGAACACGCTAAAGCCAAGCGACTTCCAACCAATATATAAGTGTGGATTCTTGAGGAAAGTTCAAGAATCACGAAGATTATTCTGATGAGATGGATAACAATGGACTCTCACCGATGTTGGATAATCCCCCTTAACGGAATGCCCGCATTAGAACCCATTGTTTAGAAAAAGGCCAAAACCTTGTCTATTTTGTTGGTGCAAAAGGTCATGTCCTTTGAAGCTGCCCCACGTTATACATGCGGTCTTGTTGTGGAAATGCAAAGTATGCCATGGGAGATTCATGGGTACTAATGCTTGGCTGACCCGAATAAGTGAGTGTCGTGAAGGGGAGCCAGTGTGGTCAACCATTTAGCCATTCACACAAGATATGCGCAACTGGATTTATCCAAGTGGGAACCCAACAAGATATTGCCTCATCATCCTAGGGTTGTAAAAAGTGTTTTGAAGTAAAATATACATTGCTTGGTTGTCAAAATGATTGAAAAAAAAACATTCACAAAGAGCCTCAAATTTCAAACCCCTTTTTGGGAAACAAATACCTTTGATGAATTTAAGCACTCTTGCTTTCCCTAGGGATCATATCCTTAGAGGTTTCTAAGTGCTTGAATTCTATCATCATTTGTTTTCACTAAGTATAAACATAGGAGACTTTTGCCCTAAATTCCTTGATTTCCACATAATAGACTTTTTGCGATGAAGAAGAAAGCAGGACATTAGACATTCAATTTGAAAACATAATCAAGCAAGTGCTTTTGCTAAAAGGAATTCACTATGACAAGATAAAAGACAAATTGGATTACACATGTGTTTTCTAACATGATTTCCCGCAAGATCAAAACCCCAAAGCCAAAGTTCAAGAAGCTTAGTTTGAAAGCTCATGAGGAATGTCTTGAGAGACTTTTTGAATTTAGAGAAAGATTGGTTTATAACTTTTACAGAAAAGCTTCAAGAAACAATCCTAAGTTGTACAAATTTTACTATCAACAGAATCCCGAACTTTTTGAAATGTTTTCTTTCCTCCCATAGGAAATGTAGCGTGTTCTTCAACACCAAGGTCTTGTAAGCATAAGTGTTATTCTAGGTCAAGTCTAGGATCAAATTCAATCATTTTCATCCATCTCTCAACCATTAAATCAGTCAAAAGTCACCTCACCAACAACTCTTGGAAACTTTGTAAACATCTATTATGCTAAACTTCTAGGCGAAATCAAATCACTTTGTTTGACTTAACACAAGTAGTCAAACCATCATCCTATACCCAAGTTCTCTATTGGATAATACAACTTCCTAAGGTTTACGAGTTCATCTTGTTTGGCTTAACACACGTAGCCAAATTATCAAATCATCACCTCTTTTGACTTGACGCACTTAGTCAAACTACCATCTTGTAGGAGTTCACTCTATGGATAACACAACTTCCTAGAGCTTTACAATTACATTCATCACTCTTGGTTGACTTAACACACGTAGTCAAACCATCAATCCAATCATGAATCAATCAAATCAAGTCCTAAAAGTTTAGCATTTCCTTCAAAGGTTCTTTAAGAGTTCCATTCATCCATGATCATCTTTTGGAAATGCTATGCCTAATGCCAGTAAAATGTCAGACCTATTCCAAGGACAAAAGATAAAATACTAATACGAGTTGATCTAAACCATGCAATACCTGCTAATCTTGAAAGAAATTAACGAATTCACTTATTAAATGTAAAAAAAGTTGCTCTATTGTCGAACAAATGGTTTGTACCAGATAATAGCTAGAAAAGTCATTGGCCTTTATTGTAAGAAATGATAGTAAATTTTTTAAATCTGTTAGAGCTATGAAAATTTAATATACTAGATCTGCATCAAAGATTTTTCCCATTCTATTTGCATCAAAATTAGTTCTCTACGCAACATTTCATAAATGGCACAATGAGTACATCATAAATATACTACCCACCCCATCCTACTTTCCTTTCCTCCATTACCAAATGACTAAGTCTTTAATTGCGGCGCCATGAACCAATGTACCTTAGAAAAGCTCTGCAAAATTGACTGTTACCGCACAATCCTAAATAGATCTTTAATAACATTTTTTTTTTTTTGCTTCTTTACCCCCGCACATGTGACCAAAAGATGCTTCCTAGAGGATAAGTCTCTATACCGAAAAAACAGCCAGCTCTAATAAAAAGAAATCGCTCTTCTCAAAACTTTTAAACTAAATTGCATCCCATCAGAGAAGTTGGCAGCGCATTTATGAGGGGAGGAGTATGTTCATGCGAATAATTTTAAACTCGCATTATCAGGTTAGTATAGCATATGAGAAAATTAAACCAAATCTAAGCAGTGATCACGCGGAGGTGCAGGTAACAGATATTGGACTCTATCCTTGGATTTCTTTATCCATGGGTCCTAAATTTATCGGGATTCCTTATGTTGTTGAATCTATGCAACTAAAATCTCCCTCCGGTCAAGCTTGGCAACCCAACAGTCATAACATCTGGCAGTCCCCTACCACAACACAAAGCAACGCAGGGTTGATTGACTAGGAACCCAATAAATGGTTAAGTTTGACTGTATGCATTTTTAGAGTGGGAAATGATCTTGGAGGGACTAATGCGGCAGTAGCAATGAGGAGGCATAGTAAACATTTCTATTTCACACCATCGATAGTTATTTGATTACCATTTAAACTGGAGAAGTTACTTAGTGGCGTGAAGAAAGGTTTACCATTGACATAGAGATGATTGTCGGGCAAAGACTATTTCTTGGGATGAACACATATCAGATCACACATTGCATACCCCAAAGGGTGTGATATATGACTGTGAGAGGAGCATAGCATACATGCAGATAATCAACATATGAAAACCACAAGCTCTAAAATATCTTGTTGATATCAATTGCATACGAGTTAAAAACAAAAGCGTTAGAGAACAAAATAATCAATACATAAACTCCATTATCAACACAATCCATACGTTAGTCAATGCAAGATTTGTTGCCTCACTTCACCTACTATGTTCCAATGACAAATCATTTGCAACTCAACAATTATGAAGGTTAAAACACAGTCCGTAAATCATCCCTTGCAGAAAAAGAAAGAGTGACTCCAAAACTATGAATGTATTCAAGCTAGGGCAGTCACGTTTGCCATCATTTTATTTATCTTTTCATTTTATTTTCTTATTGCCCACTGTGATAAGATCAAGTCTACCCCATGCTCATATACAACAAAATTAAATTAGAATATCAAATAATCAGCTGATAATTGCTGCTAATACTTTTTTTTTTCTTTATGAAGAGGGAGAATAGATATTAACAGACACAGATCAATATTCAAATCAGCAACCATCCATAAAACAAAGTAGAATATTCAAGCCCTCCTTCTAGTGCCATTTGTAGGATGCTAAATATGCACATGGTTTGCATAGACTAGCATCCTCATAGAATAACATATAACATTCCTTCAAACAATTGATAAAACCAAATCAAACATGCAAAGAAGACATGAAATACAACCTATTCTATGGTGGATTGGTGCTCTTTGAATATGTGAAAGAGCCCTTTCCCAACCCTTGATAAGCTTAGTGAGATAGACAATGAGATGCTATGAGCTCAAGTTGCCTATAGTGTAGATGCTTTCAAATGTGGATGATAAAGAGCAAGATTGATTCTAAAAATGAAGAGAGTAACCTTGCATGAAGTGTTTTTTTTTGTTTGAAGGAGAGAAGCCTTCAAATTATAGTTGAACTTGAAGGGAGGAGAGGCCAAATTGATGAATGTAGGATCATTCATGGGCCAATGACAAGATTCCACTTGTCAAGGTGTGAGAGGGTGAGGAATGTGCAAGTCTTGGCCAATGTGCCAATTTCAAATTTGAATTTTTAAATAAATGAATGTGGTTGAGGGTTTTTGGGGGGAATTTCATTTGTCCAAAAAGTCAAACATGAGAGTTAATGAGGGTATATTCCTTGGGAATATGCCCTTGTGATGGAAAATAGGTCTTTTTAATAAATCAATTAAAGTGATTTATTGTGCAAGTGGATGAATCTAGAGGATTCATGTAGTTAGGATTAAACTAATTGGGATTTGATTAATCTAATAGGAATTAGGTGATTTTGACTTTTGACTTATATTTTAGGATTAAAATAAATCAAAGTGAGGAGAAAACGATTTCAGATTTAATTAAATAAAGGTTTGTTTTATTTAATCAAAGATGATGATGTTAATTGTTAAATCAAATAAAGGTGAATTTATTTAATTTAAGTGGATGACTTTAGGAGATTTATGCTTTAATTAAATAAAATTTGATTTATTTAATCAAAAGATGAATATTGGCGATGATGTCAAATCTGTATGTCTACATTTTGCCCCACTTTGAAGCAATGTACTCATTGCATTGGTTCAAAGAATGATGTTGTTGACTTCGAAATTAAAAAAATTCAGATTTTTCGGATGCCCCAGCGAAAATAAGTACGTTAGTACATTGCCCCCTCGAGAGATCGAGCGAAAAGATTCAATTTGAGGTGGATCTCGCAACAAAGAGGTTCAAAATGAATGTATGGATGGTTAGACTATATGATAATGATGATGTAAATGAGATGTTTGGAAGATGCTTAAAATAACAAATCTATATTATTTTAAGCATGTTAAATGATTATGCAATGCATGTGAGATGGATGAGATGGATGATTATTTTGATGTCACCTGAGCCAAGGGATTAATTCTATTATAACTATTGATTAGCCCCCACTTTTCTAATTAATGATGACCATTTTTTTTCCTGAGAACTTTCACTTTTTATGGACTTAACCTATATGAGGGATATATGGCAATTATTTTTACATGTGCCTCATTCCTAATCCTCCATTGCAACCCCTCTATACTTATTTTAGGTTGCATTATGGTAAATTGCATTGTCATGCATGTGATATTCAACCCCTTTAGATGTCATTATTGTCTTCCAACCTTGCATTTCATGCACATAGTCTTTCTTTACGTTTAATACTAAGTACTCATTGTAACATCCTTGAATTTATTTTAGTGTTTTTATCTTTGGCATATTATGAAGAGATTGCAATACACTGTGCTCATGGAGACACCTATTTTATTGACCAATTATAAGATTCATCTATCATTCTTGGGACACATTACAAATCAACACCTTAAGCTTGTATTGGAGGAGTATGGTGTCCTTACTATGGAAGCTGTGAAACTTGTGTTGGGACATAGGTTTTTGAAATCTCAAGAACACTGTTGCGTTAATATGGATATTGTAGCTCATTTTGTGGCCTCTTTACTAGAAGGTTTGTGTGTTCCAAAGGATGATATTCGCATGCTTACAAAGGCCCTATTCAATCCCCACTTATTAGGAAGGATTGAGGATGGTTTGGAGGCCGCATGCCTTGAAGTAGGTATTTTGAGTGCCTAAGAGATATGTCTCCCATTGGGTGGTAAATATCTCACCTTTTTACTGGATATTTGTGGAGCAGAGTTGTTGAACTACCACCATCAAGTTTTGGAAGGTTATGTAGGATGGTGAAATCTTACACATTGTTTGTGTAGATTCAACCATCCTCATAGAATAACATGGTTCATTTCTCCAAATAAAATGCTAAACCTAGATCAAACATGCATGGAGAAAAGGAAATACAACCTATTCTATTCTATGATGGATTGGTGCCCTCCATGAAGATGTGAGAGAGCCCTTTCCCAATCCCTTTCTAAGCCAAATGAGATAGACAATGAGTTGCTATGAGCTCAAGTTGCCTATAGTTTAGATACCTTTCAATTGTGTTGTTGAAATGAGAGAAGATGCATTGCTTTTATAGAAGAAGTTGAGAGAAGAGAGGCCAAGTTTAGCCAATGTGGGACTAAATCCCCTCCAATAGAATAGAGCCACTTGGCATGATGGGATTGGTCAAAGCTTGTGCAAGTTTTGGCCAATGTGCCCATTCAAATTTGAAAAATGTCAATAAATGCATGTTGTTGAGGGTTTTGGGGGGAATAATCTTTGTTCAAAAAAGTCAAAGATGAGAGTTATTGAGAGAAAATAGGCTTTTTAATAAATCAATTAAATTGATTTATTGATGCAAGTGGGTGGGTTAGTTAGGAGTTTAGATTTGACTCTAGTTGAGTCAAAAGCTAGAGAATGGTAATTGTGATTTAGAAGTTAATTAATTTAGATTAATTAACTTAGGCGATTTTAGGGATTTGATATTTGATTTGTTTGATTTATTAAATCAAATGAGAAGAACATAGGGATTAAATAATTTGATTTATTTAATGAACCTTAGGAAGTTAATCAATAAATATTTTAATTGATTAATAGCAGAAATGAATGTTAATTTGTATGATGCCTGATTGTTATTTTTGCATGTCTACATTTTGCCCCTCTTTGAAGCAATGTACTTGTTGCATTGGTTCAAAGAATGATGTTGCCGATATCGAAATTAAAAAATTTCCAATTTTTCGGATGCCCCAGCGAAAAGAAGTACGTTAGTACATTGCCCCCTCGAGAGATCGAGCGAAAAGATACAATTTGAGGTGGATCTCGCGACAAAGAGGTTCAAAATGGATGTATGGATGGTAATGATGATGTAAATGAGATGTTCGGAAGATGCTTAGAATAACAAATCTATATTATTTTAAGCATGTTAAATGATTATGCGATGCATGTGAGATGGATGAGATGGTATGACGTTGTCCTGATATGATGGTATGACATGATTATGTAGAATGAGAATACGGATGCAAGATGGATGCATTGTTAGCGTGAAAGAAGATAGAAGAATGAGAGGGATGAACCCTTAAATCTAAGCAGAATGTAGAAGTCCAATAAGTCCATTAGTCATCGAGACTTTATTGGATATGACGATGAATGATAATGATGTGTTGCTTATCCAGGGATGGGAAAAGAGCATACCTTTCTTTATGTTTGATAACACACGTAGGTGCGAGGCATCAAGGTATTAAGAACCAGGATGGCGTGGCACCTAGTGTGATGGACTTTGACTTGACAATCAGATAGGAGTACTCTTGTTCACACTTGATAAACATAACCTTATTCAGAATGCAGTTCAGATATTCTAGACATCTCGGGCCAAAACATAAAAAGGCATGCCTTCTTATGTGGTCAACAAGATACCTAAAATATCCTTCCTACAAACAAAACAAAGTATGCGTGACGAAGTTATTTTACAAGAATATCCAACAAGCACAGTAGATAAAAAGATACCGATCGTTGCCCCATTCCTTTCTCTCTAAACCAGTTTTGTTTAGGCATCATCGAGAGGTCCTTGGAATGAGCGCAAAATAAGATAAGTTAAAAAGACCAAAATAAAGTAAACAAACAAGCAAATGTTCTTCGTATCGCTAGCCAGGCTAAACTAATGTGGGGTACCTGATGCTTATGTCCATCGCAGGAAAGCTTCATCCTAGGACATGTAGTGATCAGGGTTTTGGTGAGACTGATTGTGTGATAAGCTATTGATACTCTGAGTTAACCAACTTGCTAACTTACTGACTTAGACCTTCGAGACTTTGACGATTAGGCGTTCACTTTAGAACCTACTAAACTTGCTTCTGACTAACTCACCAAAGGGTGAAAGCGACGATGATTTATTATGAATGATGACAATCATGAGTGAAAGCGAGATGAAATGGATGCACCATTTTGGTTTTTTCAAATGTTTTGAGGCTGTTTTTTGAAATTTTGAGATGTTTTACAAATGTTTTTGGTATTTTCAAGATTTTCCAATGTTTTTGGTATTTTCAAGATTTTCCAATGTTTTTGGTATTTTCAAGATTTTACAAAACAGACTAACTTAAAGACCTATCCTAGGGGTCTCGGGAGCTCATCCATAGATTAGCCTTGCCTACGTTATATACGCAGAGACCACGTAGTTCGACTGGTGGTGGACTGACTTGATGATAATATGGACAAATGGATTGCCATTTTATTGCCTAAAGGACTGACTTAAGATGCAGACTAGATGGGCAAACAGATTGCCAATGCGACGGACGCCTAAAGGACTGACCCAACCGTCTCGGGGGATGATCAAAGATCAACCTTGCCTACGTTCAAGCTTAGAGACGACGTAGTTCGACAAGGTAGAAAAAAAAACTGACAAGACTTAATGATGAAATTTTTGAAGATTTTCTGATATTTCGACATGTTTTTGGATTTTTGAATGAGTTTTCTGAATGTTTTTGGAATTTTGAATGAGTTTTCTGAATGTTTTTGGAATTTTTTGATGAATTTTGAAGAAGATCACGAGAATATACACGAATCGATCCGATGTTGCGAGAACGTGCCCCCAGTGTGGTGTGATAGACTACTTCGATAAAGGCAGGACAGACTGACCTTTGAAATGCCAAGTAGTTCCAATGGTGGAATATAGTACAGATGCCAACGCAGGCTATGGTATGGATGCGAGCGGGTAAGTGGAATGTGATGGAGTGGATGAGTTGTGCAGATCCTGATAGATGGGGAAGGTACTTTATCTACACTTGATGCCTGTTTGCCAGGTTTTCACCAAGGTATTTGCCCAAAGTGCCACCGAAGTGGTTTTCACTAGAGGACGATTTTTTCTCTTTACTATTTTTCAATCCTTTTCTGATTTTTTTTTTGGATTTTTTGATCTTTTGATTTTTTTTGTTGTCACCAAGATGCCTGTTTGCTAGGTTTTCATCGAGGTAACCATTTTTTCAGGACTTTTTCTGATTGTTTTTGTATTTTCTGGTTCTATACCTTGCAATGTTTAGGCATAAAACTTTTTGAGATGAGAGCTATTCAGAGGCTCCTGCAGAGGCTCGCCTTCTGGTGTTGCTAGTTGATATGCCCCTGATGTGTAACTTGCAGTGATGACGAAAGGTCCCAGCCAGTTGGGCTCAAATTTTCCCTTTGTATCTGGATTTGGCACGTTCTTTTGGTTTTCTTTCAGCACGAGGTCACCAACTTGGAAAGTGCGTTGTCTGATGTTCTTGTTGTAGCTCCTTTTTAGGCGATTCTGGTACACTTGTAGATGATTAAGGGCATCCATGCGCCTTTCATCTAGTAATTCCAGCTCATTGAGTCTTGTGACCCTGTATTCCTCATCTGTGATAAGGTTTTGCAGTGATATCCTTAGTGATGGGAGCTCGATCTCAATGGGGAGTATGGCCTCTGATCCGTAGACCAGAGAGAATGGGGTGGCGCCTGTTGGCGTGCGGATGCTAGTGCGGTAGGCCCATAAGGCGGGATTTAACTGCAGATGCCAGTCACGACCAGAGTCATTGACTGTTTTCTTGAGGATTTTCAAAATGGTTTTATTTGTAGCTTCTGCTTGGCCATTGCCTTGTGGATAATATGGTGTGGAAAAGCGATGCTTGATTTTGAATTTTTCACATAAGTCACGGACATCCTGATTCTTGAAGGGTGTCCCATTATCAGAGATAATGGATTGGGGGACACCGTACCGACAAATGAGGTAATTCAGGATAAACTTGGATATCTGCTTTCCGGTGATGTAGGTCATGGGAATTGCTTCGACCCACTTAGTGAAGTATTCGGTGGCAGTGATAATGAATTTATGGCCATTGGATGAGGTGGGTGATATTTTACCAATGAGATCAAGCCCCTATTGTGAAAAGGGCCAAGGTGTAACAATAGGATGCAGTTCTTGAGCTGGTGCATGAATAAGATCTCCATGCTGTTGGCATTGCAAGCATTTTTTGACAAAATTGTGTGCCTCTTTTTCCATCGTCGGCCAGTAATACCCTGTTCTTAGCAACTTTTTAGCCAAGGTCATACCACTTGAGTGTGACCCACACGTGCCATTGTGTACCTCAGTTAGAGCAGTCAGGGCTTCCTCGGGTTTTAAACAACGTAACAGGGTTCCATCGGTACTCCTACGGAAGAGGGTCTCTCCTAGGATGACGAATCGTGAAGTTCTTTTGATGAAAGTGCGTTTTAGGTTTGGGGTGATGTCAGTGGGGAGGATTCCTAACTTTAGGTAGGTGTATATATCATGATACCAAAGATCACTGGGACCAACGAGTTCACATGCGTATTCTGACTCTGGTATCTCGAATGTGGGTACGAGAAGCTGCTCTACGAGGAATTCATGTTTCGAGACGTTACGAGGGATGTCGAGTAAGGATCCAATTGTCGCCATTGCATCAGCTGCTCTGTTGTTTGTCTTTGGTATCTGCTCAAAGGTAATATCGATGAAAAGATTCCTTGAGGCTTTCTACCACCTTCTTGTATGGTGTGAGCTTATCATCCTTGGTTTGGTATTCGCCGTTGACTTGGTTGATGATAAGTTGCGAGTCGCCATAGACTTTTAGTGCCATGATTCGCCATTGTGCTGCAATCTTGAGTCCTATGGTCAAAGCCTCATATTCCGCTATATTGTTCGTACAAGGGAATGCCAGCTTGTATGATCTAGGTATGCAATCTCCTTGCGGCGTGATGAAAAACACACCAGCTCCTGACCCATGTTGTGTGTGAGAGCCATCAAAGTATAGCTTCCAGTGGTCTGTTGCATCAAGGTTAAAAAGGGACTCATCTGGGAATTCTGATATGAGTGGATTATCTGTGTAGAGGGGAGCTTCTGCCAGCTGATCCGCAATGACTTGTCCTTTTATGGCTTTTCGTTCTACATACTCGATATCATGTTCAGATAATATCATTACCCACTTAGCCATTCTACCTGTAAGTGCTGCTTTTGTCAATAGGTACTTTAGAGGGTCTATTTTGGCAATCAACTTGATTTGGTGCGCTAGCATGTAGTGTCTGAATTTCTGAGCCGCAAATACCAATGCTAGGCAAGCTTTCTCTATTGACGTGTAATTGAGCTCATGTCCCACCATTGTTCTGCTGATGTAGTAGATAGCCCGCTCGGTTCCCTTTTCATCATGTTGGGCTAAAAGGGCCCCCAGGGCGGCTGTTGTTGCAGAGATATATAGGATTAGTGATTTCCCCACAATTGGTGGCATCAATACAGGTGGTGTAAGTAGATATTCTTTTATTTTGTTGAATGCTTGCTCGCATTTGTCATCCCATCTGAAAGCTACTCCCTTGTGAAGTAGGTGTGAATAGGCAATCTGTTTATCTGCCAATTGTGCTATGAATCTTCGGATGGACTGGAGTCTTCCTTGCAATCCTCTTAGTTGTTTCAACGTTCTTGGTGCTTTCATTTCAAGGATTGCTTTTACCTTTGCAGGGTCTACCTCTATCCCTCTCATTGAAACTATGTATCCTAGCAGCTTCCCTGATTGCACCCCAAAGACACACTTCTTCGGGTTGAGTCTAACCTTATATTGTTCGAGCCTGTCAAAGATAGCACTTAGAGTTGCTATATGGTCTTGTCTCTTCTTTGATTTAGCAAGTATGTCATCTACATAATCTTCGACTGTTTTGTGGATCATGTCGTGGAAGATTAATGTCATGGCTCTTTGGTAGGTAGCTCCTGCATTCTTCAACCCAAATGGCATTACCTTCCAGCAGTAGGTGCCCCATGGACATGTGAATGCTGTCTTGTGTTGGTCTTCTTTTGCGATCAATATCTGATTGTACCCCGAGAAACCATCCATTAGGGAAAGCATCTCATGTCCGGCCGTCATATCCACTATCATGTCAATGTTGGGTAGTGGAAAGTCATCCTTGGGACATGCTTTGTTTAGGTCTCTGAAATCAGTGCAGATGCGGATGCCCCCTTTCGGTTTTGAGACTGGTACGAGGTTAGATACCCATTCTGGATAGTCAATCGGGCGTATGAAGCCAACATCCAGAAGTTTCTGTAGCTCAATCTTTACAAGCAAGGCTATTTGTGGGTGCATCTTCCTTAGCTTCTGTCTGACTGGTTTTGCTCCGGGGTGAACGGCCAAATGATGCACTACTACTTCAGGATCTAGGCCTGGCATGTCTGCATAGGTCCATGCAAAATTTACCTTTCTCTCCTTTAGGAAAGCTGCTAGTAGTTTTTGTTCTTCTTCTAGGAGGGATTCTACATAGAAGGTAATTTGTGGTTCTGATTCTGTTCCTAAGTTGACCGGGTTGCACTGTTCTGCCAATACTGTTGACTTTTCCTGGTGTAGAGCCGTATGGGGGAGATTGAATCCTTCATCCTCTGGCGCCTCAGAGAGGTTTTCGCCATTGGATGCATCTTTTATTTTTACCATTTTATGGTTAGAGAGTGCCACAGTGTGGTTTTCACTTAATAACTCTGAGTTTATTCTCGATCTTTTTCTTTTGCGACTGAAAGACTCAATCGTCACCCCATAGTATGCTTGTGTGTCTAGAGTGATATCAAATCCTGCCTTGTGATCTCCACATGGAACAGTATCCCTTAGTCCCATGAATTCGAAGAGAGCCTCATCATTTTCGAATGAGTCTAGAATCGGCGGTCCCCGTTGGTCGTGATCGATGAGTTGGGGGTATACTAAGTGGATTTGGTGGGTTTGTTGGATTGGCTCAGCGGGTGAGACACTAATCATCAATAAGGTGGAATCTTCAAAGAGCCTAGGTAGGCCACCTATGGTGTCATCGTCATCACTGCTGCTACAAACGTCAGTTATGTCAAATGTGAAGTTATCGAGAGGTAGGCCTGTGGACACGGGTAATCTAAGATTAGTTGTCGAGACCCGAGGAGAGGACCTGACTGCCCTATTAGGAACACTTCTGCCACGCACAGTTATACTCGGAGGGGTACAGCCGAGGCCAAGGTTCTGCGTTCTTCTTTCTACAATGATGGGCTCCAACCGTCCATCACTATTTCTTCCTAGGCTTTCATTCCTGTTATAGCCCATGCCGAACATCATTTGTAACCCTCTGTTTGTTTCCTCCATGGGTAGGGTGGGAGTGGGTCTTTCATCTTGGTACAGAGTGTTTGTGATGTCCTCCTCGTCCACATTTTCTTGACTGAGATCCCCCCAACTGTGGAATCCAGAGGGTTCTGTTCTAGTGCGGACAGGTGTTTGAGTCAATTGTGGTTGCCCATGTGATCTAGGAGATTGTGGTAACTCTCCTACAACAAAAGCATTTCTCTTCATTCTATAATCACCGCATCCATTGTCCTGTATCATGTTCTTGATCTCGGATATGTCGGGGATGGCGGGTGTCTCTGTCGCAGAAGTGGAGGCGAGATTAGCTGGGTCTATGTATGAAGTGGATGGTCCTTCATCATTTTTAGGTACTTGAGGGATCTTGTAAAACTTGGCTTCCAAGTTTTTGCAATAGGCGAAGGGTTCGGGATCCCCATATATGGTAACCTCCTCATTTTGATATGAGAACTTAATGCACTGATGATAGGTTGAGGCCACTGCCTTCATTCCGTGTATCCATGGGCGTCCCAGGAGGATGTTGTATGGCAAATCAAGGTCAAGAACTTGACAAGTTGTTTCCATGGTTGCTGGCCCCACTTGGATGGGGATCTTGATAGTGCCCTGAGACACTCTTTCTTGGTCATCATATGCTCTTATGGTGATACTTTTGTTTTTATTGATGGAATCCTCGGCGAATCCCAATTTCTTTATAAGTTTCAGAGAACAAATATTAAGACCTGCACCACCATCTACCAGGACTCGCTTGACTTTCTTTTTATGAACTAGGATTTGGAGGTGAAGTGCCCGGTTATGAGATGGCTGCGGGGGGAAATCTTGGTCCGAAAATGTGATGAGATTCGGGGTAACGATGTTACCTACCATAGCCTGAAATTGCTCTGTGTCAAGGGTAGCAGCGACGGTAGAGGCAGCTAGTGCTTCATCCAGGATCTGTCGATGAGCGGCGGAGATTTTTAGTAATTCCATGATGGATATTTGTGCGGGTGTTCTCTTCAGTTGGTCAATTACATTGTAATCATAGGGGACAGCCTTTGTGTTGGTCATGGGGGTCTTAGCAGGTGCCCCGGCAATGGTGACTTTTCCGCCTCGTGTGGTGACTCCACAGTCATTGTTGGTTCCCTTGATATTTATGACAGTGACCAACTCGTCGACACATCCGACTATCTCCTCGTATACTAGATTGGCACTAGCATACTTTTGTTTACCCTTATTATTCCCTTGGTTATTTCCCTGATTATGATTCGGCATCGGATTCGTGTAGATTTTTAGGTCTTGGTTTCCGGCCGGCTGCTCGATGTTGATGACCTTATCCTCAATGAGGTCTTGGATGATGTTCTTGAGTCTCATGCAGTTGGCGGTGGTGTGTCCTTTAACTTTGTGGAAGTCACACAGGAGATTCTCGTTGTACCACGGCGGTTTGGTCATGGGCTCTGTGTATTGTTCGGAGTTAGAAATTTTGATTAGGTTTTCTTTGACCAATTTCTTCATGACAGACTCAATCGATTCGCCAAGGGCTGTGAACTTCCTCTTGGGGGGAAACTTGTTGCGGGGAGGTGGTCCTCCTTGATTACCCACATTGTTGACTTGGCTAGTGGAAGGTGGTTGTGACTGTGCTACTACCGCATTAGCCTGCACATTGTTGTGGTTATGAGTTTGTGGATGATGATGATTTTGGGTATTTTGCTTAGGAGCACTGATGACTACCTTAGCATCAACCACGCCGTCGTTCGTGATATTTTTGTTCCTCGACCATGTTCGAGGTTTATCATTGTAGTTGTTGGACGGGCGGTTATCCTGCGGTGGAGTGAATGTAGGTGCGCCTCCTCGCGCAGTAAGGGCTCTTTCGATGTTGAGCGCCTTTGGAATTAGTTGATCGTAAGATGTGATGCACTGCATTTTTAGGTAGAACGCCAGGTTTTCATCTAAGTTGGCTATGATGGTGCAAACTTGTTGTTCCTCTGGCATGGCCCACTTGCTCTGATTGGCCTTGGATCGCCATCTTTGCAAGAAGGATGCAAATAACTCTCCTCTTCTTTGTTTGAGTGCAGATAGTTCTTCTAAACTGACATCCGCCCCCATATTAAAAGAGTAATTTTTAAGGAAAGCCTCCACAATTTCCTCGAATGTTTTAATGCCCGTGGGTAGGCGAGAAAACCATTCCATAGCTGGACCAGTCAGGCTTCGGGGAAAGAGCCGCATTAGATACGTGTCATCATATGCGACTTCCATGCAGTGCACCTGAAATTCCCTGACGTGGTTTTCAGGGTTGCCCGTTCCATTGTACTTATCAAATTTGGGGATCTCGAATCCCTTTGGAAATGGTACCATGGTGAGACTTCTATCGAACGGATAAGGGCACAAGTTTCCTGGTGTCCTTGTGGTTTTTCCTGTTTGCAAGTCCAACACCTACTGCGAAAGCAATTTGATCTGTGTTGCGACATCCTTGCTTGGGTCGGGGGGCGGGATGAATGAGTGGTGAGGTGTTGGAGGTGTTTGATGGGTGGGGAGCGTACTGGTCTGCGTTTGCTGTGAGCTTGGTTGTACGTTTAGGGCTTGTTGGTAAGCTTGCATTTGTGCCAACAATGCTTGTTGTTGATCTTGTTGTTGCTGTTCCAATAGCGCTTGCTGTTGGTCCATCTGCTGTTGTTCCCATGAAGCCTGCTATTGGTCAAGTTGTTGCTGAGCTAGTAACGCTTGTTGTTGGTCTAGCTGCTGTTTTGCCAACAATGCTTGTTGTTGGTCGAGATGCTGTTGTGCCAATAAAGCTTGTTGTTTAGCTTGGTGTTGTGCTTGAAAGTCTTGCAGGGCTTGGTGGTAGGCTTGCAGGTGGATTGCTTGCAATTGCGCTTGGTATTGAGCTTGTGTCTTTTGTTGGGCTTGAGCTTGAGCTTGGGCTTGAGCTTGCGCTTGCGCTTGTGCTTGTGCTTGTGCGGCTTGTGCTTGAGCTTGAGCTTGTGCTTGTGCTCGCGCTTGTGCGGCTTGTGCTTGAGCTTGAGCTTGTGCTTGTGCTTGCGCTTGTGCGGCTTGTTGTTTTTGGAGTGCCTTTTGGCGGGCAGCTTGTTGTGCATTTTGCAACATGATGGAGAATGAATTGGTCGTGTTGTGCTTTGGCGGTGGGATTGGTGGTGGAGCAGGAATCATGCCAACTGTCGTGGCGGGTGGAGGGATTGTGGTTGTGACTGTGATTTGGGTTGTGGGCGGGGTGTTTGAGATAATTGGTCCTTGATGAGGCATGCTTTGGGAGACTTGAGGACCAATGGATGCATTAACCGTGGTGACAGGAATGGTTGCGATTTGTTGTGAGGATATGGGCAAAAGAAGCGGGTTCAAAGTGGTGGTCAGATGGCTTGGATTAGCAAAATTTTCGATGGTTAAAGGTGGAAGACCTATTCCAGGAGGCGATGCAGATGTGAAAGGAAGTGGGGGAAGGGATGACGCACCACTTTGGAAAGAGAAGGGATTGATAGCTTCTGTCGTTCCGAGCAAACCAACTTCCTCATGCGGTGGGGGAGTTGGTATGTTCAATTGATAAGCTGGTGTGGCATGAAATGAGGATGAACCAGCGGGATTATGAAATGTGAGTGGGATGTAAGGGTGAAATGAGTTTTCCGGAATAAATGTAGGGGTGATGATTGCTTCTTCATTAGCCACAAGGCGGTGTTCTTGCAATTCTTGGAACATGGCACTCCCCTTGTTCACAATCGGGGAGGTTGGTGTGATGATTGAGGTGATGCAAGGTACTTCTTGATTGATGTTTGACAATGGGGATGCAACTGCACTAGTGCTTGTGTTAAGGTTGGGAGGGGGCATGTCCCCTCCTCTTTCTATTGAATTTATGCATTTGAACATAGCACTAACAATTTTATGGTTCTTAGGATTTTGAATCATTTCCATGATTTCCTCTGGTGTCATCCCTATGTCTTCATTTATGTTGTCCTCTTGATGACTCTCCTCTTGAAGATTTTGTGATGATACGGGAGAGTTGTTTGGGGGATTTCTTGATCCTGCTAGGTTCACTTCGATATTTAGATGACTCATGTCCATAGAAGTTGATATGCCTCTGATATTCTCCATGTCCTTCTTGTGTTGAGATCTTGTTTGGACCATAAAAATAGGGATTTGTTCGATCCTAATCCTTTAAGTCCAAAAAGAGAAGAACTAGGGTAGATAAAAGATCAAAGATGGTGATGATGGTGATTAAAATGGATGAGATGAGTGAATGAAACCTTTGGAAAACTTTTTGAATGTATGTGCTAAACTTTGAAAGGGCTTTTGATTTGATTTGAATGTGATAATTTGACTAGATGCGTTAAGTCAAACAAGATTGGTTGTGAAGTTGTTTTTCCTAGGAAGTTGTGTTATCCTAAGGGAACTTGCACAAAAATGGATGAATTGACAAAGTGTGTTATGCCAATGTTTTGGAGAACTAATAGACTTTAAGAAGTTGTGTTATCTCAAAGAAAATTTGTTCAATGATTTGAGACTATGTTGGCTAAGTGTGTTAAGCCAAGATATGATGATGTTGATTTAGCCCTCTAAGTTTAGTGTGATGTTTGATTCTAGAGTTCTCAAAAAGGTTCGATGATGAAATGAGACTTTGATTTGATGGATGAATGAAGGGGAATGACAACTTTGATCTTGAATCTTAACCTAGATGTGACTCTCTTTCTACAAAACCTCGGTGTTGAAGAACACGCTTGACTTCCTATGGGAGAAATGCAAATCTTTGAAACAATTCGGGATTTTGTTGACAATAAAATGCATATAATGCTGGATTGTTCCTTGAGGCTTTTCTGTAAAAGTTATAAACCAATCTTTCCCTGAATTCGAAAAGTCTCTCAAGACGCTCCTCACGAGCTTTAGACTAAGCTTTTTGAACTTTGGTTTTGGGATTTTGATCTTGCGGGAAATCATGTTAGAAAACACATGTGTAATCGAATTTGTCTTTTTATCTTGGTTAAATGAGGTTCTTTTTATCCAAGACACTTGCTTGCTTAGGTTTTCAAACTATATGTCTAATGTCCCATTCTCTTTCTCATCCCACAATGTCCTTTGTGTGGAAATCGAGGAAAATAGGGCAAAAGTTCCTTATGTTTATCCTTATTGGAAACAAATGATGATAGAATTTGCACACTTAGAAACCTCTAGGAATGTGATTCCTAGGGAAAGCAAGAGTGGGCAAGTTCGTCAATAGGTATTTGTTCCCCACAAGGTGTTTGAAATTTCAAGGTTTTTGTGTATGTTTGTTTTCCAAATGTTTTCAAGATCAAGCAATGTGTTTTTTCCAAGCACTTTCACACTCCTAGGTTGATGAGACAATACCTTGTTGGGTTCCCACTTGGATAAATCCAACTGCGCATATCTTGTGCGAATGGCTAAATGCTTGACCACACTGGCTCCCCTCCACGACACTCACTTATTCGGGTCAGCCAAGCATTAGTACCCATGAATCTCCCATGGCATACTTTCCATTTCCACAACAAGACCGCATGTTACGTGGGGCGGCTTCAAAGGACATAACCTTTTGCACCAACAAGATAGACAAGGTTTTGGCCAATTTCTAAACAAGGGGTTCTAATTCGGGCATTCCGTTCGTGGGGGATTATCCAACATCGGCGAGAGTCCATTGCTGTCCATCTCGTCGGAATAATCCTCGTGATTCTTGAACTTTCCTCAAGAATCCACACTTATATACCGGTTGGAAGTCGCTTGGCTTTAGCGTGTTCCCGGTTGGGTCATTCCCTTGGGTGATTACTTTTTCCCACAAGGCAGGCCCTCTAAGATAAACAAAAGCGAGCTAACATATCCCGTCGTTCACACAACCTTCGTTGAAAAACAAAGGGGAGAACCTCCGCAATATATCGTGCTCACACTCGCATGATTTGTTCAATTTTTAGATCCCAAATTGAAGTGTGGAGGCAATCTTTTATGCAACTTAGGGTCATCAAAAAGACTTTTGATTCTCAAGATCGCCGTGAAGCGCGAGAGAAGCGCATACGCCCTTTTAAATGACACTACTTTGCAAAAAAGTTTACAAAACACAAAGTACACATGTTCAATTTTAAATTCCTCAAAGCAATGATGAGTTCGTTTTAAATGCACCAATTGAAATGTGAATTTTCCTTGTTCAATTTTAATCCCAAATTGAAATCTAGTAAGTATCTAAGATTCAATTTTAACCAACTTTGAAAAGATCAAGTCATTGATTGATTTTAAGCCCAAATTGAAAGGTGAGTTAGCTAAAAACAGAAAAAAAAGGGTAGTAAGTGAAAGCTCCAAGATTGTTGAAACAAGCATTAAAAAATGCTTTTTTAAGTTTTGGTTTCAAAAAAAATAATCTCTAACTCCACTTCGCCTTTGTTTTCGTTTGATGTCAACCTTCAACTTCAATCTCCAATGTCAACCTTGATGTTAACCTTTAGTTTCAACCTTGATGTTTGAACCTTCTTGTCAACACCTACAAAAAGTTTGAAGTCAAATTCTTAAGAAACAATATTTGTTAAAAAAAAAAATGAAACATTATCATAAAAATAATCACATTTGTCCTCCAAAGTAATGTTGAAAAAGTCAACTCCCAATTTACAATAAATAAATGATTATGTAGAAAAAGACTTCAAAGTTCACTCCATCAAACCATAGTTCGAAAATATTATTCCACCGAATCAAGTTGTGTTTATCCCCTTATTGTATTAATATAGAGATGTCTTTGAGGGGTTTCGAAGTTTATTCAGCAACATGGAATTGGACATACATTTATTTATTCAAATAAACCTAGAAGAGATAAACTCAAATTCCTCTGCCTGATAAGGATCTAAGAAATAAATAAAAAAAAACATACTGTTAGCAACTGATTATAGAGATCCGATCTTCCCAAAACTATGCATATAAGTAATGACCATCAACAAGTTTTCTTGGAAACAACTTTATCAAACGTAATTACCAGCATACAATGACAAACATTAAATATTACACCGCCAAAAGATTTCCCTGGACAAACACTATCAAACATAGTTAATTATATTTTGTGACAACACTAGATCCCACTCCAGTAAGGATTTCTCTACAAAAGAGAACTACCAAACGCAATAAACAACCTTTAATGCCAAACTCTAAGTTCTAAGCCAACAATGATTTTCCTAAAAAAGAAACGTAACAAACTCATTGTCAACATAATAAATGTAGATCACAATGACCTATAAAGGCCGACATGATCTTTTTCTATACTATGATGCCAAATAGATACAGATTTTCTTCCCACTGTGTACTGGACGATACCAATTTCTACTTGTAGGAAACTTGCTTTTTATGCACAACTTTTCTTTATGAGAATATCTACCAGCACTCGCTCAAAGTTTGTTATCCTAGGTCACTCAAGATGTAATTCAGAAATCTGCGGACTAGGGATTGAGCACCTGCAATAAATAGTTAGCTTTTGCAGATTTTAGCTTATCAAGCCCTTACGTGTCTTCCTATAGGGAGTGCGCTATCATTAGCTGCAGATACGCAACCTATTCCTGTCATCATACTTTGACAAAATTTGATTAGTAAGGGGGAACTCATAAAGAATTAATGAACACAAATGACGTCTATATTGGGTTTCCCAAACTCTGACAGCTTTACCTATACAAGAATGACACAAACCTGTGCTAATAATGGCACTCTAACCTGTCGCTCCTAATACCACTCAATTAATATGAAGTTTTGACAAAAAGTCATTTACAGATATGCAAGAAGTTTACTTGAAGGATTCAGTTGTCAGATCAGTGCTGAGTTAATGTGACTTTTAGGTGAATAGGGAGGACAGCGAGCTAAAAAAATTTCAAACAATGCATTTGTCAGGTGTAAAAAGAACCAGAAAGAAAGGTAAGAAATGCATTTAAATTTTCACTGTCACCGATGCACTGCCGCTCCTTCTAGTATCCTGCACACTCATACCAATGTATAATGTTATTAACAAGTTCTGTCGTCCAAATAATAAATGGCAAATATGAAAATTTGAAGTGTATGAAACAACGAAATCTTCCTGTTACTGATTTAAGGCTCTGCTCACAACTAACTGTAGTTAACAGGCAATGTATCTATTAAGAGCATTGCACCTACGCATCCTAATTGCCATAGGCATCCTATTTGTCACATCGAGCCTCTATAAATACCTTGACAAGGTTTAATTAAGACCCAACTACTTGACCATTACTCGCACGCCAAAAGGTCTCTTCAATAGCATGTCTGCAGCTTCTAACACACATAAAAGATTTTCTTTTGTCAACTATAAGATTGCCAATTGTTTATTGTTGGTACTGCTGCACGCATCTCCTCATTACACCATTTTTCCATTACTACTGCACCCCGTGATTAGTGATTCACTGTTTATCGCAATCATGCTTCGTAATTTGTAACATTCTATGCTCTACACACTGATTTTTTCATAAAATCGAGACAATCTCTTTTCCCTATGGTTTTCGCTTGATTTGGAGAAACACGTCCTAGCTCAATTATGTAGTTCTTTACTCTTTGATAATAGGCAGTAAATTGCAGAGCTTTGTATGGACCTACTCCATTACTTTCTCCACCTAATCCTATCATATTAGGCCATATTTCCGCAAGTATGATATGGAGAATTGAAGCCTAATTGAGGTACCGTGTCTTGAGAGTGTTAGGTAAGATTAATGCATTTGTTTTCTTTTAAACAAAAACTTTGAGCGAAGAGATTTGCCATTACTGTTGAAACAATTTCCTGCAAACAAAATTAGAAAGCTAAAAAGAAAATACAGTGTCATTCATGACAAAAATATGCAACATATTTTTTCCTATGGATTCTAAAATAGCCCGAAAAGAGTCCAATCCGTGTGCATTACCACCATTCGAACAAGGGTTTCATCCATAACTAAATATCACAGGCACAAAAATATTTTTCACTACACACCTCCCAAAATGTGCTTCCAGTCAGGACATAAAACTAATTAACCCATGCTACGTGAATGTATGACAGTGAATAATTCTGTAATTTCATTTGAAACCTCAGCTATCATATTTGCAGATAAGTTATCACGTCACTGTGTGCAATCTATTTTAAGGATGATCTCAACTTGTAGCAAGAAATAAGATAAAATTTGAAATGAAGCCCTCCTTCTAGCGCCATTTGTAGGATGGTGAAATCTTGCACATTGTTTGTGTAGATTCAACCATCCTCATAGAATAACATGGTTCATTTCTCCAAATAAAATGCTAAACCTAGATCAAACATGCATGGAGAAAAGGAAATACAACCTATTCTATTCTATGATGGATTGGTGCCCTCCATGAAGATGTGAGAGAGCCCTTTCCCAATCCCTTTCTAAGCCAAATGAGATAGACAATGAGTTGCTATGAGCTCAAGTTGCCTATAGTTTAGATACCTTCAAATTGTGTTGTTGAAATGAGAGAAGATGCATTGCTTTTATAGAAGAAGTTGAGAGAAGAGAGGCCAAGTTTAGCCAATGTGGGACTAAATCCCCTCCAATAGAATAGAGCCACTTGGCATGATGGGATTGGTCAAAGCTTGTGCAAGTTTTGGCCAATGTGCCCATTCAAATTTGAAAAATGTCAATAAATGCATGTTGTTGAGGGTTTTGGGGGGAATAATCTTTGTTCAAAAAAGTCAAAGATGAGAGTTATTGAGAGAAAATAGGCTTTTTAATAAATCAATTAAATTGATTTATTGATGCAAGTGGGTGGGTTAGTTAGGAGTTTAGATTTGACTCTAGTTGAGTCAAAAGCTAGAGAATGGTAATTGTGATTAGAAGTTAATTAATTTAGATTAATTAACTTAGGGGATTTTAGGGATTTGATATTTGATTTGTTTGATTTATTAAATCAAATGAGAAGAACATAGGGATTAAATAATTTGATTTATTTAATGAACCTTAGGAAGTTAATCAATAAATATTTTAATTGATTAATAGCAGAAATGAATGTTAATTTGTATGATGCCTGATTGTTATTTTTGCATGTCTACAGGTTACAAATTCATGAGAAGGCTCTATCATCTCAAGCCTATTTAATATTTTGAATGGGTAAATGAGTTTATCACCTATGTGGGAGTGTACAACTTCATTTCAAATCACATTTAGGCTACCAACCATAATGTGCATATTGGAGGACAAGGTCCCATAGATGTGAATCTATGTCTGAGTAAACTTAGGCTTTCATTTTGGGTTTTGAGTTATTTTTTACAAATCCCTAGTAATTGGCTGAAAAGTGTAATATCCATAGAACGTGTATAACCCATCACAGGTATAGATGAAAAAATTTAATTTTTCTTTATGGTTCATAAAGTTGAATTTCCCAAAATATATTTTTGTCAAACTATTTGCTTAAAATACCATAATGTGCTAAAGCATTATCTAAAATATAGGTTTAATGTTGTACTCTGGAATAAAAAAGGAATAATAATATTTTCTATATTTCCATAATATTTGTATGTTCAAGGTTATTTCCAGTAGCATTGCCAATGATGTGTTGTATTTAGCTATTTTTTGGATGTTATGGTATGTCTTTAAACATATTTCAAATTAAAATAATGAAGGTTTAAATTTTTTGATGTTTTCCCTATGGTTTAAAAGACCCTTGGAGAACACATTTTTAGCTTATGGGTGTTTGTATTAATGATTTATCTCCTATTGAGGTAAATTATAAAGATTGTAAAATTTGATTATTCACAACCAAGTATTTGTTTCTGACCAGAAGCCCAAATTTCCTTTATTGATAAGAGGCATATCATCTTGGACTACTAAGGTTACCATTATGGTTTCAAAATGTATTTTACATAATTTTGATCTCATGGCATATCAGATTTCAACTTGTAATAGGAATGTATATTGTCCATAAAATATTTATGTTGAAAACCTGAAAATTCAGAGGTGATGTCTTATGATATACTTTGGAATCAAATTAGAATATTAATACTTTCAATAATTAAATTAAATGTGTGTATTCTCTCCTAATGGAATGGTGAATGTAAACTGAATATTTGTTTCCAGTAACATCAAAAAGTCAAATTTCAAAGAGCCAATGTTGTATTGTATTGAGTTATTTTTTGTCTTAGAAGGGTGGTGGCTTAAGATTAACATTAATTACCCTATGGTTATACATATGTTATTAACTTATGGGTGAATGCATTCAGTGAGTTATCCCCAATCGATGGAAACTGTGTTGTTAGTTTAGTTTGATTGAACCCAATCGGCTTTTATTTCCTACCAAAACCCTTGATAACCATTATGAATATTGTAAGGTGCAAGGATTTTAGATTTGGGGGTTGAATCATTTTTTACTTTTCGTTATTTTAATCTAGGTTTCTAGGTTTCGGTATTTGAGCTTAGTGTATTGCCAATCTTGACTGTAAATGTGATTTCAAACACTAACTTAGTAATATGGGAAGTGTAGTGAAACATGAATTGTTCATTTCTAGGAAAATGGAGTAATATACCTAAGATACAATTGCACATCATCTAGTAATTTATTATACTTATGCAAAGTGAGTAGATATTTCCAAAAATTGAGAAGAAAGTGGATATTGTTTCAATAAAATAGAATGCATTTAAGTGCACTATGTTTTTTCTATAATATGGTGAATTTTGTGGAGTGTATTGTGTTATGCCATGTAAAATGAAACCAATAAATGTGTTGTTCCCAAGTACGATATATAAGGTCTTTGATTGACTTGGGATAAGGGTGAGTAGACATCAAGTACAATCCCCTATTTGTACCCTTTGTGATGTCCGTTTTGTAAGCTAGTTAGTTGTGAAATAATGTAAATATGGTATGTGTAGATGTGTGCCTACTAAATGAAATCTGATGTAATTCTCTATGTAAGTCTTGTTTGTATGTTAAATGTGTACCCCTAGTGTATGGCACCCTTACAGGATTGAGTGCCAACTCGTGTAAATAAGGATTTGAGGGGTAAGATAACCTCCAATGGGAACTCCATGGCTTACTCCCCCACATATGAGAGCCACACTTGTTGTTTCATAGTGAAAACCTAATCCTTGATGCTTATAACCCATGGGTCAAGGATAGAATTACTTGGACCATATTGATTATAAAATTTGGATATTTCAACAATGTAGGGAATTGATACTATGTGGAAGAGTCCACCATGATATTATGTTTTATCATATTTATGTGGTCAGGGACCACCAGTTATTGCATGCTATTAAAATTATGTGGTTAGAGAACCATCATCCCCCTCCTCCCCTTAGTTGACTTATCAAATTCACATGGTGCTCGTAATTTTTCGGTTTTATCATTAAAATATGAATTGTTGTTAACTTTTTAATTGTTGTTTCTATAGACATGTAAAACTAACAATCATGCATCATACAAATTAACATTCATTTCTTCTACTAATCAATTAAAATAATTTATTGATTAAATCCTAAGGTTTATCAAACTTAATTAAATCAAGTTATTTAATTAAGTTCTTAAAGTTCTTCTTATTTGATTTGATAAATCAAACTTATTTAAATCAAATATCAAATCCCTAAAATCCCCTAAGTTAATTAATCTAAATTAATTAACTTCTAATTATAATTACCATTCTCTAGCTTTTGCCTCAACTAGGGTCAAATCTAAACTCTTAACTAACCCACCCACTTGCACCAATAAATCATTTATTTGATTTATTAATTCTTCTAATTACTTTCAAAAGGGCATCAAGATGGAATATTCTTCCAATTTGAATCTTCCCTCCAAAGGACTTGTCCCTTCCAACAAAGCATTAAATGCTCTTACACATCTCTTGCAAGTGTCAAACTTGGCATTTATTGCACCTTTCATCCCCCCTAAACATGTCTTTTCATGTAAGTTCAAATTTGAAATTGGCACATTGGCCAAGACTTGCACATTCCTCACCCTCTCACACCTTGACAAGTGGCATCTTGTCATTGGTCCATGAATGATCCCACATTCATCAAATTGACCTCTCCTCCCTTCAAGTTCAACTATAAGTTGAAGGCTTCTCTCCTTCAAACAAACAACACACTTCATGCAAGGTTACTCTCTTCATTTGAGAATCAATCTTGCTCTTCATCATCCACATTTTGAAAGCATCTACACTATAGGCAACTTGAGCTCATAGCAACTCATTGTCTATCTTATTTAGCTTGGAAAGGGGTTGGGAAAGGGCTCTTTTACACATCCAAAGGGCACCAATCCACCATAGAATAGGTTGTATTTCATTTCTTCTTTGCATGTTTGATTTGGTTTTATCAATTGTTTGAAGGAATGTTATATATTATTTTATGAGGATGCTAGTCTATGCAATCCATGTGCAGATTTAGCGTCCAACAAAATGGCGCTAGAATCAATCTCTTCATTGGAGAATCATTCTTGCTCATCACAACAACACAATTTGAAAACACATCTTGAGGGCGTAACATTCAAAAGGCAATGGGAGGGTTTGCATAAAGAATCAACAACATTAGAACCAGGGAACCACAAGCAGAATTGATTTGAAAAATTGAGCATTAAAATTGAAGATCAACAAAGCATTTTTTAATGCTTAGAGTATTCATTTCCTGCTTTTGTTTTGTGTTTTAGGACAACTCAACATTATTTTTGGGTTTAAAGTTAACTTCCTCATTTTGAAATTGGGATAAAATTGAACCTTAGAAACACTTATTAGAATCTCAATTTTGTCTAAAACTGAACAAGGCAACCTTCACATTTGGATTTTTGGTGCTTAAAATGAACTCATCACTGCTTTGAGGTATAAAATGAACACGTGTCTTTCATGATTTGTAATCTTTTTACAAATTAATATCATTAAAATGCGTATGCTCTTCTCTCGCACTTCATAGCGATCTTGAGAATCAAAAGCATTTTGGTGATATTAACTTGTCAAAAAGATTGCCTTCACTCTTTCATTTCTGGAACTTAAAATTGAACAAAACACTTTGCAAGTGTGAGTAAACTAATTGCGAGTGTTCTCCCTTTGTTTCTAAACGAAGGTCGATCGAACTACGAATGAGTTTATTCACTTTTGTCTAGCTTAGAGGGCCTCCCTTGTGGGAAAAAGTACTCACCCAAGGGAACGACCCAATCAGGAACACGCTAAAGCCAAGCGACTTCCAACCAGTATATAAGTGTGGATTCTTGAGGAAAGTTCAAGAATCATGAGGATTATTCTAGCAAGATGGACAGAAATGGACTCTCATCGATGTTGGATAATCCCCCACGAACGAAATGCCCACATTAGAACACTTTGTTTAGAAAAACGCCAAAACCTTGTCTATTTTGTTGGTGCAAAAGGTCATGTCCTTTGAAGCCGCCCCATGTTATATATGTGGTTTTTTTGTGGAAATGGAAAGTATGCCATGGGAGATTCATGGGTACTAATGCTTGGTTGACCCGAGAAGTGAGTGACGTGGAGGGGAGCCAGTGTGGTCAAGCATTTAGCCATTCGCACAAGATATGCGCAGCTGGATTCGTCCAAGTGGGAACCCAATGAGATATTGCCTCATCATCCTAGGGTTGTAAAAAGTGTTTGGAAGTAAAAGATACATTGCTTGGTTTGCAAAATGATTTAAAAATAGACATTCACAAGAGCCTCAAATTTCAAACACCTTGGAGGAAACAAATATCATTGACAAGTTCAAGCACTCTTGCTTGCCCTAGGGACCATATCCTTAGAGGTTTCTAAGTGTTTGGATTCTATCATCATTTTTTTTTCACCAAGGATAAAGATAGGAGACTTTTGCCCTAATTTCCTTGATTTCCACATAAAGGACCTTGTGGGATGAAGAAGAAAGCAGGTCATTAGACATTCATTTTGAAAACATAATCAAGCAAGTGCTTTTGGTAAAATGAATTCACTAAGCCAAGATAAAAAGACAAATTGGATTACACATGTGTTTTCTAACATGATTTCCCACAAGATCAAAATCCCAAAACCAAAGTTCAAGAAGCTTAGTCCGAAAGCTCATGAGGAGCGTTTTCAGATCCTGAGTTGTATGAGTTTTACTATCAGCAGAATCCCAAACTTTTTTGAAAGGTTTGCTTTCCTTCCATAGGAAATATAGTGTGTTCTTCAACATCGAGGTCTTGTAAGAAGAAGCGTTATCTAGGTCAAGTCTAGGATCAAATTCAATCACTTTCATCCATCTCTCAACCATCAAAATTAGTCAAAAGTCACCTCACCAACAACTCTTGGAAACTTTGTAAACATCTTTTATGCTAAAATTTTAGGCAAAATCAAAACCACTTTGTTTGACTTAACACACCTAGTCAAACCATCATCTTATACACGAGTTTTCTCTAGGATAACACAACTTCCTAGGGTTTACGAGTTCATCTTGTTTGGCTTAACACACTTAGCCAAATTATCAAATCATCACCTCATTTGACTTAACACACTTAGTCAAACCACCCTCTTATGTACAAATCCACTCTAGGATAACACAACTTCCTAGGGTTTTACAAGTGCATTTATCACATTTTGTTTGACTTAACACATTTAGTGAAATTATCAATCCAATCACGATCAATCAAAGTCCTAAGAAGTTTAGCATTTTCTTCAAAGTTTCTTTAAGAGTTTCATTCATCAGTATCACTCATCTTTCATTTATCTCATCCTCGTCATCACTTTGATCCTTCAATTATCCTAGTTCTTCACTTCTTTGAACCTAGGGTTTAGACCAATCTAAAGGATTAGAGGTTCATCTCTTACATTCTTGAAAATTGATCTTCATTTTATGGTTCAAACACGATCTCAACACAAGAGGGACATGGAATATAAACTTGATCCATCCATCATGAGTAATCCAATTCAACCAAACTATCCAAGTCTCGCAATACCAATTGATTATCAAAACTCACATTTATTCAATTCAAACATGGCATCATTATCTCCTCCAAACTTCAACGATACGAATGTGAGTATGCCCAATCCAAAGTTTGGAACACCTTCCCCAATGATAGATTTAAATCCAAGTCCAAATCTACAAATCTATCAACCAAACCCTCAATGCATGAGTTTTCCAAACAACATTATCCCACCAAATCCATACATGTCAAAAACAAATTTACCAAACATGATCATTTCAAATCCACACTTGAAAAAATTTGGTATGGACATGTTTGCGAATCCCATTAATGTTGTTCAAAATCCAAGCAATATGTTGACGACTCTAGGTATTGATTCAATTCAAGGTAACACCATGCAAAATCAAAGTTACCTAAATCAAGGCAATATGATTCTCAACGACAACAATGTTCAAATTCAACCTATAATGCTGAATCAAAACATCATACCAAATCATCCCATTTTGTAATCGGTATCTCAATAGAAAGTAGCAACCATCCAAGCAATCCCAACAGTTGACACCATCCCCAACCCACAACCACCACCGTCAAAACACAGCATGACCAATTCATTCTCCATCATGTTTCAAACCGCTCAAGAAGCTTCCCACAAAAAGGCGCTCCAAAACCAACAAGCCGCACAAGCTGTGCAAGCTACAAATGCCGCTCAGATGGCACAAGCAATCCAAAAAAAACACTCTCAAGCATGAGCACAATTCCAAGCTTAGCAAGTGCAAGCACAAGCACAATACCAAGCTCAATTGCAAGCACACCAAGAAGCGTATCAACAAGCCTTGCAATACTACCAATTACAGCAGCAATATGACCAACAACAAGCATTGTTTGCACAACAACAACAGCATGACCAACAACAAGTGTTGTTGGATCAGCAGCAAACATAGGCATTAATTACTTAACAAAGCTTGCAATAGATTCCCACCATAATTGTTGAAATCAAAAATCAAGATCAATCTATCAATAAGCACCTTGAATATGTTTCCATCTCATCCAATGATCAAATCAACACACACCAAGAGCCAGTTTTCAATCATGATCAAAATCCACAAAAAATACCCAACAATGATCAAATTAAAGAAATGTCAACATCACTTGATCCTATGGTTGAAGACATTGGTAATCTCTCTTCCACAATTGTTGAAAACAATGTTCAAGATCTTGAAGATGCTTCTACCCCATCCAGTGATCAACTCAACATTCATCAAGAGCCACTTTTTTGTGATCTATTTCAACATGTGTTACAATTATTTGATCCAATTGACATAAGGTATGCTCCATCCACCAATGATCATATCAAAAATGTCTCTACATTTCCTTATGAGTTAGAGGACATATCTCAAGAATGTATTCCAAAGCATGATCAAAATCTTCCATCAATGTCTAGCAATGGCCTTTCCAATGACATATTGACATCCCTTGACCTCATGATTACGGATAGTGAAGGAATCCTTAAAGATATAAAGTATATTGAGCCACTTTCCATGCCTAAGAACGATGTCCAAAAACCCACTATAAGCAATCCGTCCTTTGAAATTGATCCATGTCAAGAACTTGATCCAAAACATGTCGAAAGTAATTCCAGAATTAGTCAAGAATTCGTATATCCAAGATACTACAATGATCTAATGGGCACTCTTTTATCTATACAAGATGTCACAAATGATGATCATATCCATATAGCACATATTTCTCCATCTACCCACAAGATGCTTTCTTTGAACGAACATGTAGATGATCTTCATTCAAAATAGGAGTCTCATACTCTTGATATCATTACTCAGGGACAAGACTCTACTACTCTTAACATTTGTACACATGATCAAGATATAGAAAAATCCAAAGAAATATCAAAAAGGGGTCATGAAGAGGGCTTCTACAAATATTGTGAATCAAAAACATCATATGCAAGCATATCAAGAATGAATCAGGAGGAAGAATTTCATAGTGAAGCATCAACACTTCTTGAAGAAGCACTACGATCCAACATCTCGCAAGATCAAGCTAAGGATATCAATCAGGCATTCATCCCACTTATGGAAGATTCTATCACTTATAAAGTTGGATCACTTACCTTTCTTAGAGCAAGCTACCTCATCAATAAGGAAGTTGTCACTTTTGAAGATCCACCACAGAGCAGAGAAGGATTAGCACCTTGTTTCCAAGGTACATCATATCCTATTGGACATAAGATTTTTAAGCAAATGAGTTATCAAGGTTAGGGATTAGGGTTGCATGAATAGGGCATCCTAGAACTAGTGCAGATTATCGACAATCCTAAGCATCAAGGCCTTGGTTATTCGAAAATCAAGGGATCTCAACATATCAATGATACATCTACAAAATTGGGGGCAACCTTGTCTCAAGCAAATGCCAACATAGGGAGCATGAAGAATCCTTATGATAAAGCCAATTCCGATACTACAACCCACCATGTCATGAATCTTCATCCACCCATCACCCCATCCACGAATTGGGACCAACAAAAAAAGAAAGAGTTGATAACAAAAACAAATCAAATACACTTGGATACCAAAGAATACAAAGAAAGACTATCCCTATCAAACTCCATCAGTCAAAGAAACTATGGGGCAAAATCAAAAAGAGAAAAGTATCCATCAAAGATGTCCATAAAATAAAAAATAGGCTTCTCAAGCGACATACAAAGTGTATTAGGCTGTTGGTCCTAATTCCATGCACACTTTTGTACCCACCCATCACTGTTCATCTTCCCAAGTTTGGAGAGTCAAATGTTCCAAACTATCAACCAATCCATCTTTTATTCCTAAACACATTGCATCCATGCCTCCATACATGATATCCAATTCTTTCATTGACCATGTGTTGGCAGCGACCCTTCATCATAAGGATTCAGAAAGCACTCTATCACGATGTGCACACAAAGACAAAGTTAACTCCAGTATCGGAAAAGTAGAACAAATTTCTCAAAATTTGCATTCAAGTGCATGTGTCTTGGCAAAGCAACTTCTTCAAGTAGGATACCGATGGCATGTTATGAACAAATCATCAACATCAGCACCACCAGGTGGTTTAGCATCAACTTAAAATCTCTCAGAAAATACAAAAGAATCAGAAAAATGTCCTGAAAAAATGGTCACCTTGATGAAAACCTGGCAAACAGGTGTCTTGGCGACAACAAAAAAATAAAATTCCAAAAATATTAAAATCCAAAAAAATAAAAAAATAAGGATTGAAAACAGTAAAGAAAAAGTCATCCTCTAGCGAGAACCATTTCGGTGGCGCTTTGAACAGGTACCATGATGAAAACCTGGAAAGCAGGCATCATGTGTAGAATCAAGCATCTACGTGCATCAGTTCAGAAGAAATCATTTTATCATATCCATAATAAAGCTAGAATTCCATCCATATCATTTGTTCATCCATGAACCGTTTATCTAATCCATTACCATCTATCTACCTTATCTTGATCTTGATGAAGGTTTGGGAGCATACCTTAAACTTGTTTATGGTAAACATCTTGACATGGGTCATTTTCATTGATCCCATCCTACCCAATGCTATTTGAGCAATATCTGAATGAGCATCCTCTATGCAAACACCTTATCTTATCGCAAGAGAATCCATATCCATTCGTCCATCTGTTTATCCAGGCATCCACCCATGACATTCCATAAATTGCTAGACACTAGGGGAAAATATTTGCATCTTGCTTCGAGAATAAATCATGATATATCCCCTCCAGCCTATGTGGTGGTCCGAACATTGGAAAACGTGAAATCATATTGGTTAAGGCATTTGTGAACCAAAAAAAAGAAAAACCAAATCACTAGCCCATGGCATATTTTGACAAGAAGACATTCCTTATCATGCTCTATCTTTTGTTGAACATCAATTTGAACAATTAATATCAGTCGCATCTAATGCGCGTATCAACGTCACATCAAATTATCGAAACAATTTTGTTCCAAATCAAGCTTCATCAATCTTGATCAATCAAATCCAATCGATTATCACCTTGTTTGACTTAACACACTTAGTCAAACTATCATCTTGTGCATGAGTTTACTCTAGGATAACACAACTTCCTTGGGTTTACAAGTTCATTATCATCAATCTATTTGGCTTAACACATTTAGCCAAATTATCAAATCCATAATCACCTCATTTGGCTTAACACACCTAGCCAAATTATCCTTTTTGTATGAGTTTACTTTGGGATAGCACAACTTCCTAGAATTTACAAGTGCATTATCACTTTTGTTTGACTTAACACACTTAGTCAAACTATCAATCCATCAATCCGATCAATCAACCTTAAGCTTGGTTTTCAACAAAATCCCAAAATAGAGCACTAATATCGTCATCACATATCATATCCAAATTGTCAAAATCATGCGAAAATCCAAAAAACATTTAGAAACTTCATCAAAAATTTAAAAAAGTCAAAATCTCATCAGAAAAATCCAAAACATGTCGAAATATCAGAAAATCTTCAAAAAAAAATCCTTGAGTCTTTTTATTTTTTCACCTTGTCGAACTACGTCATCTCTGAGCTTGAACATAGGCAAGGTTGATCTTTGATCATGCCCTAAGACAGTTAGGTCAGTCCTTAGGCATCCGTCGCATTGGCAATCCATTTGCCCATCTATTTTTAGAGTTAGGGTCAGTCCTTAAGCGTCCGTCCCATTGGGAATCCATTTGCCCATTTATTTTACATCTAGGTCAGTCCTTTAGGCATCTGTCACAATGACATCCGTCGTCCCATCTAGTTAGGCATCCGTTGCAGATGCTTTCGTTTGTCCATATTTTTCATATTTTAGGATTTTAAGCGTCCGTCACAATGACATCCGTCTACCGATCTAGTTAGGCGTCCTTCATAGAGGAATTCGTTTGTCCATCTTTTTCACATTTTAGGATTCTAGGCGTCTGTCGCAATGACATCCGTCTTCCCATCTAGTTAGGCATCTATCGTAGGGGCATTCGTTTGTCCATATTTTTCACATTTTAGGATTTTAGGCATCTATCGCAATGACATTCGTCCGCCCATCTAGTTAGGTGTTCATCCCAAAGGCATTCGTTTATCCATCTTTTTCACATTTTAGGATTTTGGTGTCTGTCCCAATGACATCCGTCTACCCATCTAGTTAGGCATCCATCGCAGGGGCATTCGTTTGTCCATCTTTTTCACATTTTAGGATTTTAGGCATCCGTCGCAATGGCAATCCGTTTTCCCATCTCTCTCCTTAGCAATCAGGTCAATTGGAATTCGAACTACGTCGTCTTTGACCTTAAACATAGGCAAGGCCATCCTTAATCAGCCCCCAAGACACAAAATTCAAAAACATTCATAAATATTGAAAATACCAAAAACATTTGTAAAACAGCCTCAAAAACATTTGAAAAAACCAAAATGGTGCATCCATTTCATCTCGCTTTCACCTGTGATTGACGCCGCTCATAATAAATCAATCAACACCTTCACCCTTTGGTGAGTTAGTCAGAAGCAAGTCTAGCAGGTTCCAAACTGAACACCTTAATCATCAAAGTCTCAAGTCTACATCAGTAACAGGCAAGTTGGTCAACTTGGAGTATCAATAGCTTATCACCCAAATCAGTCCCATCAAAACCCTGATCATAGCATGTCCTAGGGTGAACCTTTCCTATGATGGACATAAGCATTAGGTACCCCACAATAGTTTAGCCTTGGCTAGCGGTACAAAGAACATTAGCTTGTTTGTTTACTTTATTTGGTCTTTTTGACTTATCTTGTTTTGCGCTCATTCCAAAGACCTCTCGATGATACCTAAATAAAACAGGTTTAGAGAGAAAGGAATGGGGCAATGATCATTATCTTTTTATCTGTTATGCTTGTTGGATGCCTTTGTAAAGTAACTTGGTGAATACTTGCTTTGTTGGGTCCATCCTAGCAAGGTTTTCGTATGTCAAGTGTGAACAAGAGCACTCCTATCTGATTGTCGAGTCAGAGTCCATCACACTAGGTGCAATGCCATCCTGGTTCTTAATACATTGATGCATTGCACCTACATGTGTTATCAAACATAAAGAAAGGTATGCTCTTTTCTCATCCTTGGATAAGTAATACATCATCATCATTCATCATCATATCCAATAAAGTCTCAATGACTAGGGGACTTATTGGACTTCTACATTCTTCTTGGATTTAAGGGTTTATCCCTATCATTCTTCTATCCTCTTTCACACTAACAATGCATCCATCCTACAAAGGTTTGATCCCCCTCATTCTTCTATCCTATTTCATGCTAACAATGCATCCATCTTACATCCACACTCTTATCTTGCATAATCATACCATATCCATCTCACGCATAATCACGTCATCTCATTTTCATAATCATTTAAGTTGTTTAGGATAGTATAAATTTGTTATTTTAAGCATCTTCCAAACATCTCATTTACATCATCATTATCATATAGTCTAACCATCCATACATTCATTTTGAACCTCTTTGTCACGAGATCCACCTCAAATTGAATCTTTTCGCTCGATCTCTTGAGGGGGCAATGTACTAACGTACTTATTTTCGTTGGGGCATCCAAAAAATCTGAATTTTTTTAATTTTGATGTCAGTGTAATCATTCTTTGAACCAATGCAACGAGTACATTGCTTCAAAGAGGGGCAAAATGTAGACACACAAAATGTAGACACGCAAAACTAACAATCATGCATCATACAAATTAACATTCATTTCTTCTACTAATCAATTAAAATAATTTATTGATTAAATCCTAAGGTTTATCAAACTTAATTAAATCAAGTTATTTAATTAAGTTCTTAAAGTTCTTCTTATTTGATTTGATAAATCAAACTTATTTAAATCAAATATCAAATCCCTAAAATCCCCTAAGTTAATTAATCTAAATTAATTAACTTCTAATCATAATTACCATTCTCTAGCTTTTGACTCAACTAGGGTCAAATCTAAACTCTTAACTAACCCACCCACTTGCACCAATAAATCATTTATTTGATTTATTAATTCTTCTAATTACTTTCAAAAGGGCATCAAGATGGAATATTCTTCCAATTTGAATCTTCCCTCCAAAGGACTTGTCCCTTCCAACAAAGCATTAAATGCTCTTACACATCTCTTGCAAGTGTCAAACTTGGCATTTATTGCACCTTTCATCCCCCCTAAACATGTCTTTTCATGCAAGTTCAAATTTGAAATTGGCACATTGGCCAAGACTTGCACATTCCTCACCCTCTCACACCTTGACAATTGGCATCTTGTCATTGGTCCATGAATGATCCCACATTCATCAAATTGACCTCTCCTTTCTTTAAGTTCAATTATAAGTTGAAGGCTTCTCTCCTTCAAACAAACAACACACTTCATGCAAGGTTACTCTCTTCATTTGAGAATCAATCTTGCTCTTCATCATCCACATTTTGAAAGCATCTACACTATAGGCAACTTGAGCTCATAGAAACTCATTGTCTATCTCATTTAGCTTGGAAAGGGGTTGGGAAAGGGCTCGTTTACACATCCAAAGGGCACGAATCCACCATAGAATAGGTTGTATTTCATTTCTTCTTTGCATGTTTGATTTGGTTTTATCAATTGTTTGAAAGAATGTTATATATTATTCTATGAAGATGCTAGTCTATGCAATCCATGTGGAGATTTAGCATCCAACAAAATCATTTTAATGAATGCAAGCAGTGAAAAAATTGGCATTCTTTTATTGAGGCTATTTATCCATTTGAGGGTTTTCATGATCATATTGCCTTAAGGACTTATTTATTTTTTTGTGTTTTGAATTAAGATTGGAATGTTGAAATGTAGCTACTGCTAATCTTTATTTGATTTTCCTCTGGCATTTATTAATTTTTTTAATTGAAATGTTGGTTTATGATCTTATGTTACTCAATTTGAGGCTTCTTATTATTTTCTAACTATTGGCAAGTGTGGTGTAATGTGACATCTGTAAAACTACCATATCCTGAGGGGCTCCCTTGTAGGTCATATAGGGGAGTCGAGGTGTTGGGGAATTATAAATTATTTGAAAGCAGTTTTAAATGGGACTAGTATGGAGAAATCATTAATCCATTCATCCTCTAGTTCTCTAATTATTATTGTTGTACCTTCCTCTTGGAGGCTAACCTCCTTACTAAAAAAAGGGAATGCACCTAGGAGATGTATGGAAGGGTCCTCAGAGAAGGGCCTCAAGACCATCTTTCCTAATGGTTATGGTATCCAAAAATATACATCCCTGTAAACCCCATTGTGTGAGCCTTGTGATGTGATTTATGTGAAATTATTTTGATGTATGGGTAAATTTTTAAATGAATGACATGTGAAAAATACCTGACTACTATGTGAGATATAAAGTGGAAAACAAAATCAAGAATATTATTTTTGAGACATGAATTGGTATTTGAACAAAAGTAGTTTCTATTATTATGCAAAAAGAGAACCTTCAAGGGTGTCCAAGGATGTTAATGTGTTTTGATATATGTTGGTGGAATTTTTAATCGAAAAGGTTAGTTGCATTGATGGCTACTAGCATCTGTTACATTATGAGTATATCAAATAAATGTTCTATGATGAGAAATTTTGTTCTAAGTATTTAGATGTTTGATCTAGGGAAGGGATGTCTGTAATATATATGTTTATATGGAGACTTTTTTCTGCATTTTCTCAAGAACAAAATTAGCATTTCTAATCTACTTTAAACAAAGAAAACCAAAGCCTCCCTATGAGATAATGAATCATGTCTAAAATGTTAAACAAAACTCTAAAAGACCAAATAAGAAAACTTGAAAGCACATTCAAAAAATATCAAGGTTGGAAGATTGAGGGATTTGGATGAATGTGGGATCATTCATGAGCCAATGACAAGATGCAACTTGTCAAGATGTGAGAGGATGAGGGTTGTGCACATTTTGGTCAATGTGCCAAAGAGATGGAGATTTGAAATTCAAAAGATAGCCTGTTGGAGGGAGAAGAAAGAGTCTTAAATGCCAAGCAGGGGACATGTAAGAGGGGAGTTAATGCTATGTTGGAAGGGACAAGTCATTTGAGAGGGAAATTAAAATTGGAGGAATATTCCCTAAATATGCTATGTTGAGGGAAATTAGAAGATTTAATAAATTAATTAAATGATCTATTTGTGCAAGTGGGAAAAGCTAGAGGATGTGACATGAGTTTAGATTAAATTAAAATCGGGATTGGATTAATTTAATGAGGAATTAGATGATTTGACCTATTTGATTTAGATTTATTGATTAAAATAAATCAAAAGTAGATGGAAAATGATTTAGACATAATTAAATAAATATTTTGATTTATTTAGTTAAAGGGGATGATGTTAGTATTAAAGATGAATTTAATTAATTTAAATGGAGTACTTTAGGAGATTAATTAAATAAACTTGATTTATTTGATAGACAAATATGATTAGTGCATGATGTTAGTTTTGCATGTATAAATTTTAACCCTCTTTGAAGCAATGTACTTGTTGCATTGGTTCAAATAATGATGTCGTCGAGATCAAAATTTAAAAAAAATCTGATTTTTTGGATGCCCCAACGCAAAGTACATTTCTACATTGTTGCCCCCTTGAGAGATTGAGTGAAAATTTCAATTTGAGGGTCAATCTTGTGACAAAGAGGTTCAAGATGGACAAATGGATGGTTATGATAATGATGCAAATGAGATGGTTTTAAGATGCTTAGAATAACAAATCTATATTACCCTAAACAACTTAAATGATGATGCAATGCAAGTGAGATGGATGAGAGGGGTGATGTTGTCCTATGATCATATGATGTGATTATGAAGAATGAGAGGGCGGATGCAGGATGGATGCATTGATGTAATGATATTATGTTAGCATGAAAGAGGATAGAAGAATGAGAGGGGTCAACTCTTGAATCCAAGAAGATGCAGAAGTTCAACAAGCCAACTTTATTAGAAATGATGATGAATGATGATGATGTATTGCTTATCCAATGATGGGAGAGATAAAGAGCATAACTTTCCTTATGTTTGATAACACACATAGGTTTGATACATCAAGGTATAAATAACTAGGATGGTGTTGCGCCTAGTGTGATGGACTTTGACTCGATAATCAGATAGGAGTGCTCTTGTTCACACTTGACATATGGAAACATTTATAGGATGGACCTAACAAAGCAAGTATTCGCAAAGTTATATTACAAGAACATCCAACAAGCACAACAGAAAAAAAGATAATGATCATTTCCCCATTCCTTTCTCTCTAAACCTATTTTGTTTAGGCATCATCTAGAGTTCATTGGAATGAATGCAAAATAAAATAAGTCAAAATGACCAAGCTAAAGTAAACAAACAAGCTAATGTTTTTCGTACTGCTAGCCAAGGCTAAACTAAGGTGATACCTAATTTTGATGTCCATCGTGGCAAGGATGCATCCTAGGACATGTTGTGATCAGGGTTTTGATGAGATTGATTGGATGATAAGCTATTGATACTTCGAGTTCACCAACTTGCTTCCTTACTAACCTAGACTTGAGATTTTGATGATTAGGTGTTCACTTTTGAACCTACTAGACTTTCTTTCGAATGACTCAACAAAGAATGAAGGCAATGATTGCTTTATTATGAATGGTGATTATTGTGAGTGAAAGCGAGATGAGACGAGTGCACCATTTTGGGTTTTTTTCAAACATTTGAATTTTTTTGTTGTTTTGAAATGTTTTGAGGTTGTTTTGATTTTTGGATTTTCAAGATTTTATGAATGTTTTTGGATTTTGTGTCTCAGGGGCCGATCAAGGATGGCCTTGCCTACATTTAAGCTTAGAGACAACATAGTTCAGACGATAAAAGACTTGATTACTGATGAGATAGATGGGAAAACAAATTTCCAGATTGCAACGGATGCCTAAAGGAATGACCTAGGGTGTCTTGGGGGATTATCATAGATCAACCTTGCCTACGTTCTAGCTTATAGATGATGTAGTTCAGTTGGATGACTCTATTTTTGTTTTTTTCAAATTTTTGACATGCTTTAGATTTTGAATGATTTGCATGTTTTTTTTATTTTTGCATTATTTTGACAATTTGGATATGGATATGTGATGATATCACTCCTTTTTTTTGGGATTTTTTTAAAAACCAAGCTAGGGTTGATCAATCAGATTGATAGATTGATGATGATAACATTGTTGAGGATACATAATAATGCAAGGATAATGTTTAAGCAACACAAGGATTGGGAAGGATATCCTGAGATGATGATAATTTGATTAGATTTTGAAGCTTGATTTGGAACAAAATTTGTTTGAATAATTTGATGTGATGTTGAAGTACAAATTAGATGTGACTAATATTGATTGTTTGGATCAATGTTTGGTGAAAGATAAAGCTTGATAAGGAAGATCGTCTTGTCAAAATATGTCATGGGCTAGTGATTTGGATTTTAGCTCACAAATGCTTGACCAACTTGATTTCACATTTTCCAATGTTCGAAAAGCCACATAAGTTGGAAGATATAGATCAAGATTTATTCCTGAAGCAAGATGTAAATATTTTCCCCCAGTGTCTAAAAATGTTTGAAATGGTGTGGGTGGATTCTTGGATATATGTATGGAGGGATTGGTATGGATCATCTTGTGATAAGATAAGGGTGTTCAAATAAAGGATTCTCATTCAGATAATGCTTCAAGGCTCAGATAACATTGGGTAGGATGGGATCAATGAAAATGACCCATGTCAAGATGTTTAGAATAAATAAGTGTAAAGTGTGTGTTTAGCATAAACAAGTGTAAAGTATGCACCAAGCTTTTCCAAGATCAAGATAAGGTAGATAGATGGAAATGGGTTGGATACATGGTTCATGGATGAAAGGATTTATTTATTATGGATTTGATAAGATGATTTATCTTGTACTGGCACACATAGATGCTTGATTCTACACATGACACCTATTTGCTAGGTTTTCATCATGTTACTTGCCCTCCTAGCGCAATAATGTGGAGACCTTTCTTTGCCTTTTCTCAAGAACAACATTAGCATGTCTATTCTACTTTAAACAAAGCAAACCAAAGCCTCCCTATGAGATAATGAATCATGTGTAACATGCTAAACAAAACTCTAAAACACCAAATAAGCAAACTTGAAAGAACATTAAAACAATATCCATAACTATCCCATAGTGGGAGTGGTGCCCCTTATGATGTGGAAAGGATGCCCTTTCCCACCCCCTGATAAGCAAGAATTCCAAGATGCAAGTGACAATGCAAATGATAGGATTCTGGATCTTGTTGTGTAGTAGTGTTGTTGTAGAAATGCTTTGCATTTATAGATTCAAGGTTGGAAGATTGAGGGATTTGGATGAATGTGGGATCATTCATAAGACAATTACAAGATGTCACTTGTCAAGATGTGAGAGGATGAGGGTTGTGCACATTTTGGTCAATGTGCCAAAGAGAGGGAGATTTAAAATTCAAAAGATAGCTTGTTCGAGGGAAAAGCAAGAGTCTTAAATGCCAAGTGGGGGACACGTAAGAGGGGAGTTAATGCTATGTTGGAAGGGACAATTCATTTGAGGGGGAAATTCAAGTTGGAGGAATATTCCCTAAAGATGCAATGTTGAGGGAAATTAGAAGATTTAATAAATCAATTAAATGATTTATTTGTGCAAGTGGGAAAAGCTAGAGGATGTGACATGAGTTTAGATTAAATTAATTACGATTGGATTAATTGAAAAAGGGATTACATGATTTGACCTACTTTATTTAGATTTATTGATTAAAATAAATCAAAAGGAGATGCAAAATGATTTGCACATAGCTAAATAAATATTTTGATTTATTTAGCTAAAGGGGATGATATCAGTATTAAAGATGAATTTATTTAATTTAAATGGAGGACTTTAGGAGATTAATTAAATAAACTTGATTTATTTGATAGGGGAATATGATTAATGCACATGATGTTAGTTTTGCATGTCTACAGTTTATAATTGAATATTTTGAAAAAAAATCATCATGGAAGTAAAGTAATTGGTATGTAGAAAAAAGTATTTCTTGCTTGATCTAGGAATAATTAATGATAAATTGGACTTAAAGATGCCTTGGTCTAGTGTTGTAAGGTATTTTTTCACATCCACATTAGGTCTTGGGCCCTAGAAAAATGAATAGAATGCATGTTTTTTGATGGTGTTGTAAACTATTGTAAAAGACTTACACACTTTTCTAGACTTTTATTAACCATCTATGTCTAATGGAACCATTTTTTCTCTGATTCAATGTTCTAAAATATATTTAATTGCATTCTCACATTAATCTCGAAGGCTTGTAAATTAAATCTAATCTTAATCTAGTGTTGTAATGTGTCTTACACATTCACATTGGATGTTGTGCCTTTCTAGGCTATGTGGACCTCATTTTACTATTGTAATGTGTGTTTAATCACAGTTTCACATTTAAATTTGTGTCCCTATCCCTAATTACCCTTTGCATCATCATTAATAGGCCTCTATGAACCCATATTGTGCATCTTGAGGCTTGTTTAGATCAAAGACTCGATAAAATCACCATAAAAAAAAAAATTCTTCACTCCCCGATAATCCAGCTCACAAAATAACCCATGTGGAATTAAGTTGCCCATCTGGGTGAATGAGTACCATCCAGGTGGGACTAAGTTGCCCAGAGTGGCGAATTAGTCTCATTTAGGCTATTTTCAAGGATTGAGAGGGAAAAAATAGGTTTTAAGTTTAATTTTCCTCCATGTCAACCTCGAGGATCAAATTAATGGGAATTTTAGGAGGATTGTCTATATAAGAAATATTTTAAACCATAATTCATAACTCATTCACCATTCATTTTCCATATCAAGTCAATCAATCCGTAGGATGCTAAAATATTACACATGGATTGTATTGATTCAACAATCCTCATAGGATAATACAACATTCTTCAAAGTAAATGATAAAACTAATCTAAGCATGCAAAGAAGACATGGAGTATATCTATCCTATGGTGGATTGGTGCAACTTAGTGTTGTAGAAGGCTGCCCTTTCCCAATCCATGATAAGCAAAATGCCAAATGATAGATGATGAAGAGCAAGATTGACTCTCAAATGAAGAGAGCAACCTTGCCTCAAGATAAAGTTGCTAAGAAAATGGTGTTGTGATGAGCAAGATTAGTTCTCTCATGAAGAGAGTAACCTTGCAAGTGAGAATGTGTTGTGTAATTGAGTTGTTTTGCCTTGCATTTATAGATTCAAGGGTAGGAGTTTGAGAGATTTTGGATGAATGTGGGATAATTCACAAGCCAATGACAAGGTGCCACTTGTCAAGTTGTGAGAGGGTGAGGAATGTGCAAGTCTTGGCCAATGTGCCAATTTGAATTTGAATTTTGCATGACTTGACATGTTTTGGGGGGATGAAAGGTGTAATAAATGCTATGTTGACTTGTGCAAATAGCATTTAAAACCTTGTTGGAAGGGACAAGTCCCTTTTGGGGGGAAGATTCAAATTGGAAGAATATTCCATTTTGAATGTAATTAGAGGAAATAATAAATCAAATAAATGATTTATTGGTGCAAGTGGGTGGGTTAGTTAGGAGTTTGGATTTGACTCTGGTTGAGTCAAAAGCTAGAGAATGATAATCATGCTTAGAAGTCAATTAATTTAGATTAATTAACTTAGGGGATTTTAGGGATTTGATATTTGATTTTAAATCAGTTTGATTTATTAAATCAAATAAGAAGAACCTTAGGAACTTAATTAAATAATTTGATTTATTTAATTAAGCTTGATGAACCTTAGGATTAAATCAATAAATTGCTTTAATTGATTAGTAGAAGAAACGAATGCATGATGTTAGTTACAGTGGAATGCATAATGTTATTTTTGGATGTCTACATTTTGCCCCTCTTTGAAACAATGTACTCATTGCATTGGTTCAAAGAATGATTCTACCGACATCGAAATTAAAAATTCTTTCATTTTTTTAGATGCCCTAGTGGAAAATAAGTACGTTAGTACATTGCCCCCTCGAGAGATCGAGCGAAAAGATACAATTTGAGGTGGATCTCGCGACAAAGAGGTTCAAAATGGATGTATGGATGGTAATGATGATGTAAATGAGATGTTCGGAAGATGCTTAGAATAATAAATCTATATTATTTTAAGCATGTTAAATGATTATGTGATGCATGTGAGATGGATGAGATGGTATGACATGATTATGTAGAATGAGAATACGGATGCAAGATGGATGCAATGTTAGCATGAAAGAAGATAGAAGAATGAGAGGGATGAACCCTTAAATTCAAAAAGATGAAGAAGTCCAACAAGTCTCCTTTATTAGAGATGATGATGAAAGATGATGATGTATTGCTTATCTAGGAATGGGAGATAAAGAGCGTAACTTTCTTTATGTTTGATAACACACATAGGTGCGATGCATCAAGGTATTAAGAACCAGGATGGCGTTGCGCCTAGTGTGATGGACTCTGACTCGGCTATCAGATAGGAGTGATCTTGTTCACACTTGACATACGGAAACCTTGCTAGGACGGACCCAACAAAGAAAGTATTCACCAAGTTATTTTAGAAGCACATCCAAGAAGCACAACAGATAAAAAGATAATGATCATTGCCCCATTCCTTTCTCTCTAAACCTGTTTTGTTTAGGCATCATCGAAAGGTCCTTGGAATGAGCGCAAAATAAGATAAGTCAACAAGACCAAGATAAAGTAAATAAACAAGCCAATGTTCTTCATACCGCTAGCCAGGCTAAACTAATGTGGGGTACCTGATGCTTATGTCCATCGCAGGAAAGATTCATCCTAAGACATGTACTGATCAGGGTTTTGGTGAGACTAATTAGGTGATAAGCTATTGATACTCCAAGTGGACCAACTTGCTGACTTACTGACTGAGGCTTGAGACTTTGACGATTAGGGTGTTCACTTTAGAACCTGCTAAACTTGCTTCTGACTAACCCACCAAAGGGTGAAAGCGACGATTAACTTTATTATGAGTGATGACAATCACGGGTGAAAGCGAGATGAAACAGATGCACCATTTTGGTTTTTTCAAATGTTTTGAGGCTGTTTTTGGAATTTTTGAGATGTTTTACAAATTTTTTTAGTATTTTCAAGATTTTTTAATTTTTTTGGTATTTTAAAGATTTTTTAATGTTTTTGGTATTTTGTGTCTCGGGGGCCAATCAAGGATGGCCTTGCCTACGTTTAAGCTCAGAGACGACATAGTTCAGACTCCAATTGACTTGACTAATAATGAGATAGATGGGAAAACGTATTGCCATTGCGACGGACGCATCAAGAATGACCTAAATGTAAAAAAGATAAGCAAATGAATGCCAATGCGACGAATGCCTAACTAGATGGGTAGACAGATGCCAATGCGACGGACGCAAACTATCTCAGGGGATGATCAAAGATCAACCTTGCCTACGTTCAAGCTCAGAGACGACGTAGTTCGACAAGGTGGTGGACTGACTTGATGATAATATGGACAAATGGATTGCCATTTTAATGCCTAAAGGACTGACTTAAGATGCAGACTAGATGGGCAAACGGATTGCCAATCAGACGGACGCCTAAAGGACTGACCTAACCATCTCGGGGGATGATCAAAGATCAACCTTGCCTACGTTCAAGCTCAGAGACGACGTAGTTCGACAAGGTGAAAGACTAACAAGACTAAATGATGAATTTTTTGAAGATTTTCTGATATTTTGACATGTTTTTGGATTTTTTGAATGATTTGGATGTTTTTGAAATTTTGATTTTTTGATGTTTTTGGTTTTTCGCATGATTTTGACAATGATGATGTCAGTGCTTTGTTTTGGGATTTTCTTGAAAACCAAGAGTAATGTTGATCAATCGGATTGATGGATTGATAGTTTGACTAAGTGCGTTAAGTCAAAAAAAAGTGATAATGCACTTGTAAATTCCAGGAAGTTGTGTTATCCCAGAGTAAACTCGTACAAAAAGGATAATTTGGCTAGGTGTGTTAAGCCAAACGAGGTGATTATTGATTTGATAATTTGGCTAAGTGTGTTAAGCCAAACAAAGTGATGATAATGAACCTGTAAACCCAAGGAAGTTGTGTTATCCTAGAGTAAACTTGTGCACAAGATGATAGTTTGACTAAGTGTGTTAAGTCAAACAAGGTGATGATTGATTGGATTTGATTGATCAAGATTGATGAAGCTTGAGTTAGAACAAAATTGCTTTGATGATTTGATGTGACACAGATGTGCACATTAGATGTGACTCATATGGATTTTTTGAAAGATAAAGCTTGATGAGGAACGTCTTCCTGTCAAAAATATGCCATGGGCTAGTGATTTGGATTTGTGTTCACAAATGATTTAACCAAGTTGATTTCACATTTTCCAATGTTCGGATCACTTCATAAGTTGGATGATATACATCATGATTTATTCCTGAAGTGAGATGTAAATATCTGCCCCCAGTGTCTAGCAATGTTTGAACAGCCATGGGTGGATTCTTGGATACGAATGGATATGGATTATCTTGCGATAAGATAAGGGTGTTCGAACAGAGGAATGCTCACTCAGATAATGCTTCAAGGCTTAGATAATGTTGGATATGATGGGATTAATGAAAATGACCCATGTCAAGATATTTACCATAAACAAGTGTAAAGCATTTACCAAAATTTCATCAAGATTAAGATACCTTGGAGTATGGATGCAAATATATGAAAATGGATTGGATAAATGGTTCATGGATGAACAGGTGATATGGATGGAATGTTGGCTTTATCATGAATGTGATAAGATGCTTTCATCTAAACTGGCACACGTAGATACTCGATTCTACACATGATGCCTGTTTGCCAGGTTTTCATCATGGTACTTGTCCAAAGCGCCACCGAAATGGTTTTTGTTGGAGGACGATTTTTTTCTTTACTGTTTTCAATCCTTTTTTTGATTTTTTTGGATTTTTTGTAGATTTTGATTTTTTTGTTGTCACCAAGATGCCTGTTTGCCAGGTTTTCATCGAGGTGACCATTTCTTCAGGACATTTTTCTGATTGTTTTTGTATTTTCTAAGAGATTTTAAGCTGATGTTGAACCACCTGGTGGTGCTGATGTTGATGCTTTTGTCATAACGTGCCATCGGTAGCCTGCTTGAAGAAGCTGCTTTGCCAAGATACGTGCACTTGAATGCAACTTTTGAGATTCTTGATCTGCTTTGCTGATAATGGACTTAACTCTGTCTTTGTGCACACATCGTGATAGGGTTCCTTCTGAATCCTTATGATGAAGGGTCACTGCCAATACATGGTCAATGTGAGAATTGGATATCCTGCGTGGAGGCGTGGATGGAGTGTGTTTAGGTATAAAAGATGGATTGGTTGTCAGTTTGGAACCTTTGACTCTCCAAACTTGGGAAGATGAACAGTAATGGGTGGATATGGAAGTGTGCATGGAATTAGGACCAACTACTTGATACACTTTGTATGTTGCTTGAAAAGCTTTATTTTGCTTTAGTGGACGTCTTTGATGGATACTTTTCCCTTTTTGATTTTTCCTCATAGTTTCTTTGACTAATGGAGTTTGATAGGGATTTGTATTCTTTGGTATCCTTCTAGCGCCATTTGTAGAATGCTAAAATCTTACACATGGATTGTATAGATTCAACCATCCTCATAGGATAATACAACATTCTTCAAATTAAATGATAAAACTAATCTAAGCATGCAAAGAAGACATGGAGTATATCTATTCTATGGTGGATTGGTGCAACTTAGTGTTGTAGAAGGCTACCCTTTCCCAATCCATGATAAGCAAAATGCCAAATGATAGATGATGAAGAGCAAGATTGACTCTCAAATGAAGAGAGAAACCTTGCCTCAAGATAAAGTTGCTAAGAAAATGGTGTTGTGATGAGCAAGATTAGTTCTCTCATGAAGAGAGTAACCTTGCAAGTGAGAATGTGTTGTGTACTTGAGTTGTTTTGCCTTGCATTTATATATTCAAGGGTAGGAGTTTGAGAGATTTTGGATGAATGTGGGATAATTCACAAGCCAATGACAAGGTGCCACTTGTCAAGTTGTGAGAGGGTGAGGAATGTGCAAGTCTTGGCCAATGTGCCAATTTGAATTTGAATTTTGCATGACTTGACATGTTTTGGGGGGATGAAAGGTGTAATAAATGCTATGTTGACTTGTGCAAATAGCATTTAAAACCTTGTTGGAAGGGACAAGTCCCTTTTGGGGGGAAGATTCAAATTGGAAGAATATTCCATTTTGAATGTAATTAGAGGAAATAATAAATCAAATAAATGATTTATTGGTGCAAGTGGGTGGGTTAGTTAGGAGTTTGGATTTGACTCTGGTTGAGTCAAAAGCTAGAGAATGATAATCATGCTTAGAAGTCAATTAATTTAGATTAATTAACTTAGGGGATTTTAGGGATTTGATATTTGATTTTAAATCAGTTTGATTTATTGAATCAAATAAGAGGAACCTTAGGAACTTAATTAAATAATTTGATTTATTTAATTAAGCTTGATGAACCTTAGGATTAAATCAATAAATTGCTTTAATTGATTAGTAGAAGAAATGAATGCATGATGTTAGTTACAGTGGAATGCATAATGTTATTTTTGGATGTCTACACAATCTAGGGTTTTAGCATTCTAAGTCATTAAGATAGCTTTCTAAGGTATTCAAGGGAAGATTCTTCATCCATTGTTGCAGAAATTCAAGATCAATCATCATGGAAAGTTTATAATTCATTAATTTCATGTTCATGCTTCCTCTTTCTTCTTCATTTGGTTTAATTACCTATAAGGGGTTTGACTAAGGCAAACCTCCATTCCCTAATGTATTCAGCATTTCTCTTTCTTTCCTTGTGTGCTTGCAGATCTAGGTACCTTGAAAGCTTTGAAATCATAGAAGAATAGGTTTCAAACTTGTTGAAGACATCTCCTTGTTGGATAGGTCAAAATATCCACAAAATGTCACTTATAGTGCTAGAAATTAGTTTATCAAATCCGGATATCTAGAGGAGCAGAAAGTGCAGACTGAGAGCTTTCATTTCCAATTGAAGATTTTTAGAAAAGCCAAAGTGCACTAAGTCACCATCAACGACATATGAGTCCCACTATACATTTTTTCATAATTTTTTGTAGATTCAAATACCCATTTGCCTGAAACGGGCTCTAAAATAATTTTCTAGATCTGGGACTAAGTCACCCAGAATGGCATAAGTGTCCCAGTAGGTTAAAATTCTAGAATCAGCAACATTTCCAGTCTTCATTCCAATCCTCAACACATTTCCAAGTGCACATATTTAGTTCTACAATTTTCTATTTTGTTTCATGGTCTTTTCTAGGTCATTTAGTTTATGTTTGCATATAACATTGTCTTTTCAAAAATTTGATGTTTTCCAAGTTTACACTTGGTGGTGAGCCCCTCTTTTTAGTTTTCAACCTTTAGAACATTTCCTTTGTCATATTTACATCTCCTTAGCATTGAAGTCTCTAGCATTTTTTCTTCAATGAAGTGTTGATCTTTGTCTCTCTCCTTTTAGGTACAAAACCCTAGAGGTGAAAGAGGTGACAAAAATCTTTGTTTTAGGTATGTTTAATAGATTATGTGCATTGCTATATGGATTTTATGTTTCTAGACCTTAACGAATCCCACGACGAATTCTAAATTAAGGAGATAGAGATGTAGGACCCCACTTCGCATGTGATTAATGCAATCTTAAATTGTTATATATTCCTCCTAAATATATTCTTAGATATATTTTAGACGATACATAGTGTGATTGTGTGATAATGTGCCTGTATTTCATTTTGGCATGTTTTATTATCACTACCATGAAACATGTTTTTCATAATTTTTTGTAGATTCAGATACCCATTTGGCTGAAACGGGCTCCGAAATAGTTTTCCTAATCTTAGACTAAGTCGCCCAGAATGCCATAAGTGTCCCAGTAGGTTAAAATTCTAGAATTAACACGATTTCTAGTCTTTGTTCCAATCCTCAACACATTTCCAAGTGCATATCTTCAATTCTATAGTTTTCTATTTTGTTTCATGGTCTTTTCTAGGTCATTTAATTTATGTTTGCATATCACATTATGTTTTCAAAAATTTCATGTTTTCCAAGTTTATACTTTGTGATGGATCCCTCCCTTTTTTTCAGCATTTAGAACCTTTCCTTTGTCATATTTCAATATCTTTAGCTTTAAATTCTCAAGGGTTTTTTCTTGAATGAAGTGTTGATCTTTGTCTCTCTCTTTTTAGGTGCAAAACCCTAGAGGTGAAAGAGGTGACAAAAATATTTTTTTCATTTTTGTGAACTTGAATTTTGAATATCTTCTTTTCTAATTTTGGATTCCATCATCATCCTAGAATTAGTTTGCATTAGTTAATTTGAATTCTAGTGTTTTAAAATTTTACATTAGTGAAAATGCATATAGTTTACGTTTTTTCATTCAAAATCATTGAAAAAATAATGAAAACTACATTATCATTTTAATTATTCAGGTCATATAGCATAAAAATCATCAAAACCAATTAAAAAAAATTGAATTTTTTGAAGAACACCCTTATTGAGACTCATTTGCCATTCTAGGTGACTTAGTCCCAGTCCATATTTTTAACTAGCTATTATAGCATCATAAACCTCATTTATGTGCTTCCTAAGCCTCCTAGTACCATATAGTATAAGTCTAGAAAGTTTTAGGAATATTTGTTTTATGTATCTAGCTCCAAAACATCAATTCAAGGTAGTCATTTTTGAAATCATTTCAATTACAAGCCTCATTAGATCTGAAAAATTCTAACATCTCTAAAATTTTGCATAACATGGATAAAAGTACCTTTCACTTTTACATACACACTGTTTCTATTCATAAAAGTTTGCATAATTTTGATAAAATTTCTTTTCATCCTTGCATATACATTGTTTGCATGTTTAAAGCTTTGTGTATATTGGATACAAATGTTTTGCACCTTTGGATATACATTATTTATATTGTTGAAACATTGCATGAAATGATTACAAATGATTTTCATTTTTCTTTAAACAATGTTAGTATCTCACATAACTAGACATACTAAGAAAAATTCATATCCCCTCCCTATGAGAGTGTTTTAGTGAAAGAAAATACAACCTTGGACATTCTTAACGATCATATTTGTTCTTCTCCTAATTTCTCTCCTGTTGGCAAAGAAGATATTTTGGTGTTCAAAGAACAAACCAATGAGAGTTTTCAAAATCCTAATTTTTTCTTTCCTCTTACCTCTCTTAGTGGACAATAAATTTATGCACAAGACAACACAACCATAGGTAATCATGAAAATAACATTTTTTCTTCTCCTCGTATCTCTCCTAGTTGTGAAGAAGATACTTTTATGTTAGAAAACACAATCAATGAATGTCATGAGAATCTTAGTTGCCCCCCTTAACCTAGAGAAACCCTTGTTAAGAAAGACAATTCAACCATTGATCTTTCCCCTACTTTCAATGAATTCATTTTAGAATAACCAACCTTTGATTATCAAGAAAATTTGGTTTGTAGTCCTCCTAAACACCCTCCTCCTCGAGAAGATTGCATGGTGCAACAAAAGGAAAGAATTGACACTAATGATATTTTATCCTTAGAAGAAGATGCAGAGGTAACATTAGACTCTCACTCATTAAGGGACGTTAATATTATTCAACCTCAACTCATCCTTTACCCACCATCACACAAGAAACAAACTCAAAATAAACCTGAACTTTTCCTTTACCCACCTACAAACAATGTTTCATAGCAACTGAGTCTTAATACCATTTCTCATACATATAACACTAGAAACAATTTACAACCGCCACAAGAGACCCCAACACCCTTGCCTTTGCCTAATCCTATCCTACCTAACCCTATCTTACCAAGTCCTCCTCATGGAAATGGGCATGATCTTATCAACCAACTTAAGAATACTCCTACTAAGATATCATTATGGGACCTTATTCAAGCATCCCCTCACTATCACAACATGATTCAAGCAACCTTGCAACAAGTTCTTGTCCCTTCTAATGTGCAACCAACTAACATAACATCCATGATTCAAGGAATAAAAGCTGACATTGTTTTCCACCAAAGTGAACTCCCATCTTTGGAAGTGCAAAAAAAAATGATGCTTTCATGATCATAGCTCAATACAAATGAAAAGGGATAAAGAGAACTCTTTTAGATACCATTTGGGTATGTGGAAGATCCTGATGGTCCAAAAAGTGGCAATATGTAAGTGATATGATGGCCCATGTGGCTAACAACTTTTTTCTTACCCAAAATTGATGAAACAAAAAGGGTTTTTAAAGGAGATTCTTAGCTTTCCACCAATATAAATTATACATTACTTTGAATTTAAAATTAATTATTATTCATTTTCTATTTTAATTACGAATAAAGTCCTAATTGATAGGCTAATTGAAAAACATCTATAGCTTTCAAATGGTATCACATTTTTTGAATCTAAAACATGTATCACATTCTATGCTTTGCATACTGTAGGATTAAAAAAAATTGAATTTCATGAAGTTTTGACCAAGTTAAGGTGGTCAAGCAAAAGATTTTTTATATTTTTTAGAAGTTGTAATAAAAAAAATCATAATTAATTATTTACTTGGAAAAAATTATAAAAAAAATATTATCATTTTATTGTGGTTAGGGTGGTCAGACAGACACCTACTTCTTATTTTTTCCCTAAAATTTAAGTACTACTACATTGAAATTTCAAATTTTCACCAAATAGATTTTTTTTATAAATAAACCTATTAGTTTAGAAACTACATTTAATTTTCTATAGAGTATATTCTTACATTTGAAATAATATAGATAAATTATTCAAATTTTTACGTCAAGTTGCCTAACTCTGATTTTCTAAATTTTCATCATCACTTAAGGGCATGTTTTTCCCATGATGATCCTGCACATAACCACCTATGCCCTTAATGTGTGTAGTTTAAACCTTCTTGATGGGCTTGGCATTGATAAATCAAACATTCAACATGATTCTTTATCTCTTAAGGGACTTGACAATGTCGAAAAGAAACCACTTAGGGTGATCACTTTACCTCTTATAGTTGGGAAGGCCACATTAGAAACACCGATCCATGTTATGCCTCTTCTCTTAGGTATATCGTGAATTCATGCAATTAATGGGGTGACTTCTACTCTTCATTGTAAAATAAAATACATCTACAACAATAAAGTGTACACACTTGACGTTGATCCTTAACCTTATAGTGTCTTACAAATCGAGAAAAAAAAAGAGAATACCTTACACACATTAACACCAACCACACAGATAGATCCTATACAACAAAAAGACAAAGAAAAACGCATTGACGAAGTCACAAAGTTATTAGAAGATGATTGGGGTTCCTTATATTTCAAACATACATTCATGGATGAGTACAAGATAATCAACAAAGATTCAAATAAGGGACATGAAAAATCAGTCATGTCAGCACAAAACTTAAAAGACCCTTCAAAATCATCCACCTCAATCACTTCAGAACAAAAGAAAACAAATTACACAACAAACGTTGACGAAATTAACCACAAAGAACCACCAGATCCAAAAGCAATGAAAAAGCTTTATGGAAAAGGTTAATTGCTAATGAAACAACTTGGATATAGTGGAAAAGGATATGGTGCTAGATAACAAGTTATTTGTGTCCCTATCAAACCTAACATGCAAGAAATGACTCATGCTATTGGTTATTGTCCTTTGATAGAAATCACCAAGCCTTCACTCAACATCAACGCTCACACAATAATCTTCTAAGCCAGATTTAACTATAAAGCATGCATCCTTAACTAATAGACACTAGTGGTCTTGAAATTTCTCCTTTGCAATCAATAAAACAAACAAAGACATCCTTGTTTCATGTAAAAGTTTGTATAGGAGCGAATTTGCACCTCTAATATAAATTCCCCTTTCACCCCTTTACACTTTAGAAAACCAAAATCAGAGGCTTTATTCTATATAATCCTATCATTCAAATCACACTTGGCACCATCTTTTTGTATCGGTGGAGGCGTTTCTATCGGGGATGCCCACACAGCGCGGGGTGTTACCACAATAGTGGTTTACACTTTCTAGGAGATCCCTTTTTTGCTGAAATGAAATATATTTAGAAAATATAATGATTTAAGCCTTCAAAAGTTCCATTTAAAGGATTCCAATTGAAGATTATTTGATTAAACCACCTTAGACCAAGCCCCCTTGGATAGAACCCCACTAGTTTTAAACCATACCTATAATGCAGTCTGCTTTACACCTATCAAAATGCTGATAAAAAGCCACTTTGATTTACCTTTTGGGGATCAGATGAATTCATTTTTTTAAAAAAAATTGTAAGTATGTAGTCCCTATTATAATCTTCCAAAAAGGTATAATTTTAATTAAATTTAATTTGATTATTATATATATTTTGTATTTCTTTTGAATGTAGGTTTTTCACCGAAAATCAAGCTCTATGTTCTTCACATGTGGAAAAATAGTAGATTATCAAAATAAAAATTTGAAATATATGTTCAGGTTGGGTGTTGATCTCCTTGATCCATTTAAAAAAATAATAATTTTGATACATACATAAAACGTTATGTTGTATACAGTTTACCTATGTCTGAATTATAAATGGTTTGACTTTGAAACTTGATTAAGGAAAAAATATTTAATAAAACACTATGAAACCAAATGAACTGGTTAGATATCATAGTTACAAATCTAAATTTGAAAAAAATATAATTTTATCCTTCATATTAAAAAAAATTATGTTGTATATGGTGAGCATCACTCCTTAAAAATGTTGTTTACTGATAAAAACTAGTTTTCAAAGGAGATGAAGAAAAAGTGCAATCTGATTCCAAAATTTTTGAAAAAAATATATTTAGAATCTATAGATAAAACTTCACAAACAACTAGTTTTCATCATCTTCAAATTCCTCACGGTTTAGCCGCTATACGAGCTCGAAAGTGAAGATTTAGTTAAAAAAATTAGTTCAATGTCTAGTTTGCCCAAAAATTATAAACCAATATTGTGGGATCACCCTGCGCAGATGTCTGCATGGAACACTTATATCCCTGGAAGATTCTTGTTGCTGGAGACTACAAAAATGTTACACTTCCTATTGGGAGTCGAAGTGTAACTCCTTTCTTCAGCTAACCGACCCAAATATGATCATTTTCTTCCTTTCTTCCTTCATATTCTTCATCCATTCATCCATTTTGATCTTCTTCACAAGTTTACACAATATTTCCATAATTTCCCCACACTTTGAGCATTCAATCCAAGCTTTGTAGGAGCACTTCACTCTTCATAGCAACAATCTACCATTCCATCACTTTGATAGTGCAAGCGCAGGATGAATCCATTACAGCAGAGGCTTGAGTTCCTCTCTTTTTTCTCCTCCACTAGCCTTGAGCACTTTGGATGGAGGTGGTAAGCTCGTCACATCTTCTCTATCAGTTGTTTTAATAAGCTTGCACATACTATTTTTTAGTGTCATTTGTATGCCTAGCTTGTATTCTCTTCTTTATCACATTACTCTTATCATTGAAATCTTGGTTGTATGTGGAGGTGGAAACACCAAAATGGGCTTTTGACTGAGGCAGACCCCTATACAACCCCCCAAAATTTTCCCTCTTTGTTGTGTGCAAGTGAATAAATCTTGGAGCAAGCTGGAGAGAAGATTGTTGTGTGAAATCATCTTCATCACCCTTGCAGTAAACTACTTTCTTTATCACATTCATCTTTATGTTTCACACATCTTGATCTTTGTATGCTCTTCTCGAAACTCTTAAACTAGGTTGTTAGTCCTTATTTTAGAATTTCAATCTTGTCTCATTAGTTTTTTGATCGTACGGATGCCAGAGCACCTACAAGACGCTAGCACGTCATGCTACCATCCCAAAACTGCACTTCTGTCCTTGGAGAGAGAGCTATCTGAGATACATAATTGACTCTAAAGACCAACTCACCTAGTCTCTTTTAAACTCTCGGGTTTGTAGAGTGATCGAAGGAACACATAGTCCTCATCATTCTCATCCCGCCTATCCTAATCTTCCTTTTAACTGAGGTAAGTTAGAGCAGCCATACTACTCTTGGCCTTTCGTGACCTAGGGCCTTATAGTGGTTGGTCCCCCTCTCTTACATAGTTATCTCTCAAAACACTAATTATTTGAGTTTGTTAGATTTTACACCCTCCTCTAAAGCAGCAAACAAAATCTCGCAATCTAAAAAGCCTTGTGTAGGTATGACATGTTGTACTAAGCAAGAGATATATTTGTCGCATAATAAGGGAGCACCTTCTACTATTGATCAAGAGGGTATCTTGTTGGGACTCCTCTAAGATCACTTGATATCCCTTCCTCCAAGAACTCAAAAGGAGTTTTATTCCAAAAATTCATTTTGTGAGTATCATTGAGTTCATGGTCATTAAACTAATGAATGTAAGTCTTTGAGTAGTAAAATCCAGCATCCTAAGAATTTTGGTACTCTCCCATATGTGAGGGCACCTAATTCATCTAATTGATACTGATTTTCACTCTACCATGCATCTTACCAATCATTTTGGCTCACCTTTGTCTTGCACTAAGTGGGGGCAAGGCGTTAAGTAGCCTTGTCTTCATATGTCACTTATTGTTGCCTCTTTTGGTTAGTCATTAACCTTTCTTGAACATATAAGAGAAATCTTGGGATGTGGATTACATGCCTTAAGTTGGCTCCCATGTGACATACTACATTTTCATGACGTAGCTTATTGGAAACATATGAGTTGGCATAGGGCTTTCTGAGTAATCTCTCATGTCTTCTTCTTCTACTTTAAATAAATTTCTCATAGTAATGGTGTTAGCAACCTCTTTAAAGTGAGGGCATACATCGACATTCATATTTCATTGTGTGACTTTATTTTTTCCTATGATTTTCCTCTCTTGGAAATATTAGGTACAATGTTGCCTAGGATGAGACCTTGCACTTGTCCTCTCTTGGAAATATTAGGTACAATATTGCCTAGGATGAGACCTTGCACTTGTCCTCTCTTGGAAACAAGATGAGACATTTTGGGCTTGTACTCTCTTGGAGAAATGAAGCATGATGTTCCCTAAGATGAGACCTTGCACAAACTAAGCAAAATCCCTTCGAACATTCCTTACACCATTTGGCATTTGCAATGTCTATGAGTTTTAAGCATACGAAGTTTTTCTTGCCTCATGGAGCTCAAAAATCATTTTTTTGTGGCATCTTATCAAAGTTATTAGGATGTATAACTTTAGTATGGTTAAGCAGGAAGCCCATTTTGAGGCATGACTTTCCACACAACCACTTGCATGTGTGTGAGTGCATACCAACCATAGGTGTATGTTTCTCACCTTTTATGACTTCTCACTCAGTGGACGCCATGAGTTTCATTGCCTTAGAGTGGTTATATATTTTTGGAAAAGTAGCCTAGATCTGATCCACATCTTGTTGGACAAATGGTCAAAGCTTGATCCACCTCTTTTTTCTCATTTATACTTCTCTTCCTCCTAATTATTTCCACTGCATCATCGTGTATCTCATCTTGCTGTAAATCATTCGCCTTATGTTTGTCCTTTTTCACTTAAGTCAGTTTGAATTAGGATCTTGGATCCTAGGGACTTGACCACCTCCTTTCAACACTTTTTTATATCCTAGACCATCCGTATTAGCACAATTGGACCCCTCTTGAATGTCTACTTTAGTGTGAGTTTGAAAGAAAGTTCATCCTCTCACTAAAGTGGGAGCTATGGCTAAATGTAGCGTAGAAAAAATTATTTCTTGCTTGATGTGGGAATAATTAATGATAAATTGGACTTAATGATGCCTTGTTGTAGTGTTGTGAGGTTTTTTTCACATCAAAATTAGGTCTTGAGCCCTACCAAAATGAATATAATGCATGTCTTGCAAAGGTGTTATAAAGTGTTGTAAAAGACTTTCATACTTTTCTAGACTTTTATTAAGCATCCAATTCTAATGGACCTATTTTTCCCCTAATTCAATGTTATAAAATATATTTAATTGCATTCTCACATTAATCTAGAAGGCTTGTAAATTAAATCTAAACTCAATCTAGTGTTTTAGTGTGTCTTACACATTCACATTGGATGTTGTTCCTTTCTAGGCTATGTGGACCTCATTTTAATATTGTAAAGTGTATTTAATCACACTTTCACATTGAAATTTGTGTCCCTAGCCCTAATTACCCTTTCCATCATCATTAATAGGCCCCTATGACCCCATATTGTCCATCTCGAAGCTTATTTTGACCAAAGACCTGATAAAATCAAAATAAAAACTAAAATTATTCACTCCCCGACAATCGAGCGAGCCCCTGTGGAACTAAGTTTCCCATCTAGCTGAATGAGTCTCATCCAAGTGGGACTAAGTCACCTAGAGTGGCGAATTAGTCCCATTTAGGCTATTTTCAAGGTTTGAGTGAGAAAAAATGGGTTTTAAGTTTAATTTTCCTCCGTGTTGACCTTTGAGATCAAATTAACGGGCATTTTAAGAGGATTTCCTATATAAACAAGATTTTAAACCGTAATTCATAACTCATTCATCATTCATTCTCCATCTCAAGTCAAGCAAGCTAGGTTTTTAGCATTCTAAGTCATTAAGATAGCTCTCTAAGGCATTCAAGGGAAGATTCTACATCCATTGTTGCAGAAATTCAAGATCAATCATCATGGAAAGTTTCTAATTCCTTCATTTCATGTTCATACTTCCTCTTGTTTCTTCATTTGGTTTAATTACCTAAAAGGGGTTTGACTAAGGCAAACCCCCATTCCCTAGTGTATTCAACATTTCTCTTTCTTTCCTTGTGTGTTTGCAGATCTAGGTACCTTGAAAGCTTGGAAATAATTGAAGAATAGGTTGCAAAATTTTTGAAGACATCTCCTTGTTGAATAGGTCAAAATATCCGCAAAAAGTCACTTACAGTGCTAGAAATTGGGGTATCAGATCCAGATATCTAGAGGAGTAGAAAGTGCAAACCCAGAGCTTTCGTTTCCACTTTCTAATTTTTAGAAAAGCCAAAGTGGACTAAGTTGCCATCAATAGCATATGAATCCCACTATACATGTTTTTCATAATTTTTTGTAGATTTATATACCAATTTGGTTGAAACGAGCTCCAAAATAGTTTTCCAGATCTGGGACTATGTCGCCCAGAATGGCATAAAGTGTCCCTATAGGTTAAAATTCTAGAATCAGCAGCATTTTTAGTCTTCATTCCAATCCTCAACACATTTCCAGGTGCACATCTTTAGTTCTACAATTTTCTATTTTGTTTCATTGTCTTTTCAAGGTCATTTAGTTTATGTTTTCATATCACATTGTGTTTTCAAACATTTCATGTTTTCCAAGTTTACACTTGGTGGTGAACCCCTCTTTTTCGTTTTCAACCTTTAGAACATTCCCTTTGTCATATTTCAATCTCCTTAGCTTTGAAGTCTCTAGGGTCTGTTCTTGAATGAAGTGTTGATCTTTGTCTCTCTCCTTTTACGTGCAAAACCCTAGAGGTGACAAAAATCTTCATTTTAGGTATGTTTAATAGATTATGTGCATTTCTATATGGATTTTATGTTTCTGGACCTTAACGAATTCTAGGAGGAAGTCTAAATTAAGGAGAGGGCGATGTACTACCCCACTTCACATGTGATTAATACAATCTTAAATTTTTATATATTCCTCCTAAATAGATGCTTAGATATATTTTGGACGGTACATAGTGTGATTGTGTGACAATGTGCTTTTATTTCATTTTGACATGTTTTATTCTCACTGTCATGAAGATTTGAGGCACTCATAAACTATAAATATGAATTGAAATTGTAAATAGAATTATTGTACAATTAAATCTTATTTCAACTATCAAATTAATGTGATATATGATTGCTCTTGCATTTGCTTGTAATGTGCAAGAAAGTAGAGTGTCAATACGAGAAGGAAAAACAATTGAATATAAAATTGAAATATATCTCCTTGTGAATATGAGTTTGATCCTTTCTGGGGTTTGGAAAGAAATAGAGTTAATGTTTTGGTAAACTTAGGTTGTCAAGATTGATATTAAAGGGATAATTTATTTTATTGGGTTGTGAGGGTATTGAATTATGTATCATGTGGGTGTAAGTGAGGGTAGGTTTTAGGAACCCTTATCCAAGTTTGGAATTCGGATGGGTCCTTAAATGGGCCTTTAACGGGGGTTTTTGGTCATTTTCCTTGGTTAGAATACAAAAATAAACCCCCCAGGGTCTATACCATAATGGTATGGGTCAAGTTGGTATACAATAGTGCCCCAAGGACATAATTTGACCCCTACAAAGTCCTCATAATGAGCAGTGACGAATTTTGAGGGGATGATGGGGTGGAAAGAATTAGGAGTTGTCCAAATGCATTTTTCTCTCTTGAATGAGGTAAAGATCCTCATTGATGGAGGATACTACACTCCACACCTCCCCGTCCAATAGTTTTTATTTGAAACTCCTATATATTTTTGAGAGGAAGAATGAGTGGGGTGTTACCCAGTTCTCCTCTTGGAGAACTCTAGTAGATCTGATAGAAAGGATGAGAAGAGGAGTGGAGCCCTCCTTTTGTGGGAGAGATAGTGATCTATATGGCTTGGCTTGGAGAGGAAAGGAGGAGGAAAGAGTTTAATCCCCTCTCCCAAAGAAAAAAGATAAGTTTTTCCTACTTCCATTTCCCTTTGTTTATTGTTGTAAGAAGGTGACATATTGTATCGATCATGGATGAAAATAGAAATTAGAAAACCTAGATGCGGGAAATTTGTGCTATGTTATTCTTATCCCTTTGTAACAAAAAAACTTAAAAATACTCCATTCATCATCTTGGAGCTAAAAGTAATAGTTGCTCGGGGGTATGGATAGAGCTCACGAGGCTCCATGATGCCATTATGGTAGGGTGGAGAGAAAGCCTTTCTAATTGGTGTGTTACTAAATAATATTATAATATTGTAGAATATGTATCTTGTTGAGAATAGAAGAATAGAAAGATAAATCTTAGTTGTTGGTATCGTTGTTTCACTTCTATGTTTAATTTGTAATGTTGAAAGTTTAGGTAATGAAAATTTTATATCTTGTGGCCATAAAGAAGGGGATATTCTATGAAGTTCACACTCAAAAAGTACATGGGATAAAGAAAAAAAATCTTTGGAAAGGAAGGAATTTGTGTATTAGTCCCTCAATATTTTCTTTTGTATTGTAATTAGGGAAGTATTCTAGGTGCTTGCACAATAAAGGGTGTATCCATTTTATTATTGTAACAAGGATAAGATTGAGTATTTGAATTAAATCATACATAATGAGTAATATGGGTATACATGAAATTGTTCTAAAAAAATGTATGAAGTAAGTAGATATCATCAGAAGAAAAAAGGGGGTAAACATATTTTTTTGTTATTAATTAAAACTTCCCCAATATTATGGAAGCTTGAAACCCCAATAACTATCTACTTGTGGTAAAGGGTTTTACTGCATCTAGTTAGTATTTATCTCAATCAAGTAAGTGGAAGAACAATAAAAGTTAAACATTTGAGTGGTATGAGAAGTATATACTTTTATGAGAGAGTATACTAGTGATCCCATAGATAAATGAGTTGATAAGTAAATTAAACCCATATGATTTTATAGATTCCTTTATGCAATATATATAAGTCATATAAATTTCCCATTTAATATATGATATTATTATTCAAATATAACATATTATCTAGGGAATAAAGAGTTAAATGGAACAAAACTAATCTCATATAGTATTTCATCTATAACATTACCAGATTTTAAATTTAAGAAATGTTGCATTAAAAATTATATGGATAAACCGAAAAGAAAAAAGGAGGGTACATTGTAAAGAAACAAATTTATATATAATTAATTAAAATTAAACAAAATTAAAAAATATGGACATTTGGAAAGGGGTCTCAGCCCCTCCTCATTCCATGTTGCAGTGACAAGGATGGGGAGGGTGTCACCTCCCATCCCTTGGGCGATGTGGCCCCCTATTGGAGTTGTGTCCCCTCTAAGAGGACACAACCTTCCACAGGCTGCCACCGCCCCTAATACCCCTTGTATTCATTATTTTTTAAAACAAATAAATATAATAATAATAAACTCTCTTTTTATTTATTTAGATCCTCTTTCAATGCTTTTATCCCATCTCAAATTGGTAAAGAAAGCAAACTAGTATGATACCGCCTGTCAGCTTAGATCCAAAAAAATACATCAAAAGTATTACAAATATAACAGCAAATGCAAAGAATTGAGAAATGAACAACAAGAAAGAACATAACAAAAAATAGAGCATGAACTGACTGATATAATATATTAATCATCAATAGTAATTACAAATTTATAGATACAAACTCTCAACAACATCCTACAAGTTTGGAATATACAATGACAGATTTTTCCAGATTATTGACAGCAAACTAATTAATTGTGACACCTCTACAATACTAAGTGACACATCTACAACTCCTATAGACACATCTATAACTGCACAACTCTAATTGACACATATTCACCACATGCCAATAAACTAGCTATTCATTATATTCTAACACCCCCTCTTAATGAATAATTTAAAATAACTCCAACTCTCACATGAGCACAACACTGCTCTTTTGAGATCTCATGCACCTCTCCTCCTCCAACACCATAAATGGAGGCATGTCGAGGAACCCATATTTCCTCTGACAACCTTTTTTAAATTGTGCTTTGATGATCCCCAACACAACCAACTATTTTTTAAAATAGTACAATTTCTTCATCCCTCTACTGCATCCTTATCTATCTTCAAAGTATTGGCCATTTCAAAATAGAACAACTGCTTCAGCTTCAATAAAATCATCTTCATCATCTTCTAATGATTCTTCATTAATGGCTGAGATTCCTACAACTCAACAACAACAAATTTTACTGCAGCAACAATCATCACGAGTTACAGTTCTCCTCTTCAACTCAAATGTAGCAGCACTAACAAACTTACATGCTCACAGCACCAAGACTTACCATTGGCTCTGATACCATATTACAAATATAACAGCAGATGCAAAGAATTGAGAAATGAACAACAAGAAATAACATAACACAAAACAGAGCATAAACTGACTGATATAATATATTAATCATCAACAGTAATTACAAATTTATAGATACAAACTCTCAACAACATCCTACAAGTTTGGAATATACAATGACAGCTTTTTCCAGATTATTGACAACAAACTAATTAACTATGACACCTTTACAATACTAAGTGACACATCTAAAACTCCTATTGACACATCTATAAGTGCACAACTCTAGTTGACACATATTCACCACATACCAATAAACTAGTTATTCATTATATTCTAACAAAAAAAATTAAATAAATAAATAAAATCTCAGTATTTCAGATCCAAGTAAGAACAACCATAACAATCTATAAATTTCTCAGCATCATTCTCAGTAAACCTTAACCTTAAGTCACTGAATCGTTGTTTATGGAAAAAAAAAAGTGGGGGGTAACACTCAACCTCTCTAGCCTTGTTGCCTAGCCACAACTCACCCTACTTACCCGTAGATTGCATTCAGACACTTTTTTGGTCATTTGGATTTAAGGGGGTGGCATTAAATGGTCTTTTCGTGAGCATGGTCTTTCCTCCCTCTTGTAGCTACCACTATATATGTTACTACCAAAGAAGTCATTTTGTTTGGTGCCCAAACTCATAACAATACACGCGATCCTATAGTACTTGTGCCAAGAAGAGTTTTCATAATAAATACCTCTGTTCAACTACTTTATTCTCGATGCAGTTTCTCGGACCCATTGTTTGCGTGTCATTTCATGTACAAAGTGCTACGTCAAATCTGAATTAAAGAAATGATTTATTGTCTGATTCCCAACCTAGCCTATGTTCATTGATATCCTAGAGCCAACTTGCAAGAAAAACGATAATATTTTTTATACGCAAGCTGTAGAGTGATCGTATGGCCTGGTTCGTGTCATATTAACTTTAATCTGCGCAGTATTCTAATGGTCGTCGTGGGTGCAGTAAATGCATATCTATAGATATATTCACTGTGGTGGTGATGATACTTAAAAAATACCAAATGCATACAATGATAAGAAGATTATTTTGCCAAGTTGGATTTGCTCAATTAATTGGATAATGTAATTGTCGAATCAAATTTATTTCAGTGCTTCTATAAAAAAAACTTTACCAGTTTGATATCATTGGTGAGATCATGACAACATGCTCAGGAACGTCTGGCGCTCCATCTAGAATTTTGATGCGAGATTTGGTCTTCTCACACATTTTCTTCACAAACTCTCCCTTGTTCTTCACAAACTCTTCCTTGCGATCAATTATCCCACCAACCTTCTGAATAGTTATAAGCAGTTGAAAAACACTCTCTCCAAGCCAACCAGGCCACCTTTTATCAGGACCAGTTCCAGCTGTTGTATCTTCATCTGGTTATCTTTTCTGAGCAGGAGTGATATTTCTATGTTATTGCATAGATTCTAGCGCTATTGACATTTTCCAATTGTTGAGACTTACTCTATCCAAAATCTCCATGTTTATTTGAGTTAGATTTCGCTAAAAAATTCATGTACACAAAAAACTCCACGTTAAATCTCTCATTAATAATAAATCCTCACCGTTTATTTGAGTTAGATTTCGCGCGCAAATCAAGATTATTATCTAGGCTTCATTAAACACTATAAATGATTGTCCTTCAATCTCGACTAATGGTGGTGGGAGTTAAAAAGGTGGTTTTATTTATTAATATTGACAAGTGGAGGAGTGGTATCCCACTATTAATCGTCCTTAAATCACACATCAAATCAAACGAAGTTGTTTTCTGTCAACGGTAAGCTGCATGATTTTGTCAACATTTAAAAAAATTAAAAAAAATTTCTATGTGCCCCTACATTGATAAGAAAAGTTTATGCTATTTTTTTTTTTCAAGTGATCGATGGAGTTGGGGCGACACGCTCTTTGGTACCTCAGGTTTGGGAGGAGACTAGACCTCATAACCATTTGCCTGCAACAGAATGCTTTAACCAATCGAACTAGCCCCTCTGCCCCTCTATAGGCCAAACCACAGCTGCCCCATTTCTTTTATCTGATGATGCTGCTCCATTAAGACTCGCAGCTGCTTTTGGGCCTGTGAGGAATGTACCTTGGCAGAAGTTTAGCTGGGCCCCTTCGAATAAAAGAGCCCTCGCGGAGCTTCCTCCACCCATGTCAATGGAACAATCAATTAAAGCCTTGAAGAAATTTGGTATTTATCCTGTGCAGTGGAGAGACTAGCTTCGTCAGTGGTTCTCAATGGTTCTGTTGAATCCTCTTGTCAATAATTTTGAAAGAAGTCATCAGCGGGTAATTGTAGCAGTATCACAGCTTGGTATTTCTGTCAATTATGTAAAAGAAGTAGGAAGCAACTTTGATTTTAATAATGATCGCTGGCAGTCACCAAGCTCCATTCATGACGAAGATTATCTTCTTTGTAATTTGCTTAATTTTCTCATAGAACATACAGATGTTCCTGCAACTCCACAGCCCCCATTAATTAACCTACCATCAAATGTGGCTAAAAGCCGCATCATACAAGAATGTGTGAATTATGTGGGAGAGCATCTCAGGCTGCATGCACTAATGAAAGGAGAGTGGGTGAAAGGCCTTCTATCCTATCCTTCTGTTAGCGCTGAGTACACTGTATAGAGGATTAAACAACTGGCAAAAGCAACATGTGTGAAGGAGTACGAGTTTGGTGAGAGAATTACAAGTGCTTATAATGGGCCTATGCCTTCAAATTCCCATTTTCTTCTCTAAAGCATCCCCATTGGATGTTGTCTCCTGATCCATGCTGCCTTGTATGTGGGTGAGACATTGCCTCAAAGCCTCAAGGAAAGTTCCACTGTGACACATAAATATATTGTTGTTTTATCTAGTGTCCCCGGTGTTATACACCGCGGTGCTACTGGTGATTGGAAAATAGAGGCCTCCTGTGTTTACAATATATTGGAATGAAAAGCTGCCCTTCTCTCTACAAGGGCGCACTGCTTTGTGGGATGCAATTGTGATTTTGTGCCACAGAATCACATTGGCTCATGGAGGGAAGGTAAATGGAATTAACCTTGGCACTTTTTCTAATTATCTGCTCTCGAGAACTTAGATGAAATTTGACGTAAACAAAAACTCTTCACAGTTGAATGCATGGTATGTGAAATGGTTGAATAGTGGAAAATGAAAGGTCGGTATGGTGTGAGAATGAAACGGCATATAGTGGAAGAGTCACCTATCTCTTTATTAGACTTATGATGGTGTTTAAGAATATATGATTTTTATTTCTTCTAACGATAATAAAGTCTAAAAATTAAACAAATAGTGTTTGAACACTATCTCCTTATGCAGCACATTATTGGGATCAAATTTGGCCTGTGTTGTGCAGGTACTCTTTTCACCCGAAAGGGGCTTCAAGGCCATAAGCCTGCAATTCTGAAAAATTGCAGCAGAATTGCCAAAGATGAAATCCACAGTACCAAATATTGTACATTTCTTATAGAACTGACGAAAACTGTGGGAATAAAGAGTTCCCTGAAATCCCTTGAAAGTGCAATTGTAGAAGGCTGTTTGATCTGCACTTACTCGAAGAGCAATAGCTTGCATTTTCTTTGGGCCTAATGTGTTTTCTATACTCAAATCTTGAGCAATGAATCCATTGCCATCAACAGCTTCTACATTAAAACAGCATCTGTCAGTTCTATGGCGAATAATTTTACTAGTTGGCAAGCGAATGTCTTTAAAGGAGTGTCAAACTATAATTATTGAAAGACAAACAATACCAAAATGATCAGGTGACTCTGATACAGGGCTAGGCATTTCGGTTGACTATAATCATCACATACTTCCCAATTGGATATTAATAAAGATTCTTGTCCCAATTTGATCCTGGAATCCGATCTCAAAGCTACAGCTTACCGAATACGATTTTCATAATCTCTATCATTCTCAGAAGGACCCAAATCATGAAGAGCCTTCCAAACAATGGAGTTATATTTGAATCCAGTGCTGAAGGCAATCATCCATACTTTGCCTCCTTTCTTGATCCGCTTCTTGTTAAATACGTACAGCTTCAACCAAGTCAGCTAGAGAGTGCCAATGGCCTTGAGTAAGCCTGTATCTTCTCCCCTCTTTCTCAATACTACCAGCGCCTGTGGGCCACTTCACCTGATCAAACATCACCCAAAAACAAAATAATCAATATCCTGGACAATAACTATTACATTCATAACAGTAGTCAAAGATTTATGTTAAATTTTACCATTACCCACACTAAGGAAATTCGTTGCTCTTGCAGTAAAGTTGAAGCCATTATAACGATGGAAATTATAGCGTAGAAGGGCGGGTGCCAATTGTCCACCTCTGTCAGGCGCTTAAACCCAATACAATTGCATACAATATGACTGATTCTTAAGCCCTTTTAATATATCTTAACATTATTCTGCTTAAAATAAATGTCACTGTTGCTTGAGAAGTCATCCATGGCCAGTGCCAGTGCACATTATTTCTAATGATCAATCAGGATAAATGCAGGAGAGTTGCAGAGAAAAACTATAAATAACCGACAAGCCAAGTAAGGTGAAAAAACTAGAGACAAAAAACACAATACCCTGCATATGTTAGCCATGAGTTAGTGCATCTGAGCACCACTATAAATCTGACCAAATTGCCAGCTGCTCGGAGCTATATTGTATGAATTAACAGTCTTTCCATTGCTTGTGGTGACCTTCAAGGACAGGCTCTGACCTTTAAGTAGCTGTTACTCTGCCAATTTTGACGCCAATTGTGAGACATGGGTTGCCAGCCAATATTGGAGCCCTTGATGGAAACTGCTTGCACATCCCCTGCCCCTACAACGTTGGTGAGGAGAACCAGGTTGAAGTATGAGTAGCCATTGATGGTGAATCGAATCCCTCCTCTTTTGTGGCAGGGTACCCTGCAAAAACATATTAGTAAGCTTCTGGCTCATCATCAGGATGAATGATTAGTGTTAACAAATTCGCTATTGTTGGAGTTTCACTCCACCCCTGCCTCCGTTTCCTGCCCTTACTGTGCCCCCGTGCCCTCAGTTTCAACTGTTCATGGTTCAGCATCGTCTACCGGGCTACTGTGCCCTCTATCTCTCTTGTTCACGGCTTTGAGGTCAAGCTCTCCATAGTCTACCATTTTATCGCGGTCATTCCTCTCACTGTCGGCGGTTTCACGGTGGTGGTCATCTTCACTTACCTCGCTACCGCGGTTTAACCGCATGTTGTCTGCGGCAATACAATTAATAGCCAGGCAGCTGTTACCACTCTACCGAGGTTACTCACCTAACTGCGTGTGATTCCGTGGTGACAGTCATTGCTCTTCTCTTCATTCGTTCAAACCATTACCGCTTTACCGCGGTCCCTTTGCTAACTGTAGGTTGTAATGCGGTGGACCGTTAGCTAACTACCAGAGCGCAAACCGCCACACCGCGACCGACTTCCACCCTCACCGCAGTAATGCGGGGTAGCATCTTCTGCTGGTCACCACGGCCTCTCCAAAATCCACAGTGGTACCGCGGTGGTTAACTTCTGTTGACTTTCCTCGGTGGCAGTTTGTGGGCTCTGTGTTGGCAGTTGAAGGACATTTTTTGTCATCCGTTTGGACAGTCTTAAATATGACTAGGATGAATATTTAATCCGATTTTACTATGTTTAGGACGTGTATATGCTGGCATGTTTATGGGATTTAATTTTGGGTATGGCCATAATCTTATATACTTGGATATATTTGTATTTTTAGAGTGATAGAAGTTGAATATAAAAATTACATTGAAGCAACAAAGAATGTTAATGGTTGTTCTGTATTAGAATATAATATTAAAAAATTATTTTTACTATCTATTATCTCTACCTAATCATTCACGTGGTATCAGAGCTTAAGGTCTTTTATAGAGTGTGTAAATCATAGAAGCAAGCACAAGTTTGAGTAATCCCCAAATTCCACAGCTGAATGGAAAGAATTATGACTACTGGTCTATAACAATGAAAGCATTGTTTTGTTCACAAGATTTATGGGAGTTTGTAGAAAATGGGTTTCCAGAACTTGCAGATATAGCAGCATATAATGCTCTAATACAAACAAAGAAAGATTTGTTGAAGAATAACAAGAAGAAAGATTCAAAGGCACACTTTTTCATTCTACAAGGTGTACATGAAAACATCTTTCCCAAAATTTCAGCCACTACCAAGTCAAAGCAAGCATGGGGCATTTTACAAATTGCATATCAAGGAATGGACAAAGTTAAACTGCAAAGTTGCAAATATTGAGAAGAGAGTTTGAGACTCTGTTTATGAAAGATAACGAGTCTGTAGATTCATATTTTACTCAAATAATGGGACTAGTAACCAGATGAGAACACATGGACAAACACTAGAAGATGTCAAAGTTATAGAAAATATTTTAAGAAGCTTACCCACAAGATTTGAGTCAATTGCGGTCACAATAGAAGAGACAAAGGATCTCACATAGTATTCAATTGATGAGCTTTATGCTTCACTCATTTGTCATGAGCATAGACTAAGAAGAACAACAAATGTCATTGGAGCATGCATTCAAGTCACAAGCTTCAACTAACCAAGGAAGAGGCAGAGGTAGAATGAATTTCAGAGCAAGAGAAAGAGGCTTCAATAGAGGTGGAAGAAATAACTAGTCAAGTTCAAGTGGAAGAGGCAGCAGCCAAAACCCATCTCAAAATTTTCCTCAAGGACAAAGGTATGATGAATCTTAGGTCCAATACCATTACTGTAAAAAGTTTGGCCATTATATGAATGAGTGTAGAAAGAAGCAGTGTGAGATGAGTAGGAAAAATACACACTTTTCTAGAGAAAGTCAAGACAATAGACCTGATAAGAGCACAATGTTTTTAGCCTGTAATGTAGCTCAAGCTAGTGAGAAAGAAGTTTGGTTTTTAGACTTAGGCTGTAGTAATCATATGACAGGGAATTTAGAGTTGTTCACAAGTCTATATGAAAATATTAAGTCAGATGTCACCCTGGGTAATGACAACAAAGTGTCAGTTAAGGGAAAAGGGAATGTGAATATTCTAACCAAGCAGGGGGAGCAAAAATATATTTCTGATATTTTTTTTTGTCTGGTCTTAAACACAAGTTGATGAGTGTAGGATAGTTAATTCAAAAGGATTATAGAGTTTCTTTCAAAAATGGGTTGTGCATTATTTTAGACAAATACCCAAGTAGCTAGTTGATTGCAAAAATTCATATGACAAACAATAGAATGTTTTCTTTGAAAATTCAGCCAACTTTGAGCAAAAACTTTGCACAAGCACAAGAGGTATCAACTGTTATTCAGACTGTCTTTCAGGAAAAAGTAAAGGATGAAAACTGGTTGTGGCACTTAAGATTCAGACGTTTAAATTTTGGAGGTCTGAATTTGCTTCATAGGAAGAACATGGTAAAGGGAATTCCATTAATTCAAAAACCCGAGAGAGTTTGTGAAGGTTGTATACTTGGAAAGCAACATAGAGAATCTTTCCCAACAGGGAATTCCACTAGAGCAAAAGCCCCATTGGAAATTGTTCATTTAGACTTATGTGGTCCAATGCAGACACCTTCAATAGGTGGTAGCTATTATTTTCTGAATTTCATAGATGATTATTCAAGGAAGACATGGGTCTATTTCTTAAAACAGAAAAGTGAGGTGTTTAATTTCTTTTGTCAATTCAAATCTTTTGTTGAAAAACAGAGTGGTTGTTTCATTAAAGTGCTAAGAATAGATAGAGGAGGTGAATACATATCAAGAGAGTTCTTAAATTTCTGTAAAGAGCATGGAATACACAAACAGTTCACAACAAGATACACTCCTCAACAGAACGGTGCAACAGAAAGAAAAAATAGAACAATAATGGAGATGGCTAGAAGTATGTTGAAAGCCAAACACTTAACAAATGAATTTTGAGCTGAAGTTGTATCTTGTACAACATATATCATGAATAGATGCCCAACAAAAAGTGTGATGAATATTATCCCTGAAGAAGCATGGAGAGGTAAAAAGACAGTGTATCTCACATGAGAATTTTTGGATGTGTTTCATATGCACATGTACTTGATCAGTTGAGAAGAAAACTTGACAACAAATGAGAGAAATGCATTTTTTTTGGATATAGTGAAGAATACAAGCCATATAAAATGTTTAATCCATCAACCAAGAAAATTATAATCAGCAGGGATGTTCAATTTGTTGAAGATGAAGCATAGGATGGAAGTAAAGAGAGAACTGTTAATGTGATAGTCAATATCTCTCAAGATGAGAATGAAATTAAAGTTCCAGCTAATGTATATGTTGTCCCAATTCAACCTCAAGCAAGTGGTCAACAATTGACACTAGCAAGTAATACAAGAGCAGCAACAAGAGGACTGCAGACACCAACCACAGGAAGAACTTCTGGTGTAGGACCTTCAAGTCCACATTCTACAGATTCAAGTGATCTTTCAAATCCAACTTTAGCAAGTATGAGAAGACAAAAAATCAGAAGCATGAGTGATATTTATAATCAAAATGAAGGTGAGAACAATTCTCAGCAATTTACACTTTTTGCCTTTTATTCACAAGCTGAAAATCTGATTCATTATGAAGATGCAATCAAGTAAGAAAAGTAGATAACAATAATGGATGATGAGATAGATTCAATTGAAAACAATCAGACATGGAAATTGCAAAGTCTTCCAAAGGACAAAAATGTCATTGGTGTCAAATAGATTTATAAGACTAAATTGAATGCAAATGGAGAAGTGCAGAAGCACAAAGCAAGATTGGTGGTAAAGGGTTATGCACAACAACCTGGAATAGATTACAATGAAACTTTTGCACCAGTTGCATGCCTTGACACGATCATAATGTTATTGGCTTTGGTAGCATAGAATTGTTGGCTAATTCACCAAATGGATGTTAAATCAACATTCCTCAATGGTTACCTAAAAGAGGATGTGTACATTGAATAGCCACCTGGATATGATATTTCAGGTCAAGAAGACAAAGTCTACAAGCTGAAGAAGGCATTGTATGGTCTAAAACAAGCCCCAAGAGCTTGGTATAGCAGAATAGATAGCTATTTCACAAATAATGGATTTACCAAATGCAATAGTGAACCAACATTGTATACTAAAGTGAATGATGAAGGTAAAATCCTGATTATATGCCTATATGTTGATGATTTAATCTTAACTGATTTTTTTTCAATAAAATTGTTGAAAGCAGCAATGATGAAAGAGTTTGAGATGACAGACTTAGGTCTGATGAAGTATTTTCTGGGCATTGAAGTAATACAGAATAAAGATGGCATTTTTATTTCACAATCTAAATATGCAAATGATGTTTTAAAGATATTTAATATGTTGAAATGTAAGTCAGCACCTACTCCAATGGTGATTGGTCTAAAATTGAGCAAGGAAGACAAAGGCTCAAATGTTAATCCAACTTTGTACAAACAACTAGTAGGGAGTCTAATGTATTTAACAGCCACAAGGCCTAACATCATGTATGCAGTCAATTTAATCTCTAGATTCATGGAAACACCAAAGGAGTAACATTAGATGGCTCGAAAGAGAATTTTAAGATACATCAATGGAACGAAGAATTATGGCATTCAGTATTCAAAAACTGATGAATTCAAATTGATAGATTTTTACTGACAGTGATTGTGCTGGAAGTGTTGATGACAAGAAAAGCACATCTAGCTATGCCTTTCATTTTGGCAGTGGAGTAGTTGCATGGGCTTCAAAGAAATTGCCTATTGTTACATTGTCATCAGCTGAAGCGGAGTATGTTGCAGCCACGAGTGCATCTTGTCAAGCAGTGTGGATGAGACGAATACTACAAGAAATTCAGAATGAACAGACAAAGGCAACAAATAATTTATGTGATAATAATTTAGCCATAGCTCTGTCAAATAACCCTGTATTCCATAAACGCAACAAGCACATTGATACAAATTTTCACTACATCCGAGAGCTGATCAACAATGGCGAAACTATTTTGGAGTTCTACAGATCAGCAGAGCAACAAGCGGATATCTTCACGAAAGCACTGGGCACAAACTCGTTTGTTTACCAAAGAAGCAGACTTGGCTTCACGAATGGAAAAAGTTTCGTTCAAGGGGGAGTGTTGGAGTTTTAGTCCACTCCTACCTTCGTTTCTTGCCCTTACCGCGCCCTCACGCCCTCAGTTTCAACTTCTCACAGTTTAACAACGTCTACCAGGCTACCGTGCCCTCTATCTCTCCTATTCGCAGCTTTGCGATCAAGCTCTCCGTAGTCTACCGCTTTACCGTGGTCATGCCTCTTACTGTTGGCAGTTTCATAGTGGCGATCATCTTCACTTACCTCGCTACCATGGTCTAACCGCATGTTGCCTGTGGCAATATAATTAACTGCTAGGTAGCCATTACCGCTCTACTGCGGTTACTCACCTGACCGTGTGTGGTACCACGATGATAGTCATTGCTCTACTCTCCATTCGTTCAAACTATTACTGCTTTACCACAATCCCTTTGCTAACTCTCGGTGGTAGTAGGGTGGACCGTTAGCGAACTGCTAGAGCACCAACTGCCACATCGCGACTGGCTTCCACCCTCATCGTGGTAATGCGGGGTAGCATCTTCTGCTGGTCACCGCGGTCACTGCGGCCTCTCCGAAATCCACAGCGGTAGTGCAGTGGTTGACTTCTGTTGACTTTCCTCGGCAACAGTTTGTGGGCTCTGCATTGGCAGTTGAAGGATGTTTTTTGTTATTCGTTTGGACAGTCTTAAATATGACTAGGACGAATATTCAATCCAATTTGACTATGTTTAGGACGTGTATATACTGGCATGTTTATGGCATTTAATTTTGGGTATGGCCGTAATCTTATATACTTGGATATATTTGTATTTTTTAGAGTGATAGAAGTTGAATATAAAAATTGCTTTGAAGCAGCAAAGAATGTTAATGGTTGTTCTATGTTAGAATATAATATTAAATAATTATTTTTACTGTCCTAATCCTTCAGCTATCTTACTAATTTCTGAAACACCTCTTCTTAAACCTTAAAGCTTCAGATTTTACACAACAAATCTAAATTTAGTAGCAAACCTTTTGTAAAGAACAGGGACAATTCCAGCCTTTTACTTTGCAATGTGTTGGAAAACAGGCTCTGAGAGATCAAAATGCTCTAGTGGAGGATTGCACCATCCCCCTGCATCCTTAGGAAGAGCGTTGTTTGGAGGGCAGAAGTTAGTGGTGGTCACCACTTTCGTATTGGGAAGACACCACTGTGGATCGCAATTGCAGACCATGATATCATGGCCCCTGTTCAAGAGGCTTGCATTTGCAGGGAAATAAATCCTGCGCAGTTGGCCCAGATCAGGGAAATTTTCTTAAAGGTTGTAAAGAATCAAAAATCTAGAATTGTGTTTTAGATTACTGTACTTAAATTTTCTCAAAAATTTCCATACACTATAATTTATGTAGAAGAGAGTTCAACACTAATAATTTATATAATTACATGTACAAAAACAGAGTGGCCTACAAATAAAACCCTCAAGAGGCACAACTTGCCATGAATGACTGCATATCGATAACACATACAAATTCATTGTTGCATAACACATTTATCTCCAGGTGAGAGCCGAATGACATTTTTCAATTCTGCTTTACAAATTGTTAAAAATCAGTGATATAAAGTTTTTATAATAGCTAAATATTTAAATGAATTTATTAGCACGGTATATTTTGCAGCCATGCAAATATCAAAGTGAATGTATTGCGTACCTGATTTGAAATGCCGTTGTAGAAACTAAAATACCTGGCGCTGTTGAAATTCCAATCGCAGTCTAATAAAGAGATGGGTGACTCTTCCACTACATGCAGTTTCATTCTCACACCATACCAACCTTCCATTTTCCACTATTGAACCATTTCACAAAGAGTTTTTGTTTAGGTCAAGTTTTACCTCAAGTTCTTGAGGGAGAGCAGGTAATTAGAAAAAGTGCCAAGGTTAACTCCATTTACTTTACCTCCACGAGCCAGTGTGATTCTGTGGCACAAAATCACAATTGCATCCCACAAAGCAGTCCGCCCTTGTAGAGAGAACAACAACTTTTCATCCCAATATATTGTAAACACAGGGAGAACTCTATTTTCCAATCACCAGCACTGTAGCACCGCGGTGTATAACAGTGGGGACAGTAGATAAAACAATAATATATTTAAGTGTCACAGTGGAACTTTCCTTGAGGCTTTGAGGCAATGTCTCACCGAGATAAAGAAGGTGAGAAGCCAGCATGGATCTCGATATAACATGCAATGGGATACTTCAGAAGCGCACAAAAAATATAGAGCAGAAAATGGGAATCTGAAGGAATAGGCCCATTATAAGCACTTGTAATTCTCTCACCAAAATTATACTCTTTCACACATGTTCCTTTTTCCAGATGTTTAATCCTCTATACAGTGTACTCAGCGCTAACAGAAGCATACGGTAAAAGGCCTTTCACCCACTCTCCTTTCATTAGTGCATGCAGCCTGAGGTTAATTAATGGGGGCTGTGGAGTTGCAGGACCATCTTCTTCAATCTTGCTTCCTACTTGTTTTACATAATTGACAGAAATACAAGTTGTGATGCTGCTTCAATTACCCGCCGATGACTGCTTTCAGTTTTATTAACAAGAGGATTCGATAGAACCATTGAGAACCACTGATGGAGCTTGTCTCTCCATTGCACAATATCAAGATAAATACCAAATTTCTTCAACGCTTTAATTGATTGTTCCATTGACATGGGTGGAGCAGCGTCATCAGATAAAAGAAATGGTTTACAGGAACAAATGGATAAGTGGAAGGAATACAGTCATTATTGTGCATTTTGTCTATTACGCTAAATTCTAAGAAAACAGTCTTTGCAAGAGCCCACAGGGCTGCCATGAGTACAAAACGAAAATGAAACAAATAAATGCAGAGATTATTTCAAATGAAAATGAAAAAGTATAAGTAAAAAAGGCTGAATACAAATTAAAAAAACTTGCTAATGTTTAAGAATTTTTCCAGTTTTATTGGCAGTATAATAAAACGTATAACTTCATTCTAAATCAAGCTGAATAAAAATTAAAGAACCTTACTAATAATTAAGATTTTTTCTGGTTTTATTGGCAGTTAACCTGTTTTTTAATTGACTATTAACTAAGAAAATGTCAGTTGAATGTAAAAGTATTAGTAGAAAGACAACTGTAATTTATTAGTAGTTATTGTTAGAAGAAATCAGAATTAAGACTTAAATCAGTTGAAAATAAACTTAACAATTTTTAAATTGATTGTTAATTTATTAAGATAAATTGTATTAATCTGTAAATAAGAAAATAAATATGTTGGGAGGTTTTGTTAAAAACACAGCACAAATTATTCATTAAAAAAAGGGACCTTTGAAAAAATGAAAATTGTTCTTCTTTTTAAACACAAAATTCAGTTACATCTATCACAAAAAGTCTTCATTTCCTATCTATTATGAATTAATAACTTAAATATTACATGTAATTATATATAAAATAAGTTAATATAATTTATAATTTATAATTTATTATTTATATTATACGATATTAAATAGAATTAATAGAATTACATTATCTTTTGAGGGAGAGTGCTCTAGTTCCAAGGGTAAGAGGAGTTAGATTGCCAATGAAAGTGAGCTTCTCAATCTCCAATTTGTTGATGCTACCTCCATTATGTTTTTAATGTAGGATTGAAAATTGGCTAATCTAATGAGGAAATTGGATATATTATGTTTGGCTTCAGGTGCAAAGCTTGCCACCTCTAAATCTTGGTTCTTGGGGTGGATAGATAGAACCCCGGATTGGCTTACCAAGTATCGACTTCAGTGGGGTGGTCCTCCCAAGCTAGTTCGTTATCTTGGGATTCCCTTTACAATGGACCCAGATTTGAAGGAAATGTGGTCATGGCTTCGGGACAAAATAGAAAATAAAATATCCAAGTGGAATAGGCAATTCCTTTCCTTTGTTGGTTGGATAAAAGTTTGTCAAAAGTTTCTTTCTTCTTACAACATCTATTTTGCTTCTGTGTGGTTCTTTAACTCATCAAATTAATGAGATTCAGAAAAGAATAAGGGCTTTTCTCTGCTCTGATGGGAAAGGGAAGAGAAAGAGGCATGTTGTTAATTGGGAGTGGTGGACCATTGAAAATTCTAAAGGTGGTCTAGGCTTGAAAGATTTGAAATCGCAGGGCATTGCCCTTGCATCAAAATGGATTCTAGGTTCTTTGGAAGGTGAGGAACCTTGGAAAGTCCTGATCTAATAGAATATTCTCAGAGTTGTTCCTAAATGTGCAAAGGCTTGGAAGTCCTTGCCTATCAATGATATTCTTAGTAGCCAAGAGATCATGTTACCTGCAAGATCCAATTTTTTTAAGACAATCTAGAAGGCTTGGGAGGTGATGAAAACGCATCTAGATAATCACTAGTTCATCAGTGGGGATTTTGGAACTATCTAGGCTCATAGGTCTATCTAGTTGAATCTGCAACACAAAGGGAGGCCCTTGGCTCTTATCCAAGGTTGCTCTGCAAAACGTAGGGCACTCCTTGGCATTAGTCAATTTAGTGACATCTTGAAATAAGGAAAATTGAAGGGTTGGAATGAGTTGAATATTGAATTCAACCTTCCCCCCTCTAATCGGAGAACATATTCAGTCTTAAGAGAGGCCTATAACTAAATAAAACTTCTTGTGAAAGCCAAAAATGATCTTGAACAGTTTAAAGACTTTCAATGGAGAAATGGCTCTAACATAAGCAAGACTAAGGTTAAAGAACTTTATAATATGCTAACAAGACACATTGACTTGACTAATCATCTGAACCAAACCCGGAATCAATAGTGGGATAAAACCCAATGGCAAAAAAAAATCAGAATAATTGGGTTAGACAGATTGAGGCTAAAAAAGCATGCTTTAGATGGCTCCTTATCTTACATAAACTTTATTTTAGATGCAAAATTGATGACATTATAGTGTGCAATTTGTGTAGAGTTCATGAAACTTTTAATCATTTTTTTTTTAATGCATTTTTGCAAAGGAAGTTTGGAAATTTTTTTGTAATGAGCAAGATATATGGGCTTCCAATGGGCAATTGTTTCCTGAAAATATTTTATTTATACATAATACCAAGATGGGGAAAAATACTAAGCTATTTTGGTTATACTTGTCCTCCAATATTCTCTGGCTTATTTGGAAAGCAAAGAATGAAGATGTCTTTCAGGGGGAAAAAGGATGCTTATTGAGTCTTCTAGGAGACTCATATTTGTTAACATTGCTATGCAGGTTTATATCACAGTGGCTATCTCAAAGGACAAGTTCTAGAGCTATTTGGAAAATAGATAGGTTATTATAGACATAATGGAAGTAAGATATGGGAACTTATAGCCTAAGGGGTATCCAGGTGTTGATGTGTTCATGAGGGATCTTTAAGCCTTCCGACATGATATTTCAGAGGAATAGAATAAGAAATATGAGAGCAAGAGTCAGGGTGATAGGCCTTTAGAAGAGGAACTAACTGTTGCACATGCCTTGGTGATCCTGAGGGGTGATAGTGGAGATGATTAGTGCACTCCATGGACACTTTTTTGTATATCCTTTAGATCAATAAATAGTTGTTTATATTTATGCTCAGCATACTATACTTGTATATCTTGTAATGATTACTTGGTGTAGCTAATCTCTTCGGATACAGGTCTCTCGTTGGAATTCTTTTGGCTGCTCCTAGTTGTGGAAAATTGGCCCTTTTTGTAATGGGCTAATATAGGGGGGTGGGAAGCTGGTTGCTTCTCTTTGCTCTATTATAAAGGGGTTTTGTATTATTTTCTATGCCCAAATAAAATGATCTGATATGGGGTTCAACATTCAGACTTTATGACATGTATTTTCTGCTTAAACTCTATATTTAATATAAATAATAATAATAATGAATAAATAAAAAATAAAGGATAAAATGAAAAAAGATAATAATATAATAATAATAATATTTAATAATATAATAACAATAAAATACTATTTTATATATTTTTCCTCAATGTAAATTATTATATCATTGTATTTGATGGAAGAATTAAGAGTTGTATTGATAGTCATGATCATTATCCATAGAAAATATTTAATATTGAGATTAAACCATTCTACATATGCAAAAGGGTAAAAGTTTATATTTTATAATTTTAAAAGTTCTATATATTTCGTATATTGATGGACACATAAACAATGCTATAAAGAGAAGGTTTGATTTTTCATAATAGATACAAGTTAGAAGTGTTGGGGGTTTTATTGGTCAAGAAATCATTCGTTGTTCATGTGGAATTTGTAGATAATTTCAAATAACTTGTCAAACACAATAATATTTGTATGATTTTAGAAAAAAAAATTGGAGCTTGAATATTTTCCTCAAATCAAAATTGGTTTGGTGGTATTCCATGGGTTTAGTTTGTTCATATTTCTTTTCAAAACGTTCCAAAAATTTTTTATGAGTGTACAGTTTGAATCTCTAAAGATACATCTATGAGTTCACTACAATAAGTTTTCTAATTCAAAACATGAATATATGTAGTATTTTATGATGAAATATGGGGGTCTAACACACACTAGAAAAGTGTTGAAAGAAAATGTTTTATATTATAAGAACCTATAAACAATAGATCTATCAAATAAAAAGCACAAATGAACAATTGAAAATCATGTATAAAGTTGACCAGATGTATTAGCCAAACAAACATGCATATAAAGGCAGGAGAAAGGCACTCGATCTCCATGAAATAAGGAAATGAATCCTCACTCATGGAGTGGTGGTCATTTTCCTACCACAAAAGTAGCATAAGATGTCCAAAGTGAGTTGACACCTCTAAAGACTCCTAACTAACTTGACACCTCACTTGAGCAAGTGTCAAGGGATTCCTAAGTAAGCTTATAGATTATGTGTATTCAAAATATACACGAACACCCCCACCTAAGAATAGTATATAGGTGGGTACAAAATAAATGGGTCTCGACTACAAGGCCTCATGAGATACCCATTTAGAATGCAATCTCTTGCAAACAAATAAAGATAGAAAACCCAATGGGAGAAAACTATCCTCTAAAAGGAGAGATAAAAAAGAGAAGAATGCTAGAAAACCCCTCCCAAAGATGATGTTTTTTTATGTAGACTTCACGCCAAGAAGAGCTTATAGATGAATGAACTTGCTCTCAGTAAAGGGTCTAGAGAAAATGTCAGCAACCTGCTTTGAAGATTGGAAAAAGACTAAGTCAATGATCTGCCCATGAATCAACTCTCAAATATAATTCATATGAATCTCTATGTGTTTGGTTCATTGATGTTGAACTAGATTCCTACATATTTGAATGATGCTCTAGTTAACACAATAATTGACTATGGGTTGCCTGAAAGGAATACCAAGGAAAGAATGCCCAAAATCTTTATAGCATTAGTATCTAAGTTAACAACTCCCCTGAACTCTACCTCTATGGATGATTAGTAATAGAATTTTTCTTCTTGTTAGACAACCTAATAGGACTCGAACCAAGTGAAAAATTGTAACCTAAAGTAGACTATAATGCTTAGTATCACCAGCCTAGTCTGAATCTATAAAACCAACCAAGTCAACTGATGAACCAACTCTGTAATGAATCTGAAACCCAAGAGTACCTTGAAGGTAATGAAGGCTCCTCTTGGTTGCTTTCCTATGCATCTCATGAGGTTCCTACATAAATCTTGAAACTATTCCAACTGAATATTAAATGTATGGCCTAGTATGAGTCAAGTATACAAGACTACCAACAAGTTGTTGATACAAAGTACCATCAACTAATGTAGTATAGGAAGTCTCAAGGTTGACTCCAAATAGAAAGTGAGTTGGAGATGGTTTACAAGTAGTCATTTGAAACTATGTAAGTAAATCAAGAGTATAATTAGGTTGTGCAAGAGTGATCCCTAAATCATACTGTGAAATATCAATGCTAAAAAATTAGTGCAATAAACCCAATTTTGTCATGTCAAATCTATCCTAAACTGTTGACTTCACTACTATAATGATACATGAAGTACTCTTGATAATTAAAAGACCATCAAAATATAGAACCAATATCAAAAGTGAATAATCCCGCCACAATAGATATGTACATCAGGATTTAAATGACATCTATTAAAACCTAAAGATAGGAGGTATGAATCCATCTTAGCATACCAAGCTCTAAGGGCTTGTTTGAGGCCATAGAGAGATTCCCTAAGTCTACAAGCTAGGGATGAATCCTAAACAAGCCCTTATGGTTGTTCCATGTACATTTCTTCCTTAAGGTCTCCCTAACAAAATGTACTCTTCACATCCATTTTATGTACAACCTGTCCATGTGTTGTGGCTATAGCTAGTGTGAGTCAAATTGAAGTCATCTTAGTGATTGATGCAAATGTTTTTGTATAGTCAATTCCTACAACTTGTGAAAAACCTTTGGAAACCAATCATCCTTTGTATTTATCAACTGGTTTGGGGAGTTCAAGAAGTATTTGGCTAAGGTTTTAACAGTCTTTGCTAAGAAGCTATAATTTTCAATAGAATGAGATTCATGTTAGACAAGGATCAAAGAGGCATAAAACTTCTTTGAGGTATTGCAGATATTGTGGATACTCATGTTCCATCCTATAATTCTAACTTGGGTGTCACCCGAGATGTTGGATCTAAGACCGCTGAGAGATAATTAGAAGTCTTGATTCTCATAGTGCCAGTGTACATGGTTGAGATGGGTCCTTCCATTAATACTTCTTTTATGCCTAAGAAAACCCACACTAATAAAGTGAATAAGGTACCTTTCGGTTTCAGTTCTACCACTCCTAATTTTCATACTTCTAGTGGTAATATTGGAATCCTTACTAGTCTTGGTGTTAGAGGCTCTACTAGTATGGGGATAGTAGTTATGGTGGTGGTTCCACTAGTCCTATTTCATCCTCTTATCTTGTCTTGAGTTCTTGGTTGTAAAATATGGGACAAATGTAGAACCAATTGGTGAAACTATCCATCTCTTCTTCTCAACCTATGTTCCAACCCTTCTTTCCTCATAATCCTTTGTCCATTGCCATCTTGAACCTATCCATCTCTTCTTCTCAAGGATGGAGATTCTTAATTTTGAAAAGTATAGTGGTCATGGATACCCTCAAACACATGTGTTGACATTCAATGCAATGTGCACTGAGTTCTTCCACCATGATTCTTTAATGGAAAATGTTTTTTCGTGTTCCCTTAAGGACGTTGCTCTTGAGTGGTATTTCTCTTTTCCAGATAATTTTATCTTCTCGTTTGATCAACAGGTGAATCAGTTCCTTAGACAACTCCAAGCTAACATTGGGTTGTAGATGGTGTTCACTAGTCTCATTCAATGCAAGCAAAGGGACCATGAAAAGGATATTGAATTCACCGCTCATTATCAAGTGCTCTTTTCTTAGATTCTTATCCTTTTCCAAACACTGATGTATAGAAGGTTTCATCGAGAACTTGTAGAAATTCTACAAGAAAAGTTTGTCCTAATGAAGTATCCTTCCTTTGCGCATCTGTGTGCAGCACTATATGAACATGAACGAATGGTTTCTTAGTTTGGGGTTCAACCTTGTGCTACTATCTGGATAATTGGTCAGTAGTGTTAGTTTCTAGCAATGTGCGAAATAATAAGGCCATTGCAAACATGGTGTCTTGTCCTAAAGGAAAAAGTATGGGATGCAACAAAACTTTTATAAAGTTATTTGAATCCTATACTCATATTCTACAAAAATTTTTAAAGGATAAATCTTTTACGTTACAATAAATCCAACCTCTTTCTAATCCATATTCAGAGTGGTATGATGCACATTAATTTTGTCAATTTCATTAGATACATGGACATATCTATCGAGTGATGTGTATGCCTACGTCATGAGATTCAAGATCACATTGAGAATGAGACTATCTATCTCGATGGAAGGAAACAAAACCCCACCAAATTTGTAGCCAAGCCTAACAACCACTTATAGATTTACATAGATCCATTTGCTTTCGATTCTTCCAATCTAGTCACATAGTCCTATGTGCCTTATGATCTAGTTCCATCTTAGTACATGAACATGATCTCATTCACATGTATGCCTCCTGTAGAAAATGTGAGTGTTATTCCTGACATAACTTTTACCTCACATGATTTTCCATTAAATAAGGAGCCCTCTTTGTTGTATGTTCCCACCCAGATCAATGGTACATTGTGACTGGTGTTATGGTTGATTCAACGAGCCAAGTGAATGTGATAATGAAGGAAACCTTATTCATCAATTGTCTTCATAACTAGAAGTATGATTCAAGTCGTAGGCCACTCTCTGTACTCATGATGAGCTTTCTCTTTCCCATTTGGGTACTATTTTTTTATCAGTCTTGGTAGGACCTAAGGTTATAGACATTTCATTTGTAGTGATTCCAATGTCTAAATTGTTTACTTGGCTAGGGTAGGCATTCCATGGCTAGCCTCCATGAAACTAGTTTCCTTTTTAGTCCACAAGTGTTTGAAACTACCCCATGAAGGCACAATGCATATTGTTCAAGACACTAGATATAAACTACTAGTGTCATGTGGGCCCTTTTCTTTGGATCACCTTTGTCCTACCCTAGTTGGACCCCTCTCTCCAAGGGAAGATTTATTATAGCAGTCTTATGTTAAGTATAAGACTGATGGTCGATGCCAAAATATAGTTTTCCTATGTCTCCCTATGTTGTCTTTGTGAAGGCTTCTATGCTAGTGTAGTAGCAAGCTATCTCTTCTACCCCATCAAAATGAAAGGAGAAGATTTATCTCACCTTGGATCCTTCCCCTTCAACATCTTCTATATCATATTCTTCTTCTTTGTGAACTTTGGTGGTGTCCTCAATTCTTGCTTCTATTCCTTGCATAGAAAAAGAAAAGGCACCTATGTGGTGGAAGTCGAAGCATTAGGCCTTCTTGTTGCCTCTTCTACCCACGGTTCCCCAACCCACCCTATATGGCAAGGGGAAGTGTTCCCATGTGGCTGTTAAAAATATCAGCCTTTGTGATCACCGATTGTTCTTCCACCTGTCCCTTGGGGGGTGAATGGAAAGAGTCTCGTTGTCACCGCTCTTGTCTTTATTTATCCTTCTATCATCACTTTTTCTTTTGTGCCTCCTCCTACTGTTCCTACTCAAGAGAACACTTTTCCACAAGCAATGATGGTGAAGGATGCTCATTTAGTCGAGCAGTAGCCTTCGACCTCTTCTCAAGCCACATTTTTTAAGTTATTGTAGCCAATGTAATTGGCATGCATGTGAGCATAAACACCAAAAATGGCTCCACCTATGGAGCATAATGTCTTGCAAAATATTGAGGAGGATCCTGTTAAATTTATGTTTCTACCTTTGCTTCTTTTGTTTCTTTGCCTACTGTTGTCTTTTTTTTTCTCAATTCCCATCACTTATGTCCTTCTTCCAGCTCCTATGGTGGGCCCTGATATTTATCACCATATAAGGGTGCAATTATTCATCACTCCCTCTATGGAGCCTCCAATTCTCATGTCCCTTCTAGATATTCCTCCTTTTCCAAAGCCAGTTGGTATGCCTAATATAAAGGTGGTGTCCTCTATGGCTCCTTCTCCTTCTTCCTTCATTTCTTCTTCTTCTATGGGGATTCAACATCCTCCAATGAAATGTAAGTTGGAGGATGAACTCACCTCAAGTGATGGTCATAAGAAAGGTTCATCTTCTTTGGATTTTCTATTTTGTCTTAAATTGTCCTTATGACGAAGGTAGTTGGACTACTTCCCCAAAGTTTCTCGCAACCCCTCTTCTGAATGTCGGAAATGACTCTTGAGTGCCTCGCCCTTCCCCCATTAAGTTGACACAAGTCACTCTTGAGAAGTGTATGTTCAACACAATGGAAGATGTCCTGACTCTAGCTTTGATTTTTGAAAAATTGATGACCTTCGCCTCATAGGAGCTCAACAAAGAAGGCATCAAGGAGCGTTCTTCCTTGGATCTTGTTGTAGGAGATTTGAAGGGTACTGTGCTTGCTATAATTTCATTGGAGGCTCCTCCTCGCTCCCATATAATGATCTATATTGGGAGTAGGATGATCTGCTAGTCAATCAGGACTAGGGTGGTGCCTTCTTCTACATCTGTAGATTAGTTTTTTATGGTTGTGTTCCCAGTGCTTATCTTTTTATGTTTGTGTCCCTTCCTGGAGGACCCTTCCAGGTTCTTGAATACAAGAGAGGAAATCTATTGTAAACTTCTTCCATTTGTGTCATCATTATTTTATGTGTCATATTATTGATTTTTGATATTGGAGATGATGCAAAGCATTGGGGACATTTAGGCCTTTTCCCATGTTGACCCAATTTTAATTTTACTTTATATTCATGTGCTCTTCTTCATGTTCGAATAAATTTGTGGATTGATGAAAGTTCATACATAAACTGTAGCTATGGACATTTCTGACCCCAAATTACCAGATCCCCTTGTCCTTTGATTTCTTCATCTCTACTTGTTTTCTTCATGATGTTGTTCCATTGTGATATCCCTCGTAGGTACATATATCTATGTGTTGTGTTCCACAACATCTCTTATCTTTTTTTTCTCCTTAGGATGCCATGCGCTCCTCAGTGCAAGACACATCATCTTTAGGGGGCACTATCATACTCATCTAATTTTCAACAAGTATAATGATTTTGAAAGGATTCCTTAGTTTCAAACTATTTACAATGAATTCCTTGACAAATATTCCCTTGTTGAAAACCCTCATTTTCTAATATTACATATTCTCTTAAAATGGACTCCTTGACAAAAATTTCTTTCAAAAAGATCCCTTGGTCAAAGAGTCTAAAAACTTTCCCTTTAAAAAGGAACTTATTCTTTTTAAAAATAAAGAGTCTGAAAAACTTTCATTTTAAGACGGATCATTCTTTCCAATGGATTCCTTGACAAAAGATCTTTCAAATGGATTCATTGATGACAAAATCACTTGCAAAAAATATCGTGTGTTTCAAAAGGAGCATCCTTTCAAAAGGGTTCCTTGGTGTCATGATGTCTTGAGAAAAGGGTTCCCTACTGAAATAACCCCTTCTTTTCGAAAGACTTCTCTAGTGTCTAATAGTTTGTGTCTTCTATTTGATATTTGACATCTTGTTTCTTCATGTCTAATGTCTTATATCTTTGCATCTAGCTTGGGGGTAGCTTGACCAGACTTATCTTTTTTGTGACTATCTTGCAACACAGTTTGTAGCAGCCACAGACTTATGTTATATTTGATCAGATTGTGTCTTCTTACTTCTTATGGTGTCTTATTGTGTTTTATTGTGTCTTATAAATTGTGTCTATTATGATTCACTTTTTTTCCTAACATGTTTTTTTGTAGCTGACATATTTTTTGTGAGATCATAGTTGGCTTTGGAAGATTGGAGAAATGTGTCCTCTTCACATCCTAGTGCAGCTCAGCCTCTTTCATGTTAAGATGTGCTACACCAAAGTACCGCTTCCTCTCATTTTTAATATATTCTCTTCACCCTCTTTTTACTTTATTTCACATATGCTCACTAAAGTGTGGGAAAAATGTAATGGTGTAAAATTGCACCTAGTATAATTTTCCATTATATTTCCTTAATTTATCCTTGCAAAATCAATAATGCAAAAACTTGCCATGTTTTCCTTTTATTTCATGCATGTCCTTATCATTTTTCCTCAATGATGGATTTTTTTTCAAGGACGCCCATGCGTCGTGGGGACATCTACAGACCATTCTTCTATCCTAACAAAATTCTTGGGTCAGTGGAAGTTGAGACATTATGATTCCTTTTCAACCTATAAATTGTAATATCCCTACAAATCTTGAACACCCAAAAAGGGCCTTTTACCTCCAAAAATATCCTTTTGAATTTCATTCCCTTCATTCCTTCATTCTATCAACAAAACTTCTCACTTCATAATTCACTTTTATTCATTCTTCCACTCTTTCTCTTCACTTCTACAACATTTTTATCCTCCTACATCATTGTTATTGTAGGTTGTCAAAGTTCTACTTTATTGGCATGACTATCTTGCTTTCTTCCTTCCTCTCTCGACTTCTCAATCCCATAGAAACAAAATTATCTACTTATTTTCTTATTTTTGCAGCATTATCTTGTTTGTAGAACTAGCATCTAAATTGTCTTTGCACTATACTTTATTGTGTCTAATCTCTCTATTTCTTTATGATTTCTATATCTTATGGTCTATCGACTGTTCATGGAGATGGAAACACCAAAATGAGGGTTTGATAGAGGTAAACTCCAAAACATAGCCATGCCATTTTTTTGTCACTTTGTGTGTAGGTACAATCTATTTGAGGAGAGCTTGTTGGAGAGTTGGACCTTTAGTGAGTTGGCTTTCTTCTTCTCTTTTCTTCATCATTCATTCTTAGAATATATTATTCTTTTAATTTATAGTGTTCTTCTTGTTATTTTTGCATTTCCACATTTCTCTGATAAACTATGAAACTTGAACTCTCAAGTTGCTAGCATACCCCGTGAGTTTCATTTTGTAAACCCCTCTTCATTCGTACAAGATACCAATGCACATCTAAGACATCAACATGGCACACTAAATTTTGACTCATGCACTAGAATCCTTTGGTCGAGATCTAGTGAGTTTATAGTTTGAGATCTCTATGGCCTACCCACCCATTTCCTAAACACCTATTTCATAAAACCTAAGGAAATCAGAGTCTAGTTTTCCCTTGCTTTTTAGCTTATTAGGTAGTTTGAGGTAGTTAAGGGAAATTCACTCCCTTTAGGCTCTTTGATGTCCTACAAAATTGGGAGTAGAAAATTCGCTTTTCTACACAACGTATATAGATTAATGTAGTATAATTTTATTGATTCAAGGGTTGAGTTTTGCTCGATGCTAGCTTCATTAGTGAGATTAACAAGAGTACTTAAAAAGAATTTTTCAAAGGTAGTGCTCACGTACAAAAATTTGGAATTTTCTCTCTCAAGTATGCCCTATTTAATATGGAAAATTTTGTAGAATGTATAGCCAAGGGTAATGTTACAACCTAGCTCACCTATGTGTTGAAACATCCACAAAAATTCACAAGTCTAGGGATAGGACAATATATTTTTAGATAGACGTAGAGAGGTTAACCAAAGAACAATGTAAAAAATTATGGAATTTTATTGACTAAGTCTGAGTAGAAGCCTAGCCATATGGAGAGTATTTGCAATTGAAGAGGGACCAGTTGTGGGTTTAGCCTATTAATAAAACTTAATTTAATAGGTAAAAGTCAAAGAGAATATATATCATTAAAGGGGTTCAAATATTTCTTTATAAGTAGAAATATTTATACTTTTTTCCACCTCTACGACCTTTAACATGTAAAAAGTTTAGTTTCGAACCAAACTGAATTTAATGGAATTCAATCAAAATCACACCTACTCAAATCCATGGCATTATGGCTCTACTGCCCCAGGATAATATTTTCACCACCCTCATCCTCTATTATGGTAGTATAGTGCTTTATTGACTCAATGTGATTCAAACCTCATCCAATATGCAACTTACCATTGCTAATATCCTCATCTTGAGGCTTCAATTTATGATAATGGGCTTCATCTACTCTACATCTTTATTTTCTAGTTTTCTCTCATCGATTTCAAACTAAAGTTGTATTTCATTCTAGTAGCTCTAGGCTTCAACCATTATGGTTGAAAGGGAATGAATGTGTAAAGAGAGAAAGGAAATTACTTGGGCTCTTAAATAGGAAGGTAACAGTGTCGCTGCCATCGTTGGCCTCTACAATGGGTTCTTATAGGAGGCTAGCACAATCCATGAATGAAAAAAGAAAAAAAAAGCAATAGACATTTAACAAAATTTATTTATTTAAAAAAAATAAAAATCAACACAATAATTATTTAAGAAATTCCATGGCCATAGTCTTATCCATATCAAAAACAAAAGAAAACAAAAAAACAACAAGAGTTAATAATAAGTATTTATTTAAAAAAATAAAAAAGCACGAGACATTAAAAATATTTATTTAAAAAAATCTACCATCACTTTCTTATCCTTATTGAAAATATTATCAAAATTAAATAGGTAACCATAATAATTAATGGTATTTCAATTTGGGTGATCCCACAATACTGGTTTACAAATTCTGGGCAAACTGGACACCAAACTAATTTTTTAAACTAGATCTTCACTTTCAGGCTCCTATAGCAGCTAAACCGTGAGGAATTTGAAGATGATGAAAACTAGTGATTTGTGAAATTTTGTCTATAGATTCTAAATATATATTTTTCAATTTTTTTGGAATCAGATTGTAGTTATTTTTCCATCTCCTTCAAAAACTAGTTTTTTTTTAAAAACAACATTTTTAAGGAGTGATGCTCACCGTATACAACATAACATTTTTGGTATGAAGGATAAAATTCTATTTTTTTCAAATTTAGATTTGTAACTATGATATCTAGCACTTTCATTTGGTTTATAGTGTTTTATTGAATACTTTTTCCTTAATCATGTTTCGAAGTCAAACCAATTACAATTCAGACATAAGCGGACCGTATACAACATAAAAAAAATTGTATTTATCAAAATTCAGTTTTTTCTGTTTACTGGATCAAGGACATCAATCCCTAGCCTAAATATATTTTTTAGAATTTTATTTTGATAACCTTCTATTTTTCCACATGTGCAAAATAGAGAGCTTGATTTTCGATGAAAAATGAATGTTTAATTAAACTAAAAAAATAAATACATAATAAAACTAAAATATATTAAAATTATATTGATTGGATAGCTCGTTTCAAGGACTACCATAATCTAGTTGGGTATGTGATATATGCTCCATTTTCATCCTCAACTTGAGCTTCGAAGTGCAAAATTTTGGAGATTTTTGGTGCCAGGAGAGGAGAATGGGGGAAAAGGGTGGTACTAGCGAACGCCCTTTCCATAAGCATTATTTGTGCTTATTATTTTGGGAAATGTGAGACCCAACATTAAATGGGTTCGCTCGAAGGGGGGGTTCTATCGAACCCTATTTGGGTTCACTCGACCCAAAAGTTTGTTTGAACCTCCAAAAACCATTTTTTTTTGCATGGGGTCATTTTTTGCAACTTTTCCTTCCTCACTCAAATTGTAAACCACTTTTGTGGGTTCACCCATTTTTTTAAGAAATAAATAAAATATGTCTCTAAAATGATATATCTCGGTGTATATTACATAGATTAATATTTAAGATATATATACTAACTTGTTATCATCATTTCTAGCACACTTAAAATAATTGACCATGTTGTTGAGATTCATTCAAATATGATTTTTTTTTAAATAATCTCTCTACATGTAACATGCAGTTTAATGTTTTTACTGCATGAAAAATTATAGTTTTCAAAATTTATAAAAAGTTAAAATTAGTTTAAATAACTTAATTTGTTTAAATTTAATTTTCATCTATACTTTATTTAATTAATTTAATTATAAAACTATTTAAAACTATTAATTAAATATCAAATCTTTTATATATTTAAATATTTATATATAATAATAATAGTATATATCTTATATTATTATTTATATTAAAAAAATTATTGCAAGTTGTATTAAAACTATTTACATCCAATAATTTATTAACAAAAATAGTCTTCTCCATTTATTTATTTTTTTCAAAAATTCAATACTCGGAAGGCATATTTTAATTTTCCTATTAAGTTAACTTTCTTAATTTATTATTTTAGTTGTGCAAGAAAATGATATGTGACATCCTTCCCCACTAGGAAGAGACATTATCTCGATGTCTTATTACTATTTAGTAATTTGGAGTGACAAAATATACTAAATAAGTATCCCATTACAAAAAATCAAGTGTCACAATATGCACACAAAATACCATATAACATAATATTTAACTTTCCAAATCGTTTATCTTTCATGACATCTTAATCCTAAAACATAATTCATTAGTCAATTTAGAACATTCAAACAAATACAAATCATACACTCATTGAATACACAACTAAACTATATGCAAAATATGAAACATTTGAACCTATGTGGTGTGTGCAAGATTCCATCATACTCATCGATGTCAATCGGCTAAACACCCCTACCTCGGCTATGTTCTTGTATTTGACTTGTAGCTACACACACTTGCACTAAAATTTTCACCAATAGCATTAGCTCATAAACCAAAATTAAAGTAGATTAAAAATAAAACTCATAGTAATAACATGATGAATTTTTAGATGCTATTTATAAACATCCAAACTAACCATCAATATCAGTTTTCAATTTCTATTTTTGTTTCAAATTTTATTTCAATTTAAATTTCAAGAATTTAAAATTCCATCTAATGGGTGAAGCCACAATAGTGGTTTACAATTCAAGTGAAGAAGGAAAACTCACAAAAAATGACCCCAAGGAAAAAAATATGATTTTAGGGGTTCATACGAACCTACTCGTTTGACTGAACCCATAAGGGGTTTGGTCCAACTAGGGTTTGACTGAACCTCTTTGAATCTTGGCCGCCCGAAAAACTATGTTGGAAAGGCGTTTGAGTGAACCGCTAGTGTTTCATTCGAACCCCTAGGGGTTCGTACGAACCCCCCTTATCCCTCATCCCCCCCTGAGACACATAAAAATCCTAAATTTTGGCACTTCATAGCCCGGTTGAGGATGAAAATGGAGGAATCTTCACAAAACCAACTGGAATCAATTAGTTCTTAGAAAGATCTATCCAGCGAATATAATTTTAATATGTTTTGTTTTTATTATGTATTTGTTTTTTTAGTTTTATTAAACATAGGGTTTTCATCGAAAATGAAGGTATTTGTTTTGCACATGTGGAAAAATAGAAGATTATCAAAACAAAAAAATTGAAAAATATGAGTGCACTAGATATTGAAGTCCTTGATCCAACCAAAAACAAAAATTGAATTTCTATATGTACAAAAAAAGTTACATGTTATACAATTACGCTATGTCTGAATTGTAATTGGTTTGACTTCAAAACTTGATTAAAGAAAAAATATTCAATAAAAAGCTATCTAACCAAGTGGAAGCACTAGATATTGGAGTTACAAATCTAAATTCAAAAGAATTAGAATTTTTGATGAAGAGAAAAATTTGTTCTCACATGTAGAGAGTAACTTTGCATAAAATGTGTTGTTCTCAAGTTGTGTTGTAGTTGTTTTGGAAGATCCAATCGCTTATAAACTTGGATCACTTACCTTTCTTAGGGCAATCTATCTCATCAATAAAGAATTTGTCACTTTTGAAGATCCACCACAGAGCAAAGAAGGGTTAACACCTTGTTTCCAAGGTAAATCATATCCTATTGCAAATAAAATGTTTCAACAGATGAATTTTTAAGGCAGAGGATTAGGCCTACATAAATAGGGAATCCTGGAGCCAGTGCAGCTTGTTGGATATCCTAAGTATCAAGGCCTTGGTTATTCGACAATCAAGGGATATAAACATATCAGTGATACTTCCACAAAACTAGGGGCAAATTTTTTACAAGCGAATGTCAACATAGGGAGCACGAAGAATCCTTATGATGAAACCAATGCCAATACCACGACTCGCCACATTATGAATATCCATCCACCCATTACCTCATCCATGAATTGGGACCGACAACAAAAGAAAGATTCAAATGAAAGCAAAAAGAACGTCATCAAAGAAAAAGAAGTAGAGAAGCATGAAGGAAAAATCAAATACATATGGATATCAATGAATACAAAGAAATACTATCCCTATCAAACTCCATTAGTCAAAGAAACTATGAGAAAAAATAAAAAAGGGAAAAGTATCCATCAAAGATGTCCACAAAGGAAAATTCAGGCTTCTCAAGCAACGTATAAGGTATATCAAGAATTTGGTCCTAATTTCATGCACACATCTATATCCACTCATTACTACTCATCTTCCCAAGTTTGGAGAGTCAAAAGTTCCAAATTTTTAGCCAATCCATATTTTACTCCTAAACACACTCCATCCATGCCTCCATGCATGATATCCAATTCTCACATTGACCATGTGTTGGAAATGACCCTTCATCATAAGGATTCAAAAGGCACTCTATCACGATGTGTGTACAAAGACAGAGTTAACTCCGGTATCAGCAAAGCAGAACAAATTTCTCAAAATTTTCTTTCAAGTGCACATACCTTGGCAAAGAAGCTTCTTCAAGTAGGATATCGATGGTACATTATGATAGAATCATCAACGACAACAATACTAGGTGATTCAACATCAGCTTAAAATCTCTCAGAAAATACAAAAAAATCAAAAAATATAAAAATAAAAAAAATCAACAAAAGGATTGAAAACAGTAAAGAAAAAAATTGTCCTCTAGTGAAAACTACTTTGGTGGTGCTTTGGACAGGTACCATGATGAAAAACTAGCAAGCAAGTGTCATGTGTAGAATCGAGCATCTATGTGTGATAGTTCAGAAGAAAGCATCTTATAACATCCACAATACAACCATCATTGAGTCATATCATCCGTTCATCCATGAGCTATTTATCCAATCTATTTTCATCCATTTGCATCCATCTATCTACCTTATCTTGATCTTGATGAAGGTTTGGTGCACACTTTACACTTGCTTACGGTAAACATGTTGACATGGGTCATTTTCATTGATCCCATCCTACCCAACATTATCTGAGACTAGAAGCATTATCCAAATGAGAATCCTCTATTTGAATACCCTTATCTTATCACAAGATAATTCATATCCATTCATCCAAGAATCTAACCATGGTTGTTCAAACATTACTAGAAACTGGGGGTAGATATTTGCATCTTGCTTCGAGAATAAATCTTGATCTATATCATCCAACTTATGTAGTGATCTGAACATTAGCAAACATGAAATCAAATTGGTCAAAGAATTTCTGAGCCAAAAAATCCAAGTCACTAGCCCATGGCATATTTTGACAGGAAGATGTTCCTTATAAAGTTTTATCTTTTTTTGAACATCAATCTAAACAATTCATATCACTCGCATCTAATGTGCACATTAGCATCACATCAAATCATCAAAACAATTTTGTTCCAAATCAAGCTTCAGCAATCTTGATCAATAGAATCCAATCAATTATCACTTTGTTTGACTTAACACACTTAGTCAAACTACCCCCTTATGCATGAGTTTACTCTAGGATAACACAACTTCCTTGTGTTTACAAGTCCATTATCATCTTTTTTGGCTTAACATACTTAGCGAAATTATCCTATCCATCATCAATTTGTTTGACTTAACACACTTATTCAAACTACCCCCTTGTGTACGATTTTACTCTAGGATAACACAACTTCCTATAGTTTACAAGTGCATTATCACTTTTGTTTGACTCAACACACTTAATCAAACTATCAATCCATCAATCCGATTGATCAACATTAAGCTTGGTTTTCAACAAAATCCCAAAACAAATCACTAATATCATCACATATCCATATCCAAATATTCAAAAATCCATCAAAAACATTTAGAAAATCCACCAAAAATATAAAAAACATTCAGAAAATCCACCAAAAAAATAAAAAACATTCAAAAACTCAATAAAAAAGATTCAAAAAAATTTAAAAAATCAATCAAAAAACTCAAAAACATTCAAAAATCCAAAACATGTCAAAACCTTTTAAAAAAATCAAAAACAAGGTTAGTTGGTCGAACTACATCATCTCTGAGCTCGAACGTAGGTAAGGTTGATCTTTGATCATCCCCCGAGACATTTAGGTCAGTCCTTTAGGTGTCTATCGCATTGGCAATCCGTTTGCCCATTTATTTCACATTTTAGGTCAGTCCATAGGTGTCTGTCACATTGGCAAACCATTTACCCATCTAGTTTACATTTTAGAATTTTAGGCGTCCATCGCAATGGCAATCCATTTCACATTTTAGGTGCCCATTGAAATGGAAATTTGTTTTCCCATCTATCTCATTAGCAATTAGGTCAATTGTCGGTCGAATTACGTCGTCTTTGAGCTTAAATGTAGGCAAGGCTAATTCTTGATTGGCCCCCGAGACACAAAATCCAAAAACATTCATAAAATCTCAAAAACCCAAAAACATTAGAAAATCCAAAAATCAAAACAACCTCAAAACATCAAAAACATCCAAATATCTGAAAAACCCAAAATGGTGCACCCATCTCATCTCACTTTCACCCACAATAAACATTGCTCATAATAAATCATCACCACCTTCATCTTTTGATGAAGGAATCAAAAGCAAGTCTAGTAGGTCCAAAAGTGTGAACCTAATTGTCAAAGTCTCAAGTCTAGATCCATAAGCATGCAATTTGGTCAACTCAGAGTATCAATAGCTTATCATCCACTCAATCTCATCAAAACCCTAATCCCAACATGTCCTAAGAATGTGACCTTCCAGCGATGGACATTAGCATCAGGTATCACCTTAGTTTAGCCTTGGCTAGTGATAGAAAAAACATTATCTTGTTTGTTTACTTTATCTTGGTCTTGTTTAGACTTATCTTATTTTGCGCTCATTATGAGGACCTCTCGATGATGCCTAACAAAACAGGTTTAGAGAGAAAGGAATTGGGCAATGATCATTATATTTTTATCTCTTATGCTTGTTGGATGTTCTTATAAAATAACTTTTCGAATACTTGCTTTGTTGGGTCCATCCTAGCAAGGTTTTTGTATGTCAAGTGTGAATAAGAGCACTCCTATTTGGTTGTCGAGTCAAAGTCCATCACACTAGGTGCAACACCATCCTAGTTCTTAATACCTCGATGCATTCCACCTATGTGTGTTATCAAACATAAGGAAAGCTATGCTCTTTATCTCTCCCATCCTTGGATAAGCAATACATCATTATCAATCATCATCATATCTAATAAAGTCTTGACGACTAGTGGACTTGTTGGAATTTTGCATTTTTGTGGATTCAAGAGTTGATCCCTCTCATTCTTCTATCCTCTTTCATACTAGCAATGCATCCATCCTGCATCCACACTTTCATCTTGCATATCATCATAGGACAAGATCATTCATATCACATGCATTTTATAATCATTCAACATGTTTAAAATAATATAGATTTGTTATTCTAAACATCTTCCAAACATCTCATTTACATCATCATTATCATATAGATATGTTATTGTAGACATCCAAAAATAACATTATGCATTCCACTATAACTAACATCATGCATTCGTTTCTTCTACTAATCAATTAAAGCAATTTATTGATTTAATCCTAAGGTTCATCAAGCTTAATTAAATAAATCAAATTATTTAATTAAGTTCCTAAGGTTCTTCTTATTTGATTTAATAAATCAAACTGATTTAAAATCAAATATCAAATCCCTAAAATCCCCTAAGTTAATTAATCTAAATTAATTAACTTCTAATCATGATTATCATTGTCTAGCTTTTGACTCAACTAGAGTCAAATCTAAACTCCTAACTAACCCACCCACTTGCACCAATAAATCAACTTAATTGATTTATTAAAAAGCTTATTTTCTCTCAATAACTCTCATCTTTGACTTTTTTGGACAAAGATTATTCCCCCCAAAACTCTCAACAACATGCATTTATCTTAGTTATCTTGATCTTGGAAAATTTTGGAGCACACTTTACGCTTGCTTATGGTAAAAATCTTGACATGGGTCATTTTCATTGATCCTATCCTACCCAATGCTATATGAGCCTTGAAGCATTATACGAATGAGCGTTTCTCTGTTCGAACACCTTATCTTGTCACAAGATAATCCTTGGCATCCTTTGCATGCTTACCATATCCATCCATCTATCCAAGAATCCACCCATGGCATTCCATACATTGCTAGACACTGGGGGCAGATAATTACATCTTGCTTCGAGAATAAATCTTGATCTATATCTTCCCACTTATGTGGTGATCCGAGCATTGGAAAATGTAAAATCAAATTGGTCAAGTCATTTGTGAGCACCAAATCCAAATCACTAGCCCATGGCATATTTTGACAAGAAGACGTTCCTCATCAAGCTTTATCTTTCATCGAGTATCAATCCAAGCAATTCATATCAGTTGCATCTAATGCGCACATCTGTGTCACATGAAATCATCAAAGCAATTTTGTTCTAACTCAAGCTTCATCGATCTTGATCAATCGAATCCAATCAATCATCATCTTGTTTGACTTAACACACTTAGTCAAACTATCATCTTGTGCACGAGTTTACTCTAGGATAACACAACTTCCTTGGGTTTACAAGTTCATTATCATCACTTTGTTTGGCTTAACACACTTAGCCAAATTATCAAATCCATAATCACCTCATTTGGCTTAACACACCTAGCCAAATTATCCTTTTTGTACGAGTTTACTCTGGGATAACACAACTTCCTGGAACTTACGAGTGCATTATCACTTTTGTTTGACTTAACACACTTAGTCAAACTATCAATCCATCAATCTGATTGATCAACATTAAAGGTTGGTTTTCAACAAAATCTTGAAACAGAGCACTGATATCATCACATATCCGAATCGTCAAAATCATGTCAAAAAACCAAAAACATTCAAAAAATCATCAAAAATCCAAAAACATCCAAATCATCCAAAATCCAAAAACATGTCGAAATAGCAGAAAATCTTCAAAAAATTCATCATTTAGTCTTGTCAGTCTTTCACCTTGTCGAACTACGTCGTCTCTGAGCTTGAACGTAGGCAAGGTTGATCTTTGATCATCCCCCGAGATGGTTAGGTCAGTCCTTTAGGCATCCGTCACATTGGAAATCCATTTTCCCATCTAGTCTGCATCTTAAGTCAGTCCTTTAGGCAATAAAATGGCAATCCATTTGTCCATATTATCATCAAGTCAGTCCACCACCAATCGAACTACGTGGTCTCTGCGTATATAACGTAGGGAAGGCTAATCTATGGATCAGCTCCCGAGACCCCTAGGATAGGTCTTTAAGTTAGTCTGTTCGTTGTAAAATCTTGAAAATATCAAAAACATTTGTAAAACATCTCAAATTTCCAAAAACAGCCTCAAAACATTTGAAAAAATCAAAATGGAGCATCCATTTCATCTCGCTTTCACCCGTGATTGTCATCACTCATAATAAATCATCGTCGCTTTCACCCTTTGGTGAGTTAGTCAGAAGCAAGTCAGTAGATTCCAAAGTGAACACCTAATTGTCAAAGTCTCGAAGGTCTAAGTCAGTAAGTCAGCAAGTTGGTCAACTCAGAGTATCAATAGCTTATCATGCAATCAGTCTCGCCAAAACCCTGATCACTACATGTCCTAGGATGAAGCTTTCCTGCGATGGACATAAGCATCAGGTACCCCATAGTAGTTTAGTCTTGGCTAGCGATACGAAGAACATCAGCTTGTTTGTTTACTTTATTTTGGTCTTTTTGACTTATCTTATTTTGTGCTCATTCCAAGGACCTCTCGATGATGCCTAAACAAAACAAGTTTAGAGAGAAAGGAATGGGGCAACGATCATTATCTTTTTATCTGTTGTGCTTGTTGGATATTCTTGTAAAATAACTTCACCATGCATGCTTTGTTTTGTTTGTAGGAAGGATGTTTTAGGTATCTTGTTGACCACATAAGAAGGCTTTCCTTTTTATGTTTTGGCCTGAGATGTCTAGAATATCTGAACTGCATTCCGAATAAGGTTATGTTTGTCAAGTGTGAACAAGAGTACTCCTATCTGATTGTCGAGTCAAAGTCCATCACACTAGGCGCAACGCCATCCTGGTTCTTAATACCTTGATGCATCGCACCTACGTGTGTTATCAAACATAAAGAAAGGTATGCTCTTTTCCCATCCCTAGATAAGCAACACATCATCATCATTCATCATCATATCCAATAAAGTCTTGACGACTAGGGGACTTGTTGGACCTCTTCATCTTCTTGAATTTAAGGGTTGATCCCTCTCATTCTTCTACCTTCTTTCACACTAACAATGCATCCATCCTACATCCATGCTGCATTCATCCTCTCATCTTGCATAATCACATCATATCATTATAGGACAACATCATCCATCTTATCCATCTCGCATGCATTGCATAATCATTTAACATGCTTAAAATAATATAGATTTGTTATTCTAAGCATCTTTCGAACATCTCATTTACATCATCATTATCATATAGTCTAACCATCCATACATCCATTTTGAACCTCTTTATCGTGAGATCCACCTCAAATCGAATCTTTTCACTCGATCTCTCGAGGGGGCAATGTACTAGCGTATTTCATTTCGCTGGGGCATCCGAAAAATCAGAAATTTTTTAATTTCGATGTCGGTAACATCATTCTTTGAACCAATGCAACAAGTACATTGCTTCAAAGAGGGGAAAAATGTAAACATCCAAAAATAACATTATGCATTCTACTGTAACTAACATCATGCATTCATTTCTTCTACTAATCAATTAAAGCAATTTATTGATTTAATCCTAAGGTTCATCAAGCTTAATTAAATAAATCAAATTATTTAATTAAGTTCCTAAGGTTCTTCTTATTTGATTTAATAAATCAAACTAATTTAAAATCAAATATCAAATCCCTAAAATCCCCTAAGTGAATTAATCTAAATTAATTAACTTCTAATCATGATTATCATTGTCTAGCTTTTGACTCAACTAGAGTCAAATCTAAACTCCTAACTAACCCACCCACTTGCACCAATAAATCAATTTAATTGATTTATTAAAAAGCTTATTTTCTCTCAATAACTCTCATCTTTGACTTTTTTGGACAAAGATTATTCCCCCCAAAACCTCAACAACATGCATTTATTAACATTTTTCAAATTTGAATGGGCACATTGGCCAAAACTTGCACAAGCTTTGACCAATCCCATTATGACAAGTGTCTCTATCCTATTGGATGGGATTTAGTCCCACATTGCCTAATTTGGGCCTCTCTTCTATCAACTTTTCCTATAAATGCAAGCCATCTTCTCTCATTTCTACAACACACTTTGAAGGCATCTAAACTATAGGCAACTTGAGCTCATAGCAACTCATTGTCTATCTCATTTAGCTTGGAAAAGGGTTGGGAAAGGGCTCTCTCACATCTTCATGGAGGGCACCAATCCATCATAGAATAGGTTGTATTTCCTTTTCTCCATGGATGTTTGATTTAGTTTTAGCATTTTGTTTGGAGAAATGAACTATTTTATTCTATGAGGATGGCTGAGTCTACACAATCCATGTGTAAGATTTCACCATCCTACAGTTATTCATAACCATCCATACATCCATTTTCAACCTTTTTGTCATGAGATCGACCTGAAACTGAATCTTTCACTCAATCTCTCGAGGGGTAATGTACTAACATACTTCTTTTTGCTGGGGCATCCAAAAAAATCGAGAAATTTTTAATTTCGATGTTGGTAGCATCATTATTTGAACCAATGCAATGAGTACATTGCTTCAAAGAGGTGCAAAATGTAGACATGGAAAACTAACATCATGCATCCAATTCTTCTATTAATCAATTAAAACAATTTATTGATTAATTCCCTAGCTTCATCTTATTTAATTAAATAAATCAAATTATTTAAATTAAGTCCTTAAGTTCTTCTCATTTGATTCAATAAATCAAAATGATTTAAATCAAATATCAAACTCATAAAATCCTTCAAGTTAATTAATCTGGATTAATTAACCTCTAATCATAATCACCCATTCTCCAACTTTTGACTCAACTTGAGTCAAATCTAAACTCTTAACTAACCCACCCACTTGCACCAATAAATCATTTCTTTGATTTATTAATTCTTCTAATTACTTTCAAAAGGGTATCAAGATGGAATATTCTTCCAATTTTGAATCTCCCTCTCAAATGCTTGTCCATCCAACAAAGCATTAAATGCTCTTACATGTCTCTTGCACAAGTCAAACTTGGCATTTAATTCATCTTTCATCCCCCATAAACATTTCATTTCAACAAAATTCAAATTTCAAATTGGCACATTGGCTAAAATGTGCTCAACCCTCATCGTCTCACATCTTGACAAGTGGCATCTTGTCATTGGCTTGTGAATGATCTCACATTCATCAAAATCACTCAATCTTCTAACTTTGAATCTATAAAATGCAAAGCATTTCTCCAAAACAACTACAACACAATTTGAGAACAACATATTTTATGCAAAGTTACTCTCTACATGTGAGAACTAATTTTTTTCTTCATCACAAAATTTTATCGTCTCATCTTGCTTATCAGGGTTGGGAAAGGGTTGCCTTCTACACAAAGGATACCACCAATCAACTATGGAATAGGTTTGCATTCATGTTTTATATGCTTTATTTAGTTTTCCTTGTTGTTTGAATGTCTTATTTAGCATGTCTAACTAAATGCAATATTTCATAAGGATGTTTATTTTTGTCATGTTGGTTTGTGAGTTTACTAAGCATTTGCAGATTTTGGCATCCACAGAATTTTATCCTCCATAGAAAAAAAAGTTATGCGTTATACAGTGTGCGTCACTTTTTTAAAATGTTGTTTTTTTTTTAAAAAAAAAACATTTTTTGTGGGAGATGGAAAAAGAAGTGCAATCTGATTCCAAAAAAATTGAAAAAATGTATTTTTAGAATCTACAAAAAAAATGTGACAAGACTCTAGTTCGCATCATCTTCAAATTCCTCATGGTTTAGCTGCTATAGGTGCCCAAATGTGAAGACTTAGTTAAAAATAATAATTTTAGTGTCTAGTTTGGCCAATAATTTTAGTGTCATATTTATCCATAATCATCACATAACCAATCAATATTCTCACCAAGTCTAGCCACCAACATATTACATGCAACTCTAGAAGGGTAGTGAATGCTTCCACTAAAAATTCATTTGAACCAATCATTAGCCACTCAACCATCTTAGTGACCAGCACACTATCCTCACTAGCTTCCCTTACAGTTGATGTTATGAACCAAAAATTAGGTCCATCATCTAAAATCTCAACTAAGAAAAAAGCAAGGTTCCATAGATGCTAGATTCTAGGAAATTATCTTTGAAAGGTGTAAGCAATCACTAAAAATCAAAGCTTAGCAATTTAAATAAATTGAAAACAAGGCATCAAAGCAATATTGAAATCTTCACTATTGAATGACACTTACCAAAACAACCCAACGAGATCAAAAATTCATTATTGAGAAGAAGACCAATGACCAAGATTCAACCATTAATAGTTCACAACATATCTATTTCCTCAAATAAAAATATATCTACTTCTAGTCTTAAGCTAGGATCACCTTTAAATGACCAAGGACAAGCTTCCAAATCCATAAAAATAACTTCAACTAGAAACTTAACAAGAGTATATATATAACATAATGTACTATGCATAATATTAAGAATACATCTAGTTGGTTAGTTAATCACATATGTCCATATACTAGATCACATATTCAAGCATATTGCAAAAAAAAATAGCCACACGTTTAAATTCACTCAAAGAACATATAATTTCATAAAAAATTTCATATAGAGATTTGAATACACCTTACTCAATTATAAACACAATGATATTCACACACATCGAATTCACCAGACAAATATAATTATTTCACAAAATCTACTTCTATTTCATTAAGTACAATATTCTTTATGCAATTTATTCTAATTAATATGAACACCAAGGCATAGAACACTCCCCTCCATTAACTTCCTTGTATATTCTATCAAGGGTTCGTTATGAACATGATAGGGAACAACATATTACATAGAACAAGATCGATAATTTTTAAAAAATTAGAATAGCCACCACAAGGATAAAAAACTACAACCCAAAAGGAGTAATTATCAATTCCATTAGTAAATCATAAAATGCATGCAATGGAACAATCAGTCAAGTGTGACCAATGACCACAAAATCCAGAAGGAAAATTTGGTGACTACTCTGTTCATGAAAAAAAATTAAAAATTCAATGTTGATCCATGAGTAACAATGAGAGAGTTCATCAATAATCAAAATAAAGCATCAATTGCAGAAACATAAATACATGAACTATGTAACTAAGGTGTTAGCGAATGAAATGGATCAAGATAAATATATTCAAAAATAAATAACTCTCAGCCCAGTCTTAGCACTAGTGTAAATTTTCTAACAGCTCTGAAAAGACCATGATTGGATTTGTGTAGATTTTCTTTGAATTTTATCAATGTATAGCTCCCTCACAATATTTTCAATGAATTGATCTAAGCTAATGAACATGGGTATACTTTTGACCAAAAAGAAGTAAAGGCAAAAGATGCCAGCTCATAAATATGAAACTAACATGAAAGCGTAAATCATAGCCATAAACAATCAACACAAATATTGAAAAGACTATGACTGTCCTATCAAAGGAAATAACATCATACTGTAATAAATGGACACAATAAAGATTATCTCACAAAGAAGACATAACTATATCCCATGCATAATGTAAAGATCATTGTACTAAACATCACATTAAATTCATAACACAAAGATCATGAACTATTATAGTATGAAATAAATGACTAAATCCCTCTTGATAACACCACTAGGTGTATATCTAGAGAACCCCTATCTTCTCCTCCATTTTAAAATATATAGTGAATCAAACCAATTGAACGATTGCCAAATTTGTTACTAAATTTGGCAGTCTTCTTATTTTTCCACCGTTTTCTTGAAAATTGATGAAGATCAATCGAAATAACGAATCTAGAAATTGAATGGGAATCGAGAAAGAAAAATTGATCTTTATCTCACCAATAGTCATCGAATAACCTTTCACACAAATGAATAGTTAATGCAACTTCGAGGAGACACCATATGATTGCACATGTATACTACCTGATTAGAAATATAAATTAAAAGTTGTTCAAATCAGATATTAATTCAACTTGAGCTACCATCTCATCAAAACTTAGGAGAAATCACCAATGTTCAACGAGCCTTCTATAAATTCAGCTAGTTTCACTATTCTTCATCATTTAGTAGCATCTAACATGGCAAGTTCTCAGAGTGACAAAAGTTCTACAAATGATTTCATTACCCTAGAGGAGATTGAATGCAATCCATTATTCAAGCATATGTCAGATCAGCTGAAGGAGGTCTTCATGATGCAAAGCAAGGTGGATGAAGAGGTGCTTCCCAACATCTTGGGCAAAGCATTTTTGAGCCAAGCACATGTAGACAACACAACCATGTTGGAGTACACGGTCATCAGGACTTCAATCCATCGTGACTGGGGTGTAAGCAAATTGGAACACCTGGTGAGGCCTAAATTTCATCATCATGTCAATGTAACTATCACTAGGCTCAGTCACTATCCTTAGAGTGGATTGATTGCGGATGCCTTCTGCATAGTGTCTGGGATTCATAATGAAATTGTGGAGGAAGTCGTTGCTCTTCTAGTGTGAGAATTATGAGAAATTATATGGGACTCTTCGCACAATTCCTACAATCACATGAGAACCTCATGAATATCTTTGAGTAACACAAATCATCACCTATTCTGATAAGTACAAAGAAAATATATTAATCCTTCTGGCCCAACTAATACATTACAACAAAGTGAGGTTAATCATAATTTTTTCACCAGTGGTGGATAGTGTAATTTTGTCACACGTATCTTTTACTATGGACACTCCCGAAGACACAAAAGGTATCAACTACTGCAGCTCCAATATTCATATGAGAAATAATCTTCTAACTTAATGATTGTATAGATGGATCATTGCATTTAGATAGTTATCATCAAATCACTGTCACTATTATTCACAGCATAGATAATAAAACAAATTTGTGTCTTGCATTTTGATGGTAAATGGGTTATGAAACAACAAGATTCTACTACATTTTATTTGATATCAAAGGGCTTTATTTAGAGAGCATTAATCATCTCCCCATGTCTTCATACAACCTTTCAAATGCTCAGAGATGATTCTTGTGTAGCATGCACAAGATTTAGTTCTTCATTTTTCTTTTCTTGCTTTCTTCTACATACTTGTGTAGGCTTTGTCTTCTCCTTGCTTATAGTATTATTTTCCTTTTGTTTGAACATGTAGTCCCTAGAAGGCTTTATCAAACTTTTCTTACACCACTGTGCTTTGTGTCCAAACTTTTTACACCTATAACATATAATAGAGTTGTCTAGACCATAGAGAGAATAATTTCTTCTGGTCACATTATATGAACCTCTCTTGACATTTCTCACATGATTGTTTTCATTTCTAGATGTGTCCAGGAGATTATAGACATTTTCCTTAGTCCTTCTTCCTACAGCAATAGCTTTTCCAAACTTATTTTTAATCTCACGTCCTTGTGAAGTGAACAAGACCTAATAGCCACTATCACATATTTGACTGACACTCAAAAGTTTATGTTTTAATCCTTCTACATAATACACATTGTAAATAGGAGTGTCTTCATTCAGAAGAACTGAACCTCTACCTTTGATTTTTATACTTGAATTATCTCCAAACTTCACATAACCACCTACATAATCTTCAAGATTAGTGATTTTTTCTTTATCACCAGTCATGTGGTTTGAACAACCACTATCCAAGACCCATAGGTCCTTTTTCTCATAGTGGAAAGCAGTTTGAGCAAACATAGTTTATTCTATGTTGTTGACAACTTTGGGTTTCCAGACCTTGATAGTTTTTAGTTGTTTATTTTGCTGATCACCATTACATTCCTTAGCAGAATGACCCAAATAATCGCAAGTGAAACATCTAATCTGTCTTGTAAAACCATTATTCTACCTAAAGCCAAATCTAGGAGTTCTGGAATTCATAAATCTGCAAGAGTTCATTTTGTGACCAAATTTATTATACAAGTAAGAATACCCATAAAAGAGCGGGTAGGAATTATAAGTCATTTTGTTGTTCCTAAAAGTATGGACATGATCCTTGTTAAAATCAGGATGTTTGAGTTCAGGACTTTTGTTTCCAACAACAACATTATCCTTTGCACTATTATTTGAACATTCACCTTTCACAAAACAAATTCCTATTTTATCATTGTTCAATTTCTGTTTACTGATCATGTCATTCAGTTTAAGAGTGCTTTCATATTTCTTAATAGTCTTCCTAATATCTACAATCTCATGTTCAAGTTTTTGAATTTCTTGGTCTTTAAAACTTATGCCAATACGAAGAAAATCTTCAACTATCTTGGATTCTTCAAGTTGAGTTTTTAATGAAATTATCTCAAGATTTATGAGTTTCTCTTGTGAACTATCTTGAGAAGTATTATGTTCTTGAGCATACATCTATTTTTTAAGTTTCCTCAGCTCTTTTAGAGCACATTTTAGTTCTCCTTTATAACCCACTTCGCCTTCTTCACCTTCTTCAACATCATTGTTGTTAGTTTCATCTTTCTAAATGAGTTCAATGATGAATATATTTTCATCCTCTTCATCTAAAGAATCTTCAGATTTAGAGTCTGTTTCATTTTTGCTAAACAATATTTTCTTCTTTTTGAAATTGAATTTTTGTTTTGGTCTATAAGCCTTTTTCTTGGCAAATTTCTCAAATTTTTCGTTATCACTGTTTGTTTCACCATAGGGGCACTTTGCAGCAAAGTGGCCTATTTTGCCACACTTAAAGCATTTGAAGGGAATTTTTCCCTTATACTTTCCAGAACTCTTTTTGAGTTTCCTCAAAAAGTGGGATTCTTTAGAATCAAAAAATATTGATTCAGTGAGCTCATCCCTTTCTTTCCTTTCAACATTAAATGTTGCTTCTTTTGCAGTGATGCAGTTTTTACTAATCCTCATTTCATAGGTAGTCAGATTTTCATGTAGGTTGTCAAGGGTAAGTTGGGTAAAGTGTTTCTATTCTTCTAGAGTAGCTATCTTAGCTTCAAATTTTGTTGGTAAGTTTTTGATGAAATTGGTTACAACATCAAATTCCTTCACTTCTTCTCCTAGACCCTTCATGGAATTTACTATTTCATCAACTCTCAAAAAATAGTCAGCTACTTTTTCATCGCCCCTCATTTTTTAATTCTTCAAACTGGTGTTTTAAAGTGAGGACTTTAGATTGTTTTACCTTTTCATTTCCTTGATAGATAGTTTCAAGTTTAGTCTAGATTTCACTAGAAAAACTGCAGTGCATGACTTTGATGAAGACATCTTTAGTCAGAGCACATAGAAGATCATTTTTTTCTCTTGCATTGGTTTCATATATTTTCTTTTCATCAGAAGTAGTTGGCAAAGTATCTGGTACAGTGTACCTAAACAATACTATGCTCCAGACATTGAGGTCAATAGAAGTTAAATAAGTCTCCATTCTAATTTTCCAGAATACATAATCAGTTCCATCAAATAATGGAGCTCTAGTCATGGAAGTACCTTCATGAGCTTGAAATTTTTTGAATAGACTCCAAGTCTAGAATCAATCCTAGGTTGGAAAGACCTATCAGAGGACCCTAGGCTTTGATACCAATTGTTGGAGTGAACAAACACTAAGAGGCGGGGGGGGAGGGGGTTGGGGTGAATTAGTGTTATTAACTTCTTTACCAAATTTAACTTAAACTAAATAATGGAGCTCTAGTCATAGAAGTACCTTCATGAGCTTGAATTTTTTTGAATAGACTCCAAGTCTAGAATCAATCCTAGGTTGGAAAGACCTATCAGAGGATCCTAGGCTTTGATACAAATTGTTGGAGTGAATAGACACTGAGAGGGGGGGTGGGTGAATCAGTGTTATTAACTTCTTTACCAGATATATGCTCTCATTTATCAATGATAGAATCACTCATGTATTGAATGCAATCACATAAACTGAAATGAGAATAGTGAAACATATCATTTTAAATAAATAAAGTAGTGAACCAAATGAATCACATAAACTCAAATAGACACAAGATATGTTGAGTGGAAAACCCTCCTGGGGTAGAAAAACCACTCTTGAACCTGCTTCCTTTTTCAGGCTTTCATTTCAATAATTATTTTGGCAATGCCTCAATGGCTGATTTCTAAGCACCGACTCAAGGAGCACCAACCCCTCTATTTAGAGACACCAATATCAAGGAGCACCAACCCCTTTTCTATTTTTCAATAGAACATATAGTGATACAGAGGATCTCTTTGTTTCTCTTGTTTCTGCCAAGTGCCTCTTGATAGACAATACATAGAATTTTCAAGAGTCAAGAATGAATATGGTTGAGGGTTTTTGGGGGGAATTGTGTTTGGCCAAAAAAGTCAATCAGGAGAGTTAATGAGAGAATATTCCTTGTGAATATGTCTTTGTAAAGAAAATAGGGGTTTTAATAAATCAAATTAAATGATTTATTGTGCAAGTGGATGGGACATGGGTTAGCCTTAGCATTAATTAGGGATTTAACTAATTAACCTAGTGCTTAGTTGATTATGACACTTTGATTTAAATTTGTGGGTTAGGATAAATCAAAGTGAGAGGATATTAGATATTTAATTAAATATATTTGATTTAATTAAATCAAGAAACTTTAGGAGGTTAATTAATTGGTTTGATTTAATTAATTAAGAGGAAAGAATGATCAAATGTGATGTTTAATTAATAATGTTAATTTTGTATGCTACATTTTGCCCCTCTTTGAAGCAATGTACTCATTGCATTGGCTCAAAGAATGATGTCGTTGACATCAAAATTAAAAAAAAAAATGATATTTTTAGATGCCCCGATGAAAAGAAGTATGTTAGTACATTGCCCCCTCGAGAAATCAAGCAAAAAGATTGAGGTGGATCTTGCGACAAAGAGGTTTAGAATGAATGTATGGATTGTTAGACTATATGATCTATATGATAATGATGATCAAAATGAGATGTTTGGAAGATGCTTAGAATAAAAAAATTATATTATCCTAAACAACTTGAATGATGATGCAATGCATTTGAGATAAATGTGATGGATGATGTTGTCCTATGATGATATGACATGATTATGCAGGATGCAGGATGGATGCATTGTTAGGGTTAAAGAGGATAGAAGAATGAGAGCGGTCAACCCTTAAATCCAAGAAGATGCAGAAGTCCAACAAGTCCACTAATCGTTGGGACTTTATTGGATATGATGATGAAAGATGATGATGTATTGGTTATCCAAGGATGGGAGAGATAAAGAGAATACCCTTCTTTATGTTTGAGTACACACATAGGTGTGATGCATCAAGGTATTAGGAACCAGGATGGCATTGCACCTAGTGTGATGGACTTTGACTTGACAACCAGATAGGAGTACTCTTGTTCACACTTGACAAACATAACCTTATTTAGAATGCAGTTCAGATATTCCATACATCTCGGGCCAAAACATAAAAAGGTAAGCCTTCTTATGTGGTCAACAAGACACCTAAAACATCCTCCTACAAACAAAACAAAGTACGCATGACGAAGTTATTTTACAAGAATATCCAACAAGCACAATAGATAAAAAGATAATGATCATTGCCCCATTCCTTGCTCTCTAGACCAATTTTGTTTAGGCATCATCAAGAGGTCATTGGAATGAGAAAAAACTAAGATAAGTCAATAAAAGACTAAATAAAGAATACCAAACAAGCTAATGTTCTTCATAACGCTAGCCAAGACTAACTATTGTGGGGTACCTAATGCTTATGTCCATTGCAGGAAAGCTTCATTCTAGGACATGTAGTGGTCAAGGTTTTGATGGGACTGATTTGGGTGATAAGCTATTGATATTCCGAGTTGACCAACTTGCTTGCTTACTGACTTAGACTTTCAAGACTCTCACGATTAGAGTGTTCACTTTTGAACCTACTAGACTTGCTTCTGACTGACATACCAAAGGGTGAATATGATGATTTATTTTATTATGAGTGATAAAATTCGTGAGTGAAAGCAAGATGAAATGGATGCACCATTTTGGGTTTTCAAATGCATGACAACATAGTTGACTACTGATGAGATAAACGGGAAAATGGATTGCCATTGTGATGAACGCCTGAAGGACTGACCTAAAATGTGAAATAGATGGGCAAATGGATTGTCAATGCAATAGACACCTAAAATCCTAAAATGTAAACTAGATGGGAAAACGGATTGCCATTGCGATAGATGGCTAAAGGCCCGACCTTAACTATCTCGGGGGATGATAAAAGATCAACCTTGCCTACATTCAAGCTCAGAGATGACGTAGTTCAACAAGATGACTTTGTTTTTGATGTTTTTGATGTTTTTGGATTTTGATGGATTTTGAATGTTTTTGTTTTTTGAAATTTTTTGACAATTGGGATATGGATACGTGATGATATCAGTGCTTTGTTTTGGGATTTTGTTGAAAACCAAGCTTAATGTTGATCAATCGGATTGATGGATTGATATTTTGACTAAGTGTGTTAAGTCAAACAAAACTAATAATGCACTAGTAAATTCTAAGAAGTTGTGTTATCCTAGAGCAAACTCATACACGAGGGGGTAGTTTGACTAAGTGTGTTAAGTTAAACGAGGTGGTTTTGGATTTGATAATTTGGCTAAGTTTGTTAAGCCAAACAAAGATGATAACGAATTTGTAAACCCAAGGAAGTTGTTTTATCCCAGAGTAAAGTCGTGCACAAGATGATAGTTTGACTAAGTGTGTTAAGTCAAACAAGGTGATAATTGCTTGGGTTTGATTGATCAAGATTGATGAAGCTTGATTTGGAAGAAAATTGTGTTGATGATTTCATGTGACGCTGACGTGTGCATTAGATGCGACTGACATGAATTATTTGAATTGATGTTCGACAAAAGATAAAGCTTGATAAGGAACGTCTTCCTATCCAAATATGTCATGGGCTAGTGATTTGGATCTTTGGCTCACAAATGCTTTACCAATTTGATTTCATGTTTATCAATATTCATTTCACCACATAAGTTGGAGGATATATATCAAGATTTATTCCTAAAGCGAGGTGCCAATATCTGCCCCTAGTGTCTAGCAATGCAGGGAATTTCATGGGTGGATTCTTGGATTCTTGGATATGGATTATCTTGCGATAAGATAAGGGTGTTCAAATAGAGGATTCTCATTCAGATAATGCTTCAAGTCTCAGATAATGTGGGGTAGGATAGGATTAATGAAAATAACCCATGTCAATATTTTTACCACAAGCAAGCATAAAGTGTGCACCAAGCTTGGTCAACATCAAGATAAAGTAGATAAATGGTAATGGGTTGGATAAACGGTTCATGGATGAGCAGATAATATGGATGGAATGTCAACTTTATTATGAATGCGATAAGATGCTTTCTCCTAAAATGTCGCACGTAGATGCTCAATTCTATACATGATGCTTGTTTTCTAGGTTTTCATCATGGTACCTTTCCAAAGTGCCACCAAAGTTATTTTTGCTAGAGGATGATTTTTTTTTTATTGTTTTCAATCCTTTTTTGGATCATTTTTTTTGGATTTTTATGTTTTTTTAATTTTCTGGGAGATTTTAAGTTGATGTTGAACCACCTAGTACTCCTGATGTTGATAATTTTGTCATAATGTGCCATCTGCATCCTTCTTGAGGAAGTTTCTTTCCCAAGATATGTGCACTTGAAAGAAAATTTTGAGAAATTTGTTCTACTTTGCTAATACTGGAGTTAACTCTGTCTTTATTCGCACATCGCGATAGAGTGCCTTCTAAATCCTTATGATGAAGGGTCATTTCCAACACATGGTCAATTTGAGAATTGGATATCATGCGTGGAGGCGTGGATGGGTGTGTTTAGGGATAAAAGATGGATTGGTTGATAGTTTGGAACCTTTGACTCTCCAAACTTGGGAAGATGAGCAATGATGGGTGGATATGAAAGTGCACATGGAATTACGATCAACAACTCGATACACTTTGTATGTCACTTGGGAAGCTTGCATTTTCCTTTGTGGACATTTTTGATGGATACTTTTACCTTGTTTATTTTTCCCCATAGTTTCTTTGACTAGTGGAGTTTGATAAGGATAGTATTTCTTTGTATTCTTTGGTATCCATATGTATTTGATTTGTCCTTCGTGCTTCAATACTTCTTTTTCTTTGATGGCATTCTTTGTGCTTTGATTCAAATCTTTCTTTTGTTGTTGGTCCCAATTCGTGGATGGGCTGATGGGTGGATGGAGATTCATGATGTGGTGGGTCATAGTATTGACATTGGTTTCATCATAAGGATTCTTCATGCTCCCTACATTGACGTTTTCTTGAGACAAAGTTTCCCCCAATTTTGTGGAAGTGTCACTGATATGTTTATATCCCTTGCTTGTTGAATAACCAAGGCCTTGATGTTTAGGATTGCCAAAAAATTGCACTGGTTCCAAGATACCCTGTTCATGTAGGTCTAATCCCCTACCTTAATAATTCATCTGCTCAAAAATTTTATCTGCAATAGGATAAGATTTACCTTGGAAAAAAGGTGTTAATCCTTTTGTGCTCTATTGTTGACCTTCAAAAGTGTCAGCTTCTTTATTGATGAGATAGATTTCCCTAAGAAAGGTAAGTGATCCAAGTTTATAACTAATGGGATCCTCCATATGTGGGATGAATGCCTTATTGATATCTTTGGCTTGATCTTGTTAGATATTAGATTGTAATTCTTCTTAAAGAAGTGTTGATGATTCATTGTCCACATAAAATTCTTCCTCATGATTTACTTCACGGGATGTTGTTTCTGATTTATGATTTCTGTAAAAGCCTTCCTTATGACCTATTTTTTCTACATCTCCATAGGATGTTTCTGATTTGCAAATTTTGTATAAACCTTCTTATATGTTTCCACATGATGTCTCTGATTCACAACTTCTGTAGAAATATTCTTCATGATCCACCTTTGGTATGTCTCTAGAAATTTCTATATTTTGACCATGCATACAAATGTTAAGGGTAGGAGACTCTTGTTCCTTAGTAATGATGTCAATAGTATGAGACTCCTGTTTTGAATGAAGATCATCTACATGTACATCCAAAGAAAGCATCTTGTGGGTAGACGGAGGGGTGTGTGCTATATGGATTTGATCATCAGTTGTGACATCTTGTATAGATATAAGATTTCCCATTAGATTATTATAGTATCTTGGAGATGAGAATTCTTGATCTTGACTAATTCTAGAATTACTTTCGACATGTTTTCGATCAAGCTCTTGACATGGGTCGATTTCAAAGGATGGATTGATTTCTTAGATATTTTCATTAGGCATGGAAAGTGGCTTCATATCCTCTTGATCTTTGAATGGACTTAGATCAAATGGTGAGTTAATTTTTTTCTTCAATATCTGCAACCATGAGGTCAAAGGATGCCAATATGTCTTGGAAAGGACCATTGCTAGACTTAAGTGAAAGATGTCAATCATGCTTTGGGTAAAAATCTTGAGATATTTCCTCTACCTCATTAGGTGATGTAGAGACACTTTCAACATGATCATTAGTGGAAGAATCACAAATTATAGGATCAAATATTGTTGGTGATTTTTTATCATGATTGAAAAGTGGCTTTTGGTGTGTGTTGATTTGATCGTTGGATGAAGTGGAAACATCTTCAAGGTTCTCATTGATGGGTAGATCTTGATCATTATTTTCAAAAATTGTGGTGGATAGATTGTCAATTTTTTCAACCATAGGATCAAATGATGTTAACGTTTCTTGAATTAGATCATTGTTATGTATCCTTGGTGAGTTTTGATCATGATTGAAAAGTGGATTTTGGGGTGTGTTGATTTCATCATTGGATGAGATGGAAACATCTTCAATGTGCTCATTAATGGATAGATCTTGATCATTTTTTTCAACAATTGTGGTGGGGAGGCTTTTAATGCTATCGCTAGTGGTTGAACTCTGATTATTGTCACCAATAGCTATTAGCTTTTGATCAATCAGTTCTTGGATGAGATTTTTGAGTCGAATACAATCTGATGTTGTGTGTCCCTTTACTTTGTGAAAATCACAAAAGTGCTTCTCACCATACCCTAGTGGTTTCACCATGGGCTCTTGATAATTCACATAAATAGGGATTTTAATGAGGTTTTCTTGGATTAGCCGTTGCCAGACAGACTCAATTGGTTCCACAAGTGGTGTGTATTTTTGTTTGTTACCTTGTGGTAATTGATTGTGGAGATGTAATGATTGATCTTTGAGATGGGGTGATTGAGTTTTTTGTTGATGTCATTGATCTTGATGTCCAATTTCTTGACATTGGAGATATTTTTCTTGATGTGATTGTGGAGATAACTCAATGATTTGATGACATGCTTCAACCAATGGAAGAGTGTATTGATATTGGAGTGGAGATGTCTCTTGGCACAATGGATCAAATATTTTGGCAAGTGAAGCAATTTGATCCCACAAATTTTGATCTTGATATTCTTGATATGGTTGACTTGGTTGCTTAGCAAGTAGATTTGAATGCATTCTTGCGCTGTTTTCCTGGGGTCATGGAAAAGTTGATCATGGATAATTCTTTGATTTGGTATGATGTTTTGACTTGGCGTTATAGATTGAAATTGAATATTGCTATGGTTGGGAATCATATTGCCTTGATTTAGGTAACTTTGATTTTGCATGGGGTAACCTTGACTTGAATCAACATATGGAGTTGCCAATATACTACTAGGATTTTGAACAACATTAGGGAGATTTGTGAGCATATCTATCCCGAAGCTCACCAAGTGTGGACTAGAAATGTTCACGTTTAGAAAACTTGTATTTGGCATGTATGGATTTGGTGGGATAATGTTGTTTGGAAAACTCATGCATTGAGTGTTTGGCTAATAGATTTGTAGGTTTGGTCTTGGATTTAAATCTATCATTGGGAAAGGTGGTCCACAACTTAGATTAGGTGTACTCACATTCATTATACCTTTGAGGTTTGGACAAGAGAATGATGCCATGTCTAAATTTGAGTTTCGATAATCAATTGGCATTGCGAGACTTGGATAGTTTGGTTGACTTGGATTACTCATGATGTATGAGTCGAGTTTAAACTCCATGTTTTTCTTGTGTTTTGACCTGGTTGCAAAAGTGATCCCCAAGGTGTTTAGGACCAATGATGAGATGAAGGAAGAAAGGGGTGAATGATATGGGTGTTTAAACTTTTAGGAACTTTGGATCAATGCTATAATTTAGGACTTGATTTGATGTGATTTTGATTGATGAAAGTTTGACTAAGTGTGTTAAGTCAAACAAAGTGATGATGCACTTGTAAACTCTAGGAAGTTGTGTTATCCTAGAGCAAATATGTACACAAGATGAATGAATTGGCTAAGTGTGTTAAGCCAATCAAAGTGATCATAAACTTAGTAGACCTTAGGAAGTTGTGTTATCCTAGAGGTAAATTTGTTCAAGAAGATTGATAATTTGACTAGGTGCATTAAGTCAAACAAGGTGATGTTGATTTTCCCTAGAAGTCTAGCGTAAGTGATGTTTTCAAAGTTTTCAAAAGTTATTAGTGAGGTGATGTTTGATTGATGTTTGGATGGATGAAGTGTTTGACTAGATCCTAGATGAACCTAAGAGGGACTTGTTTACAAGACCAAGGTATTGAAGAACATGTTTTTCCCTAAGAATAACTCAAACCAAAATAGCAATTTTCACATGGAAAACCACAAGACAGAAGATTGCAAGCACATGTGTGGTTCAATTGTCTATTATATTGCTTAGATTTGGTTCCTTTTGACACAAGCACTTTCTTGATTATGTTTTTCAAACTGAATGTCCAATGTCCTAATTTTCTTTTATCTCCCAAAGTGTATTATGTGGAAATCAAGGAAATCAAGGAAAAGGTTTCCTAGCATTGACTTTGGGAGAAACAAATTGAGATGTCTGAATGTTTAGAAGCCTTCTAGAGATAAGAACCCCTAGGGACAAGTAGTAACATTTGGACACCTCCAAGGTATTTGTTCTTCCGAAGGGTTTGAAATTTTGATGATTCATTGAATGTTTTTTTTCCACTATTTTAGATCCAAGCAAAGTGTTTTGATTCAAACCACATGTACAACCCTAGGCTGGAAAATGAAATATTTGTCAAGTTCCCACTTCGATGAATTCAGCTGCACATATTTTGTGTGGTTGACTAGATGCATGACCACATTGGCTCCCCTCCATGACACACACTTCTCAGATTAGCCAAACATTAGTACCCATGAATCTCCCATGGCATACTTTTCATCTCTACAATAAAATCACATGTATACATGGGGCAGCTTCAGAGGACATGACCTCTTGCACCAACAAATATAAGGTATTTGTTGGCCTCTAAACAAAAGTTTATAGTAAGGGCATCCAGTTTAGTGGGTGCAATGATAAACTCCTTGTGAGAGATCTCCCAACCCTTAGAACAAGGGCTTTACGCATCATAAAGATACTGGGGGAGAGTTATGATGCACCGCTTCCCATTGTCCATGGCTTTCATCGTGAACACAAATTTATATAGCGGTTTGGAAGAGTTTGGCTTTAGCTCATTACCGCTTGAGTCGTTCCCTTGGGGTAAGTAATTTTTCCCACCAAGGAAGACCCTCTAAAGTATACAATAGTGAGTAAGTGCATTCATAGTTTGATCATCTTTGTTTGCATGCCCAAAGAGAGAACACTCGCAATGCCTTTTTCCCACACTAAACAATTTTGTTCAATTTTAAGTTCCCAAATCGAAATGTGAAGGCAATCCTTTTGACAACTTAATATCACCAAAATTCTTTTGATTCTCAATATCATTGTGAAGCGTGAGAGAATTGCATACACATTTTAAATGATGTTAATTTGTGAAAAGGATTACAAAACATGACAAACACTTGTTCATTTTAAGTCCATAAAGCAGTGATGAGTTCGTTTTAAAAGCACCAAATGAGATTTGAAGTTTGCCTTGTTCAATTTTAAGTCCAAATCGAAATCTAGTATGTTTCTAAGTTCAATTTTACCAAGCTGAAAAGATCAAGTCAAACAATTAATTTTAAACCCAAAAGGAAATGTGAGTTGGTTTAAAATAGAAAACAAGGGTAGAAAATGAATGCTCTAGCATTCAAAAATCCTTTGTAAATTTCATGTTTTAAGGCTTCAATCTTCTTTAACTTCAATTTGCTTGATATCTTCTAGATTTTCTCTGCTTTGCTACTTCGTTATTTTCAAGAAATCGGTAAAGCATTTATCAGCATATTTAAATCTGGAAGTTGAATATCGATGTATTCAAGAAACATTTAAGAGGATATATCGCTTAGAAGAATATATGCTAAGAAGTAATCGTTCATCAATCCATTAGTTTGCTAATTCTGCACTCAAAGAAAACATCAATATTAGTGTAGAGGAACGACAAGAATAAGATTGAACAAAATGATATTGAACAATTATGGATAGAAAAACACAAAATTAAGACAGGAAAACCAATGATCTTTACTGATTTCCAGTTTTTTTTCTTTTCTTTAGAGAATTTGTATGACTGCCATGTGTGCATTAAAAGATATCTTTGATGAAAATGAATTCTAGTGACAAACTTCAAACTATTTTACTCGAATATCAAATCATTTTCTAGATTTAGAACAAAGAGCATTATTTGATAGTTTTTGATTAAATCCAAAACATAACTTTTACCTCTTCCAAAATTTTAAAAAATAAAATAAAATCCACAGACTGAAAATTATATGATAATAATCTTCCAAATAAGCTAAAGCATTTATAAATTAGTAGGGGTGGAATATCTACGCCATACCAAACACAATTATAAAAAGGAATAATCAAATGCTTCAACTACGCGAAATACTGCCCTCCATAACTGCACTAACATCCAAAAAAATCATGACAAAATCATCCCTAAATGACATGTACAACATTTAGTTCGAGTAATAAATGGAATATAATCTATGGTGACTAGTCTCTTCTCCTCAGTTTAATAACAAAAATCAATTAGTGAGTGCAAAGCCTGCCTATGTCCAAATGGAAGCATACACGGGTTGTTTGACAGAATAACTCAAAGAAACGTTAGCTCATCCAAGAGTTAGCAAATCAGATGAGCTATGGGGACTTATCAGATATGTGTTGCAATGATGAATTTATTTAGAATAGTCACCCATACTATCAATCATAAAAGCACGCACTTGACTTTGTTCGTTGTCATAAAGACACTCAAGACTTCACTGGAAATCATAAATACCTTTGCATTCGATTGGACTAGTAGACATGTAAAAAGGTGGTGGGGCCATAAGGACAAGTCTTTAAATATACATTCAAACTGAAACTCTATCAAAGAAAGAGGTGATGCATTGTGAGCCGCCGAAACAACAGAAAAAGCATTCATCAACAAATTCCTCTGAAGATATTCAGCCCAGAGAAATAAAGAAGTAGTGGGCACCTACCAGTTGCCTAGTTGTTTCTCATTTGTTTTTATTGCTGTGATTTTCTACCAAACTCCAGCAATGACATCAACGCCATGACAACAATTAAAGTGAACCAGACATTCCAGAAGGTGACAGGCTTGACATAAGCCATTATTATTTGTACGAGACAAATTTTTCCTTCTCCACACCATTAGAATGATAGAGCCATGACATTGGGAAACTCGTACTTTTTCCCGCGATATTTACCACGCATATTGCAAGTGATGAATCGTGAAAGAAGAATAGTTCAACAAAATTTTATGTCTTTATTGGATATGCATCATAAACGTTAATCAAAGGCGCATACCTTTCCAAGTTTGAATAAAATCTGCAAGTTACCACTACACAAATAATAGGAATCGACACCTTTAATGGATTAACGAAGATTTTGTAATACTGGATACGTCCGGTGTTAGGAAGAAAACACAGATTTAATGCAAAGTCATACAAATTCTTCGACTAAAAGCCAGGTCAATGCCTACCATTCATCATATTAGTACAAGAAACACAATTAAATTTTCCTCAAACAAAAGCACCTGTTAAACTATTTTTATTTTTTTTCTTTCTGAAAGAAATACAGATCTTACAAGTCTCTCTACACAGGCGATAGTGATTATCAGTCTTACCACTCATAAAAACAGAATGTCATGCCTACTTTCTAACATAGTACCTGGTTATGAAAAATCCTTTGATCTTTTCTAAACCCAATAAAATGTGCTCAACATGTGAAGCTTGTGAAAATCAGTAATTGTAAAACTATTCCCAAAATTTAAATGTGAGCAAAAATTTGTACTGTGATCAAAGACTAAGAAATACAAGCATAAATAAACATAGACAACCCTCCTTATAGTGCCATTTTGTGGTTGCTTAAATTCTGCAAATGTTAGTGAAATAACAAAACCAACATGATAGAAACAAACAACCTTATGAAATATTGCATCAAGTTAAATATGTTATATGAGACATTTAAACAACAAGACCAAATGAAGCATATAAAACATGAGTGCAAACCTATCCCATATTGGATTGGTGCAACCTTGAGTATGTGAAGGAGCTCTTTCCCAATCCTTGATAAGCAAAATGAGATGATAGACAATGAGATGTTAAGTGAACTCAAGTTTCCTATAATGATATTGCTCAAATTGTAGATGAAAAATGAGATAAAATGCATTGAATTTATAGGGGAAGTTGAGAGAGGAGAGACCGATATTGAGAAATGTGGGACTTTATCCCATCAAATGAGAGGGACCCACTTGTCACAATGGGATTGGCCCATGCTTGTGCAAGTTTTGGCTAATGTGCCCATTTCAAATTTAAAAATGGCAATAACTAAATATGGTTGAGGGTTTTGGGGGGAAATTGTGTTTGGCCAAAAAATTCAAACAACAGAGTTAATGAGAGAATATTCTTTGGGAATATGCCCTTGTGAGGGAAAATAGGTGTTTTAATAAATCAATTTAAATGATTTATTGTGCAAGTGGATGGGACATGGGTTAGTCTTAGCATTAATTAGGGATTTAACTAATTAAGCTAGTGCTTAGTTGATTATGACACTTTGATTTAAATTTGTGGGTTAGGATAAATCAAAGTGAGAGGATATTAGATATTTAATTAAATATATTTGATTTAATTAAATCAAGAAACTTTAAGAGGAAAGAATGATCAAATGTGATGTTTAATCAATAATGTTAATTTTCTATGTCTACATAGCTTGCAGAAAAATTATAGTTACACTGTCAATACAACTTATCATCAAACTGTATTACAATGATATGATCTTTCTTTCTTTTTGTAACTCTCTCATTTTCAGTCTTTCATTATACAAAATACAGAATAGACAACACACTATGTTTTCCAAATTTTTAGTATAAAAGAATAATTACCCTAACTCCACACATTAAAAGAAATGCCCTCTTCCTTTTTAGGTTTTTCTGTAATGATAAAGCCCTAATCTCTCTATTTTCACCCATTTATAGTTTACATCATAATTTAAAACTTTCGGTTATAGCTAAAACTATTTGTTTTCTGAGAAATGAAGACATGACCTTTTTCACTATTTTTACATCTTTAACAAGTTACTGTTCAGGTAATACAGAGGATTTTTTTGTAGAACCTTTTCTCTAGGCAAGCCAAGTAAACATAGCATGTAAAAAAAGTAGTGGAAAAGCCCTATCCAAACGAGTAGCCTGCAAGGGCAGAGCCTAACAAAAAATAGTATCAAGACATGCATGTGTGCATGAATAATGACCACAAAAAAAACAACTGCATAAACAATAACTGAAAGATATTTTTAGCAATTTAAACCTCAAAGAGAATGTACTCAAAGATCAATTACCCATGAATCTGATGAAGCTGAGAGGATATTCAAAACACAATACCCATTTTAATAGCTACAATTCTTTAGTAGTTGAAACAAATAAGTTCTATAACCGAAAAAATTCTTTTAAGAGTTGTTAACAAAAGGTTCCAGGAAGGGTTTGAATAGATACAAAGGTATTTTGATTACCCACACACATAAATTACAAACCCTTTAAAACCGTCATGATCTTTAAAAAAATTACAGTCACGTTTTAAAGCAATCATTTCAAACTTTTCAATTGAAAGGAATAGACATTTTTCATTTCCCTTTTTTCATAATAGAGAAAACTTAGCTCGTAATAACCTTGACTAAGGAGTAATAGATCTGGAAAGCAGTCTAAAGATGAATACCTGACAAAAGTAATGAATTTTTTGTGAGAAGGATTTTACCAGTCTTGCAGAGGAAGAAACGGCCACAATACCTTCCAATCTTGCCCCATCACCATTTGACGAGAAGAAGACACACCAAATGACCATAGTAATTGTACTCTAACAATTTCCATTCATTTTCCAAGGTCCAAGAAACAGTGAGGGTAATGAAACGGCTGAGAGCTAGATACCATGATGGCAGCCAGCGAAGGGTTCCAAAAATGTGAGCAGAGAGAATGATAAATGGTTTGCCCTAAACATCCAAGGCAAAAAATGAAATCCTTTACAAAATGTGATAGCATTTGGAGTCTAAAAGGTCAAACATAGTAATCCAAAAGAAAATCATAATGATGTTTGAAATCTGCAACCAGTTCATAGATAAACATATTGACAGGGATGATAAAATTTTACTATTTTACTCATTATGACATCATTGACCAACTCATTTCCCAAATAAAATACTAAGCATGTGTAATGCTAACAAAAAAAAAACATAAATCATTTACTAAATGCCAAGTAAACTGCCAACTCAATAATGCCAAGCATTATTTCAAGTAAAGTGTCGAATTCATAAGACTTGATGTTCCCAAGTAGTCAAGGAAAATTCACTTCAAATGTGACATAAAAAAAATCAATACCTTTACCTATTGTCAGCCTTAAGGCCCAAATAAATATCAACCAATAGACCTGATGCAAATTGCTAGTGAGAGATCAAACATTTAAACTTTTAACCAAAGCCGATTTGCCATCACATAGAATTCCAATAGCATATAGTGTACCAAAGATAATGGTCAATGCCAAGAGATATCAATTAAAATAAATACGATAGCCACCTCATTATAACCAAATATAATGTGCCAAAAGTTATCCAAAACCTTGTGAAGAGATAAATATTGAATTCATGCAGAGTTCATAAAGCCATAATCCCATGCCAATTACCATGTACAAGAGAGAAGGAATGATCAAAGAGTATCTCAAAACCATAAACAAAATAATGATCAAACCCCTATAATATGCCAAAATATTGAATATCGAGAGCTTCAAGAACATTAAAAAGCTATTCCTCATACCCATGCCACTGACTGAAAATGGAGGAATATACCTTTGATGAATATCAAGAACATGTTTCAATTTCAAGATGCTTGTAACTGATCAGGACATAATTAATCAACCTGTAGAAGAACTGAACATGCCAAACACATGTAATCAAGTGAAATGCTGAAGCACAAAATATCGAAATAGAAACATGTCACCTAAATAATGGAACATAGAACGTGTAACCAGAATGCCTCAACCGAGATCTGCACATGGAGTTACATTATTAGTACCACCATATATAGTAACAATTATGAAGTAAATATGCCAATCAAGAAAGCAGATCAATTGAGTGAGTAAAAAACAAGATGCTAGAGTACCATATATTGTCATCAAGGAAAAATTTGCGCAATAAAGATTCAACACTTTCATAGCAAGTAAAGTCACGGAAGAACACCCAACAATGCCTTATTAAAAATTGCAAAGACTTTCACCACCTCTTCTCACTTTTTAAATGGAAGGTATTGGCACAACCATCACCACTACATGGATACCATACAACAGTTAATGTTGATGCTAAGAGGGCGAGCTTCTATGAAGGTGCAAGTCCAACCATTCATTGAAGAGTTTTTGTGAAGGTGGTTGGAGGATATTTTCTATTTTTTGCATGGGCCAATGACTCCAAAAGCAATACAAAATTCTCAGTAATGGCACTATACATCAGAGTGATGAACAGTCTATGTGCCATATGTACAAATCTCTATGTATTTCATAGTAGATGCAAACATGGCTACATTGTTTCAATTTTTGAGAAGGTTTTGTTGAGAAAAGAGTATATTTTTGCATGGGTTTGTTACTGTGAATTTTTGTGGGTTTCTTTGTATGACTTCTATTTTGTGGCTATGTTTGCAATAGAATAAAATTTTAAACATTATGTAGTTTTTCACAAGTTTTGAGAAATAAGGAAGCGTGCAGAAATCTAGTAGGAAGAGTTGTATTTGAAGGAACCGAGAAGAGGTGCATATCGGGAAAACCCTTAGCAATATTGCTTCATTTTTCATTTGCAGTTTGTGGCAGACTATGTTGTCTGGTCTCTGATAAGGTACTATTGATTCTTTCAAATTTCGATAAGGTGTTGTTGATAAAAGACTATATTGTTTGTAAAAATGAATATTATTTCATTTATGGTTTGTGTTTTGTGGCTATGGTTTTGCATGGGTACGTTACTATGAATCTTTGTGTTTTGTGGGTTTCTCCATCTAGATCATTGTTGCAACCAATACTGCTTGATTTATGGATTTTATTTTGTGGTTATGGTTGCAATGTAGTAAAATAGTTAATTTTATTGAACCACCAAAAATGAAGAAGTGAAAGACGATTCCCCAATGAGCTTCTAGGGTTTTTGACCTAGAAGCAAATTTAGGAAATGGCTCTCTTTCGCACCTATTCACTTTAGGTTTCATTCAAAGAGGGATTGGGGGTTGTGAGTGATGTGTGTGATGTGTCATAAATGTTGGAAATGAAAGATGAAAGTTAACTATTCATGTAAAATATAAAGAATGCAACTATGCTGGAAAACACATAGAGATATTCAAAATAACCTAGGAAACATAAACAAATAGCTAACAAAAATGAACAAAAAGGAAGATGTGCACCTGGAGGCTCAAAAGGGATGGACTGAAGGTTTGGAATCCTATAAAAATTGATGCAGAAGCTGAGAAGGATACTTACGCCTTTTTGGGTGACCTAGTCCCTTTGTCACGAAAATTTGTCAAGACCCGTTTCTGCCAAAAGGGTACTCAGATCCAAAAAAATCCCAAAAATAATTGTATGGTGGGACTATATTGCCACTAATGGCGACCTAGTCCGTTTTAGCCTTTTGGGAAGTCTGAAAGTTGAACCTTGAGGTCTCAGTCTGCGCTTTCTGTCTCTTTTGGTGTTTGGATCCGAAAGTGAGGAATCTAGTTTGTAGGTGTCTTCTTGTGTAGAATCTTAACCTAACCAACAAGGATATTCCCTAAACAATTCTTCACTTCACTCTTCAATAATTTTCAAGCTTCCAAGATACCTAAATCTGCAAACACACAAAGAAGGAAGAAGAAATGTTGATTGTTAGATTATGGGGGCTTGCCTTGGTCAAGCCCCTTTGTAGATAATTAAATAAAATGAAGAGACAATTAAATAAAGCGTGAAACAATGGATATTACCTTTCCATGATGTTTGATCTTGAGTTGCAGAAATGGAGGTTCAGCCCTTGAATGCTTCTTGAGAGAGATGTCTTGATGGTTTAGAATATAGAAACCCTAGCTCCCTTGAGAAGAGAGGTGGATGAATAGTGAAGATTTATGAACAATGAGTGTGTCTAATGAGAAATTAGAGTTTTTAGGCTTATTTATACAAGTTATGCCCTAATGTTCCCGAAATAACACCATACAGGCCGACCTTAGGGTTTTAGAGACAAAATCCTAAAAGAATTTTAAGTTTTTTTTTTCTTATGCCACATGGGACTAGGTCGTCCAACATGGCGACCTAGTCCACCTAGGAAATTTTCATTGTTTTTCGGGGATTAAAATATGATTATTATAGTTTTTCAGCATTATCTCACAAGACACACTAAAGTAAGGTATGTATGTGTATTAAGGGGTCATTATAGCATAAGAAAGGATTGATTTAGTGATGACAAGCTTAGGAAAGTGTGAAAATGATTTACGACACCTTACAAAAATTTGGCACAAGGCTTGGAAAGGGGTAAAAAGAGGTTAAAAATGGTCCAAGATCCATAGGCAAGGATTTGAATGAGTGAAAAGTGTTAAAGACTACACTTTTTGGCGACATAGTTATACAGTTTATGTTTGATTCCATTAGGTATTGTTGATTATTGTTCTCTAGCTTAGACTATATTATTTCATTTTTGAAAAGGTGTTGTTGAAAAGGCTATATTGTTTGAATTTTTGATAAGGTTCTGCTGAGAAAAGAGTATATTATTACATGGATTCCTTACTGCAATTTTTTGTGGGTTTCTCTTTATGGCTTCCATTTTGTGGCTATGCTTGCAATGGAATAAATTTGCTGACGTTAAGTATTTTTTTTCGATTGTTGTTGTCTAGCTTAGTGTATATTGTCTCATTTTCGATAGAGTGCTATTGAAAAGGTTATATTGTTTCAATTTTTGATAAGGCACTGTTGATAAAACCCTGTATTGTTTGTTAAAAGCAATATTGTTTTGTTTATGGTTCGCGTTTTGTGGCTATCATTCTGCATGATAAGCATTAAGAAAACATGTGAAAACCTATCCCATAGTGAGTGGTGCCCCTTATGATGTGGAAAGGATGCCCTTTCCCACCCCCTGATAAGATAGAATGCCAAGATGATGATGCTGAAAAGGTAAGAGATTATGCATCAAGCTATCTTGTAGTGTTATATTCAATTTGGAGTAAAAATTCTTTGCATTTATAGATTCAAGGTTGAAAGATTGAAGTATTTCGATGAATGTGGGATCATTCATGAGCCAATGATAAAATTCTACTTGTAAAGATGTGAGAGGATGAGGGTTGAGCACATTTTGATCCATGTGCAAGTTTGAATTTTAAATTTGGTGAAGTGACATGTTTAGCGAGGATGAAAGATGATTTAAATGCCAAGTTTGACTTGTGTAAGAGACATGTAAGATCTCTTAAGTGCTTGGTTGGATGGACAAGTCATGTGGGAGGGAAAATTCAAATTGAGAGAAGATTCCCTCAAAGATGCCAAGTTGGAGGAAATTAAAAGATTTAATAAATCAATTAAATGATTTATTTGTGCAAGTGGGAAAAGCTAGATGATGTGACATGAGTTGAGATTAAATTAACTAGGATTAGATTTATTTAATGAGGGGTTATATTATTTGACCTATTTGATTTAGATTTGATTAAAATAAATCAACAGGAGATGGGAAATGATTTTAGATTTAGTTAAATAAATATTTTATTTATTAGCTAAAGGGGATGATGTTAGTATTAAACATGAATTTATTTAATTTAAATGGAGGACTTTAGAGATTAATCAAATAAACTTTATTTATTTAATGGATGGACGAATATGACCTAATTAAATGCATGATGTTAATTTTGCATGTCTACAAAAAGCAATAAAAGAGTCCACATATATGCTTACAAAAGAAGATCCATATAGATATATGCATCTGAAGTTATATGTAGAAAACACACATATATATCCATAGGTGGACTTCAAACATATGAATTTTGTCTACATCAAATGTCAAAAAAACACAAATCTTCACATAGAAAATATAAAATGAAACACACAAAGATGAGGCTTACTCTCCACCCTACCATATTGGGTCATGGAGCCTCATCGGCTTTCACCAAACCCCCGAGCAAGAACATACATCATCCACCACTCTAATAAATGGTGAAATCAATGTGCCTTATTACGCTTACTATACAACCTATCATTCTAACAACTCCTTTTGTGAGGCTGAAAGAAATAATAATTGAAAACTTCCATTTAATTCTAGATTCCCCAAACAATAAACATGGTGAGCAGTATATATCAATGTTGCATACATATAATTTCAAATACATACATATCTTCACAAAAAAAAATATAAATGAAACACAACAAAAGAAACACACACTTTTTGTGTTCATATATGGGTATGTGCAAGATCATGATGGGGCAAAAAGTGGCGATATGTAAGTGATATGATGACCCATGTGGCGGATGACTTTTTTTTTACTGAAAATTGATGAAACGAAAAGGGTTTTTAGAGGATATTTTTAGCTTTCCGCCAATATAAATTATTCTTTACTTTGAATTTAATAAATAATTATTATTCATTTTCTATAAAAATTATGAATAATGTCCTGATTGATAGGCTGATTGAAAAACATCTATAGCTTTCAAACGGTATCACATTTTTTGAATCCAAAACATGCATCACATTTTATATTTTGCATACTATAGGATTACAAAAAAAAAGAATTTCATGAAGTTTTGACTAAGTTAAGGTGGTTAGATAGACAAGCTTTAATATTTTTTTAAAGTTGTAATAAAAAAATCATAATTAATTATTGACTTGGAAAAAAATTATTAAATATATGCATAACAGCGAGACATGAATCCTCTACTTATATATAAAATATTATAAAAAATCATTATCATTTTATTGTGGTTAGGGTGGTCATACACACACCTACTTCTTATTTTTACCCTGAAATTTAAGTACTACTTGAAATTTCAAATTTTCACCAAATAGAATTTTTTTTTTAAAATAAAGGTGTAGTAGTTTGGAAACTACATTAAAATTTCTAAAGGTTGTATTTTTACATTTTTTTGAAATAGTATAGATAAATTATTTAAATTTTTAAGTGAATTTGTCTAGCTCTGATTTTTTTGACTTTTAATTGCCACTTAAGGGCTTGTTTTTTCCATGATGATCCTACACATAACCGTATTTCCAAGCAACATATTCCTAGATATGCATCCAACACACACAATACATATATATGCAGCTATGAAACAAAATTTAGACCGATATATATATATATATAATGTTAGATGCACATATGTACACATTAATGCTTCTTGTTGAATAGCTTTGAACATATTATTTCATTTATGGTTTCCATGTAGTGGTGATAGTTGTAAAGAAATAAAATAGTCCACATGTATAGCCACAATAATATTTAGCATTCTAAAGTTACGAAAGCAACTAAACAGTTTATGTTATTTACAAAAAGGCATTTTTGACTATTGCTTTGTAGCTTCAGGTTATAGCCAAAGATAGAGAACAATAGTCAACAATGCCTTGTAGAAAAAAACATGAATTTTTTATTGTTGCAACCATCACGACAAAACAAAAGCCTTAAATGAAACAATGATGGTTTCAACAAAGACCTAGAAAATATTTTTACAAACACTGACATATCAATAGGTGTAAGAACAAGTATAGATAGATTTAAATCTAGATAAATATGTTTGTTGCCTAAGAAAATGAAATAAACATCACTTGGAACAACTTGTGATGGCAACATTGCTTCATCTATGGATTGCATATTTTGGCAGTGGTTGCAATAATAGGTTGCATTCAAACATTAGCATAGTAATTCAACACTTTATGATGTTTTCAATAAGGAATTGTTGAGTGCAGAGCTATAGATTGAGTTGCACAACATACATAGTTATCCATACCTATACTTCACAATGCATGTACGAATATATATATATATATATATATATATATATATATATATATATATGTATAAATTTAAATACAATTTTGTCTATCAACAAGTATAAATCTAGATATATTTATGTGTGTAGGCACACTCAAGATAAATCACAAAAGTATTCTCCAAAATGTAGACAACAATTATCATTGAATGTCACATAGGAAATATTATAACAAAAATGAAGTTATATGCAACTCCAATAAAATGGAAGACACATAAATAGCTATACATAGGCTATTCCCAAATGGCTAACAAACAAAAAGGTGAAGGGCACATTAATACCTCAAATATAAATAAGTCAGACTATATACTACAAAGGCCACCAATGAAAGCAAAGAATTTGCACAGTTCAATAGATGCACATGGAAAAGAGCCAATGCAATTGTTAGTAGCAAAAAGTAAACAAGTAACAGACCTATGGGAGTGGCACCCGAGGGTTTTCCAATAGCCTGGGGAGAGCTAGAGTCCACCAACATTGTTGGGCCTACTCTTTAAAAAGGTCGTATGTCCTCCAAAGATCTTGAATGCAAGGTGACAACTTTGACAACTTTGAACACTTTGACAACTTTCTCCAAACTTTTCATTTCATGTATCTTCAATCTAAACCTAAAAAATCACACACTAAAGAGAGGTGAAAATCTTGTTTTGTTAGTGGATAGGGGTTTACCTTTGTAAAACCCCATTTTGGTAATCAAATATTTAAATGAAATTAAATAATATGAAAGGATGATGAATGAACAACATGTAATGTTTTTGATAAAAGGGTAAAATGGGTTTTATAGGGACCCGAAACCATAGAGTTTACAAAGCAAAAAAAAGGACACTAAAGTCCCACCAAAAAAATAGCTACCCAAGGAAAGACCAGCAGTAACTAAACAAAAAGGACCAGAAAGGTCAAGAAGACAGGAACAACATTGAAAGCACCATGAAAGCCCCAGCCATTAATTTAGATTCTTAAGGAAAAACTCTATCTCCGCATCCAGATTCTGCATATCTTTAACCCCCTTTTCAAAAGTTTGAATCATATTCAGAGTAAGAGGGGCCTTGCGCTTTAGATTGGCTCTGGTTCTTCTAGAAATTCCAGCTTATGTATCCTGGCTTTTATCTTCAGGTTCCTCCAGATCCACCACCAAAGACCCCTGTTGGGCTTTATCAAGCTTCTCAGTCATCGCATTAATGATTATGGCATTGTGTCTTTCCATGCGATTATTTTGCTTGGTGATGGTTTTGATGGTATTCCATAAATTCTCAGCTTTGGAGTCAATATATCTATTACTATGATCCTCTTATTTCTTTTCCATCTCAGCAATCTTAGCGCCCATCTCATCAATCTTTCTTTGCAGGGCCTAGTTTTTAATTTTCAGTTCATTAATTTCAAAGAAAGTCCAATCCAAGAGTTTGGAGTGGGACTCAAAGTTGGTTTTGGCAAGGTTAAGATAATCCAGAGAGGGCTCTTTTCTAGTATTAAGGCACAAATTCTCAGGGTTAGGAGTAATAGGGGATTTATCATTAAAGTGTATGTCCGACAAAGGATCAGCACAAAGTTTAGTTTTGTTGGCATCAAACTCCTCTGACTCAAAGGTCTCTTCGGAGTAGGAAAAAAGGCTTTTGGCCTGGGTTTTCTTATCAAAAGAGCATATCTTAAGGGAGGGGCTGTCAGGCTCAAGCTCAACGTAGGTTTTACCAGAATTCCTAGAAGGAACAACATGCAAGCTAGGGATATTTCTAGCCGGACTAGAGTTAGGAAAATACTCCAAGCCACTAGGCTCAGTATCATCACTCTCAGAATTAGGGTTGGTTTCTAGAATAGCAGGGGCGGGTACATGGAGATGTTCCATAATCACCAAACCCTGGCAATAAAGTGCTACAAACATGTATGAAGTGGCTCCAAAGGATGTAGATATTGAATCTTGCTTGAATGTGATAGATCTTGGCTTGAGTGCTAGCTTGAATCATGAAACCCTACATCACAATTATTAGCTCAAAGGAAAACATGATGCATGATGAATTTGACATGATGCTTGATGCTTGAAAAATGCTCTAAAATACTTGATAATATTCCCTTGAAGATTAATGAATGCTCTTGTAAACATTTTGTTAGTGTTAACATAAGCTTACTAAGGTGTGCATGGTTTATCCTATCTTTACTCAGATGATAAATTTAGTTGACTTATTCTTTAGTGTGTCTATGTAAGTGTCTTTGGTAGCTATTTCTGAGTTAAGTGGTTGCATGCCCATTCTTGGGGCACTACTACTCTCAATTTTCTTTATGTGATTTAGGCATGACTATTATTAGACCGATATTGCCTAAATGTACTCTCTTGTGTAGAAAATTTATTAATCTAGTTACTTTACATTACTTGAATATTATTTCTTGTAGATTGAGTGTACCTTTTTTTATTTGGAGTGGCTCAAATCAATACTTGCATTCATTCAATAATCCTATTTTCTACAAGGTATTAGAGCCTTGCAAGGACATTATTAGGTAGAACCAGGCTGAATCTCTTCCTTCCTTGGCTTATTTATTGTTTGTCTGTTCTTGGCATATTATTTGTTTTTCATTTCTTTTTTTTCTTGTAGGCTCGAAAGGCTGAGAAGGACTAATCTTGTTGATTAAAGGCACCACTTCCATCAAAAGTGGAAGCAATGATTAGAGGTAGCATCACTTCAAAATAGAAAAGGCATATTTCACCCAAAAAATCTAGATATGTTGTTCAAAGGGCGATTGAAGCCCAAAATTCTTATGCAGGCCATGATTTTATGTTAGAGAGGCATTTGTTTCACCCATAAGATTGGTTCTTTCAAAGTCTCTATTCTGAGTCACATCATTAGTCTCTTAAGAGAGCATGATTGTGTTCAATTAGAGGCATGATCTAGGGGACGTGTAGAGTATGTGTAAGGTGCAATTGAACTATGATTTTCTTCTCAGGACCTATGATTTTCTTGCTAGGGAGCCATGGTTTTTGTGGTGAAGGCTATGCGTATGAGGTGAAGAGAAGTCATTTTTTCTCATTCATTGGTTGTTCCACACCAACAATCATTTCTATTTTCATTTTTTTGTTCAAATCATGAGATCGACATATGTCTAGCTGGCATTAGAATCTATATTGCAAAATGTAGATCGATGTTGTTAATTCCAACTTGAGTTCTCAAAGCAGTGCCCTCAAATATCTCAAGCTATAGCTTCATCCTCGAGCATCCATCACCCTCATATTTGTTTCAAATTGGAAGATTTCTATGAAGATGTTCACCATTATGGAGGTAGATGTAAACCTTTTTTTCTAGATGTATGCATGTTTCTAGTATAGGTTTCTTTCATTTTGGTTTTAAATAAAAAAAATAGAATATTAAAGTTTCCAATTAACTATCAAGCTCTACACTGTTCCTCCAATAGGCAGCCAAAAGTTTTCTTTTGTTCTAAGTTCCTGACTACATGAGCTTTGACAATTGCATCCTCATGTGCTTCCATTGTTTCTTTCTAGAAAGACAATATTAAGCATTGGATTTACAATGGAACCATCCCAAATGGAGGGAATCTTTGCAGTTCATCAATAGATGCAGCTTTCTTCTTCATTTTGAATAAATTTTTAGGAGTTTTTCCACCTGGATTTTCTCCTTTCCTCTTTACTGACATCCACATCATCATTATTGCCCCACCATCTTCATCATCTTTGCAGTTTTTTTCTCAATCGGTCTTCAAAGGATCTTGGATCGATATCATTTCTTTCTGACATGTGGACATGGATGATCCCACAATACTGGTTTACAATTTTTGGCCAAACTGGACACTGAAATAAAAAAAATTACTATATCTTCACTTTCGGGCACCTCTAGCGGCTAAACCGTGAGGAATTTGAAGATGATGCAAACTAGTGATTTGTGACATTTTGTATATAGATTCTAAATATATTTTTTTCAATTTTTTTGGAATCATATTGCACTTCTTTTTCCATCTCCTTTGAAAATTAGTTTTTTGAAGGAAACAACATTTTTAAGGAGTGACACTCACCGTATACAACATAACTTTTTTCCATGAAGGAAAAAATTCTAATTCTTTTGAATTTATGTTTGTAACTACGATACCGGGTGCTTCCAATTGGTTTGATATTTTTTTATTAAATTTTTTTCCTTGATCGATTTTTAAATTGAAACCAATTATAATTCAGACATAGGTAGACCGTATACAATGTAACTTTTTCTTTGTGTATCAAAATTCAAAAAAAAATTGTAGGATCAAGAATTTCAATAAATGGTGCACTCAATTTTATTTTTTTTAAATTGATAATCTTATATTTTTCCATGTGCAGAATAAAGAGCTTGCTTTTTGCTGAAAAAAATATTTTTAATAAAACTATTAAAAAAATACATAATAAAAGTTCCAAAACATATTAAAATTATATTCGTTGGATAGCTCATTATGAGGGATACCATCATCCAATTAGCTCTATAAAGTATCCTCCATTTTCATCCTCAACCCGAGCTTCGAAGCACAAAATTTAGGACTTTTTTGGTGCCTAGGTTGGAAAAAGGGGGTTTGAGTGAGCCCCTAGGTGTTCGAGCGAACCCCCTCTCCATAAGACTTCACTTTTGGCTTTTTTCCAGGAATGGTGGGCCTCGTCATTAAACGGGTTCGCTTGAATCTAGTTTCTTTCAAACCCTATTTTGGTTCGTTCAAATCAAATAGTTCATTCAAACCCCTCAAAGCAATTTTTTTTTCATGGGGTCATTTTTTTTCAAATTTTCCTTCCTCACTCGAATTGGAAACCACTTTTGTGGGTTTTCCCACATGTGAGTAGTTTTCACAGGCACACATCACCATGATTTGGATTCTAGTATCACCCATATTTGTTGCCTATTTAGGTTTTTATCTCCTATTTGGATTCTAGGACCAATCGTTGTTGCCTATTTAGGTTTTTATCTCCTTAGATAGATTTAAGGGGGGGGGGGTTTGTTCCCATAGGGTTTTCCCTCTTTCCTCTTTTTAGGATTTTGTCTCCTTAGTTTGACTTAAGTATGGGTGTTATAGTAGTTGCACTACTGTTTCAAACTTTCAGTTATGTCCTAATAACTCATACAACTGTTGAACTTGGAATGACATTTGTCATTACTTGCCTTAATTTAAGCTATCTAATCAAAACTCTCATTTGTTTCCTGATTTTCCTCCTAGGATTCTTGTCCTATGGGGTTTTATATTTGTAGTTCAATGTTTTAATAGATAAGGAATATCAATGAAGAAGTTGGTTTGATGCAAATTACTTTCTTGTGCTTGATAAATGTCTTTGTAGATTTGGATAAATATACATTGTAGAGAAATAGGAACATTGAATGAATGTAAGTATTGATTTGATCCCCTCCAGATAAACAAAGGCATGACGAATCTAAAAGAAATAATATTCAAGTAATGCAAAGTAATTGGATTAATTGATTTTCTACACAAGGGAGTACATATAGGCAATATCGGTCTAATAATAGTCGTGCCTAAATCATAGAAAGAAAACTAGGAGTAGTGGTGCCACAAGAATAGGCATGCAACCACTTAACTCAAAAAAAGCTACTGAAGCCACTTACATAGACACACTAAAGCATAATTCAACTAAGCTAAGCATGTGACTAAAGATAGGATAAGCCATGCACACCTAAGTAAGCTTATGTTAACTCTAACCTCCCCTTAAGCATAGCTTAGGTGGGCTAAAAGGAAAGTGGGTCCTGTCAATTAGGCCTGATCAGGTTCCCAAGTACAATGCAATGCAATGCAATCTCTTATAACTCATGAAAATTCCATGTGTGCCTCCATTGAGAAGAGAAAGAATATCAACACTGAATGTCACACTGTGAATGTTGTAGAAGGTTCCTCTGTAATAAATTATTTCTCTTCCTTTTGGAAGATAGAAACCTCTGGTTGTCAAACTATTGAATTCCCACTCAAGTGGAATGCATGAAGGAATCAAGATGAATGGCTCAAGATAATGCTCATTTTTCTCAAAGCTGATGGTGAACTATGACTATCTCATGAAAGATTCGAGAACAATGACCATGGAAGTGTGAGGTTTGCTCGAATGAGAATCAAGATGTGTCAAGATAGGAGAATAGAGTGGAGAGAGAACAAAAGGATCCAAACCAATAGAAGATGCAACTCAATGTGAGCTATCGTCTAAGAGAAAACAAGTTTCCTCAGTGTTGTCATAATCAAGAAGGAGAGACTCTGCAAATAAATTATGAATACTTGAAATGATGACATCTTGTTGATCAAGAGGACAAGAGTGAACCTATAGAATAGAATCTGATGTAGCCTTTGGATAAGCATGTCTATAGTGGTATTATCTAGGAATGGAGGTTTAGTGGGATCTCCATATATTTCCTATAGAGTAGTCCAAAGAGTGCGAGTGCACTTAATGTCTAATAGATCCCATGATGTGTCGTCCCCAACACTTAAACTGATTAGTCCTAAGACATGATCATTTCTACTTTCCCATACATATTTTTTCCAACATGCAATAGGTTTAGGAATAAGTCCAAACAAATGTTGTAATAAATAAATCCATCGGTAGTGCTTTAGGATTAAATCATGCTAGGACTTATAGTTTCCTTCTCCCAAACTAATGACAGATGGATGACATCTAATTCCCATTTTTCAGACTAGACAATTACCCCCTTAGGCACTTTATTTCATTTCATTAATTATAAAATTCCCTACATAATCCCCCCAAAGAAAAATATAAAAAATGTGACACTTTATAAGTTGAGTGCATTAATTTCTAATAAATCCCCATTGATTGTTGGCACTATATCATTGTGCATAAATGAATATATTGTTCAGTTGCACTTACAGTTTTAGAAAATGCCTATAATAGAGGAGAAAAAAATTACATGCAAAAGCCAAATTGGTAGTGAAGAACCATGGCTTGTAATCATGAGATTTCTAATTTGTAAGGAAAAACATAATGCATGGAGAAGAAATTACTAAACTTTCACATCAATAAGCTCACGTGAAATAATAGAGGAAAGCAAATTATGATGTCAACAACTCCCTTGCCTAGATCGTACCCTTCATATGCAAGTCACAAATATAAATCCCCATAGGAGAAGAATCCTAGGAGGAAAATCATGAAAAAATTGAGAGTTTTGATTAGTTAGGTTAAACTAAGGCAAGTAATGACAGATGTGATTCCAAGTTGAACAGTTGATAACAACAGTTGTATGAGTTGTTAAGATGTAACTGAAAGTTGGAGACAGTAGTGTAACTGAGAATTAATTTCTCTAACACACTTGAATGATCTTGTGAACTCAAATTTTCTATAAGGATGCTCATTCAACTTGCTAAGTCACTTGATTTCTTGTTAGGTATGAAATAACCTTATATTTATACTTGTTTATGCTTAATTTCTCAAAATTACAACACTACAAGCCTACATCATATCTAGGAGGATAAAATCCTACCAAGAATTTGAATTAAATTTGATTTTGGACCACACAAGACTCATACACCAAAAGTTGTGTATGAGTCCCATTAGGCATTAATTATGAGACCATTTTCAAAAATTCTTAAAAAGGTGTGAAATCGAGATTGGGACCCAAAATCCTATGTATTAAACACATTACAACACCAATTCAAGGCATCATTAAGTTTAATTTTATAAGGAGTGCCCAAACAATTGTGAAAATATCATGGACAACATTTTTGGACACTACACCTAACTTTAACCAAACCTTAATTAAACTCTAATTATAACCTTAATTGAACCCTAACCCTAATCCTAACTCTAATTGAACCTTGATGTTAATCCTTGCCCCAAGATTTATATTGTTGAACTATAACCTAAAATGAATTCTAATTAAACCCTAACCCTAACTATTCAAAAACCTAAGCCTAACCCCGACTGAAACCCAAACCAGATCCATAATCTTTATCTTAAAACCCTAACCATAATTTAACCTTACCTTAACCCTTATCCTAATAAGACCCTAACCCTAACCCTAATTGAACCTTAACCTAGCCCTAATTAAATGCTAATTTTATTTGAACCTTAACCCTTAACTAATCAAACCCTAATCCTAATTAAACACTAACCTTACTTGAACACTTACCCTTACCTAATTAAACTCTAACCTTAATTCAACCTTAATTTAATATTAACATTAATTGAACCCTAACAATAACCATAGTTTAAACCTAACCCAAATAAACCTTACCCTAATTTAGAAATCTAACCCTAACCCTGACCAAACCTCAATTGATCCCTAATTAAACTATAATCTTAATTGAACCCTAGTCCTAACCCTAACCCTAGGTTTGTAAACCACAATCATAACCCTAATTAAACCCTAACCCCAACCAAAACCCTAACCCAAATTCAAGGCTATATTTTAAAATAATAACTACAACCCTAACCATAATTGAATTTCAACCCTAACCCTAACAGTAATTGTTATCATAATCAAACCTTAACCCTAACCCCAACCTTAATTAAACACTAACCTTTTTTGAGGTATAACCCTTACCTAATTAAATCCTAACTCTAGTTATAACTTAAACGTTACCCTAATTTAAAAATCTAACCCTAACCTTAATCAAACCTTAATTGATTAAACCCTAACCCTAACTCTAATTGAACCCAAACCCTAATCATGGCCATAATTGAATCCTAATGCTAACCCTAACCCCAAGCTTTATTGTAGAACCATAAACCTAATTAAACCCTAACCCTAACCATAATAAATTCTAAACCTAACCTTAATTAAATTCTAACCTATCCCTAATTAAATAATAACCTAACCTTATTAGAACCATACCCTTAACTAATTGAACCATAATCCTAATCATAATTAAGTTCTAACCTTGATTGAATAATTACCCTTATGTAATTAAACTCTAACCCTAATTGAACCTTAATTTAATTATAACCCTAACCCTACTAAACCTTACCCTAATTTAGAACTCTAATCTTGACCCTAACTAAACCTCAATTGATTTCTAATTAAACTATAACCCAAATTGAACCTAACCCTTATCCTAACCCCAACCAAAACCTAAACCAAACTCAAAATCCTATAACCATAACTATAAGCCTAACCATAACCCTAACTATAATTCAATCTTAATCCTAACCCTAAAACTAAACCTTTTTGTAATTAAACCCTAATCGTAACCCTAGCCCTTACCCTTAATAAACACTAACCTTTTTCAATTGTAAATGTTACCTAATTAAACCCTAACCCTAATTAAACCCTAACCTTAATTAAACCCTAACCCTAATTAAACCCTAATTTGATTTTAACCATAATTAAATCATAAATCTAAACATATCACAAACCTAGCCCTAGTAAACCTTACTCTAATTTAAAAATCTAACCCTAACCCTAACTCTAAACCTAATTGAATCGTAAACTTAATTGGATCCTAATGCTAACACTAACCCCAAGTTTTATTGTAGAACCATAAGCATAATTGAACCCTAACCCTAACCTACCCTAATTGAACTTTAATTTTAATTATACCCTAACCCTAATCTAACCCTAGTCCTAATAGAATCTTAATCCTAATTGAACCCTAATTTTAACTTTAACCACAATTAAGTCCCAATCCTAATCCTAATCCTAATCTCAACCCTAACACTAACTAAAAACCTAAGATTTATCTTAGAATCCTAACTATATCCCTAACCCTAACCTTGAACACTAATTAAAAAAAATATATTTTTTATTTTTTTTAATTATATAATGTAAATATTTTTCAAATTTCTCTATTTTTGATATACGAGATATGCTCAACTGTAAATTTTTTAATTAATGTAAATTATATTATTTAAAATTGTTAGAATTCAAACATTTAATTGATGATTTAATTTAATTCAAATTGAATAACTGAAGATTATATTCTATACATTTAATTTAATTATTATTTTATATTCTATCACTTTAATAAAAATAATCATCTACATGAACATTAATATTATTTTGAATTTGTATCATTTTAAATATTTTTCAAATTTACCTATGTTGAGATATCAATCCAAACTCTATATTATTATTGTTAATTTAAATTATATTTTATTAAATTGTTAAAAAAAAGAAAAGGTGTTTATAAATAATTTAAGCTTTTAATAATTAGGATGATATTGTTTATAAAGGATTTAAACTAGCATACATCTTCATTAACATTAATTTTAAAAGTAATATATATGATTTCATTGTTTCTTTTCAAAATAAAATAATTCTGTAAAAATAAATACTAAATGTTAAAAAATATGAATTTCAATTTTTTTTAATTAATATTTTTTATTTACTTAACATTTTTCTTAAATTTAAAAAATGAGCGGGAGCTTGAGCGGTCACGGGCGGGAGAAAACGAAGTTCGATTTTCAAAGCAATGGAGGCAAATCTGGAAATGAAGCAAGATCAGATATTCGATAGTCGAATGAGGAGCTAGAATCGAGTCAGAAGCAAGGTAAGGATGACCAGGATGATGTGGACTCTGGAGACAAAATACAGGTGGACCCTGGGGGAAAGGAAAATCGGGCTTCTCTCTCTACTACTTCTCCAAACGAAAAAGTTACGAATGTTAGTGGGGGAGTGGGGACCACTAGCAGTATAGGAGGAAAATCCTGGACCTCTCTTTTTGGGGTTAAACCTAATGGTAAGTCTTCCTGCCCTCCTGTGCAAAATATCGCGTCCCCTGCTAGAGGTAAGTTTTCTATTTCGATTCCTAATTTGATTATTGACCATAATATTGCCTTAATGGAATGAACCCTGGTTGGGAAGTTTATGGGCCCTAGACCAAATATTGAAGTGGTCAGGGAATTTTTTAAAAACAAATGGAGAACCAGTGGGAAAGTTTCTGTTGCTGCTGTTCCTAGGGGTTTTTTTACTTTTGAATTTACTTGCAAAGAGGATATTACGGTTGTTAGAGGTGGAGGTCCTTGGGTGGTAGTAAAATTGTCCCTGGCTCTTAAGAAGTGGTCTTCCCACTTGGATCTATCGGACTCTATCTTTGAGAATGTCCCAATCTGGGTTCATCTTCCAGGCCTTCCCCTAGAATACTAGAGTGAAGACATCTTTTTGGGTATTGTGAGTTCCTTTGGTGAGCTCCTTTTGATTGATACTATTGCAGCTACTAGAAAGAGACTAGTTTTCGTAAGGATATGTGTGTGGGTTCCTCAGGAAGCTAATTTACCCTCTTCGATTGAGATTCAATCTAAGTTGGGATCCTAGGAACAGAGCATAGAATTTGAAACCATCCCATTTGCTTGCTTCAAGTGTAGGAAATATGGTCACTAGGTGAAAAGATGCCCTCTTAATGCAGCTGTAGAGAAAGATAAGCCAGCAAATATAGGTAAAAAAGAATGGAAAAAAAAGAAGAATGACTCTATAGAAGTAAGGAGGGAGAATAAAGAGCAGGAGCTGGTCTTTGAAGCCGATAATCAGAAAGGACCCTCAAAGATTGAAGTGGTTTTGGAGGAAATATGTGAGGTCCCTTTTGAGCCTCATAACCCAATGTCTGTTACCAAGGAAAGAGGCTTCATTGAGGGCACCCTAGCTGTAGAAGTTGATCGGATCCTATCTCCTTCCTTCTCCCAAATGACAGTCCCATCTGAGAGAACTGAAGAGATACCAGGTTTGGAGGATATCCCTAGTGAGGGCCTATCCTTGGTCTTGAATATCCCTCCTCTGCCCCTATTATCTGTTTCCCCCCGCCCCCCGCCCCCTTTGGGAGTGGAACAACTGTTGGAGACCAGTTCTACCATTGAGGCCTCTTAATCCTTTGAAAAATAGGATTTCTTAGCTAACCTTTCCAGCAATGCTTTGTGTTGCCAAGAGAATGGTAATATGGATACTCTACCTTGGGAACAAAGACTACCAAATGAAAAGGATTGGGAATCTAGCAGAGAGACGGACAGCCAAGATGAGACTGATAAAGAAGATAATACATCAAAAAAGAAGCCTGGAAAAAATAAACAAGGAAAGACCCCAAGTGGCATTTCCACCAGAACAAGAGGTAAGGCTAATTGTGGAGCACCAAAAAACTCAATAGGTAAAAAGTCTTCAAAAAAAAAAGAGAGTTGAATAGTTTTCAGGATATAGTAGAGGGATCTCAAAAAACCATCCCGAAGTGTCTTAACTCTCCCATAATTTAATGAAGGTTATGTCCTGGAATATAAGGGGACTCAATAGCCCCCACAAGCAGGATGTTCTTCATAACTTTGTTAGAGATCACAAACCTGATATTCTTCTGATTCAGGAAACTAAAATGTCTAAGGAGAAAATTGAAAAACTGAAACTCTTTCAACACTACTGTAACCAGGGCAATAATTCTAATGGTGCTTCTAGTGGCATTGTTACTTTCTGGAATAGCCACAACATCAAATGTGATCCGATTTCGAAAGGTTTGAATCACATTGTTACTAGATTCACCCATATAAGAGATAATTTCAGCTGGATTCAAATGAACATTTATGCTCCTAATTGCAAAGGTATGAGGAAATCTTTTTGGATGGAATTAGCCTCCATTAGAAGGATTTTTGACAAAGAAGCTTGGATTGTAATGGGGGATTTTAACACCCCCTTAATGAATGGTGAGAAATTTGGGGGATCCCAGATTAACTTAGAAAGTAAAGAGGATCTTTAGAATTTTATGGATACTCAAGGGTTGATTGACCTGGATCTTCTTGGAGCCTCCTTCACCTGGTCAAATTGCAAAAAGGGGATGGACCTCATACAGGTTAGATTAGATAGATCCCTGATTTCTAATCATTGGTATTTTGATTACTATTGTTCCCTTAAATCTCTCACTAGAATAGGTTATGATCACTCCCCTATCAGTTTAACTGCGGATCCTATTAAAAAAAAGAAGAATACCCCCTTCAGATTTGAAAAAATATGGATTTCCCATCCTACTCTCAAAGAAGAATTAAAGAAATGGTGGAATATTAGTATTCAAGGAACTGCAATGTTCAGAATTGCTAAAAAATTAAGGGAAGCGAAATGCAATCTTAAAAAATGGAAAAAGGATTCTCTTGGGAACATCTTTAAGATCAAATCAAAACTTCAGACAGATCTGGGAGCCATTCAACTCAAAATTCAGAATGAGGGTTACTTGAATGACACTAAGGAAAAAGAGAATGAGCTCCTTACTAAGATGCATTATATTATTGGGAAGGAGGAGTTTTGGAAACAAAGATCAAGAGCCCTTTGGCTATCGGCTGGAGATAGAAACACTAGGTACTTCCACCTTTCAGCGTCTAAACATAGAGCTGTCAATAGAATATCTCAAATTGATGTGAATAGAACCAGTTTTGTGGAGGAAGAGGATATTAGGACATAGGCGGGCTCCTTCTTTAAACTTCTTCTCTCTGCCAGTAATGAAATAAACCAAAATGAGCAAGACCAGCTTTTGGAAGCTATACCAAGAATTATCAACTAGGAGAACAATTCTTTTATGACTACTATCCCTACCAATGAGGAAATCAAGAAGGCTGTCTTTTCCTTTGATGGGAATAAAGCCCCGGGGCCTGATGGTTTTCCTTTGTTCTTCTTCCAATGGTTTTGGGAGATTGTTGAAGAAGATGTGGTTAATGCTATTAAGAAAATTTTTGGAGCCAGATGTCTTTTAAAAGAACTAAATGCTACTTTCTTGGTCCTCGTCCCCAAGAAACCTGGAGCTAACAACTTTGAGGCTTTTAGACCTATTAGCCTTTGTAATTCTTTATACAAGATCATCTCTAAAGTCTTAACCTGTAGATTCTTACTTTTTTTGCCTTCCTTGATTTCTCCTCAATAGAATGGTTTTGTTCCTGGTAGACAAATTCTTGACTCTATTGTTTCGGTTCATGAGAACATTCACTCCCTTGTTGAATCGAAGACTAAAGGTTTCCTTTTAAAGCTTGACATTTCAAAATCCTATGACAGAGTTGATTGGGTTTTCTTATTTAAAATCCTGAAGGCCTTCGGTTTTAATAATAGGGTGGTCCAAATGGTGGAACAACTTGTATCCACAGCTTCCATATCGGTTATGGTCAATGGTTCGCCAAATTTCTTTTTTCAGAGCTCCAGAGGTCTCAGGCAGGGTGATCCTATTTCTCCTATTTTATTCACTATTATGGTTGAAAGCTTAGGCAGGAACCTAAAAAAACTGATTGACTTTAAATTTATCACCGGGCTCAAACCGTCCTCAGGCAACCTGGTGTGTTCTCATCAACAATTCGTTGATGATACTATGCTTATGGGTCAAGCTTCTATGTTTGAAGCTAAATCTATTAAACAACTGCTTGACAAATATGGGAGAGCTTCAGGACAGCTGATCAATAATCAAAAAAGCTCGTTGTTCTTTTTCAATACTTTGGCTCATCGACAGACCAAAATCGCCAGAATCCTGGACTGTAAGGTGGAATCCCTTCCTGCCACCTATTTGGGTCTTCCTTTAAGTTTGAAACCTCTTGATGCTTTATGGATTTCGTTGGTGGATAGATTTAGTAAAAATCTTACAGATTGGAAAGGTGCTATGCTTAGCCAAGCTGGTAAGCTTCAGCTCCTCAAAGCCTCCCTTCAGAATCTACCTATCTATGCCCTGAGCCTCTTTAAGATCCTTGCTAAATATGCTGACTCAATTAAAAAAATTCAAAAAAGATTTTTATGGTCAGGTGTTGAGGAAAATAAAAGAATTCCCTTAATTGACTGGAATCTGGTCTATAGACCTAAAAAGAATGGTGGACTTGGGTTAAGAAGAATCAGATCTATTAATAAAATCCTCTTGGCCAAGCAAATTTGGAGAATTTTCTCCTCCTCCGGGGAGTGGATTGATATTATGGCTAGCAAATACCTTGATAACAATTGCTCTTCCATCATAAATAAGGACCCCCACCTTCTTCCTAAAGGATCTATATGCTCGAACAATTTAATTATTGGAAAAAAGATTATGGAGGAAGGCATTGGTTGGCAAGTGGGAAATGGGAATAGTACTAGATTCTGGGAAGATAGATGGCTTTTTAAGGAACCTCTAATAAATATCATTCCCTTCAGAGATTGGACTGAGAATTGCAAGGTTAGGTTTGGTACTTATGTGAAAGATTATAGAGTGAATGGTGATTGGGTGGACTTAAGTAGAGTCAGTTAGGTTTTGGCCCCCATCCAGATTACATTGCTGGCTATTAGACCTAGCTCGGAGCAGCTGGAGGACCGTGCGGTTTGGATTGATGATTCCTCTAGTAATTTTTCTATATCTTCTGCTTTTGCTAAGCTCACTTCTTCTCTGAATCATCCTCCCTTTTGGTCTAAAGCTTGGAGCAATAATCTGATTCCTAAAATTAACATCTTCTTTTGGATCTTGCTTCAAAACAAGTTGCTTACGATTGAAAATTTGTAAACGGGGATTTCAAATCCCTAATAGATGTTGTCTTTGTAAGATGGATGCTGAATCTGTTAATCATTTATTCCTTCACTGCTCTTTTGCTGCTTCTCTTTGGGAAAATTTTAACAGATTATGGAACCTCTCTTGGGTCTTCCCAATGCTCATTGAAGAACTCTTTTCTCAATGGAAAGCCCCGACTAGGAATCCTTTACTCATATTTTTTTGGGAGCTATCTTTCCCTCATATAGCTTGGGGCATCTGGAAAGAATGCAACAACATAATTTTTAGGGGCAAAGAAGCCTCTGTGGATTATGTCTTTGATAAAATTGCCAGATCTCTATATGAAAACTTCAGTGTTGTGGCCTAGAAGGATAGGAAAACCTTGAATGCAGAGTTTATGAAGTATGATCTTTGTGTTGCTGAGCATTGGAACATAATCCCCATTTTGTCTAGCTTTACTATTAAGGCTAAAAAGGACAAAGAGGGTGTCTATTGGACTTTTCCGCCTAATGGGTGGATCAAAGCTAACTTTGATGGTGCGGCTAAAGGCAATCCGGGGGCGGCGAGCTATGGAGGAGTTATAAGGGATTCCTATGGCAACTTCATGGGTGCGACAACCTCTCCTCTTGGCTCTCAAACTAATCACCTTGCGGAGGTGGCTGGTGCTTACCATATTATAAATTTAGCCCAAAGTCTCAATATTAAAAACATATGGATTGAAGGAGACTCCAAAAACATAATTGACGGCCTCTGTGGCAAGTCTCCTCCCTCGTGGACCGTCAAATCGTGGATTTATGAAGCTAAATTGAAATTGGACAAGTTTGAAAAAGTTAAAATAACACACGCCTATAGAGAAGCCAATGCTATCGTAGACTTTTTTGCTAATGAAGGAGTCAAGAGTAAAGAAGTGAGTACCTGGCTTAATAATAGCGATCTTAATATTAAAGTTTGTGCCCTATTAAATTATGATAAATTACATGGTAAGGCGTCGTGTTATCCCTTTAATGAGGACAAGTTGGATCTCTCACATCACAATCATTAGATTGTATGGGATCGAGCTCTGTCAAGTAATTTGCAAGTTTACTCTTCACGCTTTGTGGGTGCTTAGATTTGGCGGGGCCAATTTTAAAAAGGATTGTGTTTGTTTCTTCCTCACTGTGTCGGCCGATATGGGTGGGGACAGAAAGCGAACTCAGTCGGACAGCTATGAAATCCATATGAAAAATGCTAAGGCTTGGAACAAGATAAAAAATTGGCATGATGGCAACTTGACTCTGTTCGGCAGGAATGTGGAGCTCAACTAAGAGTTAATTGCCAAAGTTACGGGATTACCTATTGATGGGAAGAAGTTTTTTAGGGACAGGGCTTACTCTGATGAAGCTTTTATCAAATTCCCCAAAAATGACAAGGAAAAACAAAACTTGGTTAAGATTGCGAACAGTTACTTTGATGTTGACTCCATAAAATCTATTTGGAGAAAGGTCCTTCGGGCCATCATGGAGTATATCACAATGGACGGGTGTTTCACTAAAGTCTACGGGTACCACTTCGCCCTCCTCAACCATTTTCGCCACAAGGTAAGGGTTTCTATCCCTTATTATCTCTTATGCTCTCTGAAGAAAAGTTTGGAGGACAATAAAAAGAATCCCAAAAGATTTCCTATCCTCCATACTAGGTTAATTAGGCTTATTGTTGAATATCTGCATGTGCATGCCCCTGCTACCTCGGAAGCCAACCTGTTGTTGATAGTGATGATACTGAGCCCAATGGCTCAGAATATTTGCCTAACCCTAGCCCTGGCCCAAAAGCCCCTAGTTTGCATGCTGGCCCTTCTAGGGATCCGGGTAAAATCTGGGTTGCGCTTGAGCCCAACTGTCCTCCTCCTAAGTGCAACCTTGCTGACAAAACTACCCAGGCTAAAACCCTTATCTCTTACACCGAAGAGTCCTCCAAGCCAGAGGAAGCTGATACCAACACTTCTGAGTGCTGTGTAGGCCTTGTTTTGGACATTCAGAATGTTGACAATTCCCCTGTTAACACTAGTAAAGAGCCATCCCTTGATTTTCTATACTTGGCTAAAACCAACTCCGAGTCCCATTCTAAACTTCTAGAATGGACCTTCTCCGAAATCAATGAGCTTAAAATTAAAAATTTGGCCCTACAAAACAAGATTGAGGAAATGGGTGTCAAGATTGTGGTGTTGGGCAAGAAAGATGTGGTGCACAGTAACAGGATCACTGATAATGATGTTGAGGGCCTAAGGATTAACATCAGAACCATTGTAGAATAGAACAATCGAATAGCAAGACACAATGCTATAATAACCAATGCAATGACTAAAAAGCTTGACAAAGCCCAGTAGGGATCCTTGGTGGTTGATCTAGAAGACACTGAAGATAAAAGCTAGGAAATGGATGGTGGCATTTCTAGAAGAACCCGCGCCAATTTGAAGCGAAAGGCCCCTTTAACCCCGAAAATGGTTCAAACCTTCAAGAAGGGGGTTACTGATATGCAGGTTTTGGAGGCAGAGACAGAGACTGTCCTTAGGTCTCTAAAGTAATTTTTTGTTGTCCTTTCCTTTCTGACCCTCCTAGTCTTTTTTGTCTGCTCGCTGCTGGTTCTTTTTGGGCAGTTGTTGTTTTTTGGTGGACCCTTGGTGGTCTTTTCTCTATTTTGTAAACTTTGTGGTTTCGGGTCCCTATAAAACCCGTTTTACCCTTTTATCAAAAACATTGTTCTTAAATTTTAAATATAAATTATTTTTTAAAACTTTTTTTATCTTATACACTCTTTTCAAAAATATAAAATGTATTAACTCTATTTTTTTTAGTTTTCAATGTATAATTTATTATTTTATTGATGCAATAATAAAACCTACTTCTAAATATAGTTTTTTCAATAAATTATAAATATTAATTCTTAAATAGTGTTAAAGAAAAATAAAACAACTCTTAAGAAATAGAAAAAGTTCTTGAAATTAAAAAAAAGTTATGACCGTGAATAAATTAGTCTTATTCCATTCTTATTTAAACATAAAGTTAGTCTTCACCAAAACGTCAAATTAAATTTTCTCAATTTAGTTTTTATTGACCCAGACTTACATACTCATTGCTTTCACTATTTAACACTTTCAGCCTAATAAAAATATATAAAAGATTATACATAATTTAATTTAAGTTATGAATTGAATCAAATTAGACTTAATCAATGGATTAAATACCATGGACAAAAAAAGAAAAAAATGATTGTTTAATCTATTTTAGAAGTATATTGTGGAAATCTATCAAATTTCTACTTATGAACTAAATAAATATTCTTTTATATCAACTATCTCTTGTAATCAAGATAAGAAGAAGATAAACTCATTTATAATGTTAGTAATTTCTAATTTGACACAAAAGTAATATATTTTATCTAAGAAAAAATAATATAACTATTTACCAAATATTCTTAAAATTTATAATTTATTAAAAATTATCAATTTCATATAAATAATCAAAATCAATAGCTTAAAATCTATCAACTTTCACATTTTCTTATATTTCTTTAAAACAATCAATTAAAAAATTTATAAAAAAATTTCCTACTCCCAACTCTTATTATTACTGAATTGTTAATATCATCTTAATTAATTAAAATACCTCTTTTACTTTTTCTAACAATAATAAAGTCTAAAAATTAAACAAATAGTTTTCAAACACTATCCTTATTCAACAAATTATTTGGATCAGATTTGGCCTGTGTTGTGCAGGTATTGTTTTGACCAATACCAAATATTCTTAAAAATTGCAGCATAATTGTCTAAGATGAAATCCACAGTACCAAATATTGTACATTTCTGATAGAATTGACGCAAACTGTAGTAAGCTTCCATTGTGGTTCGTCATCAGGATGAATGATTATTGTTAACAAATTAGCTATCTTACTAATTTCTGAAACAACTCATCTTAAACCTTAAAGCCTCAGATTTTACACAGCAAATCTTCAAGAACAACTATAATAGAAATTTAGTAGCAAACCTTTGGTAAAGAACGGGACAATTTCAGCATTGTACTTTGAAATGTGTTGGAAAACAGGCTATGAGAGATCAAAATGCTCTAGTGGAGGATTGCACCATCCCCCTGCATGCTTAGGAAGAGGATTGGGAAGACACCACTGTGGATCGTCGTTGCAGACCCTGGCCTTAGGAGGAGGCTTGCATTTGCAGGTAAATAAGTCCTGCGCAGTTGGCCCAGATCAGGGAAATTTTCTTAAAGGTTGTAAAGAATCAAAAATCTAGAATTGTGTTTTAGATTACTGTACGGAAATTTTCTTAAAAATCTCCATACACTATAATTTATGTAGAAAAGAGTTGAACACTATAAATTCACACAATTACATGTACAAAAACAGAGTGGCCTACAAATAAAACCCTCAAGAGGCACAACTTGCCATGAATGATTGCATATCCATAACACATACAAATTCATTGTTGCATAACAGATTTATCTCCCAGTGAGAGTCGAATGACATTTTTCAATTCCGCTTTACAGATTGTTAAAAATCATTTATATAAAGTTTTTATAATAGCTAAATATTTAAATGAATTTATTAGCACGGTATATTTTGCAGCCAGACTCGTACACATGCAATGCAAATATCAAAGTGAATACATAGAATGGATTGCGTACCTGATTTGAAATGCCGCTGCAGAAACTAAAATGTCTAGGGCTGTTGAAATGCCAATCGCAGTCTAATAAATAGATAGGTGACTATTCCACTACATGCCGTTTTATTCTCACACCATACCGACCTTTCATTTTCCACTATTCAACCATTTCACACACCATGCATTCAACTGTGAATTGTTTTTATTTATGTCAAATTTTACCTGAAGTTCTCGAGGGAGAGCAGGTAATTAGAAAAAATGCCAAGGTTAATTCCATTTACTTTGCCTCCATGAGCCACTGTGATTCTGTGGCACAAAATCACAATTGCATCCCACAAAGCAGTGCGCCCTTGTAGAGAGAACTGCAGCTTTTCATCCCAATATATTGTAAACAAAGGAGGACTCTATTTTCCAATAACCAGCACTGTAGCACCGCGGTGTATAACACTGGGAACACTAGATAAAACAGCAATATATTTGAGTGTCGCAGTGGGATTTTCCTTGAAGCTTTTAGGCAATGTCTCACCCACATACAAGGCATTGTGAGGACAGTGAGAAGGCAGCATCGGATCAGGATACAGCATCCAATGGGGATGCTTCAGTAGTGCACAAAAAAGATAGAGCAGAAAATGGGAATCTGAAGGCATAGGCCCATTATAATCACTTTCAATTCTTTCTCCACACTCATACTCCTTCACACATGTTCCTTTTGCCAGTTGTTTAATCCTCTGTACAGTGTACTCAGCGCTAACAGAAGCATAGGGTAGAAGGCCTTTCACCCACTCTCCTTTCATTAGTGCATGCAGCCTGAGATGCTCTCCCACAGAATTCACACATTCTTGTATGATGCGGCTTTTAGCCACATTTGATGCTGGGTTAATTAATGGGGGCTGTGGAGTATGTTGTAAGAGAAAATTAAGCAAATTACGAAGAAGATAATCTTCATCATGAATAGAGCTTGGTGACTGCCAGCGATCATTATTAAAATCAATGCTGCTTCCTACTTCTTTTACATAATTGACAGAAATACCAAGCTGTGATGCTGCTTCAATTACCCGCCGATGACTGCTTTCAATTTTATTGACAAGAGGATTCAACAGAACCATTGAGAACCACTGACGCAGCTCGTCTCTCCACTGCACAATATCAGGATAAATACCAAATTTCTTCAAGGCTTTAATTGATTGTTCTATTGACATGGGTGGAGGAAGCTCCGCAAGGGCTCTTTCATTGAAAGGGGCCCAACTAAACTTCTGCCAAGTTAAATTCCTCACAGGCCCAAAAGCAGCTGCGAGTCTTAATGGGGCAGCTGTGGTTTCGCCTCTAGATGAAACACTCCTTACAGTATGCGATGGAACAGCGCCATAAGTGGAAGGAATATCTCTCATGAATTTAGGGACAGGTGACAAGAGACATGATCGTGCGTTTTCTCTATTACTTTTAATTCTATGTTCATTTAAATTATTAAGCGCATGAACTGCACTCAATTCTAAGAAAACTGCTTTCGCGAGAGCCCACAGGGCTGCCATGAATACAAAACTTCCTACCATTTGAGGAAATCGTTGAGAAAAGAGGATGGAGAAAGAGGAAAAAATGCAGACGCTCATAATGGCTACGAAAGCAAACCTTGTCGGCCGGACGCTCGCGGCTGATAACGCGGAGTCAATCGCCGCACTCTGATACGTTGAAAACTTGGGGTGATTACCATTACGTGCCATTTCTGCTGATCTTAGCTTTCTCTTCTTATTTACTGCAATTAACTTAAACGAAAATGAAACAAATAAACGCAGAGATTATTTCAAATGAAAATGAAAAAGTATAAGTAGATCAGGCTGAACACAAATTAAAGAAACTTGCTAATGTTATAAGATTTTTTCTAGTTTTATTGGCAGTTAAATACAACGTCATTCTAAATTCTAAATCAGGCTGAATACAAATTAAAGAAACTTCTTAATGATAAAATTAAAGAAACTTCTTAATGATAAGATTTTTTTGGTTTTATTGGCAGTTAATGTGTTTCTTAGCTGACTATTAATTAAGAAAGAAAGATAACTGTAATTTAATAGTAAGTATAGTTCTAAAAAAATTGGATTAAGAATTAAAACTAATCAGTTGAAAATATCAATGTCAACAATTTTTTAATTGGTTGTTAGTGATTTTAATAAAAATTGCATTAATCTATAAATAAGAAAATGATCATGGTGTTGCTAAACACGCAGCTAAAATTTATTAGCAGTTATTCATTATAAAAAATAAGAACCTTTGACAATCAGCTGAAAATAAAAATATTGCTTTTCAAACATAAAATTCAGTTACAATCCATCACAAAAAATCTTCATTTCCTATCTATTATGGATTAATAATTCAAATATAACATTATCATATATAAAATAAAGCTAATATAGTTTATAAATTATTATTATTTATTATTTACATTATATGATGTTAAATGGAATTAATAATTTAAATACAATATAATCATATAATAATTAATGATTATTAAAAAAATAATTATAAAATAAAAAAGCAAGGATAAAATAAGAAAAGATAATAATATTATAAAAATATAATAATAATAAAATAAAAAAGGTGGAAAATGGTCCACTAACTCTAGACGTTGCAGTCATCTTTCATGTTTCTCAATAAGCATAGACTCTCCATCACATAAGTCAACCAATTGGGTTCATATAGAGAATGCCTTAGCGTAAAAATACTATTTTGTATATATATTCTCTCAATGTAAATTATTATATCATTATATTTGATGGAAGAAATGCAAGTTCTATTGATACTTTATCCATATAAAATATTTAATATTGAGATTAAACCATTCTACATATGCAAAAGAGTAAAAATTTATATTTTATAATTTTAAAAGTTATATATATATATATATATAGTCTAATGATGGAGGAATAACCAATGCTATAAAGAGAAGGTTTGATTTTTCATAATAGATACAAGTTAGAATTGTTGGGGGTTTTATTGGTCAAGCACTCCTTCGTTGTTCGTGTTGCATTTGTAGATAATTTCAAATAATTTGTCAAAAATAATAATATTTATATGATTTTAAAAATTTCTTTTTGGGGCTTGAATTTTTTTCTTAAATCAAAACTGACTTGGTGGTATTTCTTGGGTTTTGATCGTTCATATTTTCTTTTAGAAAATTTCAACAAGCTTTTATGAATGCATAGTTTGAATATCTAAAGATGTATCTTTGAGTTGGTTGCAATAAGTTTTTTAATTTAAAACGTGAATATATGTATTATTTTATGATGGAATGTAGGGAGTCTAACACACACTAGCAAAGTGTTGAAATAAAATGTTGTATATACCTTATAATCAAACTAGCCTACCCCATCATCCTTATAACATTCTTGAATATTGGGCCATTATAAATGCATTGCCAATCATAACTACAAAATTCCTACAAAACAACATTATAACTATAAAAATTAAAAATCTAAATAAAAATGTATGAAAAAGACTTATGTACTTAACATAATATAAATGACTAATTTTTACTTAACATTATTCCTAGACTTGGGATGGAGTTGTATTGGTCTCCATTTTTGTGATGCATTACCTTTTTCTTTACTTTATTGATTCAATATTCTTAAGCTTTTTAATCAAATCTTCATCTTACGATAAAGTGATTTGCAAGGAACAATTCTCGAATTAGTTTAGATTAAGTTGACAATTTATTGCATTCACTATTATCTTTTTTTCATGGAAATAGATTAATATAACTCTAAATTCAATCACTTGATAACTTATTCATTGATAAATTAGATATATATAGAAACAATTAATACAACAATCTTCTTATAAAATTGGTAAGCAGTTTGATAGCTAATTGTAGATGTTTTATAAAAAATTGGGCATGAAAGACAATGAATTGAACTTAATAGAACATAGTAGACACCTAAGCATTATTGGATCACACGGACACTTTTTAATGTTGAAGTATATCTTCCAAAACCCCCTCTTAACACTAAACATCATAAAATAAAATATTAGAAAATAAATTGTATAGGAGTTGTTCTTTTTAAATGATTCTTAGACCAGAAGGCTTCTTTAAGTTGCTCCTAGGTATAAGCACCTAGTTTTAATCCATGTTCTGAACATCATTGGACACCATTTGCACATGAATTGCCTCATCACCCTTGTAAAGGTATGATGTTGAAATTTCATAGTTCAAATCTTCCCTGAACTATTAGACATCATTCATCACATATATGCCTCATAACCCCAATAAGGTATAGCTTTTTGATCTATAAGAACCTCAAAATATTAAGCATCTAACTATCCTTTGTTGCATCCTTCCTTGTCTTCAATGTGTTGACCTCTTCAAAATAGGGAAACACCTCATCTTCAATGAAATCATCATCACTATCAATATCAGGTGGTTCTTCAACAAAGGCTATATTTATATATTGTTTATTTTTCCCTTTCAGAAGGTTACTTACACAAATTTTACAATTAATTATTGTATGACCTATTTTCCTATTGTAGTAACACTCAATCTCACTTTTACCTGACATTCTGTATCCCATCCTTTTCTTTGAGTATAATGCAATCTCTTATTTTGGAAGGGATTATCTTTGTAGGAAATCCTGCTTAATAGGTTTCATTTAGCTTTGGCAGTGGTAAAATTCTTCAATAATTATCTCCTCCACAACACAACACATGCAACATTCAAATAATCTCATGTAGACCCAACAAGAAAGATTCATAAACAACACTCGAATGGACCAACAGTAGCACCAAGCATCATCACAAAAATTTCTCATAAAATAATACTCAAATGATGTTGGATTCAAACTCATTTAGTTTCCTCTTAGGTTATAGAAACCACCTCATTGTCCTCAATAAGGCGCTCTTTGATAATCCATTGGGGATTCTCAGCCAAGTCTCTTCTACAAATTTTATACTAAGAAAATAATTGAAATAATAGAACAATTGAACAACTCACTTGATGATTCATCCATTCATAAAATAAGCACAAATCAACCTAGGTAAATAAATACATGTCAAGTTGATTTGATATTGATAATTTAGAATATTTGAGTGTGGGTAATAATTAATAGGAAAAAATGTTTAGCTCGATAAAAATAAACCCTTGACATATAAACAATAAGTGAGGTTACATGGGTTTTGAAAGAATCCAAGAAAAGATATTTTCAAGTCTTTACACAAGGATTGGTGTTGGAGAAAGGATACATTTAGAAATGAGGTGATACTTGCCAGGGTCTAGAGATGGTGTATCAAAGATAGATGTGGAGAAATATAATATTGCTTTGTTAGTCTTGGGCACCCCTAAACTACATCCAAAGCTTAGATTTCCCTTGCAACTCCTTGAAGATAGGGACAAGATGCAAATATTTGAGAGGAAAAAGGGTGACCCTATTTGGATAGGGTGTGGTCATCCAATACTAAAAATATTCTAGATGCTACATATGTTATGCAAAAATATAATAGGTCACATGAGATGTCTTAGGATTCTTGTATGCATTGCCTAAATAGGAGAGAATCACATACTCTCTAGGAAATGAAGTGTTGCATGAGGAAGAGAAACTCTCTAAGAGAGGATTAATTTATAAGTTTAGCATGCTTTGACCTAGCTTCCATAATTCACTTTCATATATTTCTATTACTTTGAAAATTATAAAAGGAAAAAAATGATATACATATGTTCTTGTGCTTAAACTTATTTAGTGATTCTTTATGAATTTGTAGAAGATACAATAGGGTGATCCCACAAAGCTGGTTTACAATTTCTGAGAGGAACTGATTTTTTGCTGAAATCACATATTTTTAGAAAATATAACGACTTAAGCCTTTAAAATTTCCATTTTAAGGATTCCAATTGAAGAGGGTTTGATCAAACAACCTTAGATCAAACCCCCTTGGATAGAACCTTGCTAGTTTTAAACTATACCTATAAATGAGTCTCCTTTACAACTATCAAAATGCTGATAAAAAATCACTTTTGATTTACCTTTTGGGGGATCAAATGAATTCATGTAAAATTTATTTCAAATTATTATGGTAGTCCTTGAAATGAGCTATCCCACGAATATAATATTAATATGTTTTGGTTTTATTATGTATGTGTTTGTTTAGTTTTATTAAACATAGGTTTTTAACCAAAAATCAAGTTCTCTGTTTTGTACATGTGGAAAAATAGCAAATTATGAAAATAAATTTTTAAAAAATATGTTCGTGTTGTGTATTGATTTCCTTGATCCATTAAAAAAAAAAAATTAATTTCAATACATACATAAAAAGTTATGTTGTATACAGTCTGCCTATGTTTGAATTGCAATTGGTTTGACTTCGAAACTCTATTAAGGAAAAAATATTCAATAAAAAACTATGAGACCAAATTAAAGTCCTAGATATCATAGTTAAAAATCTAAATTCAAAAAAATAGAATTTTATCCTTCATACAAAAAAAGTTATGTTGTATACGGTGAGCGTCAGTTTTTAAAAATGTTGTTTTCTCAAAAAAATCAGTTTTCATGGGAGATAGAAAAAGAAGTGCAATCTTATTCCAAAAATTTTGAAAAAAATATTTTTAGAATCCATAGACAAAATTTGATGAGACTCTAGTTTGCATCATCTTGAAATTCCTCATGGTTTAGCCGCTATAGGTGCCCGAATGTGAAGATTTATTTAAAAATAATAATTTCAGTGTCTAGTTTGGCCAAAAATTGTAAACCACTATTGTGGGATCACCCAATACTTATTTTAGCATATGGTCCTTGGTACAAGGATAATTATGTGTTTTGAATCCTTTCTTTATAAGTTTTAATCCAGTGACCAAGTCTATGACTACTAATGCTACATGTGTGTTGGTTTTACCAATCTTCCATTATAGTACTAAGTAGGTCTACACATTCTTTCAATTACCTTAGGAAATTTTTAATTTTGATCTATAAATGGATGGACTTGCATGTTTTACCTAGGATTTAGGTAGAAATAGATATAGAAAAAGTACTTCTAAATAAAATTTTGTTGAGAGTGGAGGACATGATATAGAAGCAAGTATTGGGTTATGATAATGTGCCATTTTGATGCAAAAAATATTTTAAGGTGGGACATATTGCTTCTGAGAACTTGCAAGAAGGTAAATCTCATTTATCCAAACTAACCACATGGTAGAAAGTGTAGAGTAATCATGCATTAGTTAATAATCAATTAAAATTTAATTAATTACTAGTCTAATTTATTCTCATGCACTTAAGCTAAACTTAGGAGTGATTTACTATGTTAACTAAAGAGCTATTATTAGATCATTTTGTCTCATTGAATGAGATGTTGACACTTGTCAGGATCTTATCCTTTTAGAATTTAGGGTTGCTCCTTCTATAGAAGTGAATTTGCACCTCTAACCCAAATTCCCCTTTTACCCTTCTCCACTTTACAAAACAAAAATCAAAGGCAAAATTCTGCATAAGCCCGCTACTTTTGGTCCACTTGGCATCCTTTTTGTGCGTCAACAGAGGAGTTACTGTCGAGGACGCCCACGTTGTGCATAGACAATCGCATGACGTGCAGATGTCTGTGTGGCGTGCTTATGTCCCTGACAGATTCTTGTGGCTAGAGCCTATAGAGGCATTGCATTTCCTATTGGGAGTCAATTTGTAATGCCCTCTTCAGTCGACTGACCCGAATATGGCCATTTTCTTCCCTCTTTCCTCCATATTCACTATTCATTCCTTCCATTTTCATCTTTGGACCTCTCCATCCTTTCTAGCTCTCTCTTCACTCTCTAGATCTTCACAAGCTCCAAGCAACTTCTTCAATCCATCACTCAATACTTTACACTTCATAGCAGCAACATCAACACTCCATCACTTCAGTAGAGCAAGTGTGGAATGCAACACCACGGTAGTAGAGGCTTGAGTTCCTCTCATTTTCTCCCCACTAGCCTTGAGCGCATTGGGTGAAGGTGGTAAGCTTTCACTCCTCTCCTCTATTATTTGGTTGGGTAGCATAACACTATTTTGTACTGTGTTTGTGTACTTTACTTCATTTCATACTTTTCTCTCTATCTATCTGGTTGTCCATGGAGGTGGGAACACCAAAATGGGGGTTTGACTAAGGCAAACCCCTATATAGCCCCAACATTCTCTCCCTTTCTTGTGTGCAGGTATTGAAGACGTTCACAAGTTGGAGGCTTCATCAATCACACGGTTGTAAGAATTTCCTTTCCCTTCTTCTCCTTATCTTTATCACTTCTATTTCAATCTATTTTAGCATTATCACATTCTATTATTTTCCAGTACTCTCGAAGTTCTTAGTAATTGAATTGCTAGTAGTCACTTAGTTTTTCTCTAAGATAAACCTGCTTTCTAGTCCATATGAGACGTCAACGTGCCTCTGGGATGCCAGCACACCATATTGTTGTTTGTATTATGCATTGACGTCCTTGGGTCGAGAGCTTGTCAGTTTGTCTAGAGAATCTTTGTGACCTGCTCTTTCAGATTCTAGAACTCTCATCATTGTCCTTTGAGGTAGTTTAGGGCAGTTTTCCCTATGAGGCTCTCTGAGTGAAGAGAACTCGTGAGTAGCAAATCCCCCTTCTCTACACTCCTATATAGCACTCAACCCTCATTGTATTATCATGCCTTTTGAAAGAAATCTCAACCTTTGAGGACATTTGTTTTCCTTGAAGATTCTCGAGGTTCATTATTGTAGCTTTTTCTTGTTGAGGAATATAGAAATTCTTTATTTGCAAATATCTTGCACGGAAGGTGTCTTTGTTCATTGTTTGATCTCAAGGCTCACGCTTTTCACAGTTCTAACATGGTATCAAAGTATGGATTCAACGAAACCCTTGTCAATTTATGAGTTTTTTCCTTCAACAAGGGTTATAGGGTTTCAAATCTAAATTCTTTATTGTATTTTTTTCATTTTTTGGAGGTAGGCTTTTTTTATGTGTATTTTTCCATTGAAAAGACCTCATTATTGGATTTAGAGCTGTCAAAAAATTCAAATTTGCCTTTTTTTGGCCTAAATTAGACTTCTAAGGTCAAATTTGTGAGGGTTTGAAGCAGTTGTTTTTTTCTAGATCTAGAGGGTAGTTGCAATTTCAGATCTTTTTTAGCTGAAAAGAACCTCACAGCTGTGTTCGAGAGGTCGATTCAACAAATTTTGACTATAAATTTTCTCTATTTCACTGTCGAAAGCTTCTAAGGAAAAAGAAAGTTCGCCAACGTCCATAAAAATTTTGAATAGCCCCTTGCATACAATTCAAAAAAGCGCAAAAATATCTACATTTGGTTTCTAAATTTCTTCGTTTTAGAAATTTTATAAATCCAAAATTTATTAAAGAAAGTAGGTTTTTTAATTTTGTTTTGTGGATGTAGTTTTATTATTAAGCAAGTGCTTTTATGAAGGGGTACCCACATGTACCTACACCTACAAGCCTGGAAGCCCCACCCGTCACAACCGGTGATAGTTAAGTCATCTAACAACTTGTTGATTAGTGGCCCTACCATCCGATAGCTACTCTACCTTGGTTTCCAGCTTTTTCCATCAACAAAAAAAAAATTCTAACCACCCCCTTTTTCGAAAACTTTTTAACTTTCTAGTGATCGACTCTGTCTTTTACAATAGGAATCTTTTAGAGAATCTTCAACAACATATTCTAGACAATGCACAAAATATATTTTCATTGTTTTTTGCAGGGAGGCTAATTTTTTTTAGTCATTTGGGGAATATTTTATTGACATCATGCTTATGTTAGCAGTACAAACTATTGCATGGGCCCCCAAGTCCCCTCTTTGATAAACCGAAAGAATGGATCAAAACACATAATAGTTTCACTTGCCCTATGACAGGATTGATCACTCTTCCCTTACAAATAGGACCAAAAACATTAGATATCTCATTCTCCATCATCCGACAGTTGAACCAATTTTGTGTGAAGCTAGGCTATCCATGGCTTCAGTCCATGAAAGTTGTCCCTTCGATTGTACATAATATTGACATGCAAAACTAACATCATGCATTAATCATATTTAATCATATTCACCTATCAAATAAATCAAGTTTATTTGATTAATCCCCTAAGGTTATCACACTTAATTAAATAAATCAAATTATTTAATTAATCTCCTAAAGTTCTTCCATTTAATTAAATAAACCCAAATGTTCAATTAAATCTCTAAATTTATTTATCTTCTCATTCAATTTAAATAAATCCAAAAATTCAAGTTGAATGTCACAATCACCTAATCATCAACTTAATTAACCAAATTCATGATTAAAACTAAGCCTAACACATGTCCCATCCTCTAGTTTTTCCCACTTGCACGATAAATCATTTATTTTGATTTCTTAAAACTCTATTTTCCTCACAAAGCATATTCCCAAGGAATATTCGCTCATTAACTCCATTTGTTTGACTTGTTTGTCCAAAAAAATTTCCTCCCCAAATCTCTCAACCATATGTATTTAATGCATTTTTCAAATTTCAAACTCAACTAATTGCATTTATCTTGCACAAAGACCAAAATGTGCTCAAGATTTCTCCTCTCATATGATGAAAAATGGCTTCTTCCTATTGGTTGAGCATTAGTCCTACATTCCTCCACTTTAACTCTTCTTCTCTCAATCTCACCTATAAATCCAAGGCTTTCTTTCATCATTTACACACACAACTTAGAGCAAAGTTACTGTCTTCACATTGAGAGCTAATTTTGTCCACTCCATAGTCATTTGCATCTTAATGAATTTTCATCATTATTTAGCTTATCAAGGGTTGGGAAAGGGCTAATTTCCACACAAAGAGTAGCACAAATCCACTATGGGATAGGTATACATTGTGCTTCTTTTATGCTTTCAATTAGTTTTTTTTATTATTTTGTTTATGAGGTATAATGTATTATTGCATAGGAGCATTATTTTATTTGCTTACTTTTGAACTCACCATACTAACAAGTGTTGAGGTTTAAGCTATTTGTAGATTTACGGTGCTCACATGTGGCACGAGAAGGAGGGCCCAGATTTGTTGGTTGATTGTCTTGTTCAGTCTATTTTAATTGCTAACTACAGGCTTATCTAGATTTCTTGCTATCTGAAGTTTGTTTACATTGGCGTGAACTCTCTTTGTTCTATTCAGATCGATATATTTCTATTTAATCATTCTACACATTGTAACTTTGTTGGTTTATATTGATCATACTACTAGAGGGCATTATGCTTCTTTTGGAAAGGTCTTATGAGGTGCAGTGAACATTAGTGAACATGATTTCTTTTTATTGTTAAAATAGTGTGCAAGGTTATGAAAAGTGTGAAATAATTTTTTTTGCCAAATTAGGAGTAGATTACTAGAGCGCTAGCATTTAGTGTCAAGGTTGACTTTACGCTAACCTTTGTGTTTCATTGTTTAGGTGAAAAAAAAATGCAGCCTGATACCTATTACTTTATTTATTGTATTAGAATGGATGCCTATTTATATATTGAGGCAATTTTTTTACATGTTTAGGGTGTTTTCCATCTGTTGTTGTTGGCAAAACACAATTAAAGACTGACATTGAATTTGTTTAAAATGAAATTTTTTCAAACAGTTCAAAGTGCCCTGACTACGCATCCACACTATTGCATAAATGTTTGCTAGCGTAGTTGCTAGTACAATGTCAAAACAATTCATCCTTTACTCTTTAATAAATGTCCCTACACAGTTGCAAATCTCTCATTTTGGCGTATGCAGAGTGGCAGCCGGGCAATATGGCGGAATTTGGCTCTACATCTCTTGTTTTCATTTGACCTAAAATTTTCTTGTGCCCTTTTCAACAAATCGTCCTTTGTGTAGATCTTGTAATTGTTGCATTCTAGAGATAGGGAAAATCAGGTTTTTTTACACCTGCCAATTGCATTAGCTTGAAAGATTTCATAGTCATCATTGTTTTCTTTCAGTTTATCTTTAGTAAGCATGTTAAAATCTACATGATGAATCCCATGCTAGCATTGAATGACTAAACACATGAACCACTTAATGTTCGTAGATTAATAAACAAATTCTTTTATCCATCGACATCACGAATAGCCTTCCTTAGATGATTTTTGACGCACGGGACTCTCCTTCTATGCTCTCCACTCTCTTTTATCACATCTACCTACCAGTAGCATTAAATATCATATGCCTACCATGCATATTATCTAAGACATCATGTCAAACAATTTAATGTGTCTGATCATTTCTGTATTTTTGCGTCGTCTGAGCCTCACAATTTATTGCATCTGATTTCTTTTGAGTTTCTTTCTTTTGGCAATTTTGTATAGGCATAGATCTCAAGATTTTATAGATCTCCAAATTAAAATTGGTCTTTGCTTCTATTTAATCTCAACTGCTATATTAAGTAGGAAATGGTGCCTTTAGATAGTATAGGTTGTATGATAGTTGGTATTGAGACTGACAAGAATCCTTGACATGGAAGTCAACTTCGCCATCACATAGAATCAGCTCAACTCCCACATAGATCTGGACTCTAGAGTGTAAATGCATCAATGCATAAAGGGCAGAGGAGTTAAAAGAGTTAAATGTAAATGCTTTGTTGTCAAATTTGGTTGGTTTGATGTCAAGTATGGCAGAGAGAGAAACTTCCTTTTTCACCTGGATGCCATGTGGGTCTTGCAATCATTGCATTTTGACAAAGACTTTGGAATTTGAATTTATGTCTACCAATTGCATTAGCTCGAATGTTCCTTAAGCCTTTTTCAAACAAATTCATTTTGTGTGTATTCTACAAACATTGAAGTTTTTGGGATCACATTTATCTAACACATTCTAGCTAACAATTCATGTGCCTTGTCTATGCTTCTGCACCTTGTATGCAGATCTACCAAACAGAGAGGATGCAGGCAAATAGATTTCAAATAGGAAGAATAACATTGATTGTTGACAGCTTTCAATAACTTCATCAGTGGGAGGATGCACCTTTATTGATTAAGACATTTGAAATCTTTATTCATTTAGTAGTTGGTGGTTGATGTTGTTTTCTTTAAAGTTTAAAGGAAGTAATCTGTGACTAACACTGACATAATAATTACAGTTTGTGTAGCTTACAAGAACAAACATAACATTGATCAAGCTCAACTAAACTCTTGTTGAGATTTTAAGCATATTCCTTGGAAAATAATTCATTCCTAGAAAAAGAGCTTCCAAAGCCACTTTTATATACAAACGACCTTAAAATATTGTCAAGAATAAAAGTTGACATGCCTTGTAAATTCCATGATTGTATTAAGAAAATATTTGTAGGGAATATTTATGCATAGGTCATAGGATGTTTTATTCAAATCATATTCGTCATACCCAAGTTATGAACACAGTACTATTGACATCCTTGCAGAGTCACTTGAGCCATCAATGCATGTTCTCGTTTTAAATTTATAATTTTGAGGGGTCACATTCTCTTAAAACCATTAATCAAGCTTCATTTTGGATTGAAATACATTTGCAAATTCTGAATTGGACTCTTGTAGGAAAATGCATTTATTGTGACCATTGAATGCATAAGAAACTCTTGCATGGGAATGCATTTATTATAACACTTGAATGCATTCATTTTGTTTGGAACTTATCATTAACTTCTTGAAATAAATCTCATTTCTAAGATTTTACATTTGTAATTTTTTATAGGTTGACATTGGGAGACAACGGCTATTTTTTTCTCTCACGTTGGAATCAAAGAACACCAATAGATTGCAATTGAAGAAAATCGGGCATAAAAAATTGAAATTGACAAAGCATTTTTAAATGCTTAGGGCTTCCATTTTCTGCTTTAGTTTTTTGTTTTAAACCATCTCACCTTTCAATTTGGGTTTAAAATCAATCACTAATTTGATCTTTTTGAAGTTAGACTAAAACTAAACATTAGAAACTTACTACATTTCAATTTAGGTCCAAAAAATTTGGCAAAAAACTCTCACACTTTGATTTTGGGGCTTTAAAAAGAACTCAATTTTTCCTTTGGGAATTAAAATGAACATGTGCTTTTGTGTCTTGTAATCCTTTTTGTAAAATAATTTCATTTAAAAAGGCATATCTGCTTCTCTCACGTTTCACGAGGATCTTGAGAATCAAAATTCTTTTTGGTGAGATTAAGTTGCGTAAAAGATTACCTCCACATTTCAATTTGGGAACCTTAAAATTGAACAAAACCCTTGAGTGTGAGTGGAGGATATTGCGTACATTCTTTCTCTTTGTATTGCAACAAAGATTGATCGAGTAATGGATATTGCTTACTCACTTTTGTTTATCTTAGATGGCCTGCCTAGTGGGAAAAAGTAATCACCCGAGGGAACGACCCAACCGGGAACACGCTAAAGCCAAGCGACTTCCACTTGGGATATAACTGTGGATAATGGAAAAAAGTCCAATATGACGAGGATTATTTTGAAGAAAAGGGCAGCAATGGTCTCTCATCGCATGGATAGTCCCCCATGAATGGAATTCCCACATTAAAACCCCTTGTTTACAAAAGGCCAAAATCCTTTCAATTTGTTGGTGTAAAAGGTCATGTCCTTTGAACCCGCCCCAGATATACATGTGATTCTATTGTAGAGATTAAAATTATACCATGGGAGATTCATGGGTACTGATGCTTGGCTGGCTCGAGAAGCGAGTGCATTGTAAGGGGGAGCCATGTCGTCAAGCATCTAATCATCCACACTGAATATGTGTAGCTGGATTTATCCAAGTGGGATCACAACAAATATTATCTTTTTAGCCTAGGGCTTTACATGTTCTTGAAATCAAAAAAATATTGCTTTGATCGTAAACATTTGAAAACAAACATTCACAAGATCTTCAAAATTTCAAACCCTTTAGAGAAGCAAATAACTTTGACAAATTCAAGTACTCTTGCTTGCCCTACGGATTTCATCCTTAGAGGCATCTAAGTAATGAGGTTTTATCATCATTTGTTTTCACTAAAGTCAACAATAGGAAACTTTTTCCTTAATTTCCTCGATTTTCCACATAATGGACTTTGTGGGATGAGAAGAAATTAGGACATTAGACATCTAGTTTGAAACTTTAATCAAAGAATTATTTGTGGTAAAAAGAACTCATTGAGAAAAGTTAAGAGACAATTGAACCCCACACATGTGTTCTTTCAAATGATTTCCCACAAAATCAAAATCTAGAAACCCAAGTTTAAAATTTTTAGTTCAAAAGCTCATGAGGAGCATCTTGAAAGACTTCTTGAAGTTAGAGAAATATTGGTTTACAACTTCTACAAGAAAGCTTCAAGAAACAACCCTAGCTTGTATGAGTTTTATTATCAACAAAATCCAACTCTTCTACAAAGCTTTTCTTTTCTCACATAGGAAGTATCAAGTGTGTTCTTCAAAAATGAGGTCTTGTAAGAAGGGGTTTTATCTAGGTCAAGTCTAGGATCAAAATCAATCACTCTCATCCATCCCTCAATATCAAAATCAAACATAATTTCACCAACAAACTCTTGGAAATTTTGAAAACATCATTCATGCTAAACTTCTAGGAAAAATCAAAAACACTTTGTTTGACTTAACACACTTAGTCAAACTATCTTCTTGTGTACAAATTTACTCTAGGATAACACAACTTCCTAAGGTTTACAAGTTCATTATCCAAAATCACCTTGTTTGACTTAAGACACTTAGTCAAACTATCCTCTTGTGTACGAGTTTACTTTAGGATAACACAACTTCCTAGAGTTTACAAGTGCATTATCAGTTTGTTTGACTTAACACACTTAGTCAAACTATCCTTAATCAAAGTACCAATCAAATCAAGTCCTAAATTTTAGCATCTCCCTCAAGGTTCCTCAAGCGTTTCATCATCTGTATCATCCATATTTCATTTATCTCATCCTCATCATCACTTTTATCCTTAAATTATCCTAGTTCTTCTCTTCTTTGAGCCTAAGGTTTAGACCAATATAAGGGGTTAGAGGTTCATCTCTTATATTCCTAAAAATTGATCTCTATTTTATGGTTCAAACTTGATCTCAACACAAGAAGAATATGGAGAAAAATAAAGAAACATCCACTTCAAGCACGATCTAAGTCAAACTAAAATAGAATTCAATTTGACAATAACCATTGACCTCCCAATCAATCCTCCTCAAATACCTCAAAACTCTCAAGAGGAAGGTCAAGTGGAAGACATCACCAACAACATCTTAGGGATGACACAAAATGAAATCCTTGAGATGGTGCAAAATCTTGAAAATCATTGAATTGTCAATGCTATGATGAAGTTATATCCCTCCCAATACATGCTTGAGTTAACAAAAGAAGGGGCTAAACTCCCTTCCGACTATGACCTAAGCACTATTGTGGAAAGACCTCTTCGGATCCTGCCCTCAACTTCATCCACGCTTCTACTTCAAAGTGTCACTCAGGACATCCCACAAATCATAACATCCATTGCTTCAACCCCACCGCTTACCAACAAAGGAAGTGCCACGCTTCGCAAACTCCAAAATAATCATCTTGTGGCTAACTAAGAATTGAATGCAAATACCACATCAGATCAATCGGTCCTAGTAAATCCATTCAACCGTATGTCCCTCTCACATTCTATGATACCACCAATCTGACTTCTTATCATGCAACACCAATCTACCCTCTAAACACACAAATATCTCTCCCTATCTCACAAGGAGAGGGTGACTTGTTTGGAGCAGGGGGAATCTTTGATCCCTCATCATCACTTCAAGGGATTGCGCCGCTCATCTTTCCACCATTTCTACCCCTACGACTTACATCCACTTCACCCCTTGGGTTGGGTCTTCCCCCTTTACCCACCATTAATCAATCAAATTAGAACACCCTATCAAATCCTCCTGTCTTGCCATAGATATTGCAACAACAGATGGTGACCATCCAAACAACCCCTATGGTCAATGCATCCACCATTCCTCAAGTGTCTCAAGGATCAAGCATTTGGATCACACCATCCACAACTCAAACCCTGATTATCAACATGACTATTTCGCTCATCACAACGGTCCACACCCTTCCCAATCCGCCGCCACCACCACCAAAATGCAACATGGAAAATTCATTCACCATCACATTGCAAGCTTCTTGACAAGCCGCTCATCAAAAGGTGCTCCAAAATCAACAAGATGCACAATTGGCTTCCCAACAAGTGCAACAGGCATAGCAGGCTGCACAACTCAAATTGCACAAGCAGTCCAACAAGTGCATGCTCAAGCACAAGAATAGTACCAGGCACAATTGCAAGCATAGCAAGAAGCATATCAGCAAGCCTTGCAAGACTTTCAAGTACAACAACAATACGACCAACAGCAACACAACGAACAATAAGCGTTGTTGGCACAGTAGCAATATGAGAAACAACAAGCGTTGTTGGCGCAAAAGCAACATGACCAACAACAAGCATTTTTGGAACAATAGCAACATGACCAACAACAAGCATTGTTGGCACAACAATGACATGACCGACAATAATCATTGTTGGCTCAGCAACAAATGTAAGGATTAATTGCTCAACAAAGCTTGCAACAAACTCACACCAACATCCCACCTGTCAATCCAACACCTCAAAACATATACACCCCACCTCCTGATCCGCAAGGTGATGTGATGGCACAAATCAAACCGATCTTGCAGCAAGTGCTTGATCTTCAATCAGGAAAGACAATCAGGACACCCAGCAATTTGTGTCCCTATCCATTTGACAGAAGCTTTGCAATGGTACCATTCTTGAAGGGATTCAAAATCCCTAAATTTGACAAATATTGCGGGATATGAAACCTTGAAGATCACATCAGGGAGTTTCAGGTACATTGTATGGAAGTCACATACAAGTACACATATCTAATGTGGATGGTCCCTTGAATCTTGGTTGGTGATGCTATGGAATGGTTTTCTCGTCTTCCTACTAGTATCAAAACATTCCAAGAAATCAAAGATGCCTTCCTCCAAAATTATGCATTCAACATTTGCATGGATGTTAGTTTGGAAGAACTTTCGACGCTCAAATAGGGAAAGGGGGAATCATTCACCGCCTTTATCCAATGATGACGATCCAAGGCCAATCAAAGCAAGTGGGCCATGCCAGAGGAAAAACACGTTTGTACCATCATTTCCAACACAAACAAGACCTTGGCATTCTATCTGAAGATGCAATGTATCACCACGTACAATCAGTTGATCCGCAAGGTGCTCAATATTGAATGGGCCTTTGTTGCACAAGGGGGCATGCCTACCTATCCTGAACATCAAGATAGTCACCCATCCACTAGCTACAATGATAAACCTCGCACATGGGTGAAGAACCAAAATGTCACCAATGATGCAGTGGTGGATGCCAAGGTTGTCATCAATGCTCCCAAGAAAAATAATCAGATGCGTCATCATCAACCGCATAATAACAATCAAAATAAAACACAAGAAAATGTGGTAAACCAACAACCACCCCAAAATAAAATCAATGATCTCAATAATCAAGGAGGACCACCATCGCAAAACAAGTATCCCCCCAAGCAGAAATTCACAGCCCTTGGGGATTCAATTGAATCCATCATGAAATATTTGGTTAATGAGAGCCTCATCAAGGTCCCCACCGATGATAATTACAGTGAACCCTAGGTGAAGCCACCCTGGTACAACTAAAATCTCCTTTGTGATTATTGTAAGCTCAAGGGACACACGACTGCCAA